>CM034147.1:119016243-120216243 GCA_019776745.2 Taxus chinensis | reverse complement strand
AAGGGTGAAAAGTTTTAAAATGGCCTACAACCCCGCTCATGCAAAGGGAAAATTCCTAAGATAAGGCCTACAGCAGATTAGACAGGGACATTGAAAATTCAAATTGGGCCGGCAGAGGTGTATGAGAATTTTTTATTTTTGTTTCAAAGAGTTTAAATGGTAGATTTAAACCGCATTTCTTCAGGCACTCAGATGGTGAGAAATCACACCCAATCCGACACTATGATAATTCTTCACCGGGAACTCCTCGTGCTATGATTATTTACTAATGCACAGCCTTTAGTTTGGTGGATGTAATCTGGAAACAAAACAACAACCGAACACAAGAATACCATTGACTATGATAAGACAGAATGACGACAAATCTGAAATATCAAAGTAAATTATAATATTAACATGAAATTGTTACAATCTCACCCATGAGGTACTTCAACAAGACTATGGGAGAAACTTTACAATTACACCTCTCGATGGCTTCTTCAACACACCTTTAACTGATGGCTTCCTTTGCACACTTCTTACAATATTTCTCACTACTTCTTTCTATGCTAAATGAGGGGGGTAGCCTCTCTATTTATAGAACTTCCAGGCTTATCCATCTTATCTCTAAGATAGGATAAGAAATCCACTCTGACGAATCATATTCCATACCTTAACTCTTATCTGTACATGTAGGCTTATCTGTTAAGATAAGATAAACCTTATCATTTTACATGGGTTCCACATTTTTAGACTTTTTACAAATAAAATACACAAAATATTTATGACCTCACTCCTTGTCCTTATTACCAATATAATATTTCTAATTCCTAATCATGTAGACCCTACTTCTCTAATTACCCAAACTTTGACATTTTAACATTACCGGACCACTTACGACAAATATTTACTTTTTACAACATTCCTATTGTAC
Source organism: Taxus chinensis (assembly GCA_019776745.2). Lineage (NCBI taxonomy): Eukaryota > Viridiplantae > Streptophyta > Pinopsida > Cupressales > Taxaceae > Taxus > Taxus chinensis. Next base: position 120,215,330 of record CM034147.1, on the reverse strand, counting down.
TTTGACTGTTACCGTACTCCACATTATTGGCGACACCGTACTGACGGCGCCGTTATCTTCTATCAGACGCTACTACTAATTACACTTAACAACATCCTATTCCTAATACATACATTAATGAAATAGAAATTATGGAGGAAAATTTTAGTGTCGACATCTTCCCCCTTCCTAGCTTCTACTCCGTCCTCGGAGTAGACTATTCTGGTGCTTGGAAAATCTTCAACTTGTCGTGGTTGACCCATTTCGTAATGGGAGTGCCATCCAATTCCTCCAGTCGGTACGTACCATTTTCATGCACAGCTGCTATTTTGTAGGGCCCCATCCATTTTGGAAGAAATTTTCTCTGTCTTCTTTTTTTGTATCTGGAATCATATACTAGGACCAAGTCATTCACTTGAAATGGAGACCACCGGATCTTTTGATCAAAGTACTCCTTCTGCTTCATTTTCTTCTTATGGCTTGTATCCTTTGCTATTTCCCTCATTTCCTCTAGCAAATGAAGATGTACCAACCTTTCTTTTACTGAATCACTTTCATCCATCCTTTCATCTTTCATAACTCTCACAGTGGGAATATCAAACTCAATAGGAAGGACTGGATCAATGCCATAGGCCAACTGAAATGGGGAGTATCCTGTTGCTGACTTTGATGTTGCCCTATATGCCCACAATGCTGCATGAATCCTCTTATCCCATTTATGTACCTGCAAGGCTGCATCTTTTGCTAGAATTTGACACAGCACAAAATTTGTTCGTTCCACCTGTCCATTTGTGCTTGGCTTGTATGTTGTTGCCTTCCTGTGCTTAATAGAAAATTTATTGACTAGGGCTTCTACCACCTCATTAATGAAGTGGCTTCCTTGATCTGTTACAATTTCTAATGGACAACCAAATCTGGTGACAATACGTTCATATATGAACCTTGCCACTTCATCCATAGAAGCTGTCTTCAATGGCCTAGCTTCAACCCACTTGGTTAAATAATCTGTGGCAACTACAATATACTTATTTTGGCGTGATGTAGTTGGAAGTGGACCTACAATGTCTATTCCCCACTTTTCAAAGGGACCAAGGGGAAGAATAGGACATAATGGAGCTGATGAAGTCTTACGGTTACCATGTGTTTGACAAATATCACATGTCTTACAATAATTATAACAATCTTTAAAAAGAGTGGGCCAGTGATAACCTGCATCCAAGATCCTTCTTGCTGTAAGTTGTCCAGAGAAGTGCCCTCCACATGTACCATTGTGGAATTCTTCTAGCAGCTCCTTTCCTTGATCACGTCCAACTGCCCTCTTGTACTGTCCATCAGGTCCTATTCGAAATAATACTCCATGCAGAATAGAATATGGACGACTGGCTTGAGTAATCTTTCTCTTAGTCTTTGCATTGGCACCATCAGGAAACTTGAATTCATTCAGATAATTCCAAATATCTATGTATTCACTAGGGATTGTGTCAAGGGAGAACAATGCTGCATCGGGAAAATCATCATCATCACAAGATGATCCTAAACCATCATAGGCTCGAGAGAGTGCATCTGCATTGACATGCTTCTTTCCTGGCCTATCTATAATATCAAATTCAAATTCTTGTAGCAAAATTATCCATCTAGCTATCCTCCCTGATGGGTTAGGCTTATTGACAATATATTTCAGAGCCTGATGATCCGTTACAACTATAAATTTCTGCCCTAGCAAGTAATTTCTAAACTTCTTTACAGCAAAAATGATAGCCAGAGCCTCTTTTTCAGTTACAGTATAGTTTACCTCAGCACTGCTCATTTGTCTGCTCCCAAAGTAAATTGGATGTTCATTCCCATTTTCATCCTTTTGGCTCAAAGTACTACCTAGTGCTGCATCTGAGGCATCAGTGTACACAATGAATGGCTTGCTCCAATCTGGATTCTTCAAAACAGGTGAAGACACCAGGGCTTCCTTCAGTTGTCCAAAAGCTTCATGCACCTTGTTTCCTGGTTCATAAGCAACATCCTTCTTCAAGAACTGGGTTAGTGGCTGTGCAATCTTTGAGAAATTCTTGATGAACCTTCTATAGTAACCCACATGGCCTAAAAATGATCTCAACTTACTTCTATTCATAGGAAATGGTAAATCTTTGATTTTTGAAACTTTATCAGGATCAGTACCAATACCATCTCTGGATACAACATGCCCTAACAAAACACCTTTAGAACATCCAAAGACACACTTTGTAGGGTTTAGTGAGGCTTGTGCTTCATCTAACCTTTGAAATGTTGTCTCCATCTGGTGCAGGTGGTCCAACTTGCTCCCATAGATGCAAAAATCATCCAGAAATACTCTGATGAAGGTCCCAATGTAGGGTTCGAACACCCTATTCATCAAACGCTGGAATGTTGCTGGAGCATTACACAACCCAAAAGGCATAACTCTATAAGCAAACGTTCCCCAAGGAGTGGTGAACGTGGTCTTCAGCTGATCTTTCTCTGCTATACGAACTTGGTTGTAGCCGCTATATCCATCAGCAAAACTATAGCACTCCTGGCCAGCTACTTCGTCCAAGATCTGATCTGAAAATGGAAGAGGATAATGATCCTTCTTTGTTGCCTTATTGAGCTTCCTGTAATCAACACAAATGCGTAGCTTCCCATTCTTTTTTATTGAGATCACAATGGGAGAAACCCATTCTGAATTCTCCACAGCAAATATGAATCCTGCATCAAGCAACTTATCTATTTCTTCTTTTACAGTCTTGGAAAAATTAGGATTCATTCTATATGGCATTTGCTTTATGGGCTTAGCACCATCTACCAGCTCAATACAATGTTCTACCCAACTTACTTGACGGAGTTCCTTGTAATCAAAAGTGAATAGGTGTATGTACCTTCGAAAGAGCTGGAGGTAGGTTTCCTTCTCACTCTCCATCACAGCATCACCAATCTTTATTTGTTGGAGATGATCATCAACTTCTTCTTCAGATAATTTTATGGGGTCCTGGGTTGGTGTGACTGGAAGAATATCCATGACTGAAACATCAACCTCACTTTCTTCATCTTCAGTGTCCACTTCACTGGTGCTAGAGTAATCAGAGGATGTCCAATCATCAGTTTCATCACTTGAATCCACAGGTTCTGCTTTATGATGTCGAGGGATCACGTTTATCTTCACCCTCTCTCTACCACGTCCAAGTGTCATGAAACCTTCATTCCAGTAGTTTCTTGCATGAACTCTCCTTAGCCATGGTCTTCCCAGCAGCATTGGGTACGCAACAGTACCATTTTTCATCACCTGAAAGTCTACCACACATACAACACCCATAACAGATATTGCCACATTTGAAACTACACCTTCTGGTTTAGTTTTTCCTTTATTTAATGACCTTAACATAAGTGTTGAAGGGCGATCAATTTTTAAACCCAACATATTCATTACAGACTCGGTCATTACATTAACTGCAGCACCTCCATCAACTAAGACATCATGAATTGAAATACCATTACATAATACCTCAGCTTGTGGAGCATAGGGATCTGCCTCTGCCTCCAAAACAGGGACCTCAACCTCCTTCCTTCTTCGAGCATTGAGTCCACCTCGCAACTCCCGCCTCTTCTCAGAAGACATAGCCAAGAGTTGACCATATGTAATATTTGCAGGCCTTTTGGACAGATCTTCCAAGATGGAGTATGGTCCTTGCCCCTGTGAAATCAGAAAATCCTGCACACCCAACTTTCTTCTCCTATGTTTCTTACTAGTTTCTTCTTTCATCTTCTTAGGATCATTTCCATCTTGATTATCTTTTTCTTTCTTTCTTTTTGTTACAAACACATCTACTTCATTATTTCTGCTCTTATCTACTACATCAAAAGAATTCACAGGTGCTTTTCCTTTATCATTATCTCCTTTACCAGATGTAGAAGCTCTATCTGGACAATTATACTTATAATGACCCTTTTTATAACAACCATAACAAACAACTTCAGAAATATTTCTTTTTGGACCTCTATCCCCTCCCTGAGAACTAAATTCCTTTCCTTGAAGAAGATTAATAGTTAACTGACCCATCTTTTTGAGCAGATCTTCATACTCAGTAGATGTACTAGGAGAAATATTTGTGCTCACCGGGAGTGGTTGTGGATTCTGGACCAAAGGTGCTGGTGTAGGCTCTACTTTAGCAACAATTTCTTTGGGCTCCTCTTCCATGCTTTCTTCTTGCCTTCTTGCAATCTCCTTTGCTTGTTCAATGGTAGCTGGGCGGTCATACTTTACTCGTTGTCTGATCTCTGGCTTCATCCCAAGAATGAAGTGCTTACAGAGGAGATTATCCACGCCATTCATCAACCCATCCGCTAGTCCTTCCTTCCGGATCTGGGCATCGAGCTTCCTCCTTAGCTCTAGAACACGGGCATGATAATCCCTTATCTTCTCCTTCTCTCCTTGGGATAGCTTTGTGATCTCGATCATGAGATCTGCATATTTCTGTTGTTCACCAAATTCTTCAAGAAAACTTTCAGTTAATAAATCCCATGAATTTTTCACATTATCTCCTAGTGTTTCAAACCACCTAAGTGCTGATCCATCCAAAAAGGTAGGAAAAAATTCAGTCCATTGTTCCCTTCTTATAAGGCCATTACAAATACAAGATCGCTTAAATTCTTGAATGAAAGAAGAAGCATCTTCATTAGATTGAGCTGAAAAAACAGGAATCTTTCCCATTTTCAAAAGTAACCACCGTGAAATACCAACTCACAAGTACAATCAACAAGACTTATGTGCACAAATAATTGGAATTACTATAGAAATGACCACGGTAAACTATGGTAAAACTTGACTTACTGCGGTAAAAACTGATTTTACTGTGGTAAACACTATTCACGGTAAAAAGTGAAGTTACTGCGGTAAATACTATTCACGGTAAAAAGTGACTTTACTGCGGTAATTACTATTCCCAGCAAAAAGGACTTTACCAAGGTAACTACTATTCATGGCAAAAATGACTTTAACATGGTAACTACTATTCACGGTAAAAATGACTTCACCATGGTAACTACTATGCACAGTAAAAACAAGGTTACCCTCCAATTGATTTTTGACTAAGTGGGAATATCTCTCCAGAAAATCCACCAACGAGGAATGGTCCCGGCAACGGAACCAAAATGTCATCACCAATCCGGCACTATGATAATTCTTCACCGGGAACTCCTCGTGCTATGATTATTTACTAATGCACAGCCTTTAGTTTGGTGGATGTAATCTGGAAACAAAACAACAACCGAACACAAGAATACCATTGACTATGATAAGACAGAATGACGACAAATCTGAAATATCAAAGTAAATTATAATATTAACATGAAATTGTTACAATCTCACCCATGAGGTACTTCAACAAGACTATGGGAGAAACTTTACAATTACACCTCTCGATGGCTTCTTCAACACACCTTTAACTGATGGCTTCCTTTGCACACTTCTTACAATATTTCTCACTACTTCTTTCTATGCTAAATGAGGGGGGTAGCCTCTCTATTTATAGAACTTCCAGGCTTATCCATCTTATCTCTAAGATAGGATAAGAAATCCACTCTGACGAATCATATTCCATACCTTAACTCTTATCTGTACATGTAGGCTTATCTGTTAAGATAAGATAAACCTTATCATTTTACATGGGTTCCACATTTTTAGACTTTTTACAAATAAAATACACAAAATATTTATGACCTCACTCCTTGTCCTTATTACCAATATAATATTTCTAATTCCTAATCATGTAGACCCTACTTCTCTAATTACCCAAACTTTGACATTTTAACATTACCGGACCACTTACGACAAATATTTACTTTTTACAACATTCCTATTGTACTTTGACTGTTACCGTACTCCACATTATTGGCGACACCGTACTGACGGCGCCGTTATCTTCTATCAGACGCTACTACTAATTACACTTAACAACATCCTATTCCTAATACATACATTAATGAAATAGAAATTATGGAGGAAAATTTTAGTGTCGAGGATTAGCAAGCACTTGAGTGCTATGAAAGTGGTTAAAAGGTTGAAATGGTAGGACCACATAAAGAAGAAAATCATGAGATTCCCCCTGCTAAAATAATCAAGCTCAAACTAACAAAATATTCACCTTTTGAACCTCTAGTTTGCATGACTGTATTTGTTTCATGTCACTTTCCAAAAAATGGATCTATAACAAACATTATTCCTTTTGGATATCCTTTTCTCATGGAAAAAGTATGGATGTACATGAATTGTTATAAGAACATGGTTTCGGCCATACAAAAAGGGGATTTTGGGTTTCTGGGAAAGTTGTAAATTCTGAAGTAATAAATACAGAAGTTCTTTCTTTCATTTCTTATTTTCCTTTGATTATTCTTTCTGCCTCCTTTCTCGATTCATGGATCTTTCATTTTGCATTCAATAGAAACTTTTTGTTCTGGTTTGTGTAATCCTTAGAATTTTGTGTCTACAGATTTGCATCAATTGTGAAGTAATTGACCCTTTTCTATATTTTCTTGGTTCAATGTGAGTATAGAGATACTCTGATATCTATATTTCCCAAAATCATTGTTGTTTTCTTCCTTCCCGCATCTCTATATTCTTCCATCCCTTCTGATTGATAATATTTTAAGTACGAAAACATTCCAGAATATCAGGGTCCAAACATTGAGAGTTGTATATCTGTACATTTGTTTTTCCTACTTTAAATAAGGGAATCTCTCCCATTAAAGAGGAGTGAATTTTTGTCCCCTGACTATGGTTTCAACCCTTGTTCCATTCTGAAACCCAACAAATGCTATGTTATGTTAAGGATATGTAAGAAAATTATGAGCAACTTGAAGTACTCCATAATTGTGAAGAAGAAGACATTCATCTCTCAAAAGAAGATTATGATGATTACACATATTATGAGGTGTTTGTTCCTGAAATACTCCTATTCTATTCTAATGACTTCCCTATTTTTAAACCTTCCATTGAAAGAAAAATCAGCACCTTGAAAGGTAATGAAGAAAGCATGAAATTCCCAGTTCCATTTATATCTTAATTTTGTCTTGAGGAACTCTATATTGAAGAAGTATTAAGTACAATAAATTTTAATTCTTTCCTTTTGATGATGGTGTAGTGCTTGTTGAGGATTTCACTGATCATGAAGATGTTTAAGAGATTAACCCTTTGCCCCACCAAAAATTCTTGAGGAGGATGAATTTGACATAATAATTGATGGTTTTATTTCTAATTTTTTCTCTCATTTTCATTCAAAAATGTCCAACAAGGAATTGGAGAAAATGGGAGAATACAATTTTCTTACAGAAAAAATCATGGATGAATGAAAAAAACATGACCTCTTTGAGAATTTTATTTCCCTATCATTACCAAAGGAGTGCAATGATAATCACCATAGAAAGTACAAAGTATTCCCTTTTCCCTACAAAGAGGAAGATGTTTTACGAGAATTTTGAGATGGAGTGTAGGATTATTTTGATTTTTCATACCCAAGAGTATAATCTTCCTACTATCACGAGGATGATTTAATGAATATTGAACTTAAAGGTGTACCCTTATCATTCACCATGGATCTTTTCACTATGTTTGAAAAAAAGGAAAATGAGGTATGCCTGTACTTCCAATAAGGTAACTCCTAGATGAAAATAAAATTGGATCAGAGGAGGAGTTTTCAAATGAGTCCTTTCTATATGAAGATAATATTTCAAATCATATCCCCAAGGCCCGATATGAAGATTCTTCAAATGAACATGAAGGTGAGTATGCCATAGCCTTGAAAGAAGTATCTGTAGAAGACATTTTCAAGATTATGGAATAAATTCAAGACCTTAGACTAAATATTAAGATCTTAACCTACAACATTACTATGGAAGATAAATGTGATTTAAGTTGTGATCCTTCTATTGATGAAAAAATGTTCAACAATGAGATATAAAAAACATATAAGATCAACTTTCTTATCAAAGCCTTATTGGATGAGAATGAATATGAAGGTAATTCTTCAATGTTTCTATTTTTCTAATAATATTGCATCCACGTTGAACTGAAATGAAATTACATTATTAAATATTTTGTGAATGTCTTCAGTCATGAAGATAGTACCTCCACTGTAGTGAGTGATATCATGGCAGTGATGAGAGATACAAAGAAGAGGAAATTTTTTACAAAACCAAGGTGAGAATCTAGAAGAGGCTTCTAAATGGAGATAAAATAAAATTTTTTGCATCAATTGATTCCTCACTGATCCTAAAAATGATCTCATGATGTAACATTTACTTAATGGTGACACATTTACTCATGAAAAAATAAAGAACATGGACTCCAATTTTGAAAACATGAGAGAGTTGAATCTCATGGTCATGAGGCCTCAAGCTAAAAGTACTTGTTTCGTGCTAAATGTCTAGCATGATTTTTTTTTTAAAATTCCGTGATAAGTAAGACGACACTAAAAAATCCTTCAACTGGATAATGTAAACATGCCCTCTGACCAATTGTTGACTATGTAAACCCCATCATGGTAGAGAGGGACATTATAACTATATTATTTAAGTGTGTTTCATGTCCAGGTAAGTTCGTGGGAAACAATTCATGGGTTTATTGTGATCCACTTTGAAGGAAGTACTCCCGAAGGACTAAAAAGGCCTTTTTTTAGAACTTTAACACCTAATGAACTTCCTCTATAGATGAATAAATAAGATCTAATGCATCCTAGAAGAGTGTGGATTAGTTATGATATCATGGGAGGAATATTACGAAATTTTTTAAAGGAGAAATAGGTTTAATAACAAGTTTTCCAACATTAGGCTACTTATAACACGGTGTAGGGAAATGAAAGAAGCGAAAAAGTTATTTAGATTATTTGGGATGGTTTAGGAGCCTTCCGTAATTTTTTGAAGTAACCAAATACTCATCGAAAATATAAAAACATATAAATCACACTGAAAAATGTTTTTGGAGATTATATCATCATAATTTTTATATATTGGCCTAATAGTGCAAGTGAAGATCTCTGATCATGGTGGATATTGAAATGAGCATTCTAAGAGTTACAAAGGGAGTTAGGACCTGATTTATAACTAAATGTGAAAGTAATTTAACCATATACATGACCCATATGATAAGTTAGACACAATCTAAGTTTCTTTTGGGTTGCAGTTAGACCTTTCAACGCACATGTTTGATTAAAAAAAATGGTTAAATTTTAAAATTTAGGTAGAATTGGATCCTTAAACCTTTTAAGAATGATCTTAATAGTTATTTTATAGTAAAAATAATATATGGTCTAGCTATGGAACACCTAAAAGTAATGATAACCAGATCATACCAAGCCAAGAACACAGATGCTAATCAAACACCATGATTAATATGATGAAATCAATTCGTCAGAATAACTTTACATAAAAACCTTTGCAAACAAATGAGAAGAAATATCATATATTATTATAGAACTCAATGAAATAAAATGAGAATGGGCCTTTCTTATATAGGCAAGGAATGACAATCTAAGAATGAGTCAAGGTTGTTGATCAATCCATAAATCATGTAAAGAAGTAGTCATCAAAGAACTAGTTAAGTCCATAGATTTAGGAGAGAACTAGACATCAAGGATCTAGTCAATACCATATATCAAGGAAAGAAATATACCTAACAAATAGATAATATCCCCCAAATATCTAAATAAATATAAATAAATATCCACACACATAAGTGGGTTAGGATAAATACAATAAAGGTAAATAAAGTACCTAGTTGATCATGAGCTAAGGTAAATACATACTCTAACAAGACCTAAGGAAGATCTTAGGGAAAGAAGTCACTCTAGCATGCGATTTATAGTAGTGAAATGGCAACACTCATCCTCCAAAATTGGACATGGCACATTTTTGCACCCCTTATGCACTCTTTAAAATTTTCACCTCACGCAGCGGCTTAATAGTAGAAGTTACTATCTGGATGAGATTTAGAAATCTTTCTTCGTTATTGCCTAACTGCCTAAAGTGAGCTATGAACTTAGGAGAGTGAATTTTGCCACTTTAGATGCTGATCAGAGATTTTTTTTCAGTGTTGAAGATGATCTGATCGTGTTTGGAAAGCTAAGGAGAGATTTATCCAAATCAAAAGCATATACTTCTTCCACGTCTTCTCCTGGAGATAACGCAGATCAGTTGGTACAAAAACTTGCTAATGATATTATTATTCTCAAGAAGCAGGACACCTAGCATGCTCCTTAACAGGATGTTCCTAGGAAGAACTTTCAGCCTAGAAATCGGTAGCCCTCTACTCAGACTACACTAGTAATTGAAGGCCCACTTTTTAAAGTTCCAGTCAACTCAATATGTCAAGTGATAGAGACTAACGATGATGAGGAGGAAGAAACCTGTGAAAAACATGAAGAATAAGTTGATGAAGAATTAGAAGAGTTGAGTGGATCTCATGTCCATTTTCTCACCACTTAAGGTATAGAAGATGAGGATGATTATGAAGAAAGAGTTACAGAGATGAATAGTGAATCATATCATATGTTGTCATGACTCCTAAGAAATCCAACAAGAAGGAGAAAGTGGTGTAGCCTGCTAAAAGATCTAAGGAGCATCCTACGGGCATTCTACTGATTGCAAGGAGAGGATGTCCTATTCAAACTTCTTCCACACCCAAGGTAAGTTTTGATGTTCCTTCCTCCTCTGTTTCTACTCCTAAACCTTCCTTCCCTTAAAATGATAGAATTGATAAGTCAAAAGTTTCATCTACTCCTATCAATGATGCTCCATCTACCTCTAGTTATTTTGACATTATCGACCATCTCAATAAAACTAAGGTCTAGATTTTAGAAGTTGAATTCTACCAAACCCATCACAAGTCCTTTGCTAAGATGGTAGACTTTATAAACTCCAAATCCAAGCCTTCATCCCGTAGTTCGAAAAGTATCTTGCCCACTACTTATCCTTCATCTCAACCAAGCCTTGTGGTAGCAGTCACTTCATTTTACGGGAAGATCGAACCATTTTATGTCACTCTCCTCATAACTGGCCACAAACTCAATAATCGTGTTATTGTTTCTGGTGCTTCATATAATGTGATGTTTGCTAAGGTAGGTCATGCCCTAGGCTTAACCCTAACCCACAATTTTGGTTCATGTTACTCAATGGAAAGTAGAAAAGTGCCATTGGTTGGGAGGATCAAGGATGTACAAGTAGCCATTGCTACTTTACAAGAAAATAAAGTTTTAGCCACCGTTTTGGTAGTTGATATTCCCCCTTCCTACGGTATGCTGATGAGTAGAGATTTTGGAAAAAATGTTGGAGGATAAATCATGATGGTTTGGTCAAATTATCTTATTCCACTGAATGGGAAATTGAAGCTATTGCCTAAGAAACAAACTAAAGATATTATGCAAAAAAAAAATGACCCAAAGGCATAAATACTTTATGAGGACATTGGTCATGGGTAACTACATGATCATGTCACAAAATGAGACTAACCATCATAAGGAATTGTTTCTTGATCCTAATGGTGTTTAGATATTGGAATTTGATGGAAGCTTGTCCTCAGCTGGTTCTGGATCAGGTGTGGTGCTTATTTCTCCTGGAGGGAAAATTCACCCTTTCTCCTTCAAGCTCCAATTCAAAAAAAAAAATACTGCAACTGAGTATGAGGCTCTCATCCTCAGTTTAGCCATGGAAAAAGAGATGGGGATCAAGAATCTCCTTTCTCATGGAGATGCAAAGATGATTGTAAAATAGGTCAAAGACATTTTTCAAGTGAAGGAGAGAAGGTTGAATTATTACAAGAATTTGGTTTGGGATTCCATTGAGTTCCTTGATGCCTTTTCAATTGATGCCATGCAAAGGGAAAGAAACACTAGGGTTGATTCCCTGGCTGTCTCAGGGTCTCTACTGATCCCTCATCTAGATTTCTCTCAAGATAAATTCACCATTGAGATGATTCATAGATCTAATGTGCCTGAGAATGCAAACAATTGGTAGGTCTTTAATGATGATCATCACTTGCTTTCCTTCCTTGAAATCAGAGATAATTTTGACCAGTTGTACTTTGAAGGAAGTGGAAATCTTCCTAGAGAGTGTGCTCTCCCAAATGAAGAAGATAACAAAGAAGAAATGGATCATGATGCCTGAATAAAACTAAAAGGTAATAAGATACCTAAAGGGATGGTAAGTTTGGAAGATTTATTTGATAATTATGATAGGTACATCAAGTCCAAAAGTTCCAAAGGAGCTCAGCAGTCTGCTGACGATAAAAGGATAAACATTGGGAGTCTGAATGAACTCATGCTAGTAAAAATTGGAAAGGGTTGCACATAAGAGGAGAGGAAAAAATAAGAAAAATTGTTGAAAAGGTATGCTGATGTTATTTCATATTATTATAATGGTCTCAAGGATTTTTAGCTAAGAGAGATGCAACATTTCATTTCTCTAAATCTTGGGATCAAGCCCTTCTGGAAAAAGTAGAGCTATTATAACCCTAAAATTGCTGATATAATCTTTCAAGAGATCCAAAAGTTATTGAAGGCTAAGATCATTTTCCCCATTCACCATTCAATGTGGATTGCTAATATTGTGCCTTTCAGGAAGAAGAATGGTGAGATCCAGATTTGTGTTGATTTTAGGAATTTGAATCAAGCCTGTTTGAAGGATAATTATCCTCTCCCCGTAATGGATCAAGTGTTGCAAGATGTTACAGGTTCATAAATTTTGTCCATGCTTGATGGATTCCCAGGATATAGTCAAGTAGAAGTAAGTGCTGAAAATCAGCATAAGACTACCTTTACCACTCCTTAGGGCACCTTTACTTACAGGAGAATGCCTTTTGGCCTCATCAAAGTTGGTGCCACCTTTAAGAGGGAAATGGACCTGGCCTTTATAAGTCTCAAGGGGAAATGCATAGTTGTATACCTTGATGATCTGACTATGTTTTCAAAAACTAGAGCTGATCATTTCCAACACCTTGAAACTTTCCTAAAAAAGTTTAGAGAGCATGGCATCTCCTTGAATCCTAAGAAATATGTCTTTTGTGTCACCAAGGAAAAACTACTAGGACACATTATCTCTAAGGAGGGAATCAAGATTGATCAAGAAAGAGTCAAAATTATTCAGCAAATCCATCTCCCCAGAAGCAAAAAGGGTGTGCACTCTTTTTTTGGCAAGATCAACTTCTTAAGGAGATTTATACCTGATTTTTCTGATCATACTTTGAACATATCCCACATGATGAATAGGAATCAAACTTTTGGTTGGTCCTCTGAAGGAAAGGTTACATTTGAAGACATCAAGAAATTTATAGCAAAGACTCCAATCTTGGTATGCCATGATTATAGCAAAGACTTCATTATCTACTTCTATGCTATTGAAAGTACTCTAGCTACTGTGTTAACCCAAGAGAGTGTTAAAGGTAATAAAATCACCATATCATTCATGAGTTATATTTTGAAATCCCGTGAGCTGAAGTACACCATGATGGAGAAACATGCTTTTACAGTGGTCAAAGTTGTGAAGTAGTTTCGTTTCTACATCCTCAACTCTCACTATATTGTGCTTGTTCCTGATACAACGATTAAATCCATTCTTACACAACAAGAATTTTGAACCAAGAGAGGTAATTGGGTAGCTAAATTTCACAAGTATGATCTTGAAATCAAACCCACCAAGCTAGTTTGAGGAAAGTGCTTATGTGAACTCATTGTTGAAGGAGCTGATGCAAAGTTGTCCAAGGAGGAAGTTGATATCCATGTGGTTCTTTTCCTCAACTCAACTGATGAATGGTATGCTAACATTGTGCTCTTTATTACTTATGTAGAATTTCCATCTCATTTGAGTGTCAAGGATAAGAGATCCATCAAATTAAGGTCTACGCAATATGTGTTGTGGGAAAATGAATTTTTAAAATGAGGGATTGTTGGAAGGTTTTTGAAATGTGTTGAAAAAAGAAAAAAAAGCAATTGTTCTGAGCCTTTCATGACCAAGCTTGTGGGGTGATTTCTTGTGTGCTGTCACAACCCACAAAATCCTCCGTGCTGGATATTGTTGGCCTACCCTGTTCAAAGATGCATCAAAGTGGGTAGGAAAGTGTGAAGCATGTCAAACCTTTGTTGGAAAACCCAAATTGGTTTCTTTACCTCTAAAACCAGTGGTAATTGAAGAACCCTTTCAACAATGGGGTTTGGAATTCATTGGGACACTCAATCCACCTTCTATTATAAGGCATACTTATGTTTTGACTGCCACTGATTATTTCACCAAGTGGGTGGAAGCCATTCAAGTTAAAAGTACTACTTATGAAGTAGCATGCAACTTCATGAAGGAGCACATCTTAATAAGGTTTGGGATACCAAATAATATTGTCAATGACAATGCTTCTAATTTTTTTCTGCTGAGATGATGGATTTCTACTATGGATATGGCATTTCCCTTGCACACTCTTCAGATTACTATCCCCAAGGGAATGGGAAAGCAGAATCATCTCACAATAACTTGGTCACCATTGTTCGGAAGCTTGTTAATGACTCTTAGAGGAATTTTCATAAGAAACTATATGATTCTTTATGGGAAGATAGGATTACACCTAAGAGAGCCATTGGAATGTCTCTTTTTCAAGTGGTATATGGAGTTGAATATCAAATACCAATGACATTAGAACTTCCAACCTTAGATTTGATGAAGGCCATTGAGGATGCCTGCTTTACCAATTCATTGGACAAAAGAATTATGTACCTCCAGAAGTTGAATGAAGAAAGATTGCAAGTGGTTGACATAATATCAACTCATCAACTCAGGGTAAAAGCTCTATTTGATAAAAAGCCTAAACCTAGAACTTTTCAAGTGGGAGACACTGTTCTTCTTTGTGACAAAAGGAATGAACCTCAAGGAAGTCATTGTAAATTTTATTCCCTTTGGCTTGGTCCTTTTAAAATCAGACATTTTTCTAGTGAGAAATATTTTAACTTGGATTGCATGGATGGTTCTCCTCTCCCACTTCCTTATAGTGGGCAATTTTTTAAGTTGTTCAAAACCTAGGAGTTTTAGCGGTCCCTCTGTACATTTTGTAGAGAATTTTTCTTTCCTTATTTCTGTTTTGGTTGGTTTCCTTCCTGCGTTCTCTTTTGTGTTGGTATTTCTTACTTTTGACTCATTTTTCCATTGGCTAAGACACTGATTCGATCTAATTACCTTGGAATCTCTAAGGTTCTTGATTTTTCCTCTTTCCTCTGCCAAGTCATCCCGACAAGGAGCCAGTTATTTTACTCTCAATTTTCCCCACCCTTTCGAATCTAAATTGGTGAAAATTTGATCCCTGGCATATAAGAAATTCATTTTTTAAACTCTTCAAATGTTCGTTTTCATTTCCCATGATGTTTTTAATCAAAGTTCCTCAGTCTGGTGTCGTTAAAATGTTTTACCTATTTTCAATGGATGGAAAATTATTTTAGTTCTTCTCTTATGTGTTTTGAGCTCGTGGGACCTTACATTTCTCTTTTTTAACCTTTTGTAGACAAAAAAAATCTTCATTAGGAGCAAAACTGATGTTTTCCCATTTCCTACAACTTCCTACGTTCTTTTCCTAGTCAAATTCTTTCTCAGAAAGGTGAAGCTATGCATTTGTTTCCCATTGGATGTGGCCGGGTGGGTTCCTTTTTGAACTTATCACTTTTGGTTATTTTGGAACAAATGTTAGTTTTTCCCTGCATCCTCGCCCATCCTTGATTGGCTGGAGTAGTTTTGGTGGAAGTTTGGGGAGACGGATTCATTTTATTCTCTAAGGCATTGCGGTGAAAGGGCAAACAGTTCTAAAAATACTCGTGGCCTTGTCCAAGCAAAAAGATAAATTCTGAGTTGAAATCCACAGCAAATCAGAAAGGGACATGTGCTCATGTTGAAAAGTCAATGGTGGAGGCATGGACTTTGAGGGAAAAGTTGGAAATTTTCCCCTTCTCAAAACAGATAAAATGTGAAGCACATCCCCACAACCAATTAGGTGAGGCCACATGTTGAAGAATATGAAAAGGACACATGGCCATTTTGTAGTTCATAGGCGCTTTGGCGAACTGGAGGAGGACTTTTGGAATTTTATCCTTGTTTCCACAAAGGGTGAAAAGTTCTAAAATGGCATGCGGACCCACTCATGTGAAGGGAAAATTCCTAAATTAAGGCCCGTAACAGATTAGAAAGGGACTACTGGCCTATGTTGTAAAGTCAATGATTGGGGAATAGACCTTCGGGGGAAATGTTGGAATTTTTCCCCTTTTCAACAAGGGATAAAGTGTAAAACTGAAGTGCATTCCCATACCTAGTCAAGAAATGCCATGTGTTGAAGGATGAAAACGGAATAGTGGGCCTGTGAAGGAAATTGAGAATTTGAGCCTTTTTCACCAAAAGGTTAAAATGTCACAAATTGAGCCACGACCCCTTATTCCAATCATGGTGTTTCATGTGTTCGCATTGAAAATTCAAATCGGGCCGATGGAAGTTTTTGAGAATTTGCACTTTTCATTACAAAGAGTTTAAATGGTAGATTTGAATCACATTTCCTTAGCCACTCAAATGGTGCCACGTGTTCAGCTTTTGGGGGAGCTATGGGAGGGCGGGGCAAAATGAGAAATCAAGATTTCTCTCACAAATGTTAGCAAATGTAGTTTTCTTCCCCAAGGCCATCGTTGCTTAGATCTTGTCATGTGTAGGGTCCAAATTTGAAGGTAAAGGGGGGAAAAGATAGTTGAATGCACTGATCTGGTTTATAATGCCATTAACGAACTAGAGCTTTGCAAAATGTAAAAAGGGATACTTCTTCATTATTATTCTCTGTATTCTTGTTGTTTCCCCATGAGATGCATTTTTGTTTTATTATGGGGCCAAATTGATAAGTTTGAAGGGAGGTAAAATTTAATCATCAGAAAATGCAGTTTAGAGGGCATATGCGATAAAAAAGGGAGAAAACTTACTAGCAAGCACTTGAGTGCTAAGAAAGTGGTTAAAAGGTTTAAATGCAAGGAAAAAATAAAGAAGAAAATCATGAGATGCCCCTGCTAAAATAATCATACTCAAACTAACAAAATATTCACCTTTTAAACCTCTAGTTTTCATGAATGTGTTTGTTTCATGTCACTTTCCAAAAAACTGATCTGCAACAAACATTATTCTTTTTGGATATTATTTTCTCGAGGAAAAACTATGGATGTACATGAATTTTTATAAGAACATGGTTTCGGCCATGGAAAAAGGGGATTTTGGTTTTCTGGGAAAGTTGTAAATTCTGAAGTAATTCAATAAAGACGATCTTTCTTTCATTTCTTATTTTCCTTTGTTTATTCTTTCTATCTCCTTTCTCAAATCATGGATCTTTTGTTTTGCATTCAATAGAAACTTTGTGTTCTGGTCTGTGTAATCCTCAGAATTTTGTGTCTACAGATTTGCATCAGTGGTGAAGTAATTGATACTTTTCTATATTTTTTTTTTTCAATGTGAGTATGGAGATACTCTACTATCTATATTTCCCAAAAGCATTGTTGTTTTCTTCCTTCCCCCATCTCTATATTCTTCCATCCCTTCTGATTGATAATCTTTTAAGTATGAAAACATTCCAGAATATTAGGGTCCAAACATTGAGAGTTGTATATTTGTACATTTGTTTTTCCTACTTTCAATTAGGGAACCTCTGCCATTAAAGAGGAAGGACGTGTTGTCCCCTAACTTTGGTTATAACCCATGTTCCATTCTGAAACAAAACAAATTCTATGTTATGTTAAGGATATGCAAGAAAATTATGAGCAACTTGAAATACTCCAAAATTGTGAAGAAGAAGAGATTCATCTCTCAAAAGAAGATTATGATGACTACGCATATTATGAGGTGTTTGTTCCTAAAAGACTCCTATTTTATTCTTATGAATTCCCTATTTATAAACCTTCCATTGAAAGAAAAATCAACACCTTGAAGGGTAATGAAGAAAGTCTGAAAGTTACAAATCCATTCATATCTTAATTTTGGCTTGAGGAAGTCTCTGTTGGAGAAGCATCAAGTACAAGAGATTTGAATTCTTTACTCTTAATGGATGGTGTAGTGCTTGTTGAGGATTTCAATGATGATGAAGATGTTTAAGAGATTAACCCTTTTCCCCACCAAAAATTCTTGAGGAGGATGAATTTGAAGTAATCATTGATGGTTTTATTTCTATTTTTCTCTCTCATTTTCATTCACAAATGTCCAATAAGGAATTGGAGAAAATGAAAGAAAACAAATTTCTTATCGAAACAATCATGGATGAATGAAAAAACATGACCTCTTTGAGAAATATATTTTCCTATCATTACCAAAGGAGTGCAATGATAATCACCATAGAAAGTACAAAGTATTCACTTTTCCCTCCAAAGAGGAAGATGTTTTAGGAGAAGTTTGAGATGGAGTGTAGAATTATTTTTATTTTTCATACCCAACAGTATAATCTTCCTCCTATCACGAGGATGATTTAATGAATATTTAACTTAAATGTCTACCCTTATTATTCACCATTGATCTTTTCCCTATGTTTAAAAAAGGGAAAATGAGGTATTCCTGAACTTCCGATAAGGTAACTCCCAGATGAATATAAAACTGGATAAGAGGAGTTTTCAAATGAGTCCTCTCTATGTGAAGATTATATTTCAAATCATTTCCCCAAGGCCCAATATGAAGATTCTTCAAATGAACATGAAGGTGAGTATGTCATATCCTTGAAAGAAGTATCAATATAAGACATTTTCAAGAATATGGAATAAATTCAAGACCCTTGACTGAATATTAAGATCCTAACTTACAACATGACTACGGAAGATAAATGTGATTTAAGTTGCGATCCTTCTATTGATGAACAAACCTTCTATAATGAGTTAGAAAAAACATATAAGATCAACTTTCTCTTCAAAGCCTTGGTGGATGAGAATGAATATGAAGTTAATTCTTCCCCATTTGTATTTTTTTAAAGAAGATTGCATCAATGTTGAACCAAAATAAAAGGAAATTATTGAATCTTTTGTGAATTTCTTCAGTCATGAGGATAGTACCTCCACCGTAGAGAGTGATTTTGTGGTCACTGATGAGAGATATGTAGAAGAGTAAACTTTTCAAAAAACCAAGGTGAGAATCTAGAAGAGGCTTCTAAATGGAGATAGAATAAAAATTTTCACATCTCTTAATTCCTCACCAATGGTAGAAATGATCTTGTGCTACAACATTTACTCAAAGGTGACAAATTTACTCATGAAAAAATAAAGAACATGGACTCCAATTTTGAAAACATGAGAGAGTTGATTCTCATGGTCATGAGACCTCAAGCTAAGAGTACTTTTTTTTGTGCTAAATGTCTAGCATGATTTTTTTTTTTAAATTCCATTATAAGTAAGCCGACACTAAAAAATCCTTCAACTGGATAATGTAAACATGCCCTCTGACCAATTGTTGACTATGTAAACCCCATCATGATAGAGAGGGACATTATAAATATATTTTTTAATTGTATTTCATGTCCAGGTAAGTTGGTGGGAAATAGTACATGGGTTTATTGTGATCCACTTTGAAGGAACTACTCCCAAAGCCCTAAAAAGGCCTTTTTACATAACTTTAACACCTAATGAACATCCTCTAGAGATGAATAAATAATATCTAATACATCGTAGAAGAGTGTGAATTAGTTATGATATCATTGGAGGAATATTATGGAAGTTTTAAAAGGAGAAATAGGTTTAATAACAAGTTATCCAACATCATGCTACTTATAACACAGTATAGGGAAATTAAAGAAGTGAAAAAGTTATTTAGATTATTTGGGATGGTTTTGGAGCCTTCCGTAATTTTTTTAAAGTAAAAAAATACTCATCAGAAATATAAAGACATCTAATTCACACTGAAAAATGTTTTTGGAGATTATATCATCATAATTTTCATATATTGGCCTAATAGTGTAAGTGAATATCTCTGATCGTGATGGATATTGAAATGAGCATTTTAAGAGTTACAAAGGGAGTTGGGACCTAATTTAAAATTAGAAGTGAATGTAATTCAACCATATACATGACCCATGTGATAAGTTAGACATCATCTAAGTTTCTCTTGGGTGGCAGTTAGACCTTTTAATGCACATGTTTGATCAGAAAAAAATGGTTAAATTTTAAATTTTACGTAGAATTGGATGCTTAAACCTTTTAAGAATGATCTTAATAGTTATTTTATAGTAAAAATAATATATGGTCTAGCTATGGAACACCTAAAAGTGATGATAACCAGATTGTACCAAGCCAAGAACAAAGATGCTAATCTAACACCATGATCAATAGGATGAAATCAATTCGTCAGAATAACTTTACATAAAACCTTTGCAAATAAACGAGAAGCAATATCATATAAGTATTATAGAACTCAATGAAATAAAATGAGAATGGGCCTTTCTTATATAGGAAAGGATTAATAATCTAATAACCATTCAAGGTCATAAATCAAGCCATAAAGCATGCAAAGAACTAGTCATCAAAGAACTAGTTAAGTCCATAGATTTAGGAGAGAACTAGACATCAAGGATGTAGTCAATACCATATATCAAGGAAAAAAATATACCTAACAACTAGATAATATCCCCCTAATATCTAAATAAATAAAAATAAATATCCACACACATAAGTGGGTGAGGATAAATAGAATAAAGGTAAATAAAGTACATAGGTGACCATGAGCTAAGGTAAATACATACTCTAACAACACCTAAGGAAGATCTTAGGGAAAGAAGTCACTCTAGCATGGTATTTCTAGTAGTGAAATGGAAACACTCATCTTGAAAAGGTGGACATGGAACATTTTCACACCCCTGATGCTCTCTTTAAATTTTTCACCTCATGCAGTGGCTCAATAGGTTTAAAATATTGCACCATCAGGGTGAGGGTAACTATTTTTAAAGTTGTGTCACATAAAATTTAACTTGAGTGGTTAGAAAGGTATGTTTCCTACCTAACCCCATGTACCCCACTCCTCATGTTGGACCTAACCTTTGATTGGTTAGAAAGGTATGTTTCCTACCTAACCCCATGTACCCCACTCCTCATGTTGGACCTAACCTTTGGAACACATGGGAATCCTTATTAGACCTAGTGAAAAAGTGCACAAGGTGAAGAAATGTTTTCCATGCTGCTCTCTCATCCTTTTTTGTCACATAAACTAACAATCTAGAGTGTTACAACATGTTTTCAGCTCACCCTTCTAACTGAGCCCCCTTTCTCATTAAAAACCACAACCTTAGTGTAATTTTGCATGATTTTTGCACCTGCACCTTTGCACCTCATTCCAAACTTGGTAAGTTTTAATGGAGGATCCTGTACCCATTTAGTAGGTTTTCACTCACCTCTAAACATGAGTTAATCCAGAAGTGACCCAAGGTGGATTTTAAAGTGAATGAGCTAAAATAGAGTTATAAGGTGGGTATAATCCAATATTTTAAAAAAATCATTTCTCAAGTTATCATTTCCGCTATTCATAATTCCTTGTTGTTATGTTGTTGAAACTCTTCATAAAACTCTCATGCTCAAATCACCCTTTTACTCATATCTCACAAACCCCAACTCTGATTTCCATAAGATTTGAATTAAAACTTCCTTGAAAATATTCTTTTAAGGAGAGTATTTATATTCCCTCATTGATTCCCGATGTTATTTTATATAGATCCATGAAATTTTTAGCCAAAAATACTCATTTCTCAGATCTACACAACTCCACCAAATGAAATCCCCTGAAAATTGTAGAAAAGGCTTGAAATAAAAATAGAAAATTCTACAAGTCATTTCGTTAAAAATAATGAGTATAATAAAAATTTGCATTCATACTCCTCATTTAATTTCTCCACGATCAATACATTAAAAAATTGGCAAGATTTTGAAAATGAGAAAAAATTTCCAAAGTGAGGAAACAATAATGGATTAAAAAAAGGGTGAAATGAGCTAAAAGTGTTCATATTTCAATCCTTCACCATCCTAAAATTTTCTTTGCACTCACAACAGATTCTCTCTATATTTTCAATTCAATTCCCATACTCCTTAATGCGGTGAGCAAAAAGTTCTAAAACGGGAAGATGCCAACTTTAATCTGAAGGCGATTTGAATTCATTTCGCATGGAAGGCATGATAAATTGGTGGATGGAATTGGTTTTTGTTCATTATACTTCCCCTTCTCTTTAATTTTAAGGATTTTGTCTCATAATTTAACCATTATCATTGTTTATGCAGTGGCAGAGTTAAGATCAGGATTGTGTGAACAAGGTGCATCAAATTTCTCCTATGTGAATGGTTAATCATGAAAATGTGATAGTGTCTCAAAAATTAGAAGTATTTTCTCAATGAGGAGAGTCATATTCTAATGTTCTCAGTGGTATACTTATTTATTTTTCATCACTCCTCTTATTTGTGTATCTAAGTAATTTTTATAGGTTCATCATTTCCCAAGTTTTAAAAGAGAGAAGAGTGTTCAAAGGTCTTCATCGGAATTATTCATTAGTCCATAATAGGAGAGGGTAATAATGGATAAATTATCATCTTAAAATTCTTTTGAGTAGATCTTCATCAAAGGAAAATATAGATTCATCCATTCTTTGGAGTTTTCCTTCTTTCCTCTCCTCTCTCATTCTTTCTCCTCCATCGTCCCCCTTTCTAATTATTTGTTGTAAGAAATCATTATAATGTATCTTATTCACTTAATTGAATCTAATGTGAAATTTAAAAGTCACTTTTGGTTTATAAAAAAGGAAATTATTTTATCACATCATAGGAATACAAAGAGTCACAAATTGAATAAGGACATAGATACATTTGTGGGGTAGATGAAGAGTTTTATTGTAAATCTATAAAAGGAGATGATCTCATTATTTAAAAGGAGGGTTTATCTTGTTTCATAGCTCCCATACTATTTATAGAATCAAGTGATTGAATTTCCTTTATTTCCTTTTCTTATGTTTCTTATCCAGCTCAACTATAATCCATGAGGATTGTACTTGTTGAATGTTATGTAGTAAGACTTTTTTCTTTGTGTTATTTGTACCTTGTTAGTTCTAATAGTTTCTTCTCATTGAATGCATGGCACTAATCCTGATTGTGTGTTGAAAAATTTTGTATGTGTTATTTGCAATATAAATTCCCTTGTCATACTTACTCTCCTCACTTTATCCCTCAAAATTACTCCCTTTTGTTCCATACAAACACTTTTCCATAGGTATAGGGAAGTATTTTTGTATTACTCTTGTCAAAAGGCCACCACACAATTAGAGTAGTGTATATATATTTTCCTATTTTCAATAAATGGAGCTTCCACATTCAATAGAAGGGAACTAGTCCTAGAGCATAGGTGAAATTATATAATTTTCCCACCCTAAAAATTATTTTACCAACAGTTTTTGGGACCCGCCTTGCAACAAAGTTTGCATATTCTATAACCAATATACAAACCACAAAATCCTATGAGTTAAAAATTCTAAAAAAATAATAAAAAATAGAAATATGAAAATCCCAAAAATAAGTTTCCATCAAGTCAAAATATCCTATCCAAACTCCTATTTATGCTCCTAAAAATACTCTTGATTCTCATGCCTTCCACCCATCATTAAACATTCAATCTTAAGAAAAAGGAGAAGAAGAAGAAGAAGAAATTACATAATAACGAGAAAGAACCCAACCAGTTGTTCCATGGGGAAGGAATACAGGGCCAATTTCTCTCACACATCCTCTTCATGATATACTAACAAGTTCCTACAAGAATCTATTGAATTTCAAAGGTGATTGCATATAACTTCTCGAAAAAAACATCTCTACCTTCATCATATCATGCGGAATTCTTGGAATTGAACACAAATATGTTGTTTTAAGATTATTTGTGGAATCACTCCAAGAAAAAGTAATGGATTTTATTTATCACCTACCATCTAGATCTATCATTAACAACTAAGGTGAAAATACTAACTAGGCACTCTGTGTTGAATTGAAATTTTGATGATTACAAGTGTCTTCACCTATTTCAAGTGAAATTTGTCATAAATATTTGTAAATATGGAGGGAAGAATTTCATACTTCACTAGGGATCCTACTAAAAAGTTATTTCAAGAACTAGGAAAGACAAATTCAGAAGGAAAACAAGTCTAGAAAGTTGTTGGAAATCAAGAATCAAGAAAGGAGATATTAGTTCTGAAACATGATCAATTTGTGGTTGAAGATTACCATACGTTCTCAAGTGATTCTAAACTAAGTAATCTTTATATAAATTTGAGTTCTCCAACTGGAGAGGGGCCATGATTTGTGTCTCAAAAGTGTGCCTCTTAGTTTTCCCTTGTTTCTTCCAAGTTTGATAGGGTTTTTCAAGAAATTGATTCATTAGAGGATATTTATTTTGAGAGTTATACTCATGTGCCCCAAAGACCCATCATCCCTTATCTTTTTAATTCTCCTACAAGATCACCTCCTCAAGGCAATATGGACCAACCTCCACCTAGATGTCCTTTTGTTGTCAACACTTTTGGAAATATAGATTTCAGAGGTATAGATGGATATCCTAATATGGTGCCACAAGATGTCATAAATAGGTTGCAAAAATTTCAAGGGAATAATTCCATAACTGACGACCAACATTTAAAAATCGTTTTCAACATGACGGAAGATTTTGAAATTGAGTTTGAAGATGTGTATATAAAACTATTTATTCATACTCTTGAGGAAGATGGACTTGACTAGTACAAGGATTTACCAGATAATTCAATAGATTCATGGAATGATATGAAAAATGCCTTTAGATTGTAATATGGGGATAAGAAAGATCCCAGGTTTCTTTTATCTGAATTTTAAAATATAAAGAAAAATCTAAATGAATCTATCCATGATTTCAATACTTGGTTCAATAATACCTAGAATAGGCTACCTATAATCCTAAGGACAAGTGATGAGTCCTTTTTGTTAAAATATTCTAACACTTTTCATAAAAAGGATGCTTAGTACTTGAGAGATAAGCACCCCAGAACATTGAGGTAGGCTTTCACCATGGCCTTACAAATAGAAAATAGCATCAAGGTAGTTGGAAAGCCTCCTAAGATGGAAGGTGTTAAGTTGATCAATCCTGAAAGGCCTCAATAAAATAAATCTATTGATCCAGAAGAGGTTGTAAAAACTTTGGCTAGAGCAGTTAAAGAGATATCCTATAAACTAGCTAGAGAAAAAAAAAAGATAAGACAAATTTCCTAGGGTCAACACAAGCCACATGGTTAGGAGAGATTTAGAAATCATCCCAAAGGTGATCAAAGACTAGATGACAGAGGGAAAGGGATCATGGGATCAAGTAATAAACAGCGTTAACCCAGGGAGAATAGATTTGTTAATGATCCTTTGATTGCCAAGGTTACTACTGTGGATGAGGCTAATGTTATCAAGTGGTGTGATAGGTGCTTATTACCACACTCCCCATGTGATGTAGATCAAGATGTTGAGGAAATAGATGATGATGATATGTATGATGATGTGTGCATGATGGAATGCCCCGCAAAATTATGGCAGGGAGAAACCTCAACTTAATTTATAAGTGTTAGAACTGTTGAAAACTTCTGGGATTGTGTTCACCAAGTATTACCTCTTCCTCCTATTAATAATTTTGAATTTGATATGGTGCAAGCATTTGATCTTCCTAATCATGATTTTGAATACTTAAGGGCCTTGATGATTAAAAAGTATGATGGAAGGATCCCTTATAAAGAGGACAAGAAACTGTTGCTGAATGCAATAGCTACTCAGGAGAAAGAATATAACATCAGAAGTAAGGTTATCAAAGGGGGAGGTCCACAAACCAATCCAAAATTTATAGTTCTTACCAATATCTAGAAGGAAACCCCTAAGAAAGATACATTTGGTAAAGGCCTAATTACCCCAAATAAAACTTGTACTCCTACCCATGCACAGACTTTGAAAACTCCCATACTATTAGAAAAAAACTGTGAATCTCCCCCCTTATAATTCCCTACCCAAATATGTTGCTTGTGAAATAGCCCAAATATTGAGTCAGATCCCATTTTTGAATTGCTTAGGATCCCTGAGCATAGGAAAAGGGAATTTGAATATTTACGATTTAAGGAAGAAAAGTTTACTCAGGGTAAAAGTGTTAATAATATACAGATTCCTCCCATTATTGCAGAATAAGAAATACAACAAGCATTGGAGGAACTGGGTGAATCATCTGAGGTTTATTTAGGAAGTTCTCTTGTTGAGTCTCAGTTCGATGTTGATCCATTTTTTACCACTTTGATTTTTACAGATAGGCCGCTACATAATTGCATGTTTAATTCAGGAGCCTCATATAATGTAATGCCTCTTGAGGTAATGAATGAGTTAAATATCAAGGTAACAATAGCTTTTAGGAAATTTAATGCTATGGATTCAAGAGAAGTGCCAATAATTGGATATGTCAAGGGATTAGTTATTCAGTTGGTAGCTTTTCCAGGAAAGTGCTTAGCCATGAATGTGGTTATTGTGGACTGTCTTGCCAAATGGGGGATGTTATTATCTAGAAAATGGGAAGCTAGTGTGGGTGGAAGAATACAAATGGAAATATCATATGCAACCATACCTGTTAAGGGGAACCTTGTGAAGTTATACGGTGAGAAGAAAATGTTGCATATCATTAAGGAACCTAACAATGCTTCTTATGAAGTATTGTACATAGATCATGTCAACGTCAATAACTTTGTGGGCTATGTTGATTGTAAGGAGCATAAAATTGACGAGTGTGAGCATCATGTGTAGGTTGGTTCACCTTGTACCTTGATGTTTGATGGGGCTTTTTCTAGATCTGGTAATGGCATTGGTGTTGTCTTGATATCTCCAAGCTAAGAGGAGTTTAACTTTTCTTTTACGCTCAATTTTGAGTGCACAAACAATATTTTTGATTATGAAGCATTGCTCTTGGGTCTAAGGATTGTATGAAAATATGGTATTCAAGACATTATTGTTAAAGGAGATTCAGATTTGATAATCAAACAAGTCAGAAAGTTGTATGCTATATAGAGTCAAAGAATGAAGCAATACAAGTATGCAATTTGGGACTTCATTGAAATGCTTGATTCTTTTAATATAATACATCATGAAAGGAGGTACAATACTATATTAAAAAATTTGGCAATGTTGGGATCAAGATTTTAAAATTGTACAATGTCTCCCTATTGTGAATATGATTTTGAAATATTGATTAGGTCGTCTGTCCCTTATAATATCAAGCATTGACAAGTTTTTGAAGATGATTCCTAGGTCCAAAGGTTTTTTACAAAATAAAGGAGAATTTTCCAATCAAAGTATGGACTAAGAACCAATGGTTTGTGTAAATGAAGGAAAATAAACCCTATTTAATAAAGACATTATCCAATTGAAAACCAATACTATCTCGAGAGGTTTGGTTGCATTGGAATCAAATTTTGATAATGTTGACCACATTGTTAACATACATATGTCAGTCTCAATAGATGTTTGAATACTATAACGTGGTCATAAAGGATAAACCTAAGAGAATATGCCTAGGAAAAAACTTGAATAAATAAGAAAAGCAGTCATATGTCCAATTGCTAAAAAAGTACCAGGACTACTTGGCTTGGTCATAGTCATAACTGAAAGCATATAAGGAAGACATTTTTCAACATGAAATACACCTAGAAGCTAATGCCAAGCCGTTTAGGAAGAAGAAAAGAACAATTAATCCACTCCTTTCTCTAAAAATGTAAGAAGAATTGAAAAAATTAAGGGACGGAGGAATCATAGAACCTACAAGGTATTCTTCATGGGTTGCAAACTTGCTACCTATCCAAAAGAAGAACGGAGACATAATATTGTGTGTCAACTTTAGAAATTTAAATAAGGCATAAATTAAAGATAACTATCCCTTACCAAATATAGATAACATGTTGTAATTGGCTACAAGTTTAGAATTGTTATTCACTCTAGATAGTTTTTCTGGGTATAACCAAGTGGTTGTGAAGTAATTAGAGAGAATAAACACTGCTTACACATCCATGGGGTACTTATGTGTACATAAGAATGTCATTTTTCCTAACGAATGTTGGAGCCATGTTTCAAAGAGCAATGGATGTAACATTTTCAGGAAATATAAATGACTTCATTGTTGAGTATCAAGATGATGTAACCATTTTTGCAAGGAAGAGAAGTGATCACCTACAACATTTAGAAAATATGTTGATAAGGTGTAGGGAATATGGTATCTCAATGAACCCTAAGAAATTTCATTTTGTAGTTCAAAAGGAAAAGTTGCTTGGACATATAGTGTCAAAAGAGGGGGTCATGATTGATCCTAAGAGACTGAAAGCCATTAACAAAGTTCCTATTCCAAGAACCAAAAAGGGAATTCAATCCTTTTTTAGGAAGAAAAATTTTATGAGGATATTTATTTCCAACTTTTCTGAATTTACTATCCCAATCACTAATTTGTTGAAGAAAGATCAGAGTATCAAATGGGAAGAAGCAACTATTAAAGCTTTTACTGGGATTAAGGAAGCATTAAAGAATGCCCCTGTTTTAGCAGCTCCTGATTATAAGAAGGGTTTCCAAATGTTTTCCTTTTCTTCAGAGAATACTATTTCATCTATGTTGTTACAAAAGGATGATGAAGGAGATGAAAGACCAATTTCTTTCTTTAGTAAAGCATTACAAGGAGTATAATTGAAGTATACTATCATGGAGAAACATGCCCTTTCTTTGGTTAGGGCCACAAAAATGTTTAGGCCATATATTTTCAGCTCTAAAGTCATAGCTTATGTTCCCCATACCATGGTTAAGGATATCCTATCAGATATGGAAATTTCAAGTAAAAAATGTCGATGGGAAAATAAATTGCAAGAATATTATATGGACATCCAAACTACAAAATTGCTTAGAGGATTTGGCCTAGCAAGGTTAATGGTAGAAAGCAACCTACAAATAGTTGAGATAAATAAGATTGAAGAAGAAAGATTGAATATTGTCAAGAAACTAAAAAATTATGAATGGTACAAGGATACTATTTTTTATCTCAAACATCTAGAGTGCCCTGAGTATTTAAGCAAGAATTAGAAAAGAGCACTTAAGTTAGCCTCCTAGAAGTACATCATAACTGATTATGGGTTACATTGGAAGAACCCAAAAGGAGTTCTTTTGAGATGTATCACTGAGGATGAAGCCCCGAAAATAATTTATGATTTCCATACAGGAGTTTATGGGGGGAATTTTTCTTGAAGAGTAACAACCTATAAGATATTAATGGTTCATTACTGGTGGACAACACTTCTTAAGGATACAAATTTGTTGGTAAGAAAGTGTGAGAGATGTCAACATTTTTTAGGAAGATAGAAAGCTTCAAGATCCCTCTCTTTGTATCTTGTGTGAATTGAAGCCCCTTTTAAGATATGGGAAATGGACTTTGTTGGGGAAATTCCAGACTCTTCAAGTGCAAGCCACAAGTGGATATTGGTGGCAAATGATTACTTCACCAAATGGGTGGAGGCAATCCCTACAAATAATTCTACCCACCAAATTGTTATGGACTTGATTCTGAATCATATAATTTGTAGGTTTGGAGTGCCTACCAAGATAGTTGCTGAGAATTCTATGAATTTTCGAGCCAAACCTTTAGTAGCCATGTGTCATGAGTATGGGATAAATTTATCATATGCTTCAAATCATAATCCCCAAGGTAATGGACAAGCAGAATCAAGCACAAATAACTTTTTGAAGATAATCAGAAGGACCTTGGAATTAAACAAACATAAGTGGGGTGAGTAGTTGAAGTTTGTTGTTTCGGCTGATAGAAGTATTGTCAAAAGAGATACTGTAAAAATTCCATTTGATTTGGTGTATGAAACTCAAGCTCTACTTCCCCTACATATGCAATTATTTTCTTACCAATTTATCCAACAATTGGAGGACCAGGAGGTCAGTCCCGATGATGCTTATATTAATCAAATTGTTGAATTAGATGAAGAGAGAAGAGAATCCCACCAGAGACATGTGAAGTTTAGGGAGAAAATGAAGAAATTGTTTGACAAAAAGGTTATCCTAAGGGTTTTCAGGGTAGGAGATCTGGTGATACTATGGGATAAAAAACATGAGGATAAGGGAAAACATGGAAAGTTTGAAGCATTATGGATGGGCCCTTATTTTATTGATATTAGGATTCGCGAGCACAATTTTTTCCTATAAGACTTACATGGGGAATTACTTGAGTTTCCTGTTAATGGTAGGCACTTGAAACATTTCCTAGATTTGTTTCTCAGAATCAAGGTACACATGGCTGTACAATTCATCATATTTTGTTTTCTTCTATTTTCATGTTTTTCTGTTTTGGTTTCTCCTGGTCCCTGGTGACCAGTTCTTGTTGGTTTTTCAGTTTATTATTGGGGGATTGGTTTTTTTTTCTACTTTTCAAGCTTATTATTGACTCCATCTCCCAATGGATTTTTGGCACATGGTCTATTATGTTTTTATTGTGGCACTTTCTAGGAGTTCCCATCTCTGAGTCAGAGCCAGTATTGGTACTCAATTAAAATCTTGAACTTTTGTCGATTAAAATTTCTAGCCTGCTTGGTTAGAAGTATTTTATTTCTCCCTATATCAATGCATGAATAAATTATCCTTCATTTAGATGTCATTGTGAGTCTTTTCCTTGGGTCACAGATCACATTGATTCTTGGTACTATTAACAATATTCTCTCCACGGGAAATAAATTTGTTGTTGGGCATCTTCCATGATTGTGTCTCCTTGATAAATCATATCCCAACATCCATGGATACGTGGTCATATTTAATTAGATGTGGCACGACGGGTCTTTTTGGTGAACTTGTCACTTTTGTTAAATTTGTAAAAAATACCAAACTGGTCCCATGGCTCTGATAATTTATGATTGGGTATTTAACAATATGAAGCGGAAAAGCAATTTTCATACTTTGACCCCAAAGATGTACATGTGTCACAAGATGAGTGGTTTCCAGAAAGCAGACACTTTTTGTGTTTTGAGGCATGGCCCACAAAAGGACACATGGTCATTTGAAAAGTCAAAGGTGGAGAGGCAGATCTTTGGAGCATTTTGAAGATTTTGGCCTTTTCGTGAAAAGGAGCAAAGTTATAAAATGAGCTGCAATTCCCTTGGGGACCAAATAATGTCACATGTTTGAGTCAACATTTAAAATTAAAATATTGGAGGCGTGTCGCTAGAGAACTTTGGGAATTTTTTCTTTTTTTTGGAAAGGAGTAAGGTATAAGAGTGAAGCATGAACCCGCAAGTGCCCAGATAAAGCCATGTGTTGAGTCTACACCAAAAATTGGAGGGCATGTCACCGAAGGTATTTTGCAAATTTTGGATTTGTTTTGAAAAGGTAAAAAGGTTTAAGAGTAAGCCATGAATCCACCAGCACCCTATGAAAGCCACGTGTTAAACCTATATTTAAAATGGGTGGGTGGGCTAGAATGTTTAAAAGCACACAATTTTTCTGAGTGGCATAAAATGTAAAAGGCCCCCCGAGGCCCATCTCAACTAATATATTTTCCATGTGGAGGGCCCACGCCTATTTGGGGACCTACGCTTGAATTTTATTTTTGAAAGAGCGTCGAAGAGAAATGTGGAGGATTCCACTGGATCTTCCCATACTTATACTTTTCAAGCATCAGACGCAACTTTCTCGGACCCTAGGAACATGGCACCTTCCACTGGTTCTTAAAATTTTGAACAGTCGGTACAAATTTTCTAGACCTAAGACACATGGAGAGCTCGCGCTTGTTTAAGGTCTCCACTTTTGGGAAAAATATCAAAAGTACGCCAAAGAAACACATGGAGGCTTCCACTGGATCCTCTTTATAGTGATAATTTTTCAATGGTCGAGGTAACTTTCTTGGGCCTATGGAACGTGGAGAGCCTTCCCTCATTTGAGATCCTACCTCTAGACACCATCTTTGAAGTTACACCGAACAGACATGTGGAAGCTTCTGCTGGACCTTCCCATGCTTCAAATTCTTAGTGACCGGTGTAACTCTCTCAGGTTCTGAATGCGTGGAGGGGCTGCGCTCATTTGGGAACCTACCTCTGGACTTCACCTTTGCACTTTCACCAAGGAGACACGTGGAGGATTCCGCTAGCTACTCTTTACACTTGGCCAACTCGGACTCGTAGTGCAGGTATGTGGTATAATCCATGTGAGGATGCTCATTTCTGAGAGGCATGAATACGTGTATCTATTCCTCAAGGTGTATTCTCAAAGGTGAAAAGAATTTCTTGTCAGATAAATCCTTATGGAGCCACCTGAGAATTATTTAAAATGGGGATATCTTGCAAGACAAAATAAAATAATGATTAAAAAGACTATCAAAAGTTATGACATGGTATCCCAATCACAGTTGAGGAACTGAGAAACGTGATCAGTTCATGATTTATCCACCTGGCAATAGAAAGTAAGATATTTTCAAGGGAATAAACATGATTAAATGGTATGTTGTAAAGAGGAATATTATCTTAAAGATTTAGAATTTTGGGAGGAGTGAGCGAGTGAAATTGTATAAATTCATTGAGAATACTCTAGCATAGGGGGGTTATTTTTATTGAGAAACTTTGAGAAAAACCCATTTTCCCAAGAGACCATTTGAAAAACATGTTTATTTTCCTATGTTTTGGATTTAATCACGTCAAGATGGTTGCAAGTGTATAGCCATTGACAAGCTGTGAGATTGATAAAGAAACTCTCTCCTATTGATGAATCTAACGAACCTTGAAATGAATTTGTGTTGATCATGAGCATAATTGTGTTTACTCTTATTTCAGAATGTTTTCAAATAGTTTTTGTTTTTCCTATTGTAATATTATGTTGAAATCCCTCTTAATCACACAAGATCTTATCCCTGTGGTAGTATTCTGGCATTTGGAATTTCATTGTGAGAAGAGATTTCATCTTGTAATGAAATAAATAATTTAAAATCACTCTACTTTCACTAGGTTGAGAAAGATTGTTTGTAATTCTACGAGTGTATAATAGGTGTGACGAATCAGGGACTTTCAATGTTTAATTGATTCTTTAGCATGAGCCTTTATGTTGAATTCTTGAAGAGTGTATGAAACAATGCATCTCTAGGCCTCCATTGATACACACCTTCTAGTAAAAGGAACATTTTGGCTATTTTAAAGAATTTTTTCTGTGAGTTTTCCAATATTTGTAAAGGTTCTTAAATACTTGGTATAATCAAATTTATCTTGCTTAATTTCCCACTAAAAATTTCTCAAACAATAAATCCTACATGAACTACTCTTGTTTGTATTGTGTATCCACAAAGGTTTAACAATTTCCACTACTAAAATATGCAGAGACAATCAGGTTTCAATTATTGTCTGTAGTAACCCAAACCATGTCAACGAAACATCTCCACTCTCTAGTGTGATAACTTGTGAGAGTTATATTGTGTTGTATTGATCATATTTTCTCAAGTTTCTCATTAAGATTATGCAAAGAAGGAAGTCTTGATATCCTTCCCCCACACGAGTTACAGAACTGGTCCTCTCACCCTGTTTGAAGGAAAAACCTAAATTAGTGAGGGTAGATCAAACCCTTCGTGAGGTGTTATCCATTTCTCACATGGAACAGTAAGAAAGAGTCAGCTAAATCCCTTCCCTGACTACAAAATAACTTATATAATGATTCACTTGTCTCTAAGCATCCTGCTAGTTTCATGATACTGCTCAGCTCTCGCAGGAGAATAAATTTGGGTACCAACATAATGCATCTTTGAAAATAAAATTGAACTTCATAAATCCTCTAAAATTTCCATCTTACACAAGAACTAGACATATAAAGCTCCATTCTTCGAATGAAACCTTTGTTCCTAACTACTTGAAACTTAATGACTTATTCAAAAGAGCATAAAAAATTATCAAATTTTCTTTTGTATCCTAATCCGTCTAACCCAGAAACTACCACTTGAGTTGTTATTCTCAATAAATAACACTCTTGGAGATCCAAATATTTCACAAGCTATAGAAAAAAAGGAGATATATTTATTGGGTAACATTTTATTTACTGAATTGTTCTTGGATATATAGGATTTAACTCCTTCAAAATATTAGTAGATGAAAGTCATCAAATTGTGATAACTCTCTTCGAATGTTCTACATATGAAGAAGATGAACCATTTTCAGTTTAATACTTTCTGTCAATACTAATAAGATTGGGTAATACGTAAAACAATATAATGAGTGAATGGGCAATCCTAAGACCTAAGCCCTAAACCTTGAGCATTAATCCATAAGCATTAAACCCTAACCCTAAAACCATATAACCTAAATCTTGAGCTTTAAACCCTAAATCCTAAACTGTGTTTCCTAAACCCTTAACTTGAATCTTAAAACTTAAACCCTAATCCCTAAACTATAAATCCAAAAACCTAAACCGTAAACCATAAACCTCAAACCATGAGCCCTAAACCAAAAACCTTGAGCCCTATTCCCTAAACCATAAAATATAAATCATAAATCCTAAATATTAAACCGCGAGCCTTAAACCCTGAACCTTGAGCCATAAA
Source organism: Taxus chinensis (assembly GCA_019776745.2). Taxonomy (NCBI): domain Eukaryota; kingdom Viridiplantae; phylum Streptophyta; class Pinopsida; order Cupressales; family Taxaceae; genus Taxus; species Taxus chinensis. Next base: position 120,180,749 of record CM034147.1, on the reverse strand, counting down.
CAAGAAACCCTAAACCCTAAATCTTAAAACCTAAACCCTAAACCCTAAATTGTACTACCTAAACCCTAAACCCTAAATTTAAAAACCTTAACCCTGAACCCTTAACTCTAAACCCTAAATTTGAAAACCTTAACCCTGAAGCCTTAACTCTAAACCCTAAATTATAAACTCTAAACGTTAAACCCTATTTTTATTACCCAAAACCCTGAACCCTAAACTGTAAACCATAAAAATTATTTTTAGTACCGATAACCCTAAGCCTTAAACCCTAAACGTTGAGCACTAAACCCTAAATCATAAATCATAAACCCTAAACCCTAAACCCTAAACCATAAGCCATAAATAATAAACCCTAAACCCTACACCATCGACCCTCAACCCTAAACCATAAACCCTAAAACCTAAAATATGAGCCCTAAACCCTAAAACCTAAACCTTGAACCCTAAAACCTAATTCATAAATCCTATGCCCTAAAACCTATGCCCTAATCCCTAAGCCTTAAGTGATAAAAGCTAAACCCTAAACCTTGAACCCTGAACCCAAACCCTTAAACCTAAACCATAAACCCTCGGCCATAAACCCTAAACCATGAACCCTAAACCCTATGCACTAAACATTAAACCTTGAGCCTTAAAACCTAAACAATAAACCCTAAACTGTAAGCAATAAATCCTAAACCCCAAACCCTAAACCTTAAAACTTAAACTCTAAGTCATCAACCCTAATATATAATCCCTAAAACACAAGTCTTAAACCCTAACCCCTAAATCTTGAGCCTTAAACCCTAAACTCTATACCATGTTACCTAAATCCTAAACCCCAACCCTTAAACCCTAAACCCTAATCCCTAAACACTTAACAATAAAACCTACATCCTAAACACTAAACCCTAAAATCTAAACCTCAAACCCTAAGCCCTAAACCCTAAACCCTAAAACCCTGAGTCCTAAACCCTAAACCCTAAACCCTATATTTAGCACCCTAAACCTTAAACCCTAAACATTGAGCCCTAAACCATGAGTCCTAAACAATGAGCCCTAAACCATAAAACCTAAATGCTAAGCCCTAAACAATATTCCTAAATATTACTAAATAACCTTCAAATCTTTCAATATTATCCGACATCACCTCTAAATGATTAATATATTTCATGAATTCACCCAAAAGGTGTTTGATTAACTCAGAATTTCGTTGTTAGACCTCCGACGGATGTTATCTTCCATCAAACCACACTGAACTCATCAATCATTGTATCCAATCATCCTTGCACATTGAAACAAACTTAAAAAAACATTGTTAATAATTTCTTTTGATCCAATTTGAGAGTGGCACTGAGGTAGGTTAGCCAGAGGAAGTATGCACCATTGACCAGGAAGTGAAAGATGCATTCCCTAAGCTTGTATAATAGGTATTCATCCATTATATGATTTTACTATATTCTAAGAAAAAATTAGGGATTCAACTCCATTCTCATGGGAAAATTCATGAGTCCGTATATTTGATAAGTTGTCACTAACTTTGAGAGTTGTGATTTTTGTAAATTTTAATTTTTACATGTTTGACACGCTTACAAATGTTAATAACCAATCCAAAAGGCCCTAAAATCTAAACAATGACTATATTCTTTCACAAAACAGAATGTTGAATGCCTCTATTGTATAATTTAAACCCGAAATGGTGAAAGGACGATTATTGAATGCTAAAGTCCTTAAAAATACCTATGTATTGACTAGATTAGAATATGAAAAACTATCTTCTAAATCATGATAGATGGAGCTATGAGACTAGTTCCATAAGGTACAGAGTGACCCTAACTTCTTATATTTACTAAAAAAAATTTAAGTATAAGTTTTTCTTTTATTAGCATTTATACTTTAAGAGTAATAAAATAAATAATAATAATTTTATTTTTTTTAATTAAGGGAAAATAGTTTTGAAGGGACTATACCCTGTATACAAAAGGGCTCAAAAGCCAAATAGCGAAGATGAGAGAAACAACCCAGAGAAGGGCAAAACAGTCAACCAAGAAGGGCTCAACAGCCAAATATTACAATATAAGTGAAAAAAGGATCTAAACGTACAAAGATCCAAAAGAAAGAAGGAAAGATAAAAAAGAAACCAAAGGAGAAACATCATATAGAGCTCCGCCAAAAAATAGCTCCAGAACCACCAAATGACAGCTACATCGCAGCCAAAAAACAACATCACAATAACCCGTTACTTGATGGCTCTGTCAATATTTGTCTTGATAGCCTGCAGCGACATGAAGAAGGCAATGGCAGTAGCCTGAGAGGAGTCTTGCATATCTGCTTGGGAAATTGCAATATCCCTTTTCTCTTTAGGACCCCACATGTCCTCATTAACCCCACTTAAACTGTAGACACTATGGACATGTTGTTCAATGAAATTATAAATGCTTTTAAGGGCAGACAATATGCAATCATTGCGGCTTTTAGCATTCCACAATCGGCCATCTAAGGACTGTAGCTTCTTGTAGATCTCAGCAATAACCCCCTCTTCCTCCTCACTTTGAAGGATTATTTTACCCTTAGCTCTTTCCATGTTTTTTATAGCCCCTTTGAGCTCTTGTATCTCCTTTTATAATCTTTCCACCCTATCCAGCAATTCCTTCTCTTTGGGCTCCTCCACCGGCTTGCTAATATGTATGAGGTTTTCAGCAAGTTCCAAGTCTTTGTGGCTCCTTAGGACCCATTAGGAAGTATGGATTTTAGCTTTAAAGCTCTTTCTTTTCTTGCTGGAAACAGTATCTTCATTTTTTATTTTAAGTAGGGGGGGAATGGAAGCAGTGTAGGAAGGTGGAGGTATGGAGGAGGGAGGTGGGGTAGGATTCACGGGAGGGAAGCTGGATCAGTGGTGGTGGATCAAGAGGATAAGTCCTTGGTGCAAAGGGATAGCCCTAGAGTGGCTTTGCACTTCCCTTATAGATTTCTCCAGAGAGTTAATCAAATAGTGAGGAAAGCTGATAATGTTATTTCTACGAAAGTGATTCAGAAAAATCAGATGCTTTTGAGGTATAGTCACAAATCTTCCTTCAAGGGTAATGTACCTAACCACCATTTTGGCCAGCTCAGCAAAAGGTTTAGGAATCGACGCCACCTTGATGCCAGTGGCCACGAACTCAAGATTTTCCCCCTCTTCCAGAAATTTCTTGGTCTCCACCTCCCTGTCCACCTTCTTATTGAAGAATTTGGTGCCTTCCAGGCCGAGACCCGTGATCTGAGTGAGGAGCTCTTCTGTTATTTCCATCTCCTTATTACTATACTTGACAATTCTATTCTTCCAACCTTGGGTGAATTTGATAGAAATTTCTTGGTCGAAGCCTTGGATCCTTTCAATGAAATTAGACAAGCCCCCGATTTGTAGGTAATCTCAAAGCTCTGTGTTCTCTTTCCACTTAGGGTTGTGGGTTGGTTCATTTTTGCATGGCGGACCCCCCATGTTTCCTCTACTTCTTTTTCTGTTCTCAACGATAAAAAAGCTCCCAATGTGCGGGACAGGCCGAGCTTTGATTTTGATATTTGAATCTTTCCTTACCGTGGAAGCTAATTTAATTATTATGTTACACTTGTTATTATTGCCCCGCTCCTCGGCTTTCCTCCTATGCCAAGAAATGATGACAGTCCATCCCGCACAGATTGCATTAATCATCCATATCTTTTATGATGTCATCATCATGTACTTGAGGATCCGTACATTAGCGTCCATATTATAGCCATTAGTAATGATTTTAACTGCCATGCAGATCAATGATAATGGCTTTATTGACATGAGTGGGCAGAACATCCCCCCTAAACCAAGTTTGAAAGGAATTATTAACACCAAAGTTAGACAAGCTGTCAGCTACCTTATTACCTTCCCAATAGGTGTGGGTGATTTGGACATTTTCAAAGCTTTTGCATATATCAATAGCTTCCTCAATATAATCCTTGATAGACTAGCTGGGGTGTTGCTTTTTATTCAAAAGATTGATAATATTTAGAGAGTCACCTTCAATTATAATATTTGGAATATTGCAATCCCTGGCAGGTTTTATACCCCAAAGAGCCGCCATGGCTTTGGAATAATGATTAGTCTGCCTGCCCATTCTCCCAAAAAACTTATAATTAAACCATTTATTTTAGTTAATATATCCCTCCCATAAGCACATATACCACTTAGAAAACATGAACGCAAGCACGTTTTGTCTTCTTTGGGTTGTAAATTGCCAATCCATAGGCTTGAATTTTCCTTTGATATCCAAACCAAAGGTTAGGACTGTGTAAGCCATGAATAAATCTATGTTTGACAAAAAAAATTAATACTCGCATGTGTGTAACCCAATATCTCATGCATTAAAACATAATATTAAAAAAAAAATACTAAAATGTCCAAATTGGTGTTACCTTAATGACGATATAATTATTTGTAAATCTAATTAGTTTAAGACTTCCATCCATAATTTTTTAACTTTTTCTTATAAAAATATATGCATATGTTTTTGTGTAAAATTTATGATTTTTTCATCCAATTTTTTAATTTTTTTTTCTAAACTCCATTCTATACACAACAAAAGAAACAAAAAAAATACTTTTTTCTCAAAGTTACAGGTGTGCACACACAAATATTTCATTTTCGGGATATGTGTACTTTAAAAATTAATAAAAAATATATATATTCATCCAAAAATTATGAAAAATTAGTGTGACCTTGTACATGGAACTAGCTAGCTATCTACCTAAGGGATTTCAAAAAATATTTTTAAAAATCAAAAAATGGGGGGGAGGGGCACGAACACACAATAGGTTCTTATATTTTTAACACAAAAATAGACATACTTTGTGTGCACACCACATTTGAACCTCTTAATCTCCACAATTTTCAAAAGAAATAGTAGTTTAGAAATTAGATTATGATCTCTACAGTACTAATTGTTATTAATTTTTCAAAGTTTGAGCATATGCATTTTGAATTATTAGATGAAGTTCAGGTTTTTTTAATTTCAAGAAAAAAGTGTCCCTTTTTTACCCCCCTTTTGGCCCCCAATTTTCATGCACTTACCCAAGTATGCTTGTTAAAATAAATCCTATATAATGACCATTACCGCAAAATAAAATAAATTAATGGAGCCTCCTACGGGTAACTTGAAGCATTCCTCATGGATTTTATTTCTAATCAAGAAGGTAGTGGGGAACTTCACACTTCATCGACCGGTTCCCTCAAAGTGTGGACTAGTTTTGGGTTCCTATGGTAATCCTCATAATGATTTTTATGGCTTATGCCAAGATACTTCCCATATTTCAAAGCGGACGGGTTTTAATCCTTATCCAAAATTACAAATATAGTGTTATGAACAAATGGTGTGTTTTTTTTATCTTGAATTAAGAATGTGTTTTATTGCACCATTGACAACTTGTAAGACAATCTAGTTGGTATTTTTTTTAGATTGTGTTTCTTTGACAAGCGTATTAGGTCATGCACTCAAAATTTAGTAGTTTTCCAAGAAACATACAATGTTTTGAAATAAGATTACAGGTTATTTGTGATTATCAAGATCATAAAAAGATGCACAAGAAGAGCATACATAATGATTAACCAAACTATGTAGAAATGGAAAACATTAAATCAAAGGACCATACAAATGCTTTGTGAACAACTCATTCCCTTAAGAAACATGAATGATGAAATTTCCAAGTTAATCCAAATGGTTTTTTGGAATTAAGGGTAAAAGGAGGGTTTTAGAAGGTCCCCCAACCTTGTACAAAAAAGCCCCAAAGGCTAGATGTAATAGTTAATAACATAAAACAGAGATACCCTTAGGAGATTCCAAAAAAAGTAGTGAAAAGGATAGCAAAAAGGAAGATACAAAAGAACATCAAATGAGCTTCTTGAGCTCGGCAACAACATTTTTTGCACTAGGGGAACCAGAATCTTTAGCGAGCTTTTCTTCTAGAGTGATGAGATTCACGCAGTCCCTGGCAATAGCTTTCCTGGTAGAGTCTGTGAAATCCTCCCAGGCCTTCAGGGTAGTGAAGGCACGTTAAAGCTTGTCTAAGATAGAGGAGACAATTTCAATTCTGCGTTCATCCCATGAGGATTCAACAACTATAGGATTAGCAGGATTCTCATCCATAAACGGAGGTGACTTCGGGGAGTTAGCGTGAGTAGCACTGTCAGCAGAATCTGAGTCTTCCCCAACATTTTGGGCGCTAGTGTTATCAACTTGCAAGTTCGTGTTCATCTACTCTGAACCAGGGGAGTCTGGGTAAAGCTTGGAGAGGCCTAGTAAGTCCACAAAAAGAGACTCATTGGGGCTGGAAATAGGGGAGAGAGCCTTGTTACTCAAATCAGCATCTTCTAAAAAAAGACAAGATCAAGCGGATGCGGGGGGGAAGGGGGGACAAAGGGCTTAGCAATAGCCTGAGAGGAGCCAAAGATAGTGACATCTGAGTCAGAGTCAAAGGAGATGTGGAGGCAATGACAACAATGAGATGAGCGGTGGGAGATAGGGAAGGGATGAGGGGAAGGGGAGGAAGAACGGTGGTGCCAGCCTAACTTGGGGGGAAAGCGGAAAAGCTCCGAATGTGAGGCAACACTAGTCAATAGATGATACAATAAACCCTAATGTAGGATGGTTCCATCTTCATCACATGCCAATTGAATAGATTTCTCCAGGGATTGGAAGATGAATGCAGTCAAATTGATCCTTTTGCCCCAGCATAGATGAGAGAGGATGAACAAATGGGGGCCAAAGATTAGCCGGTTTCTGCCATCAATCATGAAATATCTCATAATGACTTCTGAAATTATGTCCCATGGGGAAGGAAGTGATTCACGGGTATACCCCAAGAGGTTCTTTACCAGTCATTCTCCTGGAGCTATGAAATCCTAGATTTCAGCTTGGAGCAAGCATTTGGTGTAGATGTCTCCAGCAGTCTGAAGACCATTAGCATCAGCAATACCATTCGTTGATATGGTGAAGGTAGTTTGGCCAATCTTGACTCTCCCTCTCACCCAGCTCACCATTGCAGCGTATGAGACTAGGGCAGAATAGCCCGTCATCCTTTTGAGGAAGGTAGAAATTCCATTGTCCACCAGAATATTCCAAACCTCTTCATCCTCCTTGATCAAGGTGCAAGACGTAGGTTCAATACACTTCAGCTTTCCCCTCATTTTCTTAAGAAAAAAAAATGCATGTGAAGGGGGGAATGCAGTAGGGATTTAAAAATCCTGCTTCGTGCATGGGAGTCGACCGTATCCTCATTAATGCTCTCCCACTCATACTTTGTGGAATTATGGGGATGTATGGCACCAAGCCTGGGAAGATCATTGAAATTATGAATCACACCCTTCGAACGCTTCAGAGCCAAGGGTATTTTCTTAATAAAAAAAATTAATACCACTGCCATTTCTGAAGTCTAATAAGATATTGCTGACACCAAAGTAAGCACTTCCCTCAAACTCACTAACATTAGGAGGTGAGATCATTTTGAGTAATTTGGAGGAGATCCGACGGAAAGTTATCCTGCCAGATTTGAGTATTATCAAGAATAACCCCAGTGTTAGCCAAGTAGTCCACCACTTTGTTTCCCTTCCGAAAGGTGTGCTGGAACTGGATTTGCTAAAAATTCCTTTGCAAAACTCTAATATCAGCAATTATATTCTAGATAGTCCATTGACCAGGTTCCTCCGGCTAAAGGAGCTTGATGATATTGAGGGAGTCGCTTTCCACTTACAAAGGATTGTTTCCAAACTTGAGAGCCATCTCAAGGCCTTTAAGAATGGCCATGGCCTCCACCTGATGATTTGTGCCAACTCTAAGATTATGGGCAGAGGCAACAATGATGGAGCTAATAGGGTTGCGAAGGATGGCTCCTCCACCTGATTTACCAGGGTTGCCTTTCAAGGCCCCGTCAGAGTTGAGTTTCCTCTAGCCGGAAGGTGGGGGAGCCACCTCACTGAATCATGATCTGGAGAAGAATCTTTCTTCATTGAGAGATTAGCCATCAGCAGTTGCCACTGCTGGGAGTTACAAATTTGGATTTTTTGCTAAAATTTGGCCCAATAGTGAGAGTTGATATTTTCCTGGAAAGGTAGAGCAATCTGATTGGCCACCTGGTTAGGATCCAAGATCTAATCTTTGAAAATACTTCTATTTCTTTCCTTCGATATACCCCAGATACCATGCAGAAGGAGGAGATTCCAAGCCAAAACCAAGGATGGATGAGAAAAGGGGGAGCACCACTGAGTGAGGGTGTCCTGAATGGACTTGGGAAAAATCCAAAAAACTTCCATCCGAGAAAGGAAACCAATTCCAAATAGCTTGAGAGAAAGGGTAGTGAATTAGAAGGTGGGAAGAAGATTCCACTGCCTTAACATAGAGCACACACCGAATGGGAAGAGAGAAACCCCTTATTTTCATATTTTCTCCAGAGAGGAAGGCGTTCTTAGAAGAAATCTAGGAGAAGAAACCAAATTTGGGGATCGCTATCTTCAGCCAGATTTTGGTGAGAGGAGGGCCAGAGCTAGCACGAGGCATGGAGTGGTAAGAAACTTTAACTGAGAAGGAACCGGAAGGGGAGAGGGGCAAAATGAGCTCATACTCAGGCAGGGAAAAGGGGATATAAACTGAAGAAAGTTCCTTCCTAGGAAAAATCAAGAGTTGCCTCTCTTGATCCCTTATTCCAGTGCACTCTGGGATAGTCCAAGAAGGGATGGAGTTTACAACAGTCCAATATCCAGAAACAAACCTTCCCAGTCTATGAATGAGGATTCTTTTAATAGGTTCCCATGAGGAGTTTTTGTGCAGCTGTTCTTCCCTAATCCAATGATCATGCCAGAAATTGATAAGTCTGCCATTTCAAAAGTTCCATTTGGTGCCATCCCAAATAATTGGGAGGGAGCTAGTAATAGAATTCCAAATGGTCGAACCTTGAATCAGAGTTGAGGATATTAAATTATCATTAGGAGCTAGATATTTTTCTCTGAGGAGCTGTGCCTATTGGGAGTTTCCTTTAGAAACTTCCCATCCAATTTTTGCCAAGAGGGCCACATTCATATCAGCCATCATTCTTAAACCAAGACCCCTAAGAGAGGTTAGCTTACACACATCTTTCTAGGAAACCAGATGGATCCTCTTTTTTACTTCTGCCCCTGACCAAAGGAATTTATTTTGAATTCTTTCTACCATCTCCTGCGCCAAAGTGGGTAATTTGAGAAGAGACATAAAGTAAGTTGGAAGGCTCTAGAGTGTATCTTTTACCAGTTGCAGCTTGCCAGCCTAGCTGAGCAAGAACCCTTTCTAGGATGCTAACTTTTTCTGATAACACTCAATAACAGGATTCCAAATATTTTTAGTTTTCCTTCCCTTGAAGAGGGGAATGCCGAGGTAGGAGGTAGGTAGGTCAACAATTTTGCAGCCAAAGATATCAGCAATCTTTTTTTGCAGCCTGGGAGTAGAATTTATAAAAGAGATGCTACTTTTGTTGAAGTTAATGGTTTGCTGGGAAGTAGCTTGATAGAGATTTAGGATATCCATGAGAGCTCAAGCTTCAATTACCGAGGTAACATTCAACAAAAAGGTGTCATCAAAAAATTGGTTATGAGTGGGTGAAGGCAAGCTTGAGGTGATTTTGAGTCCCGATATGATTGAATGTCTTTTAGCCGCCTCAAGCGCTCTGCTGAGGGATTCAGCCATAAAAATGAAGAGAAAGGGGGATAGAGGGTCTCCTTGCCTGATTCCTCTACTATTTTTAAAGAATCCCACCAAAATACCATTTATGAGAATAGATAAACAAGGTGTCGCGATACAAGAGAAAACCCAACTACACCATCTTTTATCAAAACCAATTTTTTCCAGGATCTTGATAAGGAAAGGCCAGCTGACTCTATCAAAGGATTTTTTAATATCAAGCTTTAGGATCATTCCAAGGGATTTTGAATGATACAACAAGTGGATAGCTTCATGGATAGTGATTATAGCTCCTTGAATGATCCGTCCACTTATAAAACCGTTCTGATTCTAAGAGATGAGGCTATTCATAAGGGGTTTGAGCCTAGAAGCCAACATCTTAGTGATGATTTTGTAAGCAGTGTTGCAGAGGCTAATTGACCTGAAGTTGGAGACATCCTTTGAACCCTGCTAATTAGGAGAAAAAGCTAAGAATGTGGTGTTCCATTCTTTAAGAAGATTGTTACTGTTTTGAAATTTATTAACCACTTTGAAAAGATCTTGCTTGATGGTTTCCCAGAAGACTTGGAAGAAAGCAGCTGGAAAGTCATCCGGGCCCAGAGTTTTGTTTCTTTTCATAGAGAAAACCTCTTTGTGCATTTCTTCCATAGTAAAAGGTTTGATAAATTTTTTGTTCATCTCTGCTGACACAAGCTAAGGAATATGTTGAATCATATCAGACATTGATTGCTCCGAAGGAGGTTGGTCGACCTGGAGGAGATTAGAATAGAAGGAGACAAGCTCATTAGATATGTTAGATTCAGAGGTTAATAAGATACCGAAGGAGGTTGGTATTGTAATCCCTCTGTTCAAGCCAGAGGGCACGAGAATGCTGCAGGCAATAGGCCTCCTCCTCCTGAAGAGTATTATGGTAATCACTGAGAAGAGATATTTCTTGTTGGTGAAGATCAAGCCTCCCTTCGATCTCCATTTGGGCTGAGACTGGCAATATCTTGACTCATTTTCTGCTTGCGGAGCTTGATACTGCTAAAAACCGTCGTCTTCTAGATTTTGAGCTACTTTTTTATTTTTTTGAGCTTGATAGTAAATTTAAACATATCGATGCCTTCAACTTTGAAGTCCCACCATTTGTGAACAACAGGATTCAAGTGGTTATTCTCAAGTAATGCCAGCTTGAACCTGAAGGGGGGATTCTTGATGTTTAGATTATGATTAGTGCTAAGCATGAGAGGCTTGTGATCAGAGGCATCCCTAGGGAGGGAACAAAGATAGAAGTCCAAAAAAAGAGAGATCCAGTCCAGAGATCCAATGGCTCTATCCAATCTACTTTAAATGTGGTTTCTACCCAATCTGAGGTTTGACCAAGTAAAAGGGGATCCATGAAGATCCATGTCAAGAAGGGAGTTCTCTCTAATGAAGTTAGCTAGTGCTTCCATGCTGGTCAGCATAGCAAGGGCACCTCCCTGTTTTTCCAAAGGATAAAGAGGGCAATTGAGATCACCCATTATTAAAATGGGGATATTGCCACAATTGTTGATGAAGTGAGATATATCATTCCAAAGTTTTCCATAATGGTTTTCCAAGTTGGGAGCGTAGACATTGATGGAAATCCATGTGGAATTAGAGCCCACTTCTTAGAAGAGCATACACAAGAAGTTGGGGTGTTTGAGCAGACAATGTCCCTTGAAGCTTCTGGGGTCCCATAAGGTGCACAAACCCCCTGAATTTCCTTCTGAGGGATGAGACTCAAAAGCAACAGCCGACCAAATTTTCTGGAGATGATCATAATTTTTAAGTTTAGTTTCCTACAACATTATGATATCAGGAGAATTCTGAAACTTTATATCTTTGATGACTCTTTGCTTTTGCAGAGAGTTGAGGCCTCTTATGTTCCATGAGCTGATCTTCATTTCTTGGGTTTAGATTTTTTCCCCACAACCATGGTGATTATGCTCTGTGTACCTTGAGAAAAATTCAGGGTTACCTCTTTTTGAAGCTTGACATTGCTTGGGGTCCTTCCCCTGGGTTTTTCATTACCAATATCAGGATTCTTACTACTAGTTCTTTTCCATCAGGGATTGAAATTGTCATTAGAAGAGAGGGCCGTAGGGGAGGAAGCTGTTACCATAGGAGTAGGGAAGAGGGGGACCGAGGGGGGGAGGTTCAAGGAAGGAGGATCCAAAGATCCAAGGAGGGAAAGAGGGGAAGGGATAGCGGAGCGGGGAGAGGATAAAGAATGAGGGGAGTCGGGAATAGACAGGGAGGGGGGAGCCTCTGCTAAGGGGGGGAAGGGATGAGGGAGACAAGGAAAGGATGGGAGACTTGAGGGGGTAGGAAGGGGGATCGATGGGAGCCTCCAATTGTGAGTCAAAATTTATTTCTCCCTCTTCAAGGAGAGTAAAAGGATTAGAGATGGGTATGCCCGGGATCTCATCTGAGGATAATTTTGGTACAAATATTTTCTTGTTCTTTGGGGAGGTGATTAGGGTTTTAAGTTTTGGCTGGGGCTTGAAAGGGCAGCCAGAGGCTCTGTGGCAAATGCTTTTAGAGAAAGAGAAGGCTTGGGGGATATAATCATAATCAATGTTTTGTTTCCAGTTCCCTAGGTCTAAAAGTAGCTCAATCTCTTTTGGGAGAGGGAAGATGACATTGACATTAACAAAAAAATGAGCATGGATGAATCTAGTTTTTTCCTTAGTAGCTTTATCTATAGCTATTAAAGAGCCTATAGTGAGAGCGATACCTTCTATGACTGCAACAAGCTAGAATTCCAGGCGGAGACCTGGTAGGTGAACCCAGATTGGAGCTTGGGTCATGGATTCCGTGTGGGGATTGAAGCCTAGAGACCATTTCCTGAGTTAGAAGCATAGTCTTCCAAAGAACCAAGGACCTCCAAGAAGAGTTGTCATGAAATCCTCTTTCATGCTGAAGGAGAATAGAATGAAACCATTTGGCATTGTTGCAATTTACAGCGCACCGCAAGGGTGCCGTTTTAACCGTGGCCATTTTTTAATATCCTCCAAAGGGGACCTAGGGCCCATTAGTTTATGAACCAGTGAAATATCACATGAAGTAGCTTTCGCCTTAGTGATATGAGTGGGAATACATAGGGAGAAGGACCCATCTCCCAGGGTAGGTAAGATTTTTTCCGAGTGCAAAGCAGAGGTGGATCCCTCCATGATCTTATTCCAGGAATCTGGGGGTTGGGGAGAAAGGACCACTAATAGAGGGGGCCCCTAGTCCAGACCAGAATGGTCTGGCATCCATGCTAGCACCAGAGAAAGCTAGGGATGAGCAGGCGTCGGTGAGAGCTAGGGCTAGTGGTAGCAAACTTTTATTAGTCTTGTTTCACTTTGATAAGTTAATCCAAATGTTAGAAAAAGAATACTAAAGCTATTTTTATTCTCAAGATCGGAAAAAGGTGCAAGAGAAGAGCATACACAAACATTATCCTAACTTAAGATATGCATCAGAATACAAAAATCATAAAAATATATATACATGTTAGGAAACTAATTTTTAGATGTAAACCTGTTGAACAAAGTTATAAAACCTACAAAATAACAACAAACACCAAATATTAGATTATAAAAACTTGGAAATCCAAGCGAAAAATTACACAAAATGATAGCTCAAGAGCTTTGATGCTAAAGCACATGATGAAATGCTAGCGTGGGAGCTTTAGCAGTAGTGCAAAGGATTTCTATGCGTAGAAAGAGGAGAAAACAATAAAAATCTAGCACATGGGGATTTACAAAGACACATCAGAATTAACACTAACTCAAAAGGATTGCTATGAATTCACAAAGATGAAAATTTTAAAAAATAGTTACCAACTAGTAAGAAATTCTAGTGCATGTGGTTTAACACTAGTGCATGACATTCAACGATAGTGCATGAGTTTCAATGAACACACAACAACATTAACAATAACGCAAAAAACCTACTTAACTTCAAAAACATAATATGTCTACAAAAATAATGTCAAAAATCTCAAATATTTTCCAATAACCTTCAATTTTGGTAGCAAATGACCTCTGTTGTACCTAAAAAGACCACTAAAACATGTAAACTCAAAAAAATAATGTAGGAAATACAATATTTATGTAAAAAATTCCAAAAGAGGGTTAGTAAGAAAAAATGAAACTAAAATACAAATAAATGAGACAGTGGAGTATGTCCCATAGGGCATGCCATATATGTGCATGTGAAAGTAGGCTAAGCTAAGAACTAGGAATTAACACCAAGTAACCCCCATATCTAATCTAATCTAACAAAAACATCATGATAAAGATTGAAAGATGAAGCTAATCGACATGAATCCAACATTGAAAATATTAAATGCTTAAGCCATCACCTTAAAAATTAGATGTGATTTGAATGCATGATTTCTCTTAACTATGAACCTATATTGATTATAAGAAATCAATTGAATATTATCTCGATCAAGAGGAAATAATCTCAGCAAAATGGCTTAATGACCACGTTTGGATCCCCCTTTACTACTATCTTATGAGAAGAATGGATGCAAGAATGAATAATATTTTCAAGAAGAAAATGCTCTTGTCATATGCATAAAATATCACTAGAAAAAGTGTGGTGTAAGGTGTGAAGGACGGTAGTAGGTTCTTTATATATCTTTCCAATTTTGCAGAACCTAGAAACCTAGTGAATGTTTGATAAAGGATAAAGTAGAATTAGATGGAATTAATTAGTAATTAACAACTCATGGGATTTGGAGATGTTTTAATTAATCAACTAGGATTAATTAATAGGCCAAGATAATATTAGAAAGCTATTTGGAGATGATTTAGAGGGAAATGGGTAGGATTTAGAGGATTTAAAAGAGGGATTTAATTAGTAAGAAGGCTTATAGATTAAATACATGGTCGAATGGCTTAATTAAATAGTAATAGTTATGAGATTGATTATAGGAGGATTAAAACTAATGAAGTATCGTGAATTGGAATTCAGAATGGTGGAATGGATTATTAATTTAAAAAGTTTTGTTAATTGACCGAAATGGAGGGGAACTCTAGTTATTTAGCAGGAAATCACTAATTATAACAGAAATGATGGGAAAGAGGAAAATTAGTACAATTTTAGTATTAAAACTGTGTAAGAGGATTTTAGGTGTCTACAATTACAAAGGTATCACACTTGTTAAGCACCCACTCAACATGAAGGACCAACTTCAAGATCTGATGAAACACCTACATAGATCCTTTGTAAGATTATATTTTCATAGATGAACATACTTTTAAATTTTCAAAGCTTCTACTTATACTTGACAACAATTTTGATCAGTCACTAAACATAGTTGCTTCGACAAGAAATAATGATCCTAAATTTGCTCATATATTATCATACACCTTCTCCTAGTTGTACTAGCATCAATAAATTATCAGATCTTTCACTTTATCAGTAACACTAGACATTGAAAAAATGATTCTATATCGCCAAGGGAGGCACCTACAATAAACTTTTACACTTCTATTTCAATAACTATTCACTTTCCCACTCATGAGCTTGTACATGGAGGAAATATAACATCACCTACAACTGTCAATTGGAAATGATTGTCTCTTAATTTTATGGAAGGTTCATATTCAGAATTTGAAGGTTATTGCAAGATTCCTTGAATTAAATGATGATTAAAGGAGGCTTCTAGTATCCCTATCCTTTTTACTTCTCTTGTCAATATTCCCTTTCTAACCCCTGCTCTCTTATTTGTAATGGTTAGTCATACCTTTTTCTTGTTCATACAACATATGAACTTTGTCTCATAGAAAAATAGATTTCATGATAATTGTGACTGACATATAAGACATCATTAGTCTCATCCTTTAGCTTTATAACTCAGGACTAACTTCCTTTCTCACCATTCTATGTTTAAGGCATCATTGAATTTACATGCACAACTAAGTGCTAGTGCATAACCCTATGGACTTGAACATGTGAATCTTTGAATTTTTATAACTTGATGACTTAAATTTCATTTTGGCGATATGCATTTATAGGAAATATGCACATTTACTATGATATTGAATAATATTTTGTTAAGGCATGAAGATTTCATTTCAACACACTTGTTTTCACACAATCATAAAGAACATGAGATAAAAATCATGAATGACTTGATTGATTACAAGGAAGGAGGTATCATAATTTTTAAAGGCTTTAAAAAATAGATGAGTGGACTTAACAACACCTTCAATTGACTATAAGAGGTAGATATTCCTAATTACCTTCATGAAGCATGCATTGGAGTAGGGTATCATAGATTTACGTGTACATTTTAACATTTTCAAAGATTGAGAAAAACCGCAAAATTGCTCAGTTGGTCATGACCTAACAAATAGCTTTCAAGAAGGATTTTTATGTCTTGAAACTCTCCAAGTCCATTTTTTTTCATTCTGTGGAAAATATCAAGGCTGCATTATTTTTAAGACACACTCTGGAAGGGTTATAAGAGCTAAGAATTAGCCCTATTTTTTCTTGCAATTAACATAAAAACAACTCTTTCAAAACACACCATTGCAATGACACATTAATAAGAAGGTATAATCCATGAAAAATTATTTTTTAATGGATTGGATTAGAAATGTCAAGTTTACATATTCCTTCTTGACTTTTTTGAGATGACAATTATAGTGCGTTAAGAGTTGTATACAAAGGCACTTCATTTTAACATAACATTATATTGCGTACACAATATTGGGCCCATAAAACATGTACAAATTCCTGTAGAACTTGAATATAATCTCTTTCATCCAGATGACTCTCATTCCCAAAAGACCAGTTTTTGGCAAGTTAGCCATTAGTTGTAGATGACCAAGTTTATCAAGAAAAACTCAAGTATTTCCCATAGCTCACATAAAAAATTTCATGGACATTAAAATAATGTCCCAAAAAACCTTCCAAACCCTTGATTTCAACTTCAAACTATCTAGACAAGATAGTTCATACAAAACCTTCCAAAACTGAGTTAAATATGTATGGTACAATCATGTCTGAAGAACAAAAATGCCACCAAATTGGACTAGAAATCATTCAATATAACTGTGAGTTGTTAACTAAGCTTTCATAAGTGATTTTGTGGTCAAAAAATTCAATTTATTTCCCATCGCTTCACTCTTAGGGTTTGGGGAGGGTTTGGAGTAGTTTGAGCTCTTAAGGATTGTTCATAGAGTATAGAGAATAATTTTACTTCATTCTAACACTTGAATGTTCTTAACTTAGTGATCTAACACTGATGAAGAGCTTAAGACACCATATAAAACTTTTATGTTCCTTTGATCTCTTGAGATATGACCTTTGAGGTGGGAGAGTGATTTCTAGAAGCTCAATAGGGATAAAATCTTCCTATCTTGAGAATGCTTCTTCACTTTTGTATGAAACTTGATCTACAACTTTGCAACTCCTTCCTCCATGTAGAAACCTAAAATATGATTAGACTTAGAATTTCCTCAAATTCAATGGATTAACAACACTTCGTTAATTCCCCATTCTTCACTCTATTCTTAGATGCCCATTTACAACACCTTCTTGGTTGCATTCCTCCTATAATAATCTAATTGGGCTAATCTATTTCTTTTTATATGAATATTCCTCATTTAGACCATTCATAATCTTTCTATTCCCCTTTGGATCACTTCTATTGGCTTCCTAGTCTATCTATCAGTTAGAAATGAATAACCAAACTCCTCCCAACTCTCAATGATTCTGTAATCACTTGCTAATCAAGTTTAACTAGCCTAAACCTAGCTTAACTAGGGCTAAATTAAATTTATCATAATCTAATCTAAAAGTGATTTTTGGAATTTTTTCCTACATGCCTTAGAATTCCAAATCCTGAAAAACCAAAAACTATAAATATAAGGCTAAGCCTACCCATTCTAAGAGACAAATTTACATAACAGAAAACCAAAACAAGCCTAAGAAATCTTTGAGATATCATTTGTATTAGCTTTAAGCTAATTAGATATTTGAACTAAAGCTTAACTCCTCCATTGACCTTGAGCTAACACTTCCATTTGCATCCATAATCAAAGTTTTGAGTAATATGGAGAGAATCATTGGCCTAGAAGCCATTAATGGTGAGACTCCATTCTTGAAAGCTTGATAACCATAAACAACTAATCACACCTTTGATTGCTAAGTTGATCTTCTTAGGTTTAATGTTTAATTAGTAATCTAAAGAGTAGAGAGTAGTATATATGCTAAGTTTTGATGTTTTTGTCAAAGTTATGATGCAGGTATAGGATTAACTCTTTGTTTAGCTCTAATTGCATGGTGCATGGCTGAGTTAGTCAAGATTTGAGGTTCTTTATCCTCATTCTATAGCTTTGCAACCTTTCCATTGCATACATTTGGCACATCCGATGGGACACTTAGTCCATCCTCCATTAATGGGGTCATTTTGAAGCTTTTATTTTACTTTCTAAATTTTTACATGTTTTTATACTGTAAAATATTTTTCCTTGAGCTTTTCAGCTAGGTTTTATGTAGTTAACCCTCATTTTTATGCTTTTTTGTTAATTTTATGCTAGAAAATACATTTAATGTATAATTTATAACCTATTGACACTTTTAAAATTTCTTTTTCCATCATTTTTGGTGGTTTTTTCAAGTAGGGGTGCATACACCTTTCTACTAGAACAAGCACATTAAGACTGTGATTTTTAAACAGAGGGGAACAAGCACCCAAAACCATGCACAG
Organism: Taxus chinensis; assembly: GCA_019776745.2. Taxonomy (NCBI): domain Eukaryota; kingdom Viridiplantae; phylum Streptophyta; class Pinopsida; order Cupressales; family Taxaceae; genus Taxus; species Taxus chinensis. Next base: position 120,162,338 of record CM034147.1, on the reverse strand, counting down.
GTACCCAAAATATGACGCACATACCCAAATCATGGCATAAACACCCTTTTGTCAGTGCATACACCCTACAACCTATCATTTTCAATAGGCGCGTAGGCACCTGCACCCATGCACAAGCACCCTGTGTGTTCTCAACACTCTGTCAAATCTTTTTACCAGGTGCGCACACACCCAAACCATGGTGCATACACCATTTTCCTAGTGCAAGTAACTCTCTACCATTACACATGCAATCTCATATTTTTTACCATTTTTTCTTCCCTAGCGCATGCACTTATTCTCTGGTGTAAGCACAGTTATGCTAGCGTAGGCATCTCTCAGGTAGCACAAGAACCTTGTAGATCCGCCAGGTTTACACAAAGGGATGTAGAAACCCAAACCCACACAAACATACCCAAAACAATGCAAAAACACCTTGAGGGGGCACAGGTATATCTGTTTGATCTTTATTTGTTCACATAATTTTTGGTGATCTTAGTTTTGGTCATATGTTTTGACCCGTTGACCCATTTTCAAATTTTGAATAGTCGTCAAAAAGATGAAAAATCAAAATTTGTGAGGGATGTTCCAAAATTAATATACTTTTTGTATCATTAGTTCTATCTTACAATTCCCAAATTTCCCTGGAGACCTCCAAAAATGTAAAATACAAAAAACCGTTGAAAAATAGCTAAAAATAGATTTATGGAATTTTCTAATTTTCTTAGTTTTCTAAGTTTTTTTTAGGGTTCTAACAATAGTTAAATTACTTATGTCTTTATTTGTGAATTTTTGAAACATGTATGCTATTCCCTTATGCCTTTCAAGGTGATCTTTGTAATCAAAAGCATTTTACTAGCTTCTTCATACCTGCAAAATGATTGAATTAGATTTCAAAGTGTGTAAAAACAAACTCTACATTTTAAAGTATTTTCCATAAAAAAATTAGTGGAGATTTCCTGTTATGAATCCTCTTACTTCGGGATTTTTGGTGATCTTAGGAATCAAAAGCAACACACAAAATCTCTTTCTTGGAATCATTATCTATTTTGGAAAGCTACTCACTGTTGATATATAACACCAAAAATGATTGTCAGATAAAGAAAGAAGTTGAGATAAAACAAACAAATTTAATACATTTGTTTTGATGTAGGTTGCCAAATAGTGTGCTACTTAAAACTATATTAAGTTAAGCAAGATAAAAAACACACCATTTCACTTCACACTTTATTGCAGGTTTCAGAAAAGGGTACTTCCTTATGTGCTCAACATGAGCATAACCCCTTTGGCATAACACCTTAAGCTACAACAATGGGGGTGGTTCCAAGAACCCTAAAGTAATCCACCAAAAAGTAACCTCATGGATGAAGCAAGAAGTGTTCTACTTACCCACTTGACTAGATTTTAAATTATAAGTTAGATTCAAAGTTGTCTATATTGGTAGAAATGAACACACTAGTTGCACATTGTATTAGAATGGGGTAAAATAAACTTGAGATACTCCTAAACTAGTTAGTGAGACTCGTTGGACAAATCGAGTTCTCTCTTGGACAACTTGTGACACATAGTTGAGAAATATTATCAGGAAAGCCATTCTATCTTGGATCCCACTTTGTTAGCACATTGTCACGTCAATCCATCATGAAGTGATGATTTCCTTGGAGTTTGAACCTTATATCTAGAACAAGGAAAATATCCCACGTAAGTTAGAAGTAATGGCATTTCATCATAGAATTAAATGACATCTCAATTAGCTTGGTTTCTATCTCACCTTCAGACGAGGTGAAACTTTTCCCAAGTGGCACTTAGTTAATTTTCATATTTTTGATCTATATCCTTGTGTTCTTGCTGCCCATTTTGAGTGAGAAGTATGCATACCTCCTAAGTCTTATCAAAGACGGTATTTGCCACATTTTTTTCCATTTATGCCCATCCATGTTTGCAGTTGGGTTCTTAAACATCTAAAGTGTGCAAGTACATTTTCATATATTTAATATTCCTTTGATCTTGATTTCAATATCATTTTCATAGTTATTAATTGTTCGTCATTTGATCCCCTTTGACGTGATACCTTGTCCATATTTCCTTGACACAATTAAGATACTTATTTCCTGTTTTTCGTAAACATGATCTAAGTATCCACATCGTGTCATTTTGTTGCGTACATTTTAGCACCTCCTTAGTATACTTTGACTTGGTTTAAATTTGAACATTGCTCCAAATATAGACGGGTGTCACTGACTTTTTTTTGTGCCATTTCAATACCAATTTGACACTAATATCTCACTTCTCTGCAAAGCTTGATAGACATGTCCAATTGGTGTGGTTACGTACCTTATATTTGTAATCCTCTCCCTTTAACATTTAAGCCTTGCTTGTCTCTTAACTTTTCATAGTATCATTTAAGTGGGAGTCATACTTACCGTTTGTTAATATTTATGCCTTTTTCATTTTGATCTTGACATGATTATTAAAATTGAGTTGATCATCTTTGCATCGAACTATAATTTTACACAAATTTTACATAGGGAGTATTTTCTTATTGATTGGCTTTGTGTTTCACACTTCCATGATTGTTCCTTGTGATTATTCAACTAGAAAACATGTTTTCAAGGACAATCCCTTTTGATCTCATCAAGATCCTATCATCATGATTTCTATTTTCCTTAGACCTTCTTTAGAAAATCACGCATGCACGTCCATACTTACGAAATGTCTAGTTGGTTGCCCATATGCTACCTGAATTGACATGGAAATTTCTTCACTTTGAAGGAATTTGATCACACTGGCTAAGTTTATGAATTTGTACCTAAAATATTCCAACAATGACTTAATATCATGTGGTTTCTCACACTTACTACAATATGGAACCTAGGTTTAGGAATTCAAATCAAAATATTTCCATTACGACTAAGCCTCATTTGGTTCTTCCTGCTAGAGGGCCCATTTGGGTACCATTTTCCCCACATTTAGCTCATAATCGATGGTATAGTTTGGATGCTTCTGATCTAAATTATTATTCAAGTTATCCCCACTCTTCTTCTGATTCAAGTCCAAACTACTGTTTGGATTCCTACTCTTCTCATGAAGATTTAAATCCCAACTATAGTTCGGATACCCATAGATAAAATATTGAATCATGGTCCTCCCTTACTTCGTAGGACCTTTTTTCCAAATCACCTCAACTAGGTCTTCCTCCTTTGAAGACTTGTGCAACTCCAAGTTTCATCGATCAAACATATATTTCGGTTCTTGAGTCACGGTCCTCCCTTTATTCATAGGACCTCATTTATCTATCGCCTTGATGACCCCTTCCTCTGTGGAATAGTTTCATGACTCGGATTACCTCTATTCAATAATCTAATTCAACTCCTACATCTCAACTTAATGTATGGCTATTCAATCCTACTTTCTAACCTACATTATGTCATATTTTAGAAAAATGATCTAGTTCCAGATCCAAATCGTCCATTCATGAGATGCCTTCCTCCAAGCCTACTTCGTCTCTAAAGTCATCTCAAACCAAATTCAATCCCTCTTCGACACTTGTACCCTTTAAATCATATCGTGCCATTTCCTCATCCATCTTCTAAAGATCAATTTCTGCGACCATGTTAAACCATTAGAAAGAAGCCATGTGCTAAGATATATTTTTAAAGAACTGTCAAAAATCTTCATGGGGATGATAGGGTCAAGCCTTTCCCCTCATCCACATCATCGAACATGTTCATCTTCTTCTCTCAATCAATATTCCCCACTTATTGGGCCCATTTATTCTATTCCACCTCTATGGATGAAGAACAACGATCTCTACTAATTTATTTCTCTTAGATTGCAGGAAAAATTAGATTACACGATTGTACTCCTTTAGAGGATCGCAAACATGGATTATTGTTAGAACTCAATATGATTTCATATGAAGAGGAAGAATTTGATTACTTTTATTAAACATAAAGGAAATTCCTAAGGTCATTGAACTTGAATCTTCTTCAAGAATTCCATCTTCACGTTCTTCTGAGCATGATGAGATTCTAGGTTCTAGCATTGATCCATGACCTATCTTCTCTTTTAAAAATCATTCATTATCTATCATCATTCCTCACTAAAAATATCTCCTTAGGTCACCACTAAGTATCCCATCATATTATTCTATCCTGGAGCCACCCCTGGGTAGCCCTCCATTTTCTACTTGTGGGTCTCCTTTTAGTATCCTTTTACCTTCTATTCTTGGGCCATGTCCTACTAGCCCTTCATCCTATTTTATCTATGGGACCCCTCTCAGTAGTCCTTCCTTATCTATACTTGGGCCACACCATAGAAACCCTTCATCATATTCTTCTATTCTTGGCCCATGTCCTTGTAGCCCATCTTCTTCCATCTTAGGGCCATATTCTAGTAGTCCTTTTTCATCTTCTATCAATGGATCACCTCCTGATAGCCCATCCTCTTCATTTCTTGGACTTTATATTTTTCATCCATCACACCTTTCTTCTATCAATGTATGTGGCAAGCTTGTGGTTATTTCTCACATTAGTTCTAAATGTCCACATTCACTTTGTTCTCCTTCTTGAGATCAAACAGATCACACACTAGCTTATAAGAAACCCAAAAAAATTCTTAATCAAGCTCAAGTAAAAACTTCCAACAGATCAAAATCTCCCAACAAATCAAATGAGCTAAGGGTTAAAAATAAAGCACTATTCAAGAATGCACACCAACATAACCATCAAGTATGGCTCAAAGTGCATAAACCTATGAATCGGGAATGCAAGCTCCCACATGAACAATCCTTGTTTTAGGATAAATCACAGTAATTTGTTGAGTATGAGCTCACCTTGATCATTGAAATCGGGGATAATATAATTCACGATAAGAAAAAATGAACCTAGTCTCCCAGATTAAGAAAGTCACAAACATTGTTGTTGTATCTTCCCACATAGAGTGACTTTGTTATTCCCACCTTTCTAAAAACTATAAAAAATTTAAAAATAAAAAACAAAGTCAAAAATAAATAAAAATTTGAGAAAACATAACCAAATCAAAACTACAAAGATCAAACATTGCAATAAGGTATTTCGTACACATGGATGTTTCTTTCTTCCCTTCTTTGTTATTCTTCTCAAAGTCTTCCCACCATTTTCATCCCTTTAGGGATATTTTGGTTAGCCTATTCGTATGCATTTTGAGATGTCAGTCTCTATGGTATTTATTTGACTGTGTTCTTTCATCACCTTGGTAAATTGGGTCCCACTTCTATGCATGAAGAGTTTTTCCTTGAATAGTCCCACCTAATTGCTGGTGAATTTTCAGACCTTCACCTTTCTCGTACACACATGTCCTTTTTCCCTTGTACATCCCATCTATTGCTAGGGACATCCATACTTCCTTGTCTTCCTATACATAGGTTCTAAAAACCTTGGAAATAAACAACATTCAAATATGTTTTGGGAAACATAAAATCCAATATACATCATCCGAAAAAATGACTCACGAATCAGATTGATCTATCTCCATCAAAAAATCTAAGCTGCTTACTATATCTATACTCTCAGGCACAATGAGTTTCCTGGTACTATGTTGTAGTACACAATTGCTTTATCATTGGACCCAAGTTTACTCTGTTATTACCCCCGCATGTTTCCCTTCTTAGGGCACTAATTTTAACCCTTTTCATTTCAAATGAATAGGTTGGAACTGAAATTCAATAAAAAAATTACATTATGTTTCTCTGTTAGGTTATCTTGTTTACTTTCTCGTATTGCATTGCATTTTGTATTTTACATGGACTTAGGAATATTTTACTTTGCAGTATATCATTGCATTTTATATGTTGTATGGAGTTGGAGTTTTTAGAAATGGACAATTTTTGTATATGAATTTGTATGTCATACTACACTTTTGTTCATTCTTTCTAATAAGGACCAATGATGAAGATCATTAGCACTATGATTAAAAATAAAGTTGTTTAAAAGGAAGTGGATGGAGGTGAGCTCATTTCCCCTTCCTCATTCTCTTTTTCTTCTATATACCTTGTCTTCTTCTTCATACTATTCTTTCTTCTGTTCTCTTTCTGTCATCTTTTCGTTCGTCGGTTGAGTTCTTCCATCACCCCATCGACAATTGAGTGGGCATCCTTCATTATAATCATTTTTCTTTTATCCCTTGAAATTTTCTACTTGTATATGCTTGTCTAATTTCTTTGAAGTGATGTCACTTACATCACCCAAAAGAGCATAAACTTTAGACACCTAAAAGATGCTTACACTTAGCATTTCCTCCAATTCAATGGATTAACGAGACTTCGTTAATTCCCCATTCTTTGCTCCATTCTCAGATGAGCATTTATGACACCTTCTTAGTCGTATTATTCCTATAATCATTTAATTGGGATAATATCTCTCCTATTAGATAAACATTCCTCCTTTTGACCTTTCAGATTATTTCTATTCCCCTCTAGATCACTTCTATTCGCTTCTTAGGCTATCTATTAGTCACAAATGAGTACCTAGACTCCTCCCAACTCTCAATGAGTCTCTAGTCACTAGCTAATCAAGTTTAACTAGGATAAACCTATATTAACTAGGCATAAATCATATTTATCCTAATCTAGCCTAAAAGTGATTTTTGGAGTTTTTTCCAACATGCCAAGTAGAATTCCAAATCCTCTAAAACCAAAAACTATAAATACAAGGCTAATCCTACCCATTCAAAGACACAACTTTACATAACACAAAACAAAACCAAGCCTAAGAAAACTTTGAGATCTCATTTGTATTAGCTTTAAGATAATTATACATTTGATCTTAAGCTTACCTCCTCCATTGACCTTGAGCTAACACCTCCATTTGCATCCATAATCCAAGTTTTGAGTAATATGGAGAGAACCATTGTCCTAGAAGCCATTAATGGTGAGACTCCATTCTTGAAATCTTGAGAACCATAAAAAACTAATCAGACCTTTGATTGCTAAGTTGATCTTGTTAGGTTTAATGATTAATTATTAATATAAAGAGAATAGAGTAGTATATATGCAAATTTTTTATGCATGTATAGGATTAACTCTTGTTTAGTTCTTATCTCATGGTGCATGGTTGCGTTAGTTAAGATTTGAGGATATCGAGCCTCATTCCATAGATTTGCAAGTTTTCCATTACATACACTCCACATGGCCCAAATAATATTTTCCTATAAATGATCATGTAACATCATAACCAATATAATTTTTCCATGCCTATATTCCTTGTACTCAAGGGCAGTCATAGGAAATACCCTAAAAAAATTTTGTCAATTGATTATTTATGACCTTTAGATCTATATTAGGACTCTATACAATGTTGTTAAGTGCCTCCCATATTTTCATTGGCATGAAATGGGATAACGTTTCTTGATACAACTCATTAGGTCCTTGGAATAGGCCTAAATGGGCTAGTTCCAACCATGACTTGGAAGATTTGACGTGATGACCATCCTAGAAGCCCTTACACACTTTTGAAACACCATTTTAGACATGTTGGACACCTCAAAAGTGCACACTAACCATATCCATAACTCCATTTGGAAATAACCACCTCAACCAAGCACTAAAACCCCTAAAACAACCATTACTACTCAAGAAGGCACATTAAAACCTCCTTGAGAAGACACTAGAACACGTTTTGAAGGCACAAAAATAATTTTGAATGCACAACCAATCAATAACCATGCCCCTAAAGAGTTGGTACATCATCAATCCCTCTTTTTCATTAATGAAAACAACATCAATACAAGGTTTAACACGAAACTTATGTTGTTGGATATGATGTTTATCATGGAAATAATGGTAATGATCAATAATAAATCAAGTTGTAAAGTGTATATGGTAGTGAATGATAAGATAATATATACTTCAAAATATAAAATGTATGATGATAGTAAATATGATTAATAGACACCTACCTGGGAATAAAAAGGGGCATGGTTAAGTTAAATTTATTAAATTTAATCATCATTCTTCATGTGATAATAATTCAAACATCAACAAAAAAATGGTATTATATATTTCCTTAAAAAGACCCATGGAAAATGCATAAAACTAACCTTTGATACGACAGAACTATAATAAAAAAGGATGATTTCTATAAAGGGTGATTAATACTTAAACCATAACTCAAATAATTTATTAAGTACAACTTGGAACATAACAAATAACTTAGAGGAGTGTTATGAAAAGAATTTTTTCTATAAATTCGATAAATAATGGAATAATTAAAATATGACAGGATTTATCGAACAATGAAATTTGATTACAAATAATTCTTGTTAATTATGACGTATATTAGATATAATCTCATTTCATTACATAAACATATAGACATAGTGCTAATTAGGGGTAGTTATAGAAAAGGGAAAGAGGACGTAATCTTGGTAACCTGTTACTGTTACAAATATATTGTGAGATTATTAATAGATTGTTATATTATTAGAGAATCTATATAACTCATATTAATAATATATATGTAATAGTTAAAGTAGTAGTATTTGGATGAGTTGTGAGAACAACTCACATAGCTATTTTGGTGTGTGAGATAATAAAGGGATGTATGAGATATTAGGGGATAAGTCTGAGAGATTTATGGAGAGAGATATGAGGGGTTGAAGATGAATTTTGACTCCACCTTTGTAAGAGATCAAACACTATAAAATATATTATCTATCTATGTAAATTCATCCCAAATGAATTCAAATTAAATTATTCTATTATTCAGTGTATAGTTTTCTTTTTAGTATTATGATTTTTAAGAAAGACCAGACCAAAAAAATATTTGGTATTACATAAATGTTATAATGCTATTAATGTGCATCTGAGAGTGGAGTTATTTTAGTATGTGTTTTAGTCTTCAAGAAAATAGAGTTTTTGTGGCTTTAAATTCAATTATTTATGATCTCGGCCTCTACGTTTTTTAATGGTTTTGAAGATGCATGTTTGAGGAAAATGGTGTTCAAATTTCAGCCAAACCAACGACACGGTTTAGGTGAAAACGTTAAAAGGATCCTAGCATTTTAAGCATTTTCTATAATTTGAGATCATAATTCACATGAATGTGGAATATTCACTTATCTGAGAAGTTTTTGATCTTCCTTTAAAAGAAGAATAGAGCACGACATGAAGCTATTATAAGGATGTAAAACCTGCAAGTTTTAACAGTCGAATTGTATATAGTTCAAGTTCGCTCCAGCGATGAGGAAGATGGATAATTTGTTTCTCAAGCTATGCGGAAATAAATAACATCTATTTTTGTGCAACCCCAAGCAATTTCCTTGAATTTATACTTGTTCTAATTAGTATTAGATTCTTGACTCAGCCCTTGGTTTTTCTCTTGATTGTAAGTGGTTTGTTTATAGTGTTTTTGTTTGGTTATGTAGTTCTAGTAATTCTGTAATGAGTTTTCACATTATAGATTTTAACATATTTTTTATGTTTAATGTTTAGATTGTAATCCTTCATATAGGTTTAGGTTTGAAGTTTAAAAAAAAATATTATTAGAATTTGTCCCAAAGTTTTACTTTTTGAAGTTTTGTTTTAATACGTGGTTTTTTAAAAAGTCTTAATAAGTTTTCTTTCATATTTAGGTTTGTAATTTTAGTTTTAGTTTTTTAATTTTTTAATATTTTTTAAAGATAAAAGTAATTATATATTACTTTAGTTCTTTTTTATGATTATTTTTTTTCTTTTATTTTATTTATCTATTTAAGAGTAAAATTTTACCATCAAGATTTATAGTCAACAATTATTATTGAGTATTGATTTGTTATTAAGGTGATTAGATGAGTGAAGTTTATTTTTTATTGTTAATTTGATGAAAGTTTTATTTTGTCTCGTCATTACTGTCAAAAGTTGTCAAAACTATATTATTGTAAAAGTCTAAAAAATATTTAAAAAAAATATTACATATGCATGTTTAGGGTAACCGACATTCATTTTTTAATCAATACGCTACTAAGCCTCAAAGAAATATTTTATAAGTACCATCTTTGATGGAGGAAAGAGGAAACAGTGGAAGGAGGTCAATCGATGACCTTCACCAGCTACAAGAAACGGGGACGCAAAATGATGTTGTGGAATTTTTTAAGTTGTCTATTTATTTTCCATGATGTGAAAATAAGAACAGATGTCACATTCCTATTCAATTGTAATGTGTGAGAAATTCCTATATGTAACCTTCTAGAAGAAAACAATGTAGAGTATGTCTTTAAGTTTATTGTAACACTCATAGATTTGGAAAGGGTTTGTGGTAGATCTAGAAAACCACAGATGTAAAAAGGTAGATAAACATTTACTGCTGCAGTGGTCCTCTGACTATCTTCCTTCTTTATGAAGATGATCCTCTAGTGGAATGTTGAGTGTGTTCTTTTCATGGAGTAAATGTGGGATGCAGTCCTTCGCATAGTTGTGGTCATGTGTAGCAAGATAGTTAGCCAGTTGGAAATTTACACACCTTTATTTGATCCATATTATGAGGCAAACCCATGTAGCACGTTACAGAAAAAGGAATTATCTTGTACCATGTAAACATTAGGGGAGTGTATATTAGGAATTGATAATGTTAACAATAGGGTAGTGAATGTTACAAATATATTGCGACATTATTAATAAATTATAATATTATTAATAATGAGTTTATAGAAATCATATTAATAATATAGTTGTAATAGTTAAAGTATTAGTATTTAGAGGATTTGTGAGAAAAACTCACGTAGCTATTTTGGTGTGTGAGATAATAAAGGGATGTGTGAGATATTAGGGGATAAGTCTGAGAGATTCATGGAGAGAGATATGAGGGATTGAAGATGAAGTTTGACTCCACCTTTGTAGGAGATCAAACAATATAAAATGTATTGTCTATTTATGTAAATTCATCCCGAATGAATTCAAATTAAAGTATTCTATTATTTAGTTTATAGTTTCCTTTTTAGTATTCTATTTTTTAAGAAAGCTCAGACCAAAATAATAGTTACATGGTCTCTCCCTATTTCGAAAACAACCTGAGTGGGTTGTGGTTCTTTTAGTTTAGAGATATCATCCTGTAAAGAATGTACCCACTCTTTCTTAACATGTTCACCTTCTTAAAAAGCATATCTAGATAACTGTGTGGAGATATTGTTTGGTGAAAAAGGACTATGTCCATAAGACCTATGTTTTGTCTCAGAATAAGTTGCTTATGAATGGCTGGAAAGTTTTTCCAAAGTAATATAAGTATCTAATTGCATTGTCTAATCACTATAGCCCTGCTTTGTATATGACAGATACTAGATTATGAAGTTCAGTAATATAGTTTTGTGGTAGAAATTTAAGGATGGAAAAATAGTTTTCTCAACCTAGAAAAAAGTAAACCTGAACATACTAAAAATTTGTATGAATGCTCGCATAAATTGGATTTAACAGATAAATAGATGTACCCTTCTCATCTGCACAATGTTTATATACTAAAGAGTTATTGGATGGACTAAACATAAATAAATAATTAGTTGTTTAAAATTTTTATCTGGCTCTTACTTAGTTAACTCTATTGAATACTCCTTGATTGGATTATGGAAGTCAAATTATAAAAGAACTACTTTAGTTATGGGAAAATAAATGAAGTCTTACATGCAAAACATTAGGTGTCCCATGTTTATAGGCTTTATACCTTTTTTGTGACATGGTTTTGATACTTCTTACATCTGATTTCACTAGTCTTGTATTTACATTCTTTAGACTACTTTTGTTATAAAGTATGTGGCTTTCATTTATAGGGATCATTGTTTTTTTCATGCCCCATGGTTTCCACAATGTGTAAATACATTTCCTTTCTAAGTTATAGGCTATCCACGATAGATACCTCTTCAACACTCTACATAGCTTCTTTAACATATCCTTTAACAATACATACCTATTTATTTTTATTCATACAATCAACATGTTTTTTTTTAATTCCTCAAAAAAATGGGGGCATCTATATAGGTGAATTCTACATTTTTAGTAGACGTAGAAATAATTATAGAGGAAGATGAAGGTACACACAGGGTATAGGAATTTAAAAAATGTTTTCATACACAATTTTTTGAAATTTCAACCAAATGTCCAAACCATACACTTTAGTAAGAAGTGTACATTACAGTCCTTCCACCTGCACACATTCCTTATTAGGGGCCAATTTCAGAAAGTTTTATATAATTTTCATAGGTTCGCATCTAGAATACTCACAAACCTAATAATTACAATACAATCATGACACCTACATACATTCTTGAGATGTTTGGAGTATTACACAAAAACCATTATAATGACCTTACATTACAAATGCCCTAGAACTTACCAACTTTAATATAGTTATAGAATCATCATTGCCATTGATCTCCCTCAAAATTATTTTTAACAATTCATACATGTTTTCATTATTGGATTCGTATCTCATCTTATGAATAGAAATTAAGTAATGATATCTCACATGAATCTAAACAATATAAACATGCATATATACCAAACTAATATTATTGATTGTATCTGGCTCACTTTAGTTTCTATTTCAAGTGTTTTGTCTCAGCCATATTTCCACATTTTACCCAATCCCAAGAACTACTTTTAAACCAGTGAAAATGAGGAAAGTTTGGGACACCAAGAAAATATAAAATTGTCTTATGTTCAGAATAATCTGTTATATGACGACCTCTTTTCAAAATGTGAAAAATAGTAGCTAGATGAATTGTTTTACCTACAAGATTATTTTGAATGACCTTGTTAAATTTAAATTGATTTAATATAAATGGTATTAAATATAATTTAAAATTATCTTATGTAGTGGATGATATACAAATTATAATATATAGTAAGACATAAGATTTCTAATTCTAATAAATTCTAATGCTAAGACATAATATATACTAATAAATTCTCTGATGTTGTTTAGAATGCCTTAGATAGATTTCACAAAAGATTGGTTGGGTGGAAAGGTGTTTTTCTCTTTAGTGTTGGAAAATGCTTGTTAATTAAAAGCACAATGCAGAAATTACCCACATATATAATGTCTATGCACAACATTCCAATAATTTTTTTTGACAACATTGAAAGAACTCAAAAGAAAAATTCTATGGAATGGAACAAAAGAAAGATTTAGGTACCATTTAGTTTCTTGGGATTAGGTTTCTACACCCAAAAATATTGGTGGCTTGGGTATAAAGGATGTCAGGAAGATGAATGTTATTTTAATTGCCAAACTTGGTTGGAGATTACTTAACAAAAAGCAACCTTGGACTGAACTCATTAGAATCAAGTACTTGAATCAACACAATATGAATTATATTCCTTTTGATGAAAAAATTCCCAATGGATCCATTTTCTGGAACAAATTGCTTCAAATCGGGCACATCCTTACTAAAGTTTGTATATGGAAAGAAGGAAATGGTCATGATATACAATTTTAGCAAGAAAACTGAACTGATTTCAAGCTAAGTGACAAATTTGGCTCCATTAAAGACAGTCTCAGTGAGAAATATGGGAATAAAGTAAAATATTACATAGACTTGGATGGAAACAGGAGAACTTAGAAGCAACTCAAAGTGGATTATTTTTTTTAAAACATGTTGTCTCCTCTCTACAACAACATCTTGTACTCATACCTCTTAATCAAAAGGACTCCAAGGATGACCTTATATGGGTTAAATATTTTGATGTAGACTATACTGTCAAATCGATCTATAATGCCTTTCTTGAAAATATTCAATGTGATATAAACTGGACTAAAATATGGATGCCTGAGTTAACTCTAAAAGTTAATTTCTTTATATGGCTAGTGTTAAAAGAAAAGATTCTCACTAATGATAACCTAATTAAAAAGGGTTTCATTTATGCCTAACATGTGCTACATGTGCAAACAAGAGGTTGAATACATCAAACATCTACTTTTGTATTTTCAATATGCCTCAAAGTTCTGAAGTTTCATTTTTTCTAATTTTAATTTGCATTTGATTCTTCCTAACACCTTCTTGTAAACCTAAGAGCAATGGGATCAAACATAAAATCATTGTATGATAAGAACATTATGGAATTCTGTCATAGTTCATACCATTTGAAGATTATCGAAAACAAGGAATGGAATAATCTTCAGTAACAAAAAATAGGTATGAAATAAGATCTTTAATGAATTTTTTATTGTTGTAAAATACAATATAAAGAGTTTTATGCCTCTAAAAATTATACCATACACCAAGGAAGAAGCAAATATACTAGATACTTGGAAGATATATATTTCCAATTCACATAGGAATGATCAGAATAACGTTGAAAAATCATTAGGTCATTGGATTCCGCCACCCAACTTATTATACAAGTGGAATTTTGATGGAACATATAAGGGAAATTTAGGGGCATCAAGAGGAGGTGGGGTGAATAGGGATCACAGAGGCTGTCTTGTTGTTGCATTTGCTTGAAAATGCAACATCAAACAAACCACTATTCTAAAGCCTTACCAACATTATCAAGGATCAGGCTTGTAAGAGATTGCAATATATCTAATATTATAATTGAAGAGGACTCTTTGAACATAATAAATATTTTAAATCAAGCATAACCCCCTATTTGGACCATTAGAAATTTCATTTATGAATCTATTGAGATTTTTAAATCCTTTGCAAACTGCCAAATCATCCAGTCTTATCGTGAATGCAACAAAGTGCAAGATAGTCTTGCTAACTATGGAGTTAGTAATAATATGGAAACTTGGTTTAGAGGTGACACTATCCCTATCAAGGTACATAATGGCATCATCAAGGATAAATATAAAATCAAAAACCATAAATAAGAAGTCCTTCTTTGTTTTTAGAGTGATTAACTCCTTACGCAGGGTATATAATACCACTCAGCCTTCGCACACTTTCTGGGTCTACAAAGGTGTTTTCAAGAAGCAATTTTGGGGGAGAAACATTGCCATTAGGAACAAAAGAAATGAAAATAGAAAACTAGTTGGATCTTCATGCCAAACTAAACCCACCTGTGACCTAACATGGAACGATGATGTGACTCTATGGACTTATCTGTAAATGGATGGGGTCTCAAACCTTATTGAAAAAATCTAGGGTCATGATAAGGACATTTCTCTTCAATTCGTGGCTGGGTGAAAGTAAAGAATGGTAGAATATGATAAAATAATAATTAAAATAATTGAAGAGATTATTTCTGAGGTCATGGGGCTTAGCTTAGAAGGTGCCAGATTCTTCAGTTAGAGGGATGAAAAGAAAATTTAAACCAAGAAATTCCTAGTAGATGGAGAAAATATTAAGTTCATTAATGTAGGAATAAAACTAACCTCCATTCCAACGTCATTTGATGAAATTGCAAGGATGATTATCATGTATGTTACTTTAGAAGGAAGATATGTGATGGTACCTCTCAAACATTTTTTTTTACTAAATCATTTTAGATGGAATTTTTAAGTTTGATTTGCACATTATCTCTTAAACTCACTAGAACACTCTATTCTTGAGTTTCAAAACCACAATCGTGCCACCCCCCTTCATCAAGGCTTCATTTTTTTTCTTCGCCGTCATTTCCTTTCCTAACATCCTTCAATACTCATCGCCCCTGCCCCCCTTAACCATGGCTCTACTACCCCCACCACTACTTATGGTTGAAGGAAAATCATAACACAAAACCTGCTTTACCCTCTTAATCATCCCTTTCCCTCCCAAAGAATCCTACATAGCAGAAAATACATTGAGTCCTCTAACACTCTCCTTCACATTACAATACCATCTAGTGCTTCAGCTATGGAAATGGAGGAAGTAATTCTCAATAGAATTGTCAAAATAGAAAAGGTGGTTGGGGTTTTAAAAGAATAGCTCAAGAGAGAAGGCACAAGGAAGATGAAAAATGACCTTGAACAGGATCATGATTAGACTCTTGAAATCTGTAAGAAGGTTAACTCACTTGATAGTAGACTAGGAAATGTAAAAAGAAGACACGACTACACAATTTTTTTGCTTAAGGTTATCTAGAATGTCACAGAGCAACATGTTGAAAGCTTATGTGTGCTCAACAACATTCTTGTTAGGAATTAATAGAATCTAATGTGGAATAATTCCTCAGAATCGCAATAATAAGAAGTATGAATAGAAATTATAGAAATGAAATATGCAAAACATGAAGACAATATTTAACGTGGTTCACCCAATGTGGGCTACATCCACCAAGAACACTTGCTCAAATTTTATTACAAGCCAATAGTCTTCACAATTACAATAACCAAATCTTGTTTGGAGCTGTGCTCAACAAACCCTCCCGAATTTGCACTTGAATTTGCACACACAATTCAACTTCACAAAAACACTCATATCAATCCTATTGTATGTCCATCTATATATAATTACATCAATAGGTATTCAAAGATGTGGTTTTACAAAATAATGGGTACTGAAAAGTCATGGGCCAAAAACTAGCCCATAATGGCTACCATTACCCATGGGTTAATAAACCACCCATGAAAATTTTCTTCGGGGGTTTTTCCCCCAAACCCCCTTGACGCGCTCACCTGTGAGTGGGACCATTGTAAAATTTTTTGAGTGTAACACATGGAAGGTGTACCAAACTCTAACTTGAAAATAGGCTCCATAAACATAACAATTCTTGCTACCATTTGGGAGATGAGACAACTAAGAGACTTGATTCTCTCACAGTTGGACAAGAAGGATCCCTCCCATGTCATTTCCCTGGCACTCTTCACTTCTGTATATAAGGTAAGGACAAACATGGAAAAAGAAGACAAGTGAATAAGAATTTCCTTACACCTGGTTTTCTTTTCTGTTGTTATCAGGATGTTGTTTTCATGTTGCTTTGTTGAAGTTTTGTAACTATTTTTATCCTTTAGTAAAGTTTCTTAGATAACTATAGTTGGATATTCATGTATAATCTGGAAACTTATCCAAAATTGACGTATTTACTAAATTATTTGTGTTTGGAGCCTTTTTGTAATAGGGTATATTCCCCTCAAAACTATGGTCTATATTTTCTGGTCTATCTGGATTTTGAGCACTTTTAGTAACATGGTATAGTCCCTTAAAAACTATTTACCCATAGTAAAAAAAAGAAAAAAAACATGTAAAAGAGTGAAATCCTAAGTAAGAGAGGGAGATCGAGAGACTTAGCTGATTCTTGATAAATATGGAAGTGATCTAGTAGGTCAATAACTGAAACATACTAGGAAAAGTGTCATTAATTATCATTGGAGGTTCTGAAGCTCAGGAATGTGTCAAACAGGAGTTACTAGATGGTAACGTCGAGTCCATTTTGGGTGCTAGTGTCTGTGAAAATGCTCAGAATCTACTTTCTTCAGGGATGAACTAGATTCATTGCTAGTCTCTAGTTGTCACTATGATTTTTCTCCTTGATCATCGAATATACCTGTAACCTGTAAAAAATGTTGTCTACTTACACATGTCCACAAACCACATTAAATATAATAAAAAAGATGCACAATAAAGATTCAGATTGACCTCGATGATTACATTAAGAGTGAACTTAGTATTGAGTTCTAAACTACATTTCAAACTTTGTGTAGCTATATGTGAGTGTTTGTAATGATGCCTTGGGATTCCCTTGTGCACATTGCACTAAGATAGTGAGATAGATCTAGAAGGATCCAGATGTTTTTTATGTAAAATGTTGCATCACTTATCCATTGAGTGAACGTGATACATGGATGGTTTAAGATGCTCTTGTACATTTAGATACAAGATTAGACCTGATACTAGATAAAAAATAGTGCTTAGCCCCTTATTTGGGAGCTATAATTATGTATGTATATGATTCCCTTGTTTTAATTTTGTAATTGAAAAGTGTAAGGCCAAATGAAAAGCATAAAATATGCCCAAGTAGTAAAAGATACCCAAAAGAGTTAGAAAAGGGGAGAACAGGTCAAGAGCACCTAGGAGGGACAATAACACTTAGGCGCTAGTGTATTAAATTGGTGCTAGTGTCTGAGGTAAATGAAGATAAGTAAGTTAAATACTGATAGGATGTATCATGTGTAAGGTCAGTAAAAGTATAAGAGACAAAAGAAAAGGGCCCAGAAGACATTGTTAATTACTAATTTTATTCCTTAGGAATCATTTATATATTAGTATGCTCTAGGACCTAGAAATGTACCCAATTGCATAGATTTTATGATTAAATTTCCACCCACTTTATGATGTTGAGTGAATACTACATAGCATAAAGTAGATAGAATATGTGTACCTTGAGATCCTATAGAAGAGTGTAGCCAATGGCATGCCGAGTGGACAAGTGAAGCGTGAAGTGATGGCAATGTTAATTGTGGAGACTAGGAAAGGGAAGTAGACCCTAGGGGTGAATTGTATGGATAATAGCATTCAATATTTTTTGATGTGAGTTTCTTCTTGTTTTGTATAAAGGATAGACCTTCCAAAGAAGACCGAAAGAATAGTCAAAGTTCTGAATGTGATAAATCAAAGTAATATGTGTAAAGTAAAAGTGTGAAAGCATATAAACGAAAAGTGTGCATATGATGTATAAGAGTGTAAGAGATAGATTATTGTCCTGATTTACTTGGAGTTGTTGGATTTTTTTATGAATAGTGAGTTATTTGGGAAATCTCACACTTAGAATTAGATTTTAGGGTGATCTCATGCCAAGAGTGAGTTTTTTTTGTGATCTAACAAGAGGAGAAGCGTGTTGGGGAGAATGGTATACATTTTCTCTCCATTCATGATGCTTCTCGAAATAAGTACCACTATAGATGGTATGTCCTGATTGTTTTTTATTATTCTGATTTTTTTTATTAGTTGGAATTATTCAGAAATGTACTTATAGACTAAATTATGTAACTTGAGGGTAGTGCCTGCTATTAGAGAACTATGTCATAAACTCCTAGAGATTATGTCAAAATAAGAATTGACTATTTTTCCCCTAGTACATAAGCGAACATCGGTGACACATAATGTTATAAATATATTGTGACATTATTAATAAATTGTAATATTATTAATAATGAGTTTATAGAACTCATATTAATAATATAGTTATAATATTTAGGTGAGTGTGAGATATTAATATTGTGATATTAATATCATATTTGTATGTACGTGAGTTAATCTCACCATTAGAATAGGGATATGAGATAATAGAGAGGTATGTGGGATAGGTTAAAAATTCTCACAGTGGTCGAGAGATATAGGGGATTAGTGATTGATGTTGACTCCTTGGATAAAGGAGATCATCTTCTTATATAATGTAATATTTATCAGTGAATAAATCATCCCAAATGAATTCAAATTTCTATATTCTTATTATTCAGTGTTGTTTATTATAGTTTAGTTTTTATCAGAGGTATCACAGTAATCTTTGGTCTTAGGATGTGATGGGAGAATAAATTTGTATATCTATCAGAACGGAAATCACAGGCCTTGGATTTTTTCTTCACTCTTGACTCGCTAGTTTGTAGTGCATTTCACCTAGCTCCAAAACACTTTTAAGTGAAGAATACGATTGATAGCCTAGATTAATCAACATTTTTTATGTGCATATGGATCAGCTATATTGCATTTTGTTTTGGAATCAAACTTCTAGCACTCAGCAAAAAGGAGTGTATCCTAATAAATCACCTTTAACACCATTCAAAGCTGGGCACGTTTCATATGTGAATACAATTAATAAAGAAAAATTAGTGAAAGAATTTCATCTGGTCTGTATTAAGTGCAACACTACCAAATTTCTAATCAGATAGTGCATTAATTTGAGCATCTTCTCGTGAAAGTCTTCTCAACACATCAATTAAAACTTATTTTTAGCTACTAATGAGTATCAAATCCTCTCAGATCATACTTCTCTCATCTCTTGGGACAATATCCATAGGATCGATTATTGTTGGTCAATCTTCACTTCCCCTTGAACCATTCAAAGTTTTGTACTCAGTGATCGAATAAACAAAGCCTAAGAATAATCGTCTAAACTACGCGTAAGAGGTATAATCCGACAGAGGTGTGGGGGGGAAATTCACTTTTGCAATCCCAATTGACTATCCTATTGGTAATTCATCATTGTTTATTGCATTGAATGAGCTCGCTTCATTAATATCGATGTACATGGTTTTAACATTCAAAAGATTCCAATCAGTTGCGTTTTATATCGAAATTGCTTCATTTGGCCATAAATTGACACATTAGAGTCTCAAGATTGACCTGATAATTCATGATATTGCCGAACTCCTCAATTTCTTGTCGACTTGGATGACTCGGACTACAAAATATTATTACAGCTCAAACTCAAGCTCGAAAGTCTCAGTCTTCATGCATGATTTCTTCAACAAGTCATTTTATCAAAGTTTGAGTGCAGGAGTCATGTGTGTATTCCAAAGAGTTTATCCAATTTAGAGTATTATGTTTCTTTTTATTTTAATATGAATACTTGTCAATACTAATTTAAAAAAAAAATTCATAGTTGTTGGATAAATTATTGGAAAATAGAGTCTTTAAGGTTGTCAAATAAGTCTTCCAAGTGTCATTAAAAAAAATTCAAAAATAGAGTCATAGTCAAATTTGTCAAGTCATTTTGTCAAGAGTTGAAGTCAAATATCTATGAAAATAAAAAAAAAATTGCCTCACAGATGCATTTTCAGTGTTACCCAACATCCAAATTTTTGGGAGAATAAGAAGAACAATATTGTAGCTCTAATAATATTTTTGATGACTTCATAGAAGGAAACTATGCCTTGCTTCAGGGGCTTCGCCCCTCGACCCTGCCCTGTATCATGATAGGGAGTGTGCCCAAGGCATTGCCCTAGGACCCTGTAAGTGGCGCTGCCCCTTGACCCTACTAGGGGCTTCCATCCCCAGACCCACACTTTAGAATTACAAAACCAAAGTGAATATTTTTGGGGAAGATGCATCAAAAAAGGTGGTGCAAATTTGAGATTCAACATCCAATTTTCCGAGTAAGCAGCGTGATTCATGGAGGAACGAGGAAATGGAGGCTGAAGGTCAATCATTGACCTCTCGTCAGTCACCAACGATGGGGAAACATGAAGCTGTGGTGGCAGTGTGTGTATGCATTTTTTATTTGAGACTTGCAGTTTATTTCAGCTGTGTGGAGTATGATTTCAGCATTCCTATTTGAATAAGTGAAATGTTCACATTGAGAGGGAGAACTGGAACATGGTCTCAATGTTCAATTTTCCCTGTATTCAGTTTGTATTTAGTGACTAGTGGTTCCTACATATTCCTTGAAGAAAAGACATAGTGAATAGATGAAAGCACAAAGGAAAAGAAGTAACATGATATTTGGGTTGTTGGTTGTCCTGTAAAACCATCCTTTATTTCAATTTAATGGTTGTCCTATAAAACCATACTTGTTGAGGTTGTTGGTTTTCCTAGAAAACCATCCAGATCATGAGCACGCATGGGCAACAAGCTGCAGAAGGAAGTGTGATTATTTTTTCTACCTTGTCAACATTAGGGGAGTCTATATTAAAAATTAATAATGTTAACAATAGGGGAGTGAATGTTACAAATATATTGTAATATTATTAATAATGAGTTTATAGAACTCATATTAATAATATAGTTGTAAGAGTTAGGTGAGTGTGAGATATTAGTATTGTGATATTAATAACATATTTGTATGTACGTGAGTTAATCTCACCATTAGAATAGGGATATGAGGTGATAGAGAGATATGTGAGATAAGTAAGAAATTCTAGTAGTGGTTGAGAGATGAAGGGGATTGGTGATTGATGTTGACTCCTTGGATAAAGGAGACCATCTTCTTATAGAATGTAATATTTATCAGTGAATAAATCATCCCGAATCAATTCAAATTTCTATATTCTTGTTATTCGGTGTTGTTTATTATAGTTCAGTTTTTATTAGTGCCCACAGCTATTGACCATGTCTGGGTGCTAGTGTATGCTATGTGTTTTGGAGAAAATTTTATTTTTGGGTCAATCTAAAACTATGTTACTTTTTTCATTATGTACTATTATGTTATACTATAGCTATGATCTATTGTAGGGGTGATTTATAGACTAAATAGATGCCCCCTTGTCTGCGGTGCATGAGAGGATTGGAAGAGAATGCACTCTAAAAGAGAGGACTATGATCTCATATGCATATATGAGTGGAGATACCTACAGGGATAGGGGATGTGCATTGTAGAATTCAAGGCATGTGAAAATAATAGATTCTAGTACACGTGTTAGTGCTAGAAAATCTAACATGTAATAGAAGACAATGTATCAATCAACTAAAAATAAAAGATACACCACAAAATGTGGGTTACCTACATGGGGCATTTGTTAGGAAATTTATATGTTATTGTGAACATTATTTATGTGTATATTTCTAATATATGAGTTGTCATAAAAACAACTCATATAATGTTTTAATAGTTTAATTATATTGGTGAGTTGTGATAATAACTCACGTAGATTATCTCTAGAGAGGTGTTTTAAGTAAGATATATTAGGGATTAGAGATAGGTTGAGAGATTTAGTTGATAAGAAGTGATTCCTAATTAATAGGATAAGAAATTTGTATAAAAAATCCATCTTTACATTAATAATATATCCTGAATTATTTTATAGAAGGATTGTTATTATTATTTCTTGTTTATGGTTTGTTTTCCAAATTCAAATAAACTATACCAGATTTAATATCTGGTATCAGAGAGTTATTATTCTTATGCTTGTATATTATGAGTCTGTTATGTATTGATCTAGGAGGAGAGACTTCGTTTAAGATTCCATTTTAGAGATGATTTGACATTGGACAAATTGCAAGCAAGATTATGCAAGCTAGCTGTTCCATCTCTTTTTGCATTGAAATCTACCTTTGTACGCATCCACTGTGTGTATGGGTGCTAAATATACATTCATTCATGTTGAAGAAAAGGATGAGCTATATTGTATTATTGTTGATAACGACCTACATTACTAATTCGACTCAACCCATCAACCCATGCAGGGCCAAATTAAGGTTTCTGAGCACCCTAGGCAGTACTGAGAGCGTGCGCCTCCCCTTCCACTCGGGACCAACGACCCACCTATATGTGAATGTTTTTAAAAAAAATATAGACTTAGTATAACTATTGACACATTTTATTAAAGCTATAAAGGTTTTTTTCTTGCCTTTTCCATAACAAAACTATCAATGACATCATCATAAGTTATTGTTGTAGCGATGTCGCGTTCAATTGTCAAAATAGAAAGGCTATTCAATCTAGTTTCACCCATTATTGACCTTAAATTTATTTTTACTCTTGTTAGAGTGGAAAATCCTCTCTCAGAACTGTAATTTCCAACAGGAATGCAAAGAAACATTCGTATTGCAACATCTAGATTTGGGAACGTGGCGTCTAGTCCACTTTTTCTTAAATATTTTGACATTGATGATATACTTTTCAAGTTTTCACATCTTGCTAATGCCTAGAAATGGATGCATTCAATGTCAAGGGAGGTTTCCAGGTCTGTGTTATATATTTTTACTAAGGAATTTGAGTATTTCAATATTGTCTCATTATCAAAATCTTTTAAATTGTTCAAAAATCTAAACCTATCATTTAACACACTATATGCTTCATTTATTCTTGATAATTCCCTTATTAAGTTGTCTATAATAGCATAAAATACCTCCACCCTCATACAATCCCTTCCTGTTTGTTGAATTTCAACATCTCTCGTTTCATCAAAGTAAACTTTTCTTTTTCTTTTTCTTTTATTATCAATTTCGTACTCTTCTTTTCCACTAATGATCTTAGCATGTTGCTCATATGTATCAAAATTCTCTCTAATATTTTGAATATAATCTATCAATGAATTATACTGAGTCACAACCATGGTTAAGTCAATGTCTACCTTTTGTAGATATTTGCTAGTTGCATCCATTCTTTCAAGAATACTATGCCAAATACAACACATCACACAAGTTTCTAACTTGTCTAGTTTTTCGTGAATACACTTTGCTTCATGTCACGTGGTAGTTGTTTGATTTTTGTCTTGTGCTATATTTAGGAAAACATCTTGAATTTTACTATATCCTAAGAAAAGTGCTTTAACTGCATCAGCTCTAGCTGACCATCTTGTTTCAGAAAGAGATTTTACAACAGGACAAATTCCATCCAAAAAATTTAATAAAATTTCCCACCGATAAGTTGAGGCACTTAGGAAAGTGTAAATAAGTTGAAGTACTTAATTTTTTTGTTTTATCCATTTGAACTAAACACTTATCAAGTTACAATAACTACACGAATACTTGTTAAGTTGTTGATAATGTATTAATGATGCTATAAATTATAATCAATGACAATACTATTCCAAAAGTGAAATAATATAAATACAATCAATAACAATTACATAATAAAAATAATTAAAAATTTAAATCAAAATGTAATAATATAATTGATGCAATCGAGAACAAAATTAATGCAACATCCAATGTAAGATGCTAGAGTAGTTAGGGTTTGATAACTTAGCTTTATGTTCTTCCCCTGAGACGAATAATGATCTACCAGATCCAGTGTTCAACTTGATTTAAAATGAACTTTAGGCTTTGCGGCTTTGGACTTTGTTTCCATCTCATGCAAGCGCACATTGCAATTTGCAGCCATAGGGATAGGAGATTCAGAGTCACGCTGGAGAATATGATATTTTTCAATCAGTTTAGAGCATACATAATGACTGTAATCTGCAGTTGCACAACTGTCAACACATATATCTGAAAGACTGAATCAGTGAATCTCTGATACTTGATTATTGATAGTCTAATAGAATCATAGAAGCTGCTCACAGACTACAGTATGAGGTCTTAGTGTCTCACTACTCAACCGCCTCGTCCCTCAGTGTCTCTGTCAATAGTAGTACACTCTAAGTCTGAGTGAGTCACAAATACAATACACCAAGTCCATCAATGATCATAGATATTAGAATCATAGAAGGCGAAGCTGCTCACTGAGTCACTGCTCAGCCGCCTCACTGTCTGAGTCTCTGTTTACAGTCTGAGTCACAAATTACAATGCACAATTACCAAGTCCAACATTTCAGTTTCCACGCCAAAAATAAATCCTAACTGGCAACAAGCTGAGGCATGGTTGAAAACTTGGAACAATGTCAAGTCTGCGACTCTAGTCTCTGCACTTAAAACTTTTAAAGCAAAAAATTGCTAAATAAATATAGTCTACTGTCTATAAATAATAAATATATAATTTGTAAACAGCGTTGTCATTGCTGTCAAAAAACAACTGACTGTCAAAAAAACAGCTGACTAAATTAAGATTTAGATTTCAGCAATCACATAAATGGAAGCAAGATTCACGGTCCACGGATATAGTAAAATTTTAGAGCATTCCAAACGGTTTCAATTTGAATATATTTAATATCTTGCCACCTAGAATTTTTTTTAAAGAAAGTGGCGCCCTCCCTTTTTAGCGCCCTAGGCTACTACCTAGGTTCCCTAGGGAAAGACACGCCCCTGGATGTATTCACATGTTCTTCCCACGAACTCTAATAGTGAACAAGATGCCACTGTTATGTTTCCTTTCCTCAACAACTCAATCGGATCCAAATATAAACATAGTGTTTTCTGAGTCTTCTCCTTGTAACAAACCTACCTGATCTGATACCAGATGTGAGATCTAGATCAATTTACTTAAATTTGGAGCACAAATTATACACCATAATAATATTAAAAATCAGATGTTCAATTGATTCATTCGAGATGTATTTTACAATCACACATGCAAATATATAGGACGAGTCCTTAATTATCTCCTTACAAAAAATCTACGAGTTTTTCCAAGAACTCGTAATAACTTGTCAAACACCCACCCAAAAAACTAACAATTTAACATAAATATTACGTTACCCACTAATCAATCGTGAACACTAATTTAATTATTTCCTAACACTTCAACATGCAAAGTTCTTCACAAAGTTGGATCTTAAGTCGACTTATCACCAAGTCAGGATTGAGGAGGATGGAAGACTTCCTTCAAAGCAAAATAGGGATTGTATGAGTGCTTAGTACTTCCATTTGGTTTATGTAATGCACCCTCTTTATTTACGAGGTTGATGAATGATGTATTGCAAGAATTCATGGATTCATGTGTCATTGTATATCTGGATGATATCATTATTTTTAATGCCACATGGATGGAGAATCTAACACATTTGTAGCAAGTATTACAAGTTATCAAAGAGAAACAATTGTTATGCAATATGAATAAGTGTGAATTCTCCAAATATTCATTTGTGGAGGACAAGAGATATGAGTGGATCTAAATAAGGTGGAAGCCATCACCAACTGGCCAACACCAATGGGAGCCACAAAGAATAGAAGTTTTGTGGGACCAATACAATAGATGAGGAATTTCATTTTGGGTTTCTCCATTATTGCAACACCTCTACACATAACGGCCACCAAGATTAAGGGTTTTTTTTTGGGGTAAGGAAAAAGATTAGGCTTTTGAGTTGTTAAAATACAAGATTAGTCATGCTTCGGTATTTTCTCTTCCTAATTTGCAGAAGCCCTTTGAAGTAGTGACATATGTCAATGATTTTTCTATGGGAGCAGTGTTGTTATAGGTAGATAAGATAGTATGCTATCATTTAGAAACTTTCACTTCCGCATTTAGAGGATATTATGTTTATGATAAATATATGTATGTAGTAGTTCAGGAACTAAAGAAATGGAAACATTATTTGTTGGGAAAATAAACTATTTTGCAAACTGACCAAAAACCTCTCTTGTATTTATAAGCATAGTCTAAATTTCTGCAAGCAAGGCACTACAAGTGGATGGGGTTCATCCAACAGTTTCATTTGGTGATCAAGTATAAGAAAGGTAACACAAATTTGGCAGGAGATATGCTATTTAGGTTTCCCACACAAGAGAAAATAGCTTGTTTGTCCATTATCTCTCAGATTGATCCCTTCACGAATGAAGCTAATGGGGAGGCATATGCTCAAGAAAAATATTTTGGGGTGACATAGCAGGATTTGTAGTCATAAGGGGGTGAAAGGATGGGTATTGAAAATTGATATCTCAAATATGGGATGCTCTACTGATGGGAAAAGCTTTCTGTGTCAAAAGAAGAAAGGATTATGTTGATGTGGAAAGAACCTACCTCAAAAGTAGTGGGACATTTTGATCTTTATAAAACCTTATCCCACTTGTAAAGGTATGTGTATTGGCCCAATATGCAAGAATAAATATCTAAATTCATAAGAGGATGTAAAATTTCTTTTACAAGCAAGGATAAAATCTGGAAGGAAGGTTTATATATGACTTTACCAGTCCCTACTCATCCTTGGGAAGATATTTCTATGGATTTTGTAGGAGGACTACCTATGTATAAAAATGGACATGATTATCTAAATGTTGTTGTAGATAGATTCAGTGATATGTGTGTTTTCATGGCATGAAATAAGATAATAAAAAGACATGAGGCAACTGAAATTTTCTTTACTAATGTATGGGTGAATTTTGGCTTGCCGAAATATATTGTTTCTAACAGAGATTCCAGGTTCTTGGGCAATTTTTGTACTATGTTGTGGGACAAGATGGAAACATAGGTACAGAGGAGCACAACCTTCCACCCAAAGATAGATGGAAAAATGGAAATGGTAAACAAGAATTTGGTGTAGCTAAACAAACGATATAATAGCATACATCCATGAACTTGGGATGATTCCTTAGCCTACATCTAGCATTCCTGCAACAATTTAGTGCACAAATCCACTATTAAGTCACCATTTAAAGCATGGTTGGTATATCTACCTACAAATTCAATCGACATAGCACTTGGGTAGCATGAAGAAGGGAAGATACGTGATTTAGAGGTGAAAAGAGATTAAAAAATTCATTTAGAGGAACCAACAAATCCATCCCAAGGTGAAAGAATAATTTGAAAAATCTCAAGCCAAGTATAAGGCTAAACATGATCAACACAAGAGAGAGCACAAACTTCATGATGGAGACAAGGTTTGGATTTACTTGAGAAAGGAGAGATGAAAAGGATAAGAAAGGAAACTAAATCCACTACGATATGGGTCATTCACTAAATTGGATTGGGTTGTAAAAAATTTCTTTAGCATTCATTTTCCACCATTCATGTGGATGTACTCAATAGTAAATTTTGATAACTTGCACCTATTTGATCCATCCATTCTTGATGAAGAAGAAGAGTCTCAGTTGCTACCTTCCATCGAATACTGAGTCTTGGATTCACGAGGAAAGTTGGAGGAGGATGTAGTGCTCCAACAAAAGATCACGGAGATGAGGAGAGGTCCATAAGATTGTTAGTAGGTTGGACTAAAAGGGAGGACACTAAGTAGGCACAATGGTACTCAAAGGTGAAAGTGAAGGAATTGTTTCATCATCTACTCCTCCACTAATATCCCTAAGTAGGGGAGGTGCAAGATTCACAATGATCTGAAAAGAACACAACTTCATCAAAAACAACAACTACACAAAGGAAAATTTTGAAAAATGTAGAGTATACTATAGACTTACAGAATAACCCATATTTATAGAGAGGTAGTTACATAACCACACCAGCATTTTCATAACCACCCCTACACATAATGGTTGTTACGTAGCCGCCATGATAGTTGCATAACCACTAATTTATAGATACCAATGGTCCTGTCACTTATAGAAAAATAATAATAAAAACGGAGCCATTAAAAACCATTAATTTAGAGCATCTGGACTATGTCTCTTCCTCTGTATAACCCTTATATGAGATGTCGTGAGAATCAATTATTAATACATGAAGAGAAAGTGGAGTTTAATATCGATTCATGGGAGAAGTAAGAAAGAAGAATTCACTTCTGGAACTGAATTATAGCAGCAAAGGGTGTGAGAACAGAGCTAGAAATTATAGAGGGGAAGTTTTTACATTGTTTACTTTCCTTCAACATATTATAATTTGTATCTTTTGAATTGGCCAATACATATAAGTGGGATGAAATAAAATTTTCCCTTCACGATTGGTTTTCCCTAAAATTGGGGGTTTCCAGGATAAAAAATCTTGTTGTCTTGTTCATTTAATTTTTTCCCCTTCACTACAAATAATTCTAAGCAAAAAGAGATTTTCACTAACCTCAAACATTATATCATTATTGAAATTGAAAGTAAAATAGTATTTTATTCTGTGGTCTTGTAAATTTCAAAAGTTAGATGTTTACAAATCACTTTACTATAGAGTGGGGCACCTACTACTCTATAAAAATGAACTTTGGACTCAAAAACACTAGTGCAACATATAAACATGCTAAGACACACATCTTTCAACCTCATACATAAAATTGTTGAAGTATATATTAATGATCTACTCATCAAATCTTGATACACTAACTATCATGCCTGTAATTTGGACATCACCTTAGGGTGTCTTCATAAATACAATGTTCAAATCAATCACAAAATATGCATATTTGAGGTGACACAAGGAAAGGTTTGAGGATTCATAATATATAAACCTGGCACCTGTTGGTGCTAAAAATAGTCTCACCCCATTTTTCCATTGAAAATCTATCAATTTACGACCTCTTCTATAAATTATCTCCCCGTGTTGTTCCTGAGAAGTCTCTGCCTTCCTTTTGTTGCTGTAATGAATCCATTCCTTGGCCAAGGATCACATATGGATCCATAGTTGTTTCCTCATTTCTCTATTTATCTAGAGAGGCTCTATAATTTAGGTCTCCTGTTCTCTATTCATCTAAAAACTTGGGCTCTCCTGCTATTTCTGCTTTCCAGAGTCGGGATTTGTTCTCCTTGTTGTTTTTTCCCTAAATACTTGAAGAAAAATTAATGGATGTAGCTCGGAGGAATGTATTTGAGCCTTGTAACATTTCTAAATTCTCCGTCCTTAAAGAAAATTTCATCTCAGGGCTCAAATGGTCATTTTTCTACATTTTATTGTTTAACGGGTGTTTCTCCTGGTCAAATTTACATCCTTGCATCAACAGGAAATATGGCCTCTTTTAGTTGGACACGGCTCAACAAGATACTTTGATTTTTTGAATATTTTCTTTTTGGTTTTTGCCTTTGATTCATGGCGGGAGCTCACGTAGAGGTTTTCGCTAATTTTCCTAGACTTAGAAAAACTTTTAATGTAGCCAGTACTATTTGGTGCGATACGGACATGTGGTGAGCCCATGCTCATTCAGGGTCTCCACTTTGGGAATCATTTTGAAATTGTGCCATGAAGACATTGGGAGGCTTCCGCTTGGTTTTCCCATACTTAGTATTTTTTCAAAATATTTTGAGAGGCCTAGGATATGTGGAGGGACTGTGCATGTTTGAGGACTGGCCCTTGAGTTTTGTTTTAAAGAAGAGCCAGGAGGACACTTGAAGGCCTCCTCTCACTTTGCATTTTACTTGGAATTTTCAACAGCCAAAGGAGATTGCCTCAGACCCTGACACATGGCACCTTCCCCTAAGATTTAAGCCTTCAAACAAATTTTTCCAGATCAGGACACGTGGTGAGACTGTGCTCATTCAAGGCCTCGTCTTTTGGGAACCATCTCAAGATGCACCATTATGACACATGGCTATTAGAAAAGTCAAAAGGGGGGAAGCGCATCATTGGGGGAAACTTGGATTTTTTACCTCTTATCACCAAAAGGATTAAAACATCAAAATGGCTTGCGGGCTTGATAGAGGATAGTCAAAATTTTGTTCCAGTCAATGGCGAAGGTGCGGAATTTTGGGGGAAATTTGAAAAAATTTCCTTTCCTGAAAAAGGGAACTAAAGTGTAAAAGGAAGTGGGGTTCCACTGGGACCCACATTAGAAGCTAAAAGCACAAGGGCGGAGCTGTGAGGGAAACTTGGAAAATTTTCACTTTACCCAAAGAGAAGTGAAATAGTAGAATTTGGCCGTGGTTCCTTTGGGACCTACCTTAGGACATCTATCAGGCTCATTTCTCAAGGGTCGAGGTGCAAAGAAAAATGTGAAAATTTTACATTTTTCCAAAAGTTGTAAAGTGAAAAAAGGAACCCGCAGGCCCATTTTAAAGTGGATCTCCCACATGGATGGTCTAAATTCAAAATATAAATCTACAAAAGTTATTCATTTGTATCATATTTTTCTGCCATTTTCACTTCACAGCTTCTGGGGATGTGTATTCTTATGGTTTTTTATCATTTCTTCGAGTCTCCTACACACCAAATGAAGAGGAACATTAATCTGGTAGCCTAGTTTGGTGGGGAAGGTTTGTAAACATCTCTCACCATTAAATATGTTATTTGACTGTTGGAATCGACCTGATTTTTTTTTCGTTAGCACGTGCAAGACCTGTTAATATCTCGGTTTGGTGAGGAAAATCTGGGGACGTATTCTACCATTAAGATGAGATCTGACCTTTGGGCTCAATCTGATCTGGCATTTTTCCTTCCCAGGCATGCAAAGAACATGATTGGATAGATTAGGGGCAAAAGTAGTTCATGAGTAAAAGGAAAAGTGATCTACCAAAGGAAGGAGTTGAATGCGGGAGATGTTCAAAGAGATCTACCCCTTGAGCGCTTGAAAACTTTTTATAGATCTGATTCTGGGAATCATGATCAGGATCATGGTGAGCACTAGTACACTCAATGTTTGGTTTTTTGGGAGGAAAACTTTGTTGTTAAATTTTATAAATTGCACGAATTTATCATGCAAATGGTTGGAGTGTAAGTGGCCAAAAGTACTTTTCTAAGAGAAAATTTTGATAGAACCTATCCTTCTGAGAAACTATCTGAAGAAACCTATTTATCTCATTTGTGTTAAATTTGATCATGTCAAGGTGGTTGCAAGTGTACAGCCATTCAAAAGCTTTGAGATTGTTCGAGAAACTTTGCACTGCTAATAAATTTAATCAAACTTGAGTTAATTTGTGTTATTTTTGGGAAAAATTTGTGTTTTCTTCATTTATGAATGTCTACAAGTAGTTTTTCTTATTCCCGGTTCATTCTTACATTGAAATCTATGTGAATCACACAAGATCTTATCCTTGTGATAGTTTGGTTGTATTTGGAATTTCATTTATCAGAAGAACTTTCATCTGATAATGAAATAAAACAATTAAAAATCACTGTGAAGCCTAGAACGAATATAAGATTGTTTGTTAGCCTTTAAGGGTATCTTAGGCGTGATGAAACAGAGATTGATAATGGTCATTTAATTTTTCCAATTTGAGCCTTCATTTTGGATCCTTGAAGTTTGTGTGAAAAGTGTTTATCTGGGCCTCCATTGAAGCACATATTCTAGTTAAAGGAACATCCTAGCTACTTTGAAGCATTCTACTATTCGATCTCTCCATTTTTTGAAAAAGTTCTTAAAGATTTGGTATAATCAACTTTATCCTTCTTCACCTCCCACCAAAATCATTTAGAAACAATTAATCTTACCCATACTACCCCTGTTTGTCCTTTGTGTATACAAATGAACAATTTCTATTACCAAAACATGTAGAAACACTTAGGTTTTCATTGTCTTTAGTGGCCTGAACCTTGCTTAGAAAATATCTCCATTATCTAGAGTGACAACTTGTGAGATTTAGGTTTTGTTGTATTGATCATATTTTCTTCAAGGACTTATTAAATACTTCACAAGGAAGGAAACCCCCATCTCCTCCATAAACAATAGGCTACAAAAGGGTCCTCTCACCCTGGTTTAAAGGAACAACCATAAAGTAGTGAGAATAGATCAAATCCTCTTCAGGGTGCTATCCATTTCTCCACATCTGAGTGATAGAGGGCTAGTTAGATCCCATCCCCCGCTACAAAATGAATCACTATGATTTATCTATCTGTAATATTACCGCCAAACCTGTGATGCTACTCAGACTTTGAAGGAGAATAAATTTGGGAACCAAAACTTTACTGGAAGCCTTGCTGGGGATCTAATTTAAGTTGATGAGACAAATTTGTTGATCTGTTTCCCATTAATAACTATTTGACCTGTTAACACTTTACTGGCATCATTGTTGTGGATCTAATTTGATTTGCTGAGATAGATTTGTTAATTTTTTTTCCGTTCATAGCTATTTGACTCATCAACACCTTACTGACACTTTTGTTGGGGACATAGTGGTTACAGTTCATATTCAGACCTTGGTAAACATTTCATATACGCTCTAAGTGCTAATACATCTTTTCAAGAATCATCCTATGTTTGGTCCTATAAAAAGTGTTCAAAGTTACAAGTGCGATGTGTAATATTTCCATTTTCTACAGTTATTGCACTAAGTTTCACTGACAAATCTAGATAAAGAAGATTCAGGTCTTTCCATTTCTAGTTGCTAGTATTAACAAACATTTGATAGATCATATTTTAGTGCATTTTCACAACTAAGGTGGAAATCCTTATTGGCGACTACCTGTTGATCTAATTCTTGATGAGTACCATTGTCTTAACCTCTGTCAAGTGAGTTTTATTACTAATCTTTGTAAATCTAGAATGAAGAATATATTTCTTTTCTAGATATCCTACTAGGTCATTATTTCCAGAGCTAGGAAAAACAAAGTCAAAAGGAAGAAAATCCTGGAGAGTTGTTGGACATCAGTAGACAAGAAAAGGGATCTCCATTAACGAAAGTGATTGGTATATCATTGAAGAACTCCATTCAAGTGATTCTAAATCTGGTAGCCTCTTTGTGGAATTGAATTCTCCAACTAAAGAGAGGCCTTCATCTAAATTTTAAAAGTTTGCTTTTCATTTTGCTCTTATCTTTTCGAGAGTTGACAGGGATTTCCAAGAAACAAGGCCTTTAGGGGATATCCATTTTGAAATTTATACTCTTGTGTTTCAAAGACCCTCTACCCCTTATCAATTTTTCTCACTTCTATGGTCACCTCCTCAAAACAACACGGTCCAGCCCCCACCCAGACCTCCTTTTGTTGTAAACACCTTTGGTCCTATAAATTTTATAGGGATAGTTGGTCATTAAAATGCAATTCCACAGGATGTAAGAAATATATTACCAAATTTCCAAGGAAACTATGCTATAACTGGTGATCAACATCTAAATCTGTTTATCATTATGATGGAAGAATTTGAGATTGAACATGAAGATGTATGTATCAATTTTTTTTATCCATACTTTGGATAAAGCTTTACCAGATAATTCCATTGATTCTTGGAAAGTGATGAACAATGAATTTAGATTACAGTATGGTGATATAACTAACCCTAGGTTTCTTCTATCAGAATTTGAAAACATCAAGAATAATCCTAATGAGTCAGTACATGATCTCAACACAAGATTTAACAAGACCTTGAGGAGATTTCCTGTTTACTTAAGGCCATGTGATGAGTCATGTTTGATCAAATATTCAGATGCATTTGATAAAAAAGTTACTTACTACTTGAGGGACAAAAACCCTAGTAATTTGACGTAAGCCTTCACCGTGGCTATGTAAATTCAAAACAACATCAAGGAAATTAGAAAGCCTCCAAAAAGGGAGGGTGTAAAACTAATTAACCTGAGAAAGCCTCAAACAAGTAAGACTGCTGATTTGGAAGAAGTTGTGAAGAATTTAGTAGGGGCTGTCAAAGAAATATCATACAAATTATCTCAGGCAGAAAAGGGGATTGGGCAGAGTTCACAAGGTCAGCACAAGCAACAAGGCCAAGACAAGTTTACAAATCATCATAGAAATGACCAAAAATCTGATGACAGAGGCAAGGGACCTATTGGATTTGGAAATAAACAATCCCAGGCCAGAGAAAATAGAATGGTACCTAATCCTTTGGCTGAAAAAGTTACTGTTATGGAGGAGATATATGTCATTGATGAGTGTGAAAGATGTTTCATGCCCCCTGCTCTATGTTAGGAAGATCAACATGAAGAAGAAGAAGTTAATGATGATAATGATGATGATGTTTGCATGATGGGTTGCTCCACAAGCTCACAAAAAGGGGCAACTTCAACTGAGGTGATAAGTGCTAGAACTGCTGCTGATTTTTGGAATTTCATTCATCGAGTACCTATTCTTCATCCCTCTGATACTTTAGAATTAGATACTATACAAAATTTTGAATTTCCCAATAATGACTTTGAGTATTTAAGATATTTAATGATAAATAAGTATGATGGAGGAATCCCATCTGAGGAGAACAAGAATTTATTGATGAATGTTGTTGTGGCCCAAGAAATCCCAAATCTTTAGTCAGATCAAGATATCAGTTCCAATTGTTGAGTTGTTTAGGATTCCTGAGCACAAGAAAACAAATTTTGAATATCTGGGGCTAAAAGAGGAGAAGAATGCCCTAGGTAGAAATAAAAACATTGTGGAGACTCCACCAGTCACTAATGAGTTAGAGACACCATCAGTGTTGGAGGAACTAGGTGAACCACCTAAGGTTTATTTGGGGACATTCTTGGTGGAGTATCAGTTAAATTTTTGATCCATTCTTCACCACTCTGATCATTAAAGACAAACTGCTACACAACTGTATGTTTGACTTAAGGGCATCATGAAATGTCATGGCTTTGGAAGTCATGAATGTGCTGGATATCAACATAACAAAAACATATGGGCAGTGCACAAATATGGATTCTAGATATGTGCCAGTGGTGGGATGTCTGAAGGGCCTGGTGGTGCAACTTGCAACTTACCTAGGTTAAATCCTAAAGCTTGATGTTGTTATTGTTGATTACCTAGCAGAGTGGGGTATCCTGTTATCTATAAAATGGACTACAAGTGTCGGTGGGAGTGTTCAAATGGAAATGTCCTATGCTACCATCCCGATTGAGGGAAGCCTTGTAAGATTGTATGGGGAAAAGAAAATGTTGCACCTTATTGAAGATCCCAACAATGCATCCTATGAAGTATTGTATGCAAGTGTTGATGATGATAACTTTATAGGATTTGCTGATGGAAAAGAGCACAAAATTGAAGAATTCAAGTTTCTTGAATAGGCAGGATCTCCTTGGACTATATTTTTTTATGCAACTTGGTCTAAGCTCAAAAATGGTGTTGGTGTTGTTCAGATCTCTCCAAGCTAGGAAAAGTTTTCCTTTTCCTTCAAACTCAAATTTGAGTGTACTAATAACATTGTTGAGTATGACGAACTCTTATTAGGTCTAAGTATTTCTTGGAAATATGGTGTTAAAGACATCATTGTCAAAGGAGATTTAGAATTAATTGTAAATCAAGTTAGAAAACTTTATGCCACAAAAAACTGGTGAATGAAACAATACACGCATGTAGTTTGGGACCTCATTGATATGTTTGATTCATTCAATATTATGCATCATGATAGGAGGTTCAATGACTTAGCAGATAAACTTGCATTATTTGGATCTTAGTTTGATAATTGTATAGTGTCCCCATATTGTGAATATGAATTTTGAAGTATTGACAAGGCCATCTGTCCCTGACAACATTAAGCATTGGCAAGTTTTTGATGATGATGCTCAGGTCAAAAGATTTCTACATAATAAAGGAGTGTTTTCCGATAAAAATATTGATTAGGAGCCAATGGTATGTGTAGCAGAGGGAAAAGAAACCTTGTTTGGAAAAGGCATCATCCAACTAAAGACTAATAGCATTTCTAGAGGGCTGGTTGCTCTTGAATCCAACTTTGATAATGTTGATCACATTATTAACATATGCATGGTAGCCTCAAGGGATATTGAGGAGCATGATATTGGTACAAAAAAAAATCCAAGGAAGATTTGGTTGGGAAGCAATCTCAACAAGGAGGAAAAACAGTCTTATGTCCAATTTTTGAAAAATTATCAAGATTGCATGGCTTGGAATTATTCCTAAGTAAAGAAATATGGAGAGGATCTATTTCAACATGAGATTCCCTTGGAATCTAATGCAAAACCATTCAAGAAGAAACAGATACCAATAAATCCTCTCCTATCTCTCAAAATGTAAGAAGAGCTGAAGAAACTAAGGGATGGAGGGATTATTCAGCCTGCAAGGTATTCTTCTTGGGTTACAAACCTAGTACTAGTCAAAAAGAAGAATGGTGACATCAGGCTATGTGTAAATTTCAAAAATTTGAACAAAGCATCAATGAAGGATAATTATCCTTTACCAAACATGGAAAACATGTTGTAATTAGTGACTGGTTTTGAGTTGTTTTCCACCCTGGATGGTTTCTTTGGTTATAACCAAGTTGTGGTGAAGGAATTAGAAAGAATTAAAACAACACTTACCACTCCTTGGGGGACTTATGTGTGTGTCAAGATGCCCTTTGGTCTGATTAATGATGGAGAAACCTTTCAAAGAGAAATAGATGTTGCTTTTGTCGGTTACATCAATGATTTTATTGTTGTTTACCAGGATGATGTGACTGTGTTCTATAAAAAGTAAGGTGATCACTTACTGCACTTGGAAACGATGCTGATAAGATGTAGAGAGTATGGAATTTCACTCAATCCAAAGAAGTGCCAATTTGGAGTACAGAAGGCAAATTTTGTTGGTCACATTGTGTCACAAGAGGGAGTAATGATTGATCTAGAAAGGGTAGAGGCCATTAGAAAGGTCCCAATTCTAAGAACCAAGAAAGGAATTCAGTCCTTCTTCGGGTAGATAAACTTCATCAGAAGGTTCTGTTAGTGTAAAATCACAGCACCCCTGGATGTTGATCAGATTTCTAGGTTGATCATACTAGCATCTAGTGTGATTGTACAACATGGAATCCTTTCTCCAAGTGTGGGACTTGCAAAAATGAGAAAGGAATCTCCAGAGAAGGCTGGTTCCTATTCCTCTGTTCAGATGCACACGAAAAATGCAGAGGGTTTACTCAAAACCTAATCTAATCTTGCCAAGGAGACAGGGTAAGAAGATGCATAAAAATAAACCTAAGCTAATAGAGGTGATGCACCGAGGAATGAAGAACTCCTATCTTTCCAATAAACACAAACCATTCAAATGTGATGCAAGATCATGCACAGATAACAAAATTTGTAGTGAACGACCAAGAGGATGCAAATGAACACAGAGAGGGTTGAGAATCATCCACAGACATGCATTACTTGCTCCAAAATCGATACATTACACTACAAAATGCCAAGAGGCAAAGTTACATTACAGTTTTAAATGGGAGGTTTGAACTACACAAATTCGCCTGCCAAAGAGAAGAAGGGAGGGGTAAAACAGGAATGTTCGACCTTTAGAAAGAAGCCCCTCTTTACAATTTATAGGAAGAATGAGAGAGGGAAGAGAGAGGAAATCCAGATCTACTCCAACCACTTCTAGGTTGCATTTAACTCGTCTCATTATGGCAGTGGGTGAGAACCCTAGCAAAAGCGGTGAACTATATTTTGCATTAAAGTTGGTTGTTGAAACGTCAGTTTTGGCCATTACCACATGCCAGAGACGTTCCTTGATTTTCTCTCTCTAAACTGAACCAAAATGCAATATTTACTCTGGAATCGTGTAGAGAATTTCACCAGCTTTCTATTGATATAAAGAACACGAAAATCCGATCTCTGGATCGAAAGTTATGGCGATCTGAAGATTTAGGGCAAAAACAAGCAAAACGGATCTGCAGGAAAATACTTGAATTTTTTCCCATGCTCTGCCACTTGGATGACACGTGTTAGGCTCTGATTCATTCACGAGTTCATCCTCTGGAAATCGTTTCGTGCCTTTAAACTTGGACACGTGGCACTATTTTATTAGTTCGGGCTTTAGGGGCACATTTTTACCTTGAGCCAAACACTTAGCAACTTTTCAACCTTCTGACACGTGGCACATTCTGATTCGTCTGGGGGCTTCCTTGAATCTTTTCAGCTATTTTTCCTTTTCACATCTCGCGCATCTCTCGCGTACCTTTGGCCTGGCTGTCCCAAACTGTCTGGGACAAATATCTCTGAATTGCTCGATTCGGGCTTCCCTATTCTTGTTGAGGTGAAGACACGTGGCAAGACTCCATTTGCTCTCGGCTCCTTCAGATTTTCACATCCCATACGTATTTTTGGTGCGGATGTCCCAGACGAAAGTCCCCTATTTTGGCTGAATCGGCCGGTTCGCGTCCTCCGCGTACTTTTGGCACGGATGTCCCGGACTGTCTGGGACAAATATCTCCGAACCACCCGAAATGGACTGACTTGTGCCAAACCAGCCGATCCGTGTCTTGCGCGTACCTTTGGTCCAACTGTCCCAGACCATGTGAAATGAGACTTAGGTAGTTTTCTTCATTTTTCGGCTGGTTTGGCTTTTTGCGCCCCGCGTGTCCTGATGTCCCAACTGTCCCGGATGCTGCACAGACCGCCTGGCGGCTTTTCGGCCGATTTGCGCCCCGACGTCCCAACTGTCCCAAGTGCTGCCTGGACTAGGACTTAGCTAATTTTCTCTGTATTTCAGCTCCAATCTTGGCTTTCACATTTTTAAAACTTGCTGGGTTTTCTTCTTGGATAGGGGAGTTAGAAGGAACCCGAGGGGACCCCAGAAACATGATTTTTGGCCTTGAATCAACATACATTCTTGGGATTGAGTAATCTAATGCATGTTATCAAAAATTTACCCTGGGGGTGAATTTTAGATAATAGGTTCATATCAAAATTTTCTGAGTTGACTATTCCAATTACTTCCATGCTAAAGAAAGAACAGGTTATTAAATGTGAGGAGGATGCCATTCAAGATTTTAGTGGGATCAAGGAGGCATTAAAGCATGCCCCTGTTTTAGCAGCTCCAAATTGTAAGAAGCCTTTCCAACTATTTTATTTTTCTTCAAAAAACACTATTGCATCTATCCTGTTGCAGAAGGATGATGAAGGGGCTGAGAGGAAAATTGCCTTTTGCAGGAAAGCATTGCAGGGTACTGATCTAAAATACACTATTATGGAGAAACAAGCATTCGCCATGATGAAAGACACAAAGGTTTTTAGGCCTTACATTCTGAGTTCCAAAATTGTTTCTTATGTTCCTGACACCATGGTCAAAGACATCCTATCAAAGATGGAGGTTTCAAGAAAAAGATGCATATGGGTGAACAAGTTGCAATAATATGACATGGATATCCAAACCATGAAGTTGGTGAGAGCTTTGGGCTTGGCTAAGCTTATGTTTGAGAGAAACTTGCAAACTATTTACGTAAATGAGATAGAAGAAGGTAGGGCAGATGTTTTTGAAAAATTGATGAGTTCTTAGTTGTACAAAGATGTAATTTTTTATCTCAGACATCTATACTTCCCTGAGCATTTGAGTAAGATGTAGAAAAGAGCCCTCAAGCTGGCTTCCAAGAAATATGTCATTACTGATTATGCATTAGCTTGGAAGAACCCGGAGGGAGTTCTCTTAAGGTGCATTATTGAAGATGGATCCCCTAAGATAATTTTTGATCTCCATGGAGGAGTTTTTGGGGGCCATTTTTTTGGAAGAGTCACAACACACATGATCTTGAGGGCCGGTTATTGGTGGCCAACTCTCTTCAAGGATACAAATCTATTGGTTAAAAGATGTGATCGTTGTCAGCACTTCTCTGGAAGACTAAAAGCTTCAAGCTCCCTTCCTTTTCATCCTATATCAATTGAATCCCTGTTCAAGAAATGGGGAATGTATTTCATTGGTGAGATTTTAGACCCTTCAAGTGCTAGCCATAAGTCGATTCTTGTAGCCATTGATTACTTCACTAAGTGGGTGGAGGAAATGCCCACCAAGAGAGAAAAAAACCAAATTATCATGAACTTCATGCTGAACCATATCATTTGCAAGTTTGAGGTGCCAGTAAAAATTGTTGCTGACACTACTATGAAATTCAGAGCTAAACCCTTGGTGGCAATGTGCAAAGAATATGGGATCAATTTGACATATGATTCTAATTACAATCCCCAAGGAAATGGACAAGATGAGTCCAGTAATAAAAATTTGCTGAAGATTATCAAAAGAACCTTGGAGTTGAACAAGAGAAAATGGGGTGAGCAGTTGAAGTTTGTTGTTTGTACTGACCAGATTACTATTAAGAGAGCCACTGGAAAGGGTCCATTTGAGTTTGTGTATGGGACTCAATCCCTACTAGCCTTACGTATGCAATTATCCTCATATAATTTCATGCAACAACTAGAGGATCAAGAAGTAAGTCCATATGATGCTCGCATTAACCAGATTGTTGAACTTGATGAAGAGAGGAGGGCATCCCACCAAAGGCATGTAAAGTTCAGAGAAAAGATGAAGAAGTTATTTGACAAGAAGGTCACTCCCAGAGCTTTCAATGTTAGAGATCTTGTACTGTTATGGGATAGAAGGCATGAAGATAAGGAAAAGCATGGAAAATTTGATGCATTATGGATGGGCCCTTACTCCATTAATATTAGGGTTGGTGAACATACCTTATTATTGAAAGACTTGGATGGGAAATTTGTTGAACTACATGTTAATGGTAGTCATCTAAAGCATTTATTGGATTGATTACCCAGAAATCAAGATGAACATATTTTGTATAGTGTATAGCTTGTTGTTTGTTTCCTGTCTTTTGTGTTTTTATTCGTTTTGGCCCCTGGTGGCCTATTTTTGCTGGTTTATTGGTTCATTTCTGGGGGATGGTTATGGTTTTGTGCTTTAAAATTTGACTCCTTTTCCCAATGGATATTTATGACACTTGGTCTACCTTTTTTCTTGTGGCACTTGCAAGGAGTGCCCATCCCCAAGTCTAAGTTGATGTTGGTGCTCAAAATAGTCTTGCCCCATTTTGGCATTACAAATCAATAAATTTATGGCCTCTGCCATAAATTATCTCCCCATGCTGTGCTTGAGAATTCTTTGCCTTCCTTTTGTCACTGTAATCATTTTGTGCTTTGCAAGTTGACTCCTTTGCCCAATGGATATTTATGGGACTTGGTCTACCTTTTTTCTTGTGGCACTCATAAGGAGTGCCCATCCCTGATTTGGAGTTGATGTTAGTGATCAAAATAGTCTCACCCCATTTTGGCATTGCAAATCTATCAATTTATGACCTCTACCATAAATTATCTCCCTATGTTGTGCCTAAGAAGTCTCTGCCTTCATTTTGTTGCTGTAATCAATTTGTTCCTAGGCTAAGGATCACATATGGATCCATAGTTGTTTCCTTGTTTCTTTTTTTATCTGGAGAGGCTCTGTAATTTGGGTCTCCTATTCTCTGTTCATCTAAAAATTTGGCCTCTCTCGTTCTTTCAACTTTCCACAATCGGGATTTGTTGTCCTGGTTGTTTTTACACTAAATACTTGAAGAAAAATTAATGGATGTAGCTCAGAGGAATGTATTCAAGCCTTGTAAAATTTCGAAATTATCTGTCCTTGGAGAAAATTTCATCTCCGGGCTCAAATGGTCATTTTTCTACATTTTACAGTTTGACGCATGTTTCTCCGAGTCAAATTTACATCCTTGCATCAATAGGAAACATGGCCTCTTTTGGTTGGACATGGCTTAACAAGGTACTTCATAAATTTCATGAATAATGTCAACTTAAAAAAAACTGTCTACATGATGCTCATTTGAAGATTTACTTTTTGGTTTTTCCTTGGAGTTGCACAGAGAGGAGAGGTGGAGGTTTCCGCTACTTTTCCCAAACATATAAATTTTTTTATGCAGCTAGTACTATTTTGCGGGACAGAGACACATGGTGATCCCACATGCGTTTAAGGTATCTGCTTTGGGCACCATTTTGAAATTGTGCCAT
Organism: Taxus chinensis; assembly: GCA_019776745.2. Lineage (NCBI taxonomy): Eukaryota > Viridiplantae > Streptophyta > Pinopsida > Cupressales > Taxaceae > Taxus > Taxus chinensis. The sequence goes on along the minus strand of CM034147.1, from coordinate 120,119,738 downwards.
GAAGACACATGGAGGCTTCAACCGGGTCTTCCCATACTTAGTCTTTTTTCAAAAGATTTTGAGAGGCCTGGGACACGTGGAGGGACCGTGCATGATTGAGGACTGGCCCTTGAGTTTTACTTTACAGAAACACCAGGAGGACACTTAGAGGCCTCCACTCACTTTGCATATTTCTTGGAATTTTCAAAGGCTAAAGGAGATTGCCTCAGACCCTGACACACGACGACTTCCACTGAGATTTAAGCCTTCAAACAAATTTTCCCGAGCCAGCACACATGGTGAGCCCGCTCTCATTCAAGGTCTCAGCTTTTGGGGACCATCTAAAGATGTGCCATTATGACACATGGTAGTTTGAAAAGTCAAAAGGTGGGGAAGCGGACCATCAGTGGAAACTTGTATTTTGTGCCTCGTGTCACTAAAAGGATTAAAACATCAAAATGGCCCATGGGCTCGATAGAGGATAACCAAAATTTTGTTTCAGTTAATGACATAGGTGCGGACTTTCGGGGGAATTTTGGAAAATTTTCTTTTGGTGAAAAATGGAATTAGAGTATAAAAGGAAGCAGGGTTTTGCTGGGACTGACTTCAGAGACTAAAAGTGGAAGGGCAGAGCTGCGGGGAAAACTTGGAAAAATTATCCCTTTTCCAAACAAGAGGTGAAATAGTAGAATTTGGCCGTGGTTCCTTTGGGACCCACCTTAGGACATGTGTCAAGTTCATTTCTCAAGGGTGGAGGTGCAGAGAAAAATGTTAAAATTCTAAATTTTCCCCAAAGTTGTAAAGGGAAAAAGGAACCCACATGCCCATTTTAAAGTGGATCTCCCACATGGACGGTCCAAATTCAAAATAGAAATCAATGGCAGTTGTGCATCTGCATCTGGTTTTTCCACCATTTTCATTCCAAAGCTCCTGGGGATCTGTTTCTTATGGTTTTTTATCATTTCTTGGAGTCTCCTGCATGCCAAATGAAGAGGAACATTAATCTGGTAGCTTGGTTTTGTAGGGAAGGTCTTTAAATGTCTCTCACCATTAAATATGCAATCTGACTATCAGATTTGAACTGAGTTTTCTTTCCTTAACACACAAAAGACCTATTGATATCTCAGTTTAGTGACAGAAATCTAGGGATGTTTTTTACCATTAAGATGAGATTTGAACTTTGGGCTCAATCTGATCTTCCATTTTTCCTTCCTGGGCATGTAAAGAACTAGATTGGATAGATTATGGGTGGAAGTGGTTAGTGAGCAAAAGGAAGAGTGATCTACCAGAGGAAGGAGTTGAATGCAGGAGATGTTTGAAGAGGTCTACCCCATGAGTTCCTAACAATGTTTTATAGATCTGATTATGGAAATCGTGATCCGGATCATGACAAGCACTGATACACTCAATGTTTGGTTTTTTTGGGGTAAAAATCTGTTGTAAAATGTTATAAATTACACGAATTTATCATGCAAATGGTTGGAGTTTAAGGGGTTGGAACTGATTTTCTAAGAGAAAAGTTTGATATAACCCATCCTTCTGAGAAACTATCTGAAGAAACCTATTTATCTCCTTTGTGTTAAATTTGATCATGTCAAGGTGGTTGCAAGTGTACAACCATTGACAAGCTCTTAGATTGTTCAAGAAACTTTCCCCTGCTGACAAATTTAATCAAACTTGAGTTAATCTGTGTTATTTTTGGGCAAAATTTGTGTTTTCTTCATTTCAAAATGTTTGTAAGTAGTTTTTCTTGTTCCCATTGCATTCTTACATTGAAATTGATGTGAATCACACAAGATCTTATCCTTTTGATAGTTTGGTGGCATTTACAATTTCATTTATCGAGAGAGCTTTCATCTGATAGTGAAATAAACAAATTTAAAATCACTGTAACTCCTAGTATGGCTATAATATATTTTTTAGCCTCTTAGGGTATCTTAGGCATGATGAAATAGAGATTGATAATGTTCAAGTAAGTTTTCTAATTTGAGCCTTCATTTTGGATCCTTGAAGTTTGTGTGAAAAGTGCTGATCTGGGCATCCATTGAAGCACATATTTTATTTAAAGGAACATCCTAGCTACTATGAAGCATCCTGCTATTCAAGCACTCCATTTTTTGTAAAATTTCTCAAAGATTTGGTATAATCAACTTTATCCTGCTTCACCTCCCACAAAAAAATATTTGGTATAATCAACTTTATCCTGCTTCACCTCCCGCCAAAATCATTTCAAAACAATAAATCTTACCCATACCACCTCTATTTTTCTTGTGTGTATATAGATGCACAATTTCTATTACCAAAACATGTAAAAACACCCAGGTTTTCATTGTCTTTATTGCCCTGAACCTTGCTTATAAAATATCTCCATTATCTAGAGTGACAATTCGTGAGAGTTAGGTTTTCTTGTATTGATCATATTTTCTTCAAGGTCTTCTTTAATACATCACAAGGAAGGAAATCCCCATATCCTCCATAAACAACAGGATACAAAAGGGTCCTCTCACCTTGGTTGAAAGGAATAACCATAAAGTAGTGAGGATAGATCAAATCCTCTTCAGGGTGCTATCCATTTCTCCACATCTGAGTGACAGAGGGCGAGTTAGATCCCATCCCTAGATACAAAACGACTCACTATGATCTATCTTTCTCTAAGCTTCCTGTCAAACCTGTGATGCTGCTCAAACTTTGAAGGAGAATCAATTTGGGTACCAACAATATCAATGTCGACCCAAAAAACATTAAAGTTATCCTTGACATACCATTTTCATCTTCCATAACAGACATACGTATTGTCATGAGTAAACTTTTGGCAATCTAAAAAGTTGTCCCCAAGTTTACCTATCTAACACATACCATAAATAACCTTCTCTTAAAATATACTAAGCTAGATTGGACTAAGGATTCTTAACAAGAATTTGGCAATACGTAGCACTCTATATCTTCATTAGCAACCTTACAACATCCTTTATCAAATATACCTTTACTACTATATACCTCTTCCACTCTAGTGTCCGTTGGGGAAATGTTGGCACAGGAAGATGAAAAAGGAGAGGAACATGCCATATATTATATTGTATGTGCCTTACTAGATTGTGAAGCATGATATACACCCATTTAGTAGGATTTCTTGGCCATAGATTAATAAGCTATAAAATTATGTCACTGTATGTTATACCAAACTACTTATGTTATTATGCATACATACCCCTTGCAAAATTTATTCTCACATGCTATCCTCCCCATCAATCACATAAGGATGTGGACGACCTTCATTATGGAATTTTATCTTCATATAATTAAACAATGGGAAGTAAAAGGACAATTAATAGTAGACAAGTTGGATTCCTTCCCCATCTCTTTTTTTCAATTTGTTCATGATACATTACCTGATGAGGTGATCCTCCTCATTTACAGAATCTAAACAATGTTGATTCATTAAAAGAATACTACTATAGCTTCACATCCAATCTTGAGGCACAATCCTTTGATGCCAATGTTAAAAATAATTGTGATGTAAAATGAAACCAATGGCCATAATCATTGAGGAGGAGGTAACTATTGATCTCCATGAGGATACATGGATGCTAAAGTTCAATGGGGAAAAGTGACTCCAAAAAGTTGAGACAGATTATGTCCTCACCTATCCCTCCAGCTAGGATTTCCCTCTCTCCTATCAACTTGAAGTTGATGTCACAAAAAACATGGTAGAATATGAGGATCTTATATTTGGTATACAAGTTTCATTAGCTAATGGTTTCTTCTATATTCATTCCACAGGGGATTCTAAGTTAATATGTCAACAAGTTAGTGGTGCTTACATATGTCACTGTGAAAACCTCAAAGCATATTATGAGTTGGTCAAAACATTTACGTTATACTTCAATTTATTTATAATTGAGTAAATACCACATCAACATTATACCTTGGTGTATTCTTTGACCATGTAATGTACTAGGTATCAATCACATTCATATTCTAGTGATGACATTCTTATCGAAATCCACCATAACCTAACTACTTCAAATCCTCCAAACATCTAGTATGTATGTGAGATTGAGTCACGTAGCCATACATATGACCATTAGTATGATGAAATTTACCAATTCATACAATACTTGACATACCCAAGTCGTACCGACCCACAAACATGCCAATGAATATGCAAAAATAATCTCAAGTATATGCTTAAAGACAAGATATTATATTATTGCTACTTTAAAGTTACCTTACTCTGATGCATTAACAAAGACAAGGTTCTTCTTATCTCTCAAGAACCATATGGGGGAACTTGTGGTCTCCATTATATAAATCTCGCTACTACACAAAAGTTCCTATTTATGTGTTATTACTGGCTTACACCAAAAATTGATACTCACGCCTTTACCAAAAAGTGTCATCGTTGCCAATTTCATGACAATATAATTCACTCTCCTTCAGCTAATCTATAATCTATTGTAGCTCCATGTCCCTTCAGTATATGGGGATTGCATTACATCAGCAATAAACCTTGATCTCAAGATGGTCATGTCTTCATCATCACAACTACGTAATACTTTACTAAGTTGGTTGAAGTCATGTCTCTCACTAATATTTATGGCCTTACCACTTCCAAATTTCTCCTCAATGAAATCATTTTGCACTTTGGAATTCACCATACCATCATATCTAACAATGGTGGGAGCTTCAAAAATAAATATAGGAAGAAAATTTGTGCTAAGTTCAAAATTTAACATCGATTCTCCACACCATATCATCCAAAATGTAATAGAAAATCTGATTATACAAACAAAATTTTTAACAAGATCTTACAAAATATGATCTAAGAATCACAAATAAATTTACATACAAATCTCTATCCTACATTATGGGCATACCACACTAGTGTCCATACTTCCACTGGGAAAATTCCATTATAACTTACATACCAATCTAAGGTAGTCGTTCCACTCGATGTGGAAATACTTTCAGTCCACATTTACGTTCACAATATCATTCTAGATGAGTAACTCTTTGAAGTGCATCTCCATGACCTTTACCTGTTAGAATCATGGTGTGACACAATATACACTCATATTTATAAGTATAAGAAGAACATGGCCAAACAACATAACTGACTTGTTCATCCACGTACTTTCTGTGTGCGTGACCTTGTTCATAAAATTGATTATACACATGAAAAAGAAGGTAAATATGATAATAAATCATGGGATCCCTACCTCATCAAAGATATCATAGGTCCTAACACCTATCATATTTAAACCAATGAATGCCATATCTTCAAACAACCAACAAATTTTCAATTCCTCAAAATATTTCAATCATGAAGGAACTTGCAAGTTTAATTACTCAGCTACCATCTCTCACCCTTCTTATAAAATAAACTAATTCATCAACCTTCTCTAAAAACATTATCAATTTTTTTTCTCTATATACCTCAGTCTTTCCCACTACATCACAATGGTATTATGTATATCCTCACTAATCCTCATGGCGAGAGAGGGGGTTTGAGCCTACACTATAGAGATAATTTCCCTCGACAAAGATAGATGTAGCTTTGTTTGGATTTATTTAACTATCTGACATCTACCTCAAGTTTTTATTTCACTTTTTTAGCATTGTTATCATTCCTTTAGGATAATAATATATATCCTCTTATTTACACCTTCGGCTTTATGATAAATTTCTCTTTTTATCTGCTACCATATGGTTTTTTACGCTTTTTAGAGTTATTACCCACCACTTGGCTATGACATCACATCACCATAAAATATTTACAATATTTTAAATATCTGCAATATCTATAATATATATGAAATGTCATAACTATGACATGACCTCCATCTCATGGGCCAATAGCTAGGTCATTCATGTACTATTTTACTAATGATCCTCTAGTTTTTCCTTCCAAATTTACTTAACTAGGGTTCTTATAGCATGGATTTTGTCCAAACATGACATGACGAGTGACACTATTAGGTATGCATTGGTGGGTATATTTTATTTTAACTATTCTTTTCAGCATTGCTTTATGTACTTACTTTCAATATCAGTGTTATAGATTATCTTTTCTATTGACCAAACCATGTTTTAATATTGCAACATGTGGTGATAAATGATTAGGGAATATGTATACACTTAATTTTTTACTTTTACTATTTCATAGATGTTACTTATTGTTATCCTGAATTCACCCCTCGAGGTAAATTCAGATAACTTGCATAATTTCTTCAGGATTGAGCAAGTAGAGTGGGTGCGAGGCCAAAGATCCTAGATTTTTGGGTACCTCTTTATTTTCTTCTAACTTCCATTTCTAAGAAAAAATCCAAGGAGTTAGTGAAAATTTACAAAAAATCAGAAAAAATGAAGTCAAGCGCTTGTTTTAATGCATTGCAGGTCTGGAGGTTACAGATGGTACTAGTGTGGATTGTACAAAGGTTCATCGTAAAAAGTTTAGGTCTGATTTGCAAAGAAGGAAGTGTATTGCGTAAATGAGGAAAAACTTGTCCCAAGTCACACAAGTACACCCGGAATACCCGTTCCCCACATTGCCAAATTCACCGAAATGCTAAGGATAAAGACAAATGCAAAAAATTTAGAGAAACGTGTTTGGGACAGTTGGACATAAAATTGCATAAATATCCACATAATAAAGGAATCGGTTAATGTGGAAAAAATAATCCCCAGAGGTCCGCAAGATATTTGGGATGCGTGGGACCCGAAAACCTGAAATCGCCACAGGGAAGTGGGTGAAGCAAAAGTAGAAGTCAATGGCCCAAATGATCCTACCAATAGTGGGACAGTTGGGACAGGAAATCCCAAATCATATGATGCATAAAAAGGAGGCCCAAACCATCAGAGTATGTGTGGGACATAAGTTCCTTGAAAATGTGCAATAGTCGCAATACAAAGGAAAGGTCAATGCCTGACCCATAAATTTCAAACGGTCATAACGTTTGTTCTAGAGCTCTGATTTTCATGAAATTCAACTTTCTGGAACAAGCTCCAATTTTAATTTTAATGGTGTTAGATATATGAAAATAAAAGAAACATCTTCAGCTCCATTCAATTAAATACCCAATCCCGTTAAATGACAAAAATCCCTGGCAAACCCAAAACAACTGCCTACAATCAAAATGCCATATATTTTGCAATTCTCAACAAAAAATAAAAAATTTGGTACCGTTGGAATTGTGTCTCCAAGATCAAGGCACAAAAACATAGAAATTCATAATTTTATGAATAATTGATGGTGATTTTATAGAAAACGTGCCTAGTTCATAAAAGTGTTTTATTTGGTAGTTAAGATGCATTTAATGAAGCATGGGATGACATTTTTCACTGCTGCAAGCTATGGGATAGTATGGGGGAATTTTACAATCAACATACCATAATTTTAATCCATTCATGACATCTTGCAAGTGGTGGGATGATAGATTTCAAGATTTTGATTTCTCTCTCTCTCTCTCTCATCTCATAATTCTATAAATTAGAGTGTTGGGCTCATTGTAAGGGGATAGTTTTTGAGTAGAAAAAATCTAAAAAAATTTCTTTGGTGAAGCTAATGTGCTACAGGCCCTTGTAGTGGACTCCTTGCACGGTGATCTAGGCCCTTATTTTGTAATAGATTGAACTGTACATATCATGAAGTAATAAATACAAGTTTGTGGATGTATCTTCCCTTGCTATGTATGTTTGCATTCTTCTTTCCTCTTAAACCTCATCAGAAATATATTGTGTCTATTTTATGTTATTGTAGGGATTCATTATCATTATGTTTATATGAAATATTATGGTGAATGCAATTGATAGACTGTGGAGAATTGTTATCACCCATTCTAGTATGCACTTTGCTTCTACTTTCACACATTGGAAAGCTATCCTCATTCCTTCCTTTTCTAGTGTATCACCACTTTAGTATAGGCTATGTTTTCATGCACTCTCTCTCCCTGGTCCCTTGGAAAGTTAGATTAGGACAAGTTAGTTTTTCCTACATTAGAGTAGATTGTGGTAGGTAGTTTAGGAGCAAGAACTAACTTTCTTTAGAGGTCTATCTCAAGTAGTGTTATCTCCAAATCACATCACCCTATGGTTTACACAAGTGTGTGTGCTTGAGCTCAAAGTGTGATTGGATAACATGGGTGTTATCTTCAAGCTATGGGACTTACTACTCGAGATAGACCTCCAGAGAAATTTGGTTCTTGCTCCTAAAATACCTGCCACAATCTACTCTAATGTAGGAAAAAACTATCTTTTCCTAATCTAACTTTCGAAGGAACCAAGGAGAGGGATTACATGAAAAATAATCCTAAACTAAAGTGGTGATACACCAGAAAAGGATGGTGTGAGAATAGTATCCAATGTGTGATAAATAGAATCAAAGTGCATACTAGAAGTAGTGATAACAGTTCTCCACAATCTAGTAACTCCATTCACAACAATATTTCATGCACACAATGATAATGAATCACTACAACAACATAAGATAAACACAATATATATGCAATGAGATTGAAAGGGCAAGAGGAATGTTAACAATCACAACAGTGGAAGATAAATCCACAAACTTGTATCTATTGCTTTCATTAATATGCACAGTTCAATCTATTACAGAATAAGGACCTGAAGCACCATGCAAGGAGTCTACTAAAAACCTATCCACTTACAATGAGCCCAACACTCAAATTTATAGAATTCTTATAGGAGAGAGAGAGAGAGAGAGAGAGAGAGAGATTGAAATCCCAAAATTTGTCTTCCCACCACTTGCAAGATATCATGAATGGATTGAAATAATGGTATGTTGCTTGCAAAAGCCCCCCCATACTATCCCATAGCTTCACATGATTGTAAGGAGTTCACTACAATGGCCTTTAGCACACTAGCTTCACAAAATTAATTTGATATATTTTTTCTACTCCAAAACTATCTCCCTGTACAATTAGCCCAACATTCTTATTTATAGATTCTGAGAAGAGAGAGAGAGAGAGGGAGGGAAAAATGAAAAACCAGAAATTTGTCTTTAAAACACTTGGAAAAATTAGTAAATGGAGTGAAATTATGTTTTTTTTCTTATAGTAGGCCCCCCATATTGTCCCATAACATGCAGCAGTGAAATATGTCAACCCATGCTTCATTAATGCATCTCAGCTAGCAAATAAAACATTGTTTTGAACTTGGTCACGTTTTCTGAAAAATAACCATATATTTCTTAACAAATTCTAAAATTATTTATTTTTGTACGTTGGGATCGGTAACATGATTCCAACAGTTCCAATTTTGTGGGTTTTCATTGAGAAATGAAAAAGTTATAGCCTTGTGAGTGTGGGCAACTACTTTCAATCTCCTTGGCATTTCTGTCATTTAACAAGAATGAGTATATGACTTGATTGGAGCTAAGTATGTTTATTTTATTTTCACATAGCTACCCTTATTGAAATTAAGTCGTAAAGGACGTCATTCTCATTCCGAAAAGTCAAATTTCATGAAAATTAGAGCTCGAGGTCAAAAGTTATGGCCGTTTGATGTTCGGGAGGGGTAGACATTGAATTTTCCTTTGTATGCAGTTATTTTAGTGAAATCTAGTCTTGGTGTCTTGGATGTCCCTCGTGGGATTTGGGATGAAAAAATATTCTTTTTCCAATTCCCTCTTGGTGCAGTGATTTAGGCCTTTGATGTTCTGAATGTCCTAATGTTCACTGGGCTGTGAGGGCCGTTGACCTCCACTTCCTCTGCATGTCTCTTGACCCGCTTTACAGATTAGAGAAGTTGGATTTTCAGAGCCCGTGCATCCAAATGTCCCATCTGTCTTGCACACCGTGCGGGAAATTTTTTTCTGATTTTTCCGACTTCCCTTTCACTGCGGGTTTTTGTGCTTTTCGGGTTCCAGACGTCCCTCGTGAACCTATGTGTCCTAGGATGAAATTATATGATTTAACTGATTCCATCTTGAAAATTGGCCTTTTTGTTTTTGTGGGTCATGGATGTCCTGATGTCCCGCGGACCGCACAGGACAAAAAATTCCAATTTTTCCAATTTTCACTATTTTTCAGCTATTTCAAGCAAATCGGGTTTTCGGGTCTTGACTAAAATTGTGTGGCGTGGGACAAAAATATCCAATTTAACCGTAATACACTAGCTGAAGCCTATTTTTTGGATTTTTTCAAATTTTTGTTACTTCTTGGATTTTTTCCTTAGATGGGGAAGTTAGAGTGAAGCCAAAGGGACCTCCATAACTTGATTTTTAAACTTGGACCAATTATGCTCGTTCAATCCTGATAAATGGTGTAGGTTATCCAAAATTACCTTGAGGGGTGAATTTTGGATAACAAGTGGCAAGTCCCACAACTTGAAGATAATACCCATGTTATCAAATCACACTATTAACTCAAGCACACAAACTTGTGCAAACATGAGTGTGCTGTGATTCGACAATAACACTAACCATTTATTTTTTACAGATAAGGGTCAATGATGCATATATTTCTAGAGAGGGTTCCATAAGGGGCCTTCTAGGAATGGAGAATGGTTATTCACATAACCATTATGGGTTAGAAACAATACATAGACAAAGTGTCTTTATTTAATCTTGGCCTCATTCACATCACATTCACAACTTCTTTCTTGCATTCCACCAGTTTAGACCTTTTTTATCCACATCCATGATCTATGACACACCATTTTCACTTTTTAAGGCACATTACCCCTTTTCTCTAGCCTTGGATGATGTCTCACTAATGGGTGATGATTTCAGTGTTATATTTTACCACAGATGATGCCATCTCCTATGAGTAATAATTTCCTATATATACTAACCACACATTTGGAATTCATAAGAGGAAAAAGGAAGCCAAATCAATAAACTTCCATTTTCTCTATTCTTTTGTGCCATCTTTGCGATGTATCCTCTCCTAGGTTTTGGTTCATATAACATATTTCTTCCATTAGATTGGATAATATTCTTATTGGATGTTTTTTGTACTATTAGGTCACCTATAGTGAGCTGATAATAGGAATGATGTTCCCCTTATCCACCTAATAATGATTCTCTCTTAGTGTGTTGCTTATCTTTAGAGGTAGATGCACCAATGACCACCCTACATGTACTAGGTGAATTCTCTAACTTTTTCTTGTCATTTTCTTCATTGTGCTATGTTAGCTTAGTATTACAAATTTTCTAATGCTATTTAGTATAGTACTCTTATCAAATATCAAATCCTTAGCTATCACAACTTTCATTTCAGTTATATCATGCATGTTTATTGTTGATCTACTCCTCCCTAAGCTAAATTACCAATATATCAATATCATTCATTCTTTTGTCTTGACCATGGGCCTTGGAAAACCTTAGTTGACTTAGTGTAGGGGGAAATTCCCTCTAGATGTGTGACCCAAGAACAAATTGTAGACCCTTCAAGTATACCTGTTTTTATGCTAGTACATGTGTGTTTCCAACTCATTTCCTTAAAAACATTGTAGAGTACATAATTTAGGAGTGTAATACATTAAGAGACATCCTTCGCCCACATATTGATAGTTCAACAGGGGTGTGGGTGGGTATTATAGGGGTATTATAATTATTAACTATATTCTCTAGGTAGGGGGGGTTCTTTCCTTGTTTTCATACTAACTCATAAAGAGGTGCATGAAATTAAATTTTTAAATGAATGTTATTAGGCCACTAAATTATACCATGATAATATTCATATATCTCCTAAAAATATCACTACAAAAGGTTATTTGTGAAGGATTATAGATTTTTATAATAAATCTTCATACCAAGAAAATAAAACATTATATTATTCGTAAAATTAGTGGTGTTGCTTGTCTCTTCACTTTGAAATGGAAGTTGTTAAGATGAATAATTATGATAATGAGTATAATCATGGTGAAAAATGTATGTTCTTTATTGTTGTAATGATAGTAAAAATCTGTAATCTGAATGAATATTCTACCTTTGCCTCATATCTAGAAGAAACAAGTTATTCTTTGTTCAAATATTAAGCATGTAAATAGTATGATATGGTGGCTAGGTTTTATATTGAGAAATTAGTTTTCAAACATCATGTACTCATGCAGTTTTGTGTTTAGTGTCATCCAGATTGAAAGTAAGGGATACATATTATAAATTCATAATTTCATATCATTTTTTGAATGAAGAATTTTTTTGTTTAATATCATTTTGATGGTGGATTTCACATTTTTTCTCTTCTTCTCAAGAAATGTAGAGATGTCACATTCTTTTTGTATGATTAGTTTATCACCTTTAGTTCTCACAACCTATATGTATTTAATTGACTTCTCCATATGGCTACCTAATTTAATCAATCGATCATTAGGGTTGGGTTGAAATTTGTTTGTCCCCTCATTTTCCTTGCACCTAGTTTTCTTTCTTTGTTTGTATATGTGTTTTTGTATAAATTTAATAAAGAGAAATATCCTACGTAATAATGTTGAGATTGTGTTTATTTCCAAATGGATAAGGATTTAAACATTGAACCTGAATATTATAGAGTGTGACCTACCCATTTTTTTTACTTCGTCCAATCCAAGACAAGTCCCTAGAAAGATCCACTTGTTATGAAAGGAAAAATCAGGCTATCCAAAATGTTCCAATTTATAAACACATGTCTTAGAACCCCCTGAGAAATAAATTTCTAGTATAAACACCCCATGCTAACAATGTCATTTTAACTAGTCTCATTTTGGTCTCAATGCCATTTTGTTACTTTGTCTAGCCATCAAATTCTCAACTTGTCTCAACTGACCTAGTATGTGTTTTCTTAGATTAAATTAAGTAACTTTATGGTTATATTTTTTAATGAAATTTTATCCATGATTTAAATGTAAGGTATTTAGGATCTATAATCGAGCATCCATATATATTTTGGTTCATAACATTCCTTTCAAATGCACTTATTATTTTCTTTTAGTTCTAAAATCTCATTTTGCATGTGCCTTAGACCTTTATCGGTTTGAAAATCATGCTATGTATGCACTTTGTATTCATCTTGAGTCTTCATGATCACTATCGGTGCACTTTTATACCAAATTATAACTAATTTCTCCATTGGGAGTGCCCATGTTTCTAAGAACATCCTCTAAGTTTACTGAATTTATATAAACTAGCTCTTACTCAATAAACAATGTACACTCCTTATAAATATGGCTCCACTTTTCTATTTAAGGTGTTCCATAATTCAAAAAAGTTTTTAAAATCTACTCAAAATAGTATCGTAGTTCCTTTTCAGTGCCCAAGGGGAGTGTACCTTACAATCTTCCTTCTATGTTATATGTGTTAATGTACATAATCATATAAATGGTTCTTTATGCACTTAAATAGTTTTTTAATCACATAAATCTTCCTAAAGCACTTTTGAAGTGTCCTTAAGTAATTTAAACATTCTAAAGGACCTTAAACATTTCACCAATAATTTATTATAGGTTCAAAAAGACATCATCATTTTTTTATGGTTTAAAAAGGTTATTATTGGCCTTTAATAGTATTATTGGCACCATTGAGGAAAATTTTTAGCTTCAAAGGGGTAAAATTTACTCAAGCTCAATATGGCAGGGTTTTTCAAGATAATCATGAGATGTGGTGGATGCATGATTTTTTGCACTCCGTGAAGAATGCACTAGACTTCATTTTCCTTTAAGTAAGCATACAAGTCAAAAACACTTACACAAAATTTAGTTAGTAAAATAATTGGGTAGGTTGCTTTGCAAAGGTCAACTCCTAGAAGCACAAAGACATCCTTAAGTGCATATCAACCCACCTTTAAGACAATCAAGTTTTATTTTTTATAATGTGAAGTACAATATGATAAATGGTAAATGTGACTAAATTTTATCAATCATTGAGGTGATTACATGCATTAGCTGATAGTAATTAAATTAAAGAAACAAGCATAAAATCTGGAGTTGGATTCTAGGTTAGAATCTAGGTTTTTTGAGAAGTTGTAGCATATAGAATAAAAAAATTCTTCATCTTCTATGAAGTAAGAATCAGGTTCAGAGATAAAATCTTCCCCAAAGAAGTCAGAGATATCTTATTTCGTATCATAGAGGAACAAGAGATCAAAATCAATGTGCGGAATGCTAATTTTGCTTTCGATGTCATATTTAGATGTGGTGCAGTTGTCCTATGGTATGTCTAGGCATGCCTTATAGTTTTATTCAAATGATGCAAGGTCATCTTGGATCCTCTAGACCTTGTATTACACCTCTCATAAATCTTCAATTGTTTCACACATGCATTGGGTTGATGTAAATATTGATTCGAAATGATCAAGGGGCATAGTGTGGATAGCACACAGTTCTAAATCATGTAACAGATCATATTACTCCTAGTCTAAGGGGTGGCAGACTATTGGTATTGAATCAATGCTTATAATGGGATGGCTAGTACCTTATATGGCCATCTAAGAAACCCATACTTAACAACATGTTAGCTGTAAAATAAATGGATATCGATTTTTAGGTATATTTGATCGAGACTATGAAAATAAATGTTGTACATGAATTACAAATGATTCTAGTAATCGTCAGCGATTATTATGAATTCTAATAGGATAATAAAACTAGATGACATAAGTTGATTATTCTACTACTGTGATGATTTTTAAACCCTAAACGAGACTAGTAATTATAATACAATCAAAGTTACCTAAAAATTGAAACAAAAGTTAGTGAAAATAAGTCCTCACCATGGATGATTGAGCATATTGAATGGTAGCAAGGTGAAGATGGCTTGTCAATGTCTTGACAATGATGATCAATGATACAACGATTGTGTTAATGTTGTGTAATGATAATAATACTCTATTTTAAGAGGATTTTTCTTTGAAACACTTGTGGACGAGTGTAACTTCTGTACACAAATCGAAGAATCCTCCCCCAAAGAGGCTTCGAAACTTGTTTATATAGATCACCATGGACTGGGATAATCTCTGAAAATTTTGGCTAATTCAAGTTAGTGGATAAAAGGAGTGATTTTTTTGTCATTTTGATCTTGATTTGGTGGGATTTTGAAGAAGGTTGGGATAATAAGAGGGATTAACTCGGATTAGGACTAGGTTAGTTAGGATAAATGTAGAAGTGTTTTTAGAAGATTTCTAATTTAACTTAGTTATAACTAGTTAGGGGTAAGAAGTACTTATAGGGATAAGTTAGAGGTGGTTAAGCTATATTTATGGAAGGTTGCTAAAATAATTATTTACAACTAGATAGTGTAGGTAAGTTGACATGATGAGGTGTGCAGATATAATTAATTTAATTTAATTAATTACTATTATAAATCTAGATGTGGTGGCTTAAATATTAAATTAATTAATTAAAGGGTATAAGTGAGTGACCTAGGTTATGAAGTGTCTTAAGTGGCATGTTTTAAGTAATAACAATTGAGAATGAGTTTAGGGAATGATGGTGAGAGAGTGTAAATTTTTGGTGTCTATATTTCCCCCTTTTTTTGTGATTTTGGGGAAATTGTTAGATAAAAAGGATGAGTAGGTTTTTTTGTATGGGTGATTCATCTGCAACAAAATACATTGATCACCAGTGTATTTTGTTTGAAAGGATGCCCCAATCAGGCATAGTAAAAAACAAGTTACCGGGGAATCAATTGACAAAGTGGCCAAAGGGCTTGACATTTGGGGACATATGATTCTTACTGGGTTAATTAAAAAAAGGGAAAACCAAGTGATGAGGACCAAAGGGCTTGTGTCCCATAGATGAATAGTGAATCCCAGTGTTTATTGTGTTTTCTTGATTCAAAAATTCAAGAGCAAAGGCCTATTGAAAACATGGCATACTTGTACAAATGGTGAAAATGGAATGGCTTAGAGAAATGGAGGTATGAATTCTCAAATGGGGTAAATAGTCAGCGATTAGTGCAATTTCTAGAGATTACATCACTTACAAATAGGGGTCTATAAGTGACCCAAAATTAGTGTCATTTTACCACATTACAATCACGGTAAAAATGATTTGACAATGCAACAACTTAGTGTGAAATTTTTTTATTGGGAGCGGAATCATGACAAAATGGCATCTTCTAGTAGAAAATGCAAACCCCTGATAGGTGAGGTAAGTTGTTAATCCTATTTTATTTTGTTTTTTACAAATTTTCAAGTATTTTATGGTTGTAGTTTCGTATTGGGGGCACATGAATGCCCTAGTTTTTAGTTGCAACAATCATTGGTTATTTCTCCAATCGCTTGTTATTGAAGTGAATAGCCAGCGATTCAACTGTCAATTTTTTTTTCATGTTGAATAGAAGGGTAAGAATTTTGATAAATGTTTTGAGTTTATAGAATTTCTATGGTTACAAGTGGTGTTAGATGTATATTTGAACATAGATATTGATGTTATAATGTTAGTTTTTGTTTACGATATTTTGGATGATAGAGTTAACATTTTAATACTTGAATTAATGTGATATTAAGGTGGTGACATTTATGGTTGTCTTGTGTACTTGTATTTTGTAGCTGGATACATAGTTGACTATCGGTGACCACATACACTTGATGTTAGATGAGGTGAGCGAAGAATTATCGGATGAGGATTGGGATCATCTTGAGGAAGTGGGTTTTAGTGTAATTAGATTTTATAGATGGGTTAACAGAATCCATATTCTAATATTGGAATTGTTAGAGAGGTTGAATCCTTCCACAAATATGTTCCACTTCCTGCAGGGGAGATGACCATCACACTTGAGGATTTTTATCATATTATGAGAATACCAGTTCGTGGATAGGTTATTTATCATATTGTGGAGAATGAGAGAATAGATACTATTCAGAGGTTATATGGAGGGCATGCTTGGGATGTGACATATTCATTAGGTGCCTTTAATTACCAGGCATTATAGGAACCTGAGAGAGTTAGTTGTCCATGAATAACATTGATGATTATACCCATTTTTTGTTTTGCTTTTACGAATTCAAGAGGAAGTCACTTTCCTTGGATGATGACCAGTGTTGTTGCTGAGATGATATAACATCATATAGTATTTGAGTGGGAACCCACTTTGCTAGGATAGACATTCAGAGATATTTGGGCTTGGACGACCCATAAGCATTATGTCATTGATGTTGGGTTTTTGTTGTAGTGTTGGCCACATGATAACATTGCAATTACTCATATATTGGGTTTACCTTGTGAAAATGATATTATACATCCTAGTTTCATGAGATGGAGCCAAAATTTGGGTCAAATGAGGAAGGCCAAGGGGCCTAGTTATTATAGAGATTTGGTATCGGGGCTATAGGTGAGATATTTGGTGTGCAAGCCATACCTAGATTTCCATGATTGGCCCTAGTTTCCTTAGGATTTTCTATGCTTGAATTATGATATTTGGATACAGGGTCGTAGAGATGGAGAGGATGATCTCGTGCATTTTAGTCACGTTAGGAGGTAGTTTGGGTTAACACATTGTATACCAAAGGATCCATTATAGTATAAGTGAGAGGATGATGATACTAAGACTCTGCATGTTGTTGTAGTGAGGCCTTCAATTATTTATGAGTAGCAGGGAGCTATGGGTCCAGATGATTAGGGCCATATTGTTTTGATTGATGATTCGGGGATGACTCTGGATTTTACTGCATGGTGGGATTGATCATTGAGGTATTTTGATCAGACTAGTGTAGTAGATAGGGCTACATAGACAATCAGATGAGTGCTTTCTCATGTGGTAGGAGGAGCATAGGAACCAGAGGAGGAGAGGGGTGTGGTGATGATGCCATAACCATGGCTATTGATGTAGTATTGTTGCAGGAACCAGTTACAGAGATTGTGATGATCTCATGGGATTTTAGAATACCGTCATCATAGAGAGCGATGATTTGATTTTTAATTGAGATAGTTTTCAGGCACAACTTGTACAGATCTCTTCTGATAGAGAAAAGTATAAGGTTCACAAAGATATACTAAATAATTCCTTGGGGATCACAATGCCTTCCATATCTAGCACAAAAAATTTCATGATGGATTGATAGAGGGGATCCTTTGCAAGACCTCCTCCTGGTATGATTTCAATAGTGTATAATGAGGCTATGTAAGTGGAGAGAGTGAAATATGTGGATTTTATCATCAAGAGATATGATGTGGTTCCTTATATTCTGATCATGTAGCTACCCAAGGGGTAGCCACAACAGTGGTGGAGCCTAGTGATAGTGCGACGACGATTTGACAACCACCTCAGAGGCTAGGGAGATGGGATGAAAGTGAGGGAGGATTTGAAGGAGAGGTTGTTGTGATAGGTGATCTTAGAGGTGATGGAGTTACACGTGTAGCTAAAGGAAAACTTGTTCCCAGGGGAGAGGGTTTCCGCTAGCATAGCATTAGGATATGTTGACTTTACTTCATGATGTTATATGCTCATTGAAGCCCATTTTTTTGTATGATAACACATTGATTATCCAAACATTTTTTATGTATACCAGACTTTGATATATTTATAAATATATATATGATGATGATTATGATGATTTATGACTTGTTCTTGTGATTTAAGTTGGATATGTTAGATGTTTTATGTTTTGATTGAAATTTCTCAATATTTTAGATGGATTTTGTATGGGTTTAGAATATATTTAGAATATTTTGGTTATATTTGTTGTAGATGTTTGATTAAAATTGATCCAACAAATATGTCAAATAGAAAACATAACTAAATAGAATAAAGTAATAATGGAGAAATTTCCCCACTATGGTTTTTTTAATGGGTTTTTGAAAATCACTTTTCCCTTGTATCTTTTGAGACATTAAATAATAATAATATCAGGTATTTATGCAAATCATGAAATATTTGTTAGGATTTCAAAAGGGGATTCTATGTGTAGGCCGTTGTGGGAAAAGGGGAATTCCTTTTCAAAGGATTTATAGGGAATTGATGCCCCAACTTTGCATGCTATTTTACAGAAAACTAATTCATGTAGGAAGTTTTGCATGATAGGAAAGCTGATTGATGCAGGAATATTTATTAGATGCTTTTTGATTTTGATGTATTTTGAAGGTTGATCAAAGCAATAAGCCTTTTGTACTAGTAGCCATCCTTCCAGGGTGTGGTCCATATTTTTATTTTTAACTAGATGGCCATCCTTTGGGGGGTTGCTCCACAATGATTAAGTGGTCTAGCCAGCCCTTAATTAATATGGGTCCATCACTATTATATACTTTAAATATTTAATAATATGAAATATTTTTATATTATTATATATTCATACCTAGGTAATATACATTAGGTAAGTATTTGATAATGTGAATCATTTGTGTTTATATTTATTAAATACACTCACCTAGGTATATGTGTCAACCATTTTGGGTTGAAAAGGTGGGTTGGGAGACATACTAGATCACCTTATATATAAAGGACTTTATGTCAAATAAAAAACATAACTAAATAGAATAAAGTAATAATGGAGAGATTTCCCCACTATGGTTTTTTTAATGGGTTTTTGAAAATCACTTTTCCCTTGTATCTTTCGAGACATTAAATAAGATTAATATCGGGTATTTATGCAAATCAAAAAAAAATTGTTAGGATTTCAAAAGGGGATTCTATGTGTAGGCGGTTGTGGGAAAAGGGGATTTCCTTTTCAAAGGATTTATAGGGAATTGATGCCCCAACTTTACATGTTATTTTAAAGAAAACTAATTCATGTTGGAAGTTTTCCATGATAGAAAAGTTGATTGATGTGGGAATATTTATTAGATGCTTTTTGATTTTGATGTATTTTGAAGGTTGATCAAAGCAATAAGCCTTTTGAACGAGTAGCCATCCTTCCAGGGTGTGGTCCATATTTTTATTTTTAACTAGATGGCCATCCTTTGGGGGATTGGTCCATAATGATTAAGTGGTCTGACCAAACCTTAATTAATATGGGTCCATCACTATTATATAGTTTAAATATTTAATAATATGAAATATTTTTCTATTATTATATATTCATACCTAGGTAATATACATTAGGTAAGTATTTGATAAGGTGAATCATTTGTGTTTATATTTATTAAATAGACTCACCTAGGTATATGTGTCAACCATTTTGGGTTGAAAAGGTGGGTTAAGAGACATACTAGATCACCTTATATATAAAGGACTTTAGGTCCTCATTTGATATATTTAGGAAATTTATCAAAGATGTGCAAATCAAGTGATTTTGTTTTACCCTTGGTAAATAGGGTTTAAAAGGAGGAGGGGATCTTATTGGATTTAAAATAAGTTCTCTGAAGTAAAAGGTTATTTTCAAAGTGGCTTTTACCCTATTGGGGGTTTCCACTATAAATACTGTGTCACGTATGTTATTTATATCCTATAAGTATTTATTTATTTATTTATGTTATGATGTAATGTTTATTTAAATATTTATTGTATCATTATATAATATGTAAGTTGATTAAATCCCTATTTATTAGAATCCTCAAATTCTAACAGTTAGGATTTAAAAGGGGATTATGTGTGTAGGCCGCTGTGGGAAAAGGGGATCTCCTTTTCAACGGATTTATAGGGAATTGATGAGCCAACTTTACATATTATTTTAAAGCAAACTGATTGATGCGGGAAGTTTTCCATGATGGGAAAGTTAATCAATTGGGGAATATTTCTTGTATGATTTTTTATTTTGATGTATTTTTAAGGTTGATCAAAGAAAGAATCCTTTTATATGAGTAGCCATCCTTCTAGGGTGTTGTCCATATTTTTATTTTTGACTGGATGGTTGTCCTTCGAGTGATTGATCTATAATTTTAACTATTTGTTATCTTTTGAGGAAACAACCTATGTTTTTTGATATTTTTGATAATGATTTATACTTTTTGAATAGTTTTTCTTTGAGGGATTAGTCTATTATAAGGTTAAATTTTGACAAGACAAGGATCTAAATGACCTTCTTTTATATATTTGTTGATATGAGGGAAAAAAACCCTAGTAAACTATTTTGAGGAGGGGATACTTGTATATGTGACCTATACACACATGTTATGGTTTTGATGGATAGATGTAGTGAGTTCAAGAGGTTCCTACAAAGGAAGAAATCATTGCAATGATAAGGTGATGAGATTTGACTAGGAATATTGTCATTAAGATCAATCATTTAACAATAGAAGGGTCGTAAGTACAAACCATGTTCCCTTTCAGATTCCCCATCAAGAGAAGTGAGACAATATGCTTCTAACCCATACTTGTGAGTGATAACGTATAGACCAATCCAATTAGGGGTAAAATTTACACATTTACTCCATTCTAATGTAGTGATATTTTCATTTTCTTTAAACAAAAGATCACCAATTTTAAAGTCACACTCTTTGACATGTCTGTTGTATGCTCTATTGATTCGTTGTTGATAGAATTAATGATGTTCAAGGGTTACTAGACGCTTTTATCTAAAAATTCCAATTGTGTTAAACGGTCCTAATGATATTCTTCATTGGGGATGAAATATTTGAGAGACACACATAATGATGGAATTTGAATTTCAACAGGTACAATGGCTTTAAATCCATAGACAATTTTATAGGGCATAGTGCCTATAGGTGTGTGGATGCTAGCGTGATAGGCCAAGAGAGTGAATGGGATTTGAAGATGTCAATTCCTTCTCGTATTGTTTATTGTTTTCATGAGTATTTTGTTGAGTGTTTTGTTAGAGGCCTTAGCCTGTCCATTTACTTATAGATAATATGGTGAAAAAAAGCTAAATTTGATGTTAAATGTATCACATATCTTTTTTAATTATTTATTTTGAAAAGAATTTCTATTATTCGTGATGAGTTTATTAGTGATGTCAAAATGACATATGATGTTCTGATATATGAAGTTGATGATTGGTCTAGATTTTGTCAAGGTTAAAGGAATAACTTCAAACCATTTAGTTAAGTATTCAATTGCTATGACTATAGAATGATGTTGTTGAGATCATTTTGGATTAATTTTTCCAATGAGGTCTAGACCCCATTTAGAGAAAGGCCATAGGTCTTGAGCGAGTTATAATACCTAGCTAGGGATGTGAATGATATTGGAATGGACTTTGAATTTGACAAATTTATTTACGTATGCAAAACAGTCCTTAGCAATGGTAGGCCACTAATACCCTAGCCGTACGATGCATTTATCGATGGCATTACCACTAAATTTACCCCCACAGATGCTATCATGAACTTATTTGATTTATCTGATCAACTCATGTGATTTAAGACATCGTAATAGCATGTTGCTAAATCTATGTTTATAAAGGATACCACCTATGTTGATGAAACATGTTGTAGAAATGGTCATTTGGTTCTATGTGCTAAATCTGAAGGAAGCATAGATTGATCGAGATAGTCATATATCTATGTGTACCATTAATCCGGTGGATTTTTGTCAATGACATTAATGGAAGGAAACTCATTTTGATGTGAAGGTTGATCTAAGCGTTGAATAACCATATACATCATGGTTTTATCGTTTGATTTTTCTATTTAGAAGGGAACCAGGTATCTGAGGGGTGTCATAATAGCTAAAAAAATGTTATACAATTATGGAATGGATTGGATGGTTTAATGATTGAACATGCCAAGATTAATTTAAACAACCGCTTTATATTTTTGAAGGGTTTCATTTTTGCATTGATATTCTCCCTTGACTTGACTAATAACAAGTTTAGAATCTCCATAGATTTCTAGGATGTGGACATCTAAGTGAATGACATTGTTTAGACCCATGATTAAGGCATCATATTCTAGCATGTTGTTGGTACATTCAAAGTTTAGCTTGAAATATAATGGAAGTGGAATGTTCTAAGGTTGTATGATAACAACTCCAGCTCCTCTCCCTTCTTGACATTTAGCATTGTCAAAGAAGAGGGTAATTTTGATGGGGTTGAAACAAGATTCATTGATATTATTGATGGATTCGTCAAGGAAATGTTCATGAGGTGCTTGAGTATATTTAAGGGGTGCTTTGAAGAGTTGATCTGTAATGGCTTGACCCTTAATAGATTTGTGTGAAATTATTTAAAGGTAAAATTTAGTCATAAACATAATCCATCGAGTTATGTGATCATTTTGATAAGTTCTAGCATGCATGGCCTTAAGCGGATAGAAACTGGTGACGACATATGTCTTTTGATTGAGAAGATAATGTCGTAGCTTGGAGGTGGTGCACAACACAATTTTTTATCTTCAGTGTTACGTGTTTCATATTCATGGAGCATGTGGCTAATATGGAATATGGCTTGTTCACGACTTAATTATCACTATGGCAAAGAATAGCTCGTAGAGAATGTTCTGAATTGGATATGTATAGATAGGATGCCTCCCCTTCACAAGGTGGAGTAAGCATGGGTGGTTATAATTGGTACAATTTGATTTCCTTGAATGCTTTCTGGTAATAAGAATCCCAATGAAAAAATATGTCCTTGCAAAGGGGATGGTGGAATGGTTGACCGCAGTCAGAGAGTTGTGATATGAAACCTTGAATGGACTCTAATTTACCCTAAAGGCTACGATAGTTTCTTAAGATTGGATTTTGGAGGCATCTTAATAATTTCCCTAATTTTTGTTGGGTCAAATTCAATGCCATAGATAGATATGATGAATCCTAATACTTTTCCAGTGATGACACCTAAATCACACCTTTTAGGATTAAGGTCAAGAAAAAATTGGATGAGACGAGTGAAGATTGATTCAAGAATGTCAAGATGATTTTTCTGTGATTTAGATTTTCCTAGAAGGTCGCTGACATAATTTTTGACAATTTTGTGGACGAGATCATGAAAAATATATGTCATGGTACATTGATACATAGCCCCTATATTTTTAAGATAAAAGGGCATGACATTATAATAAAAGGTTCCCCAAAGGGTAATAAAATAACTTTTTTACTTGTCGTCGGGTGTGATGAGGAGTTTACTATAACCATAGAAAACATCCACAAGGGAAAGAATTTCATGGCCAACATTTATGTCGATAAGGTGATCCATGTCTTGAAGAGGGAAATAATATTTTATATAGGAAATATTGAGATCCCTAAAATTTGTGTAGATGCATATTTTTCCTGAGGCCTTGGTTACGTGAAAAATATTTGAAACCCATTGTGGATAGTCAATGGGTATGATGAAGTTAGAAGAAAAGAGGCACTGTAATTCTTCATCAAACAAGGACAGCTATGAAGGGATTCATTTTACAAAAAGTTTTGGTTGACTATCTTAGTGTTGGGATACGTGACTATGTTTTGTATGAAGGTGTTAAAATTGATTCTGAGCATATCCTTGTTTGAGAAAGTGAAGGTTTGGTGATGTTTCTTTAGGAATGTAATGATATCATTAAATTCTTCTCGACTTAAGGATTGATCAACCTTAACTATACGAGGATCCTGTGGGGTTTCTAAGTTAACGTCAAGTGTGGATTTGTTAAGGAGTGTTGGTTTGTCAGATGGAAGGGATTTATGAAGGAAATGGTCTTCAAATCCCATATGGGAAAGGATATTTTAGTCATCCTAACACTAGAGGATATCCATGGTAAGTGAATCCTCATCAACCATTTATGGTTAAACAAGTGGTATGTATTTTGTGGAGTGATTAGATTGATAAGTAAGTGGGCCTAAAAATATAACATGGATTAAAAAAAAAATGTTGGATGGGTAGAATATCATTTGTGTTTGTGGGATCTTCAGGGTTTGTTGATGATGATGGTTCTAGTTCAGAAATAGTTAGGGATATAACAAGTTTAGAGATATTGGCTTCACACATCTTGGAGGTAAATATTTTTATAGCCTAAATTTTTTTTCTCATGATCTTTAAGGGAACGTTGGATGGGTTGATCATTGGTTCCTTGTTCATAGTGTCTGAAGCCAGAGCCTCTCCATGAGTAGTGATGAAGATATATGTGAGTGAATTTGGGGTTGTCAAGGGATTTGAATTCCAATTTTGATGGAATTTCATGTTATCGATTGATAGCCTAAGATGGAGGGTCATTGATTCCCCCATAAATGAGGTTTTTTTTAGATACATAGGACCATAGAAAATAGCATCTCCTACATTTGGGTAATACATGGGTTTTTTATTAGAATGGCCATATTTTTTAGGCGAAGGGATCGAGTTGACCATGAGAATATGATATTCTTCAAGCATAAGGTGTTTGATAGCCTCACGAAGAGATGGATAGTTTGGTATATTAGATTAAGGAATAAATGCACTAGTGGATCTTTTATTAGATGTATCAGGTGAAAATTTAGTTACAAGGACATCATTTGGGTTGTACATCATGTAGCAATCAACAAAAAGATTTGGATCACCGGGGCTGGTGAAATTATGTCCTTCACGTTCGTATTTTAGGAAGGGGTGGAGAGTGGAAGGAATGCAATGCATTGTACATTTCCGGGTGTTCCAGTAATATGTTGCATTGAAAATCTTCTTATATAATGTAGAAGAGTTCAAGTAGGGTTTTGACATCGACCTTAAGTAGAATTATGACAGTGCTTAATGTGGGTGTGATACTGTGGTTAAAGGATCACAATAGAACTAGAGTTTGAGTGACAACAATATTGGGTAATTTGAGTTCTTTGAAAGAGAGGGATGATATGATATTGATGGCATCATCGATATAAATAATGACCCTCTTGATAGAGGTGTCATTAATCTGAGTGGTGATAAACAATGGTAGGTCATAGTGAGCTGGTCTGAGAGAGGTAATTTTATATAGTTTGAAATATATAGAGTTGGATGTTTGGAGAGCACCCAAAGAGTTATTAAATGGGATTTGGTCGTTGGTGGGCACGATGATGGACTAAAGGGATTATATAATGGCATTTTTCTTAAAATGTGATGTTTAGAATAGTTCATAAAGTGACATCTGGACATGAGATTGATGTAGGTTTTTTATAGCGACCTTCTCTATTGTAGTGAAAGGAGGTGTTTCCTCTTGTATGGAAACTTTGGCTTTTAATGACAATTTTTTATTAGACTCTTTAGGAGCAAAGGAATTGGACACTTTAGGCTTATCAGACGATGTACATAATTCAAGAGGCGGAGGTATAGCGATAGAGGTTTTATCTTTCATAGGCTCTGATGTTTCTTTTTCATAGCTTTGTGAATGGGTGGTGATGTGTACAACAACAAATCAATGATCAGATGCTTCAAGGATAGATTTTTCATGTCTTGATGGTGATGACGTTGATGTTGATGTTTTTGTTGTGTTTGATTGAGAAGAAAGAAAAAGTGGACTACCAAGTTCCTGTACTTTCAAATTAAAGGATCTAGAATTCTCTATGGAATGGCCTCATAACCTATGGTAATCACATAAAAAATTGAATTCATACGAGAGAGGATTTCATCCATGATGATCCAATGGTTTAGAAGGTAGTAACATAATAAGTGATCACCTAATGAGGTATTCTAGGATAGTGGTGTAACACCCTTTGGCATGGACGTGGATGGCAAAAAATTTGTGTTTGTATTCCTCTCAAGAAGAAGTAATATCGGTTGTTTAGTAGTGGGTTGCTTATTTTTCGGTAGTGGAGGCTTTCTAGACTTCATGACTAATGGTGTATGAGCATCATGTATAGGTGGTTATTGGTGAAAATAGTAATATTGTGTGACATGCGAGAGTGAGGGACCCTGTGTGGGTGGCCACTATTGAGGATAGTTAAGATGTTCAACATGTGAGGGTGAGGGAACTCATATAGGTGATCGTAAGTGTTGATAGATAGCTTTTGTAAAAGGTGCAAGATATAGACTTATTATAGGGGTTTGAATTGGGGATTTTTGATCCTGTAATAATAGAGTGATTAAAAAATGGATGATTAATAAATATGTCAATGTTTTTACTTGTGGGTGCATTTGGGTTATCTAAATAGAGGTCACACTTGTCAATCAAATATTGAATTACATTGCGGAATGTGCGACACCTCTAGATTTCAAGTACATTGACCCTATGGTATTTGTAATAATCGTTATCCCGATACCAAATACATTTAGATACTAATATGTCGATGGGTTACATAGGAGGGATAAATATCATGTTGGAGGAAAGAATTTTTTTTAAGATTGTGTTATAAGTCTCTCGTATAGGTGGGTACTTATGTTTTTGGAGAGGACGCTTAGCAGAATTGTTTTCCTTTGGAGTGGATTTGATTACAATGGCATTGGCATTTTTTTGACTTATCAGGACTGGACATTGCTTTTTATGGGAACTCAACTTTTGGTTTCTAAGGATAATGCTTTACCCATCCATATTCTAGATCTCATAGATCTAGTTTATGGGCCATCGAAAACCTCAAAAAACATTTGAAATGATGAAATTTTTAAGGTGGATGAGATACATTTGGAGCATGTATGAAAAAATAATTTGATTAATTTTGTTTTGTGGTAATGCACGAAGGATAGTTAATTAGTGACACTCATCCAATGCGTGATGAAGTAAGTGATGGATTCATCTTTAAATTGTTTGATGGAATATAGGTAATTAATAGTGATTGAGGTGCGTTTTGCTGAGGTATATGTTATTGATAGGTAATATTTTGTTGAGGAATACTTTGATGATAAGGGATGTTCTATTGTCTGATGTTTTGATGAGATGAGAAACCTTTTTGTGAAGCTATATGCGGTGAGGTTTGTATGTAGTGATATTGTAATGTAATTGATGTATAAGTGAGTAGTTGTGAATATATAGGTGTTTGTTGGGAGTATATGGTAGAGGCGGGGAAAGATGGTGCTTGTTTTGGAATGCTTGGTTGAGATATATTCTATTTTAGGGTATTTTATAGGGTTGTAGATTGTGGCATGGAGATCAAAGGTTCTTAAGATTGTGGTATATATTATGAAAAGAGATGAGTACTGGAAAAGACACCAGTATTGACCAATGTTGTTAATTATAGGAATGGACATAGCGATGTTATAAATGGGACTAGGAACCTGTCGGTGGGATATAAAAGAAGAAAAGGCCACATAACCTAGTGGAGATGTTTGTACCTGTGAGGAAGCTGGAGGGCTAGACGAGGAAGTATTAATACTATTTACAGGAGTTGTGGAACCTTTATAAGGAATTGGTGAGTATGTGGATTCTTGGGTAAATGTGTTTTGCGATGAAATCACATGAAGGTCATAAAAAGGGACTTAATAGACCTTAGATGCTTTTGGTTAACTGGGGGAAGATTTTTCATTCAATATTTAAAAGGGGTTAGTGGGTCTGGAAGATATATGGGGTTGACTACTATTAGATGTTTTAGGTTGATTTACATCATACGAGTATAACTGTTGAATGACGGGGTCTTGATTTTGATTGATGAGATGTGAAATGGATGATAAAGGGTTGTAAGTGTGCTGGGGTGAAAATGGTTGCATCTGAATATTTCTTGCTCTTACTTAGGCATTGAGGGAAATAGGGTTTGAGTCTAGCATTTATTAAAAGACATGGTCTCCCCTATTGTAGAAGGGAAGTTCAGATGCTCTAGGAGAAAATGGATGATCTAATTTTTGTGTATGAGGGATTTGACTACAATATTGATGTCGTGAATGAAAGGATTTTTATCTCATTTTATTTTTATAGTTGACGTTAGATTCATTCCATGTTTTTGGGGTGTCAAAAAAGGGATTGGATGTATTTGTTTGATAATATGGGATTTGTTGCTCTATTGATGTTGAAATTTTTGGGATGTAAAATGTGACATGTTGATGAAATGTAGGGGGCGGAGTACACAGTTTTGCAGGAATTTAGTTATGAGATTGTTGTCTAGTAAGCACCATAATAATCAAACACATAAACACCTAAAAAGTTAAAAATAACTAAATGGGTTGATTTCCAAACAAGAATCAAATACAAGAAAAGTATCTTGGTTTGTTTTTATCTTGATTAATTAGGATAAACTAAAATGTGTAAGATGGTTAATGAGGGTCCTAGGAAACGGTAAGCTACGGATGGTCTCTGGTATGTTTATGGATGGAGTCCTCGATATACCTGAACCTACGTGAGGCCCAAATCTGTATTGCTACTAGTAAAGGAGTGTATATTGTGGCATACCCCCTCACTTCACAATCCCACTATAATAAGGGAGTCAGGTGTTGAGAAAAAATATAACGAGAGACAAGAGATTATACTCATCCAAAACACTAATTTGGATTCCCTATTGGGTGATGAAATCCCAATCAGTTTCACCTAGGTAGGAATTGTTTGAATGCATTTTTGATTTTATAGTGGTTTAGTTGTGTTTGGGGGAAAAATGAGTGAATGCAATGATTTTAACTACTAATCAAAACTAGATGATCAAGAAGTATGAAAATATTTGTTTTAAGACCCAAAAGAGAATGTTTATTTTCAATGAGAAAAAATGGAAAAAAATGAAAAAAATGAAAACAAAACAAAAGCTACATGTTTTACCATGAGATCGCTCCTATTTCAAATTAGATTTTTAACTATTTTAAAGAGATAAAGTAGTAAATGTAATAGACAAATTTACAAAAAAATAGTTCCCTGCAACTAGATTAGAGAAAAAAGAGAACAAAAACAACAGATTATGAAGCATTGATAATAAAAAATAAAAACACAGTTTGAATGTTGGTGCTTTTTCCAATCGTAGGCGATTATTCTAATCGCAAACAATTAATATAAAATGAAAATATTGAATATATTAATAATAAGAGGAAACAAAAGAATAAGGGAAAAGGGTGCCACCGGGCATACCAAGATGTTGAGGACAATTTTTACCTCAACGGTTTTGGTTTGATACTTCGAAGGGGTAAAATATAATCAACCTTAGTATGGTGGAGTTATCAAGATACCCGCGAGATGTGGTGGATTTATGATTTTTTATGCTCCAAGAAGAATTTGATTAACGTCCATAAATTGTAAGTAAGCATGCAAGTCAAAAATAATTACACAAAACAAAGTTAGTAAAATAATTTCGTAGGTTGTCTTTAAAATGCCAGTTCTTGGAGTAAAAAATACTTGCTTAAGTTGATATGAACCTTATTTTAAGAAAATCAAGCTTTATTGTTGATAATGTGAAGTACAATATGATAAATGGTAAATTTGATTAATGGTTATCACTTATTGTTAGGTTAATTAATTATGAATAGTATATATTAATTATTTAATTAATTATATGAATTAAATAATGTTGTTATTTGGTTTTTAAACCATATTTGTATTATTCCATAGTTATAGGATTATTTGTTGCATAGTTACAACTTAATCATTTGTTTGTATTAATTCTATTGTTGCTTTATAGATGTATCTTGGAAGTTGTTGTATTTTTGGTTGTACTTTTGCAACCTTTTTTGTCTACACATGACTATAAAAATACCTATAAGTATTACAGTCCATATATTGTAACTTGGTTGATTCTAATTAATACAATCTATAGGCTTCCATCCCTATTTGCATTTGGTACCAGAGCAAGAATCTAGACCTATGAGGCTGTGAAGGTGTGGAAGAGAGAGTAGTAGAGAGAGAGGAGATTGGAGAATAATTTGCAGCCTTCGAGAGCCTATGAAACCTTTTGTAACCTCTTAGTCCCACTTCTGCCTCCCCTGTATCCTCCTTCTCATTCTAGGTGTTTGGAACGCAATTTTGTTTTTGCACTGGTTCACCTAGTACAAGGAAAAACTTGTTGCAACTATTGAAAATTTAAAAAAAAAATTAAATTTATCCGCATTAAGGGTTTTATCTCTAATATTAGAGATATATTTAGTCTCCTCTAAAATTAGCAGGTTGTTGTATTTAGAGGTCACCCTGTGAAATTTGGAGGATGAATCTGAATTTGCATGTGGAGGAAAAATTAGAGGTGGAGCTCCCCTGACTGAGCTATTGAGTTATTTGTATTGAATGAACAGAGCCCTAGACCAAGTTGTCCCATTGCATTTTACCCCCTGTTTCATCAACAGAACGAGTTCTGGTTGACCGAGTTGAAGAGTCACCATCAAGCTCAAACGGGGCTGAATATTTTTTTCTGCAAGCTGAGGAGCCTTTGAGTCACACAGACTAAGTTAAACCAAGCTAGCCCATGACCGAGATATTATATTAATCAAGAGAGCTGTCTACGGTCATCTCCCCATCATTCTGTCCAGACCCTATAATTTACGACCTACACAAAGAAACATCGATCAATAAAAACAGTGGATAAATAAAAATGTAACATTAGCGATCAATCAAAAACAAAATATAGTGAATGCAATATAATAAGTGGCTAACTCAACAAAAAAATGGAGGCTGCACATACAAATTCGTGGTCAAGACAAAGGAGAAGAGTTTTTTTTTCAATAATCAAAAGGCATGAATAAAATTGGAAAAGGCATTAAAATTCACTTCAGATCTGATCTTTACACAGAAGGAAAACCTAATCCACCTACCAAACCACGTGGAGCTTCTTCCAAGTCACTTTTTGCAAAGGTGAGTGAAATTCGGCTTTCATTAAATACAAGTTTGATCATTTCTACACCAAGCACTCATAGATCCTATGTGGTTAAAAGGAATGACTTAGAAGTGGGAGGTGTGGGGTTCAAATCCCACCCCCAACATTTTTTTTTTGAATTTTGTGGAACTGCTAACTTTAGCTAAAAATTCAAACTTAGTTATAGCTAACTAAATTTAGTGGGGAAATCCCTAATTTAGGGTAAAAAACATTTTTTCCCCATTCATCATGTTTTTCCATTCCGTACATTTTTCTGCTAAAGAAGGCATATCTAAAAATTGTATTCTCAGCTATATTTTGTAATTTTTTGGCGTAGTGGGTCATATTGGGCTTCGGAGGCCACCAGGGCCCACAAAACAAAAACAAATTTTCCTACCATTCAATTTTTCCAGATTTTTGAATGTAATTGCATGCTGCAATATATTGTACTAATTTACAGGTTGGCCTAAGTCAACTACAAACTTTGTAACTGATCAGAAACTGGCAGAATTGTAATAAAAAACAAAAAAACAAAATTTGGTTCTGTAACACTCATGAGATCCTAGATCTCATTCGCAACATTCAGTATATACACTGCCTCTGGGAAGTGCTTACGGGTAAAGCCTTAGTGACTACTAGTGCACTTAACGCCTAATATAGCTGCAACAACGTCATCTAGGAATCATCCCTATAAATCGACTAGGAGTAGTAAGGTCAAAGTGCACACACTATGAGCCATCGCATCCATCTGTCAATGATTGCATGACATAAATCTGGATTGAGAAATTATCCAAGTATATTGTGAAGTTACACGTGCGTATGAGAATATTTGTTTGAGTCAGTGTCAATAATCACACAGACCCCTTTCAGTACTGTCTTGGTACCACATATTGAATTCTTTCACATACGTTAATGCCTCTTTCATGTACCATCGAGTATATAGAAAGGGTGAGCTTCCTCTATGTACTACTGGATATATCGGAAGGGATCATATATAGGAAGGTTCGGTATATAGATTAGGAGACCTTATACATGGAATGATAAGAGCCAAACCATGTCAGTCATTTCTAAAAAATGGGCACCAATGCCCCCAAATGCTTTCTTCAGGATTCACAACTACTAAGAGGAAAAAATTATGTTGTATGGAAGACAAAAATTATGGCACAATTTGAGTTTGAAGAGATCTATCCTGCTGTGAATGTTACTCTAACCAGATCAACTACTGATACAACACAACAACAGCAGTTTGATAAAGTAGATCAGAAGGCCAAACTCATCATCTTGTTTGGAGTGTTAGATAATGTGCAACCTCACATTTGAGATGCCAAAAAAACCAAAGAAGTGTGGGATAATTTGAGCACACAATACGAGCCCAAGAAAAAGAATGTTATATTGAATTTGCAGAGTCAGTTACACACATTAACGTTCAAGCAAAATGAAAAAATAGAAGCTTTCTTAAGAAGAGTTACAAAATTGAGGGCTTCACTTCTAGCCCTATGAGAAGTGGTCAAAGATGATGATATTGTTCCCATTGTTATGAGAGAACACCCTTCTTCATACCGTATTTTTGTAACAACATTAAACTTGTAAGATACGATAGTTAGTTTTGACAAATTGGAAAACTTACTGCAACAAGAGGAAGCAATGCACAATAAGGATGATGAAGAAGAACATGCACTTTATTCACATCAAAAATTGAAAGGAAAACGTAAAGGAAAACCTAATTCCTATAAAAATTCCCAAAATCAAAATCAATATCAAGGGGATAGACAACAGAAGAAGCAATGTCCAATTTGTAAAGGAGGACATAACCTACAAGATTTTTGGTATAATACTTACAAGAAAGGTTCATAAAAAAACTATGGACCTCCACAATAGTCACACAAGGGAAATTCTAATTACAATCAAGGGCATATAAAGGGGAATTAGAAAAGAAGACCCCATCAGCAAGGAAATATTGCTAACCAATAAGAACAATAAGACAATGAAGACTACTTGTTCATTGCTTGATCAAGTGAACCATCCACGCCATCTAGTCATGTTTGGTGTGTTTATTCAGGGGCCACTCGACACATTACCAGCCATAGAGATTGTTTTATTTCAATGAGGGACACGTCATCAAAAAATAATGTTTTGTTGGGAGATGATTCTTCATATACAGTTCAGGGGATTGAGAACATTTCTCTACCCCTTGGTTCACGCAACTGTAGACTTTCAGATGTCTTATATGTCCCTGGGTTGAAAAATAATCTACTTTGAGTTAGTCAACTCCTTGATCACAATCTAAAAATTGACTTTGATAGTCATTCTGGAAAGAAAACATGTATGCTTCGAGATAAATCATGAGGCTCAAATATAGTTATAAAAGCCTCTAATATAGGATGCATGTTCTAACTTGATTTTTTCCATAGAGATGATCAGGCACTTGTGGATAAGAACTCTACCTCAGCAAAATTATGGCATTAGAGACTTGGTCATGTATGTTTTAAGTATCTTGAGACACTTCACTGGCGTAATATGGTACATGGGCTACCATCTCTTCAGAAGGATACAGACAAGTTTTCTAACTGCCTAACAAGAAAACAACATAGAGTTCCATTCTAGAGGAGTACATTTTGAGCTCATGGAAAACATGACCTGGTTCATACCGATCTTTATGGTCTAATACAGCCAAGTCATTTTGGGTTCTAGTACTTCATGCTTTGTGTTGACGACTATTCAAGAAAAATGTGGATTGTTTGTCTTCGCAAGAAAAGTAAAGCTTTTGAAACTTTCAAGAAGTTCAAAGTAGTAGTTGAGAATGAAACTGGTCATCACATCAGAACTCCCTGCTCAGATTGAGGAGGGGAATTCACCATTAAAGAGTTCAAGGACTACCTACAAAATCACGGGATTTGTCAACAAATGCCTCCTCCACACACACCGCAAAAAAATGGTGTTGTTGAGAGAAGAAGTCATACTATCATGGAAATGGTGCAATGCATGATCAATGACACTAGACTTGTAATGACATTCTGGGCAAAAGTAGTATAGAAAATAGTGTATTTATTGAATAGAGTGCCCATAGTTGCTCTTGATGGAGTAACACCACAAGAAGCATGGAAAAAATGGAAACAATCTATTACACACCTTAGAGTATTTGGGTGTAAAGAAAGTATGCACATACCCAAGAAGAAAAGAAATAAATTGGACATTAAGTCATAGAAACTCATCTTAATTCAGTATGGTGAAGAGACTCTTAGGTACAGATTAATGGATCCTAAGACCAGAAATGTCTAAACCACCAGAGATGTTGATTTTTCGGAAAAAAAAGAAGAAGAGTCTCCTTCTCCAGACTCACCAAATGTATATATTTCTCCAGTTGTAAAAATTGAAGTTGATGTTACCTCAAAAGATGAAAGTGACGATGGGGATGATGGTGTTGATTAGATAGAACCACGACCCATGAGAACAGTTAAGTGTATGCCCAATTGGTGTACTAGCACATTACGATATGTAAGAATGGATTCTCCACCAGATGCATCCACCCTTAGACCACAGACTCTTAGTAAAGAAAGAGAAGAAGTTAACTTTTCTTTTATGAGTAGAGTTATTGAATCTGATGAGCCCTCTATAGTCCAAGAAGCCCTACAGTCAAAATCTTGGAAATATGTCATGGATTCTGAATACCAATGAGTGATGAAAAATATCACTTGGTGGCTTATCAATCTTCCACCAAGGAAGAAACCCATTGGATGTAGATGGATATTTAAAACAAAGTACAAAGCAGATGGGACAATAGACAAGTATAAAGCAAGACTTGTATCAAAGGGGTATGCAAAAAAAGAAGGCATTGCCTATGAGGAGAAATTTTCTCCCATAGCTAAGATCAAAACAATTAGAATGATCTTTTCTTTAGCTGCATAGTTTGGTTGGAAAGTCCACCAGATGGATGTAAAAAGTGCCTTTCTAAACAAAGATCTACAAGAAGAAGTCTACATGACTCAACCTGAGGGATATGTAGTACCTGGTCAAGAAGCAAAGGTATATAGACACAAGAAATCTCTCTATGGCCTTAAATAGGCACCCCAGGCATGGTACGTCAATATTAATGAGCATCTCATACAACATGGATTTGATAGAAATCCATACGATCCCAATATTTACCTCAAAAATCAAGGGGGGGAGATTGTGATTATCGTTGCCTATGTCCATGATCTAGTCATCACTGACAGTTCAATAAGGATGATCGATGCAATGAAGAAAGATCTTAATCGATTGTTCGACATGACCGATCTTGGGTTGATGCATTATTGTCTTGGACTGGAAGTATGACAGAAAGAGAATCACATTTTTGTTTCTCAAATGAAATATACCAAGACTACACTTGATAAATTGAGGATGATGGATTTCACACCAATTGCTACACCTATGGAGAACAGATTATAATTATCTCATTCAGATCCATCTCTTGAGGTAAGTACAACTCTCTATCGACGGCTGATCCAGAGTCTCATTTACCTGACCTACACTAGACTAGATATCAACTTTGCAGTAAGCTATCTATCCGGGTTCATGTAGGAACCCAAAGTGTTTCATTGGAAAGCAAAAATGTGCATCTTAAGATATCTCAAAGGATCAATGGCTCTTTGTCTAGAATACAAGAAGAATGACAACTTATTCTTGACCTGGTATTCAGATTCAGATCATATAGGTAACATTGATGATAGAAAATCCACTTCTGAATTTGTATTCTTTATGGGATCTGGACAAATATCATGGAGAATCAAGAAACAACACTTCATTTCTCACTCTTCCAAATAATCTGAGTATGATTCTGTAGGATAAACTGTCTATGAAGTGATTTGGCTATGTCATATATAGGAAGGACTTGGAATACCACAGGAAAAACTAACCACCATGTATGTTAACAGTGAAGGTTTTCTCAAACTTGTTCACAATCTAGTTTTTCATGAGAAAACAAAGTAAATTGAAGTACAGATTCATTTCATATGCGAACATGTGTTGAAGCACAACATCCAGCTTCAATTTTGTCCAATAGCTGAACAATGGGTAGATATCTTCACAAATTCACTTGCACGTGACAAGTTCAAGTTGTTCAGAGAGTTCTTCTCCTCATCTCTTGAGACAATGCACAATTAAGGGGGGAATGTTAGGTTAATTAATTATGCATAGTATATATTAATTATTTAATTAATTATATTAATTAAATAATGTTGTTATATGGTTTTTAAACCATATTTGTCTTATTCCATAGTTATAAAATTATTTGTTGCATACTTGCAACTTAATCGTTTGTTTGTATTAATTTAATTGTTGCTTCCTGGATGTATTATGGAAGCTATTGTATTTTTTTTTGTTCCTGTGCAACCTCTCTTTTGTCTGCACATGACTGTACAATACCTATAAGTATTACAGTCCATCTATTGTAACTTGGCTGATTCTGATTAATACAACTACAGGCTTCCATCTATGTTTACACTTATTTAGGTGATTACATGCATTAGATGATAGTAATAAATTGAAAGCAACAAGCCTAGAATTCAGAGTTGGATTGTAGGTTAGAATCTAGGTTTTCTGAGAAGTTTGAGACTAGAGTAAAAGCAAATTCTTCATCTTCTGTGAAGTAAGAATCAGTTTTAGGGATATAATCTTCCCCAAAGAAGTGAAATATTTCTTCTACTGTATCATAAAGGCATGAGAGAACAAAATCCCATTCATGCATAGTAGGTTCCACCCATAAATAACTAGCACATGGTTGGGATCATTAGTATTTGCACTCAAATTAGTATCAGAAATCATATCATTATATGAAATACTAGTTTTCGTGATTTGTTATGGGGAAGTAGAGATATATATAATATACATTGTTTCATTTTTCATGACAAAGCTTGTATATTATCTAAATGATCTTATGTCAAGTATAATTTCTCATTTTTGATTGGTATTTTTTACATTTCTATTTAAATAACATTATGATGTAATTTTTTCAGTAAGAGAATCTTTTCCAAAGGATGAAATGAATTTATTTTAGAAGTGGTGATATTTTAAAGTACATAATTCTCTATTGACATTTATGTATGAATTTTAGGATACCATTTTAATTTAGGGACTCGAAATGACTACATAGTAGAATGTTCTTTACTGAAGGAAGTGAAGCCCATGTTCTCTGATTGTTGGAGTCTTTGTTAAAAAGAGTTAACATTATTATTACAATGTTTTTTAATACCATAATAATTTCAAAATGTTTAAACTTTTTTTTTTCGCATCAATAGAGGGGATAGTAATGAGTACATACAAAAGTCATTAATTCCTAAATTTTAAGTAATATAAAATATCATGTTGTCTTACATTCTTTTCAAACCAAATAGGTCCTTTCCAATATGGATGTCATAGTATTCAAGATTGATCTTTTGGGACATACACATCATTTGATTTATTTACAAATTTTAATTCACTTTAATGAGAACATGTATCATGCATATCTGAAGACAATAGATCCAATAAAAAAAACATAAAGATATGTTTATCAAAATATTCAAGGTAAAAAGGGAAACCAAAATGTCATATACAAGATTTATCCTAGGAAACTCTTTCGAGAAAAAACTCCTAATGCAATAACTTCTCTCTCTTAATACATTAACTTAACCATTTATAATACAATAATGGAATTATAAGTTCTTCTTCACCCTTCTACATGTCCAACTATATGTAATAACATCAATAGGAAACCATCAAATCAATTTTATAATACAATGGGTATAATAACCATGTCATAATAAATCAACCCATAATAGTTCCCCATAACTCATGGGTTATGACACCACCCATATACATGTATAGATAAAAAAAGCACATATCTACATGATCATGGAAGAGGTGTATATTACTCCTAAGTATAAAGTGTATAAAATATACAACATATTCTAACATTATTCCACTCATTGAATACTTTGCAAAATGGGGATATACTTTCATATAGTCAACAACTTAGGGAAATCAAGCCCATCAATTCTATCCACCAGGAAAATTTCTCAGCACTCACATCCTTTGTTAAAGATTCAACAACATTATCCTCTACGTCTACCTTACTTATTACTATCTTATTCTCTTTAACCATTTATCTTAGAAAATTGTATTGAAAATAAGATTCACTATTTTATGATACTCCAGGTTCTTTATCAAACAAAATACACTTTGACTGTCACAATAGATCCTTACAACATTTTTAGTGAACACAACAGTGGATATGAGTCAGCAAAGCCAAACAACTTCTTTACATGCATGAGTAAGTATCATTTACTGAGCCTATGTGGTGTATATCACAAGTTTTTCCTTGACATTTACTCAACAAACTTGCCACTCCAATCAACAATTTGAACACATACCTACTGGTATACTTGCACATATCCAAGACTTTGTACCAGTTTGAATCCATAAAACTAGGTAGATCTAATGTTTTACTTTCACCAGGTTTACCTTGATAAAAAAATACATAGTTGGATGTCCGATGCAAATACCTGAAGATTCTATTCACCATAGTCTAATGTTCCTTTCCAGGTTTTGACATGAATCTACTCATTAATCCCATTACATGTGTAACATTAGGTCCAATATGAACTATTTCATATATAAAACTACCAAATGTCATAGCATATGGAACCTGTTACATGTCCTTTATTACTTCTTCAATTATAGGAAATCGTTTAGAAGACAACTTTTGACTAATTGGAAAATGAATACTACCAGGTTTAATTTCATGCATTTGAAACCTTTGCAATATCAACTCGAGATATTTTCTTTTATTTAACATGCATTTCCTATTTACACAATATTTTGTTATATCAATGCCCAAATCAAATCCTACAACACTGAGGTCCTTGATATCAAATTGAGATGAAATTGTATATTTAACATGACTGCACATTTTATTATTGTTATCAATTAATAAAATGTCATCAATATACAATGTAATGATAAAATAATCTTCACCATCCTATTTAAAATAAACATAAGGATCAGTTCTAACTCTTTCAAGCTTAAGCCTCAAAACATGCCTCTCAATTTTTTGGTTCCACATTCTTCGTGATTGCTTCAACCCATATAATGATTTTTTCATCTTACACACTAAATCTTACCTTCCTTTGATATTAAATATTTCTGGTTGTGTCATGTAGATTTCCTCCTCAATCTCACCATGAAAAATTTCTATCTTAACATCTATATTTTCTATTTCCATATTGAAAGTAGCTCAACAATAGCTAGTAGAAATCGAATAGAATGTAACATAGCAAAACAATAAAATATCTCACTAAAATCATGTCCCACCTATACAGTTAGATTCAAACCGTCATGGAAAATAACACAATAATGTTCTTACAAGATAATAATAATTCTTTTTATATTCAATCGAACACCATTACACATATATAGGAGAGGATTTCCTATTATTATGGAACCAATCAATCCTATAATATATCCTATTTAGTTGTTATTGTTACTCATGTAACAATACACAACTCAAATCATATGAGTTGTTAAAACAACTCCAACCAATATATTATTGTTAATATAACAACAATATAACTACTAACATTTGTATTTAATGAATACACAAATATAATGTAAACACTAATATTAATTTCCTAACATTCCCCCCCTTAATGTTTACATGGTAACATTACAACTTTCACACTTCCTTTGCAGCCTTCCACCTCTGTGTGCTCATGATCTTGGCACACACTCGAATTAAATGTAGAAGAAGGAACACATCAACTTCTTACCGACCAAGAACTATCGGGAACACATCTAACTGACGAGGATGGGAACACGCTCAAGAATCATCTTCTTTTCAACTAGTCACTCTAGGGAACACATCTAACACAACAATGTGGGAACTCAAGAAGGAACACATTTGAACATCCTTCAATGGTTTTCAGGAGGCTAACCACAAAGCTAGGTACGAACAAGAACATATCTGATTGTTCTACCTCATCAAGCCTCATGATGCTACATTTCACTTTGTTATTTGTTCTACACTATGTTTTTGCATTTGGGTAAATAGGAATAACCACATACGCAACTGAAAAACTTAAAATGGAACATTGGATTATGTTGATCTTGTTCCCCCCTCAATGTGAACACTTCACTTATTCAACAGAAAATAGGAACACTATAAAAAAAATCACACTAGACATCAAATACTGAAAACACACTCACACCACAAAACGTGCCACCATAGCTTCGTGCTACCCCATCGTTGGTGACTGACGAGAGGTCGTTATTTGACCTCCAGCCTTCGATGCCTCCATCCTTCGATATTATGTTGCTAACTCAAAAAGATATGAACATGAAGCATATTTGTTTCCACATTGATCTTATTCTTTTCTTCCCTCCATCAATGTGAAACACGTTATTTTGCCAGATGTCGGGTAACACCGAAAATGCATCTGTGAGACAATTTTTATTTTATTTTTCAGACTTTTTACAATTATACGACTCTAACTCTTGACTTTGACAATGACTATTTTGAATCAGACAAAAAAAAACTCGACGAAATTAAAAATTAATAACATGAGATTACTTTTTAAATGAAAATGAGTATATTAAAAAAAATCCTAAAATCACCTATATTGAATTATTTGACTTGTAAAACTTTTGAATAACATAATGACCCTCTAGATAGACATAGGATATTAAATTCATGAGTAATAAAAAATGAAAATGACATTAAAACTTGACATGTAATTTAAACATAGCTGACTATGAATCGACTATAACCACCAATTTTTGTCTTTTAACATACCACGAGGACAGTAAAGGAAAATATTTTAAAAAAATATTCCCTAGAGGAGATCCTCATTGACTTGGCAGCTAACATGATAAAGACATGATACTAAATAGGCTCGTATGTTTATAAAGTGATTACTCAACCACTGCACAAACCGAATTCCACAAAACTGACGTAACATTAAATTTTAATACTAAACAGTACTATGGAAAAGACTTGAATACGACATTACTAATTCCAGTCCACAAATTTAATCGATCCTTCCACTGTAGATCATAATTCTCATGCAGAGATGCATATGTTGGATTACGTGGCACATATTAGAAGAAACTAATGCTATTTTCTCCAATTGAATGTACAGATTTACAACAAAGATCTGCCAAAATAGATGTAAATCTTTGCGTATATGGAGATTATATATTAAAAAATGCTTATAGAGGTTCTCAATGAGACTCCCTTCAACACCATCATGTTTCAACAAGCTCGATGAAATAATGAAGGTGAAACTTATGTCAACATTGATGCAAAACAACTGCAGATCCAATATTAGAAGGTAGCACAAACTGTGGATGAGTAGATATTCATACGGAACAAAAATGAATGGCATCCAGAACCACATTTAAGCTGAAGTAAGATTCATTCAAGAAAAAAAACAAATATTAGGTTTGAACAACAATCTATAGTTCTAGAATTTATGAGTCGAACTATAAAAAAATTGATCTTCTGAACTTTGAGCAAGACTAGAACAAGTATTTCTTCACAATCTTTGAATCAACCAACATGCAGTTCTACAGCGCAGTGAACACAAATTTTACACAGGTCATGCAAATCTATGAAACCTGAAATAATTGGATGGTATCCAACACTATCTCTCCTGATATAAAGTTAGTTGGAGCTGTAAAGGAATCTTTTTTTCTATCATACAAAATCTGTAGAATAGAACTAAATAAGGAGTCCAAGAAAACTATAACCAAGGCAGAAAACCTCCATGGATAGCACAAAATGGACACTTAAGCATTCAAATGCTAAAAAAAATTAATTGATCTGTGCCACATTTCTAAACATTTTTAGTGTCCTCTCTCTCAACTCTCATCAAGATCGATATCGCTCTGATACCAAATATACAGTTAGATTCAGACTGTCATGGAAAATAACACAATAATGTTCTCACAAGATAATAATAATTCTTTTTATATTCAATCGAACACCATTAAACATATATAGGAGAGGATTTTATATTATTATGGAACCACTCAATCATATAAAATCTCCTATTTAGTTGTTATTGTTACTCACTTAACAATACACAACTCAAATCATATGAGTTGTTAAAACAACTCCAACCAATATATTATTGTTAATGTAACAATAATATAACTACTAACATTTGTATTTAATGAATACACAAATATAATGTAAACATTAATATTAATTTCCTAACACATCCACCTAAAAGAATACCATTTCCACATCGAAATATTTATACTTCTCCATTTTCATGTATGCATTATACTTCTTCTTAAACACCCATTCATAGCCAATGTGTTTTCTTCTAGGAGGTAACTTCAAAAAGTCCAATATATTATTCTTATATAGATAGTCAATTTTTTCCTCCATAGCCTTTTTCCAAGACTTACTTTATTTGATCTAAAATCTCCCTTCACATTCTTGGGTTCATCATCAGTATCAGAAAAATTGATAGAATGGAAGAAGACCAGAAATAAACATTACTATACCTTTGTGGCACCCTTGTGAGCCGATTTGATAGTCTTAAGATAGAATGTTTTATTTCAACATATTTTAATTCCTCATTTGATTCATCTAAATATTCCCCGTGAAACTCTCTTTGTGGTTCATCTTCTTCAATCACATCTAATTAAGACATAGATTCACCTTCCTCAATTTTAACATAATATTCATCTAGTTTTGCTTATTTATCTAGAATCTCATTAATATATGTAAAGATTACGTTATGGCCTAAAGAACCTTATATTTTTCTAGATATCATGGCTTGTATCCTTTTATACCATTATAGTATTCAATAAATATTAACTTAGAAGATTTATTATCTAATTTGGCTATGTTCTCTTTTGGAATATACAATTAATTACTAGAACCAAATACACGTAAAT
This sequence comes from Taxus chinensis, assembly GCA_019776745.2. NCBI lineage: Eukaryota > Viridiplantae > Streptophyta > Pinopsida > Cupressales > Taxaceae > Taxus > Taxus chinensis. The sequence goes on along the minus strand of CM034147.1, from coordinate 120,076,474 downwards.
TTAGAACAAAGGGTCTCTTACTATTCATGCTTCCTATGAAGTTTTGTCTTATAGTGCGGATGTCATTGCTATATTTCTAAAATAATAGGCAGTTTCCATTTCTTCTACCCAAAATTTTCTATCCAAATCGAGGCCACTAAGCATACTCGTATACTTATCCATCAACATTTTCTTCATCCTTTCTATAAATCCATTATTTTTTGGTGTATTTGGAGTTGTCTCATTCCTTTCTGTTCCACACTCTTTATAAGATTTATGAAAGGAATTAGAGAAATATTCCCTATCACTTCTCAAAACCTTTATGAATTTTTGGTGTGTGTGACTTGTATTATCATCACTCGGGGCCTTATCCACCTCACATGATGAGTCATATCTCTTAGGTGACATAATAGGTCATAGAATTTATATGAAACACAGAGATTCCAATAAAAAAATCATTTTCATATTTTTTAGTGGTATCATTTGAGTTACATTCCATTTTGGAATTGTAAATCCTCTTTCCCTCATGAGGGAAGTGATTGTATAGGCATGGGAGTTACACAACACTCGCATCATATACCATTATTTTTATCTATGAGAATTAGTAGGCCTATTATTTCATGCATGATTTTATTTGTTTTTTGATTATGTTTGTGGATTACTAGGAGATTTCACCTCACCATTGGAGTGCAACCTAGTTGATGTACAAAATTTTCCATCTTGATCCTCACAATATAATCTCACATGTGGAATCACATACTTCATTTGGTAAATATGAAATCATGTCCTTTAGATTGATAATTACTTCTAGTTTAATTTTTCATGCTTCTCATGAAATTTCTAAATGTTATTTAGAATCTTGCTAATTTGATTTAACAATTTCTTGTTTTGGAGTTCTTACTATTTCTTAGGTTTGTGCATGTGTAGGTTTAGGTGTTTTCCCACTAGTTGTAGCTATCTATACATAATTTTTTTCAAAAGCGTATTTGGAGGTATTTATATTGTTAGTTGTATTAGATTTTTTTTTTAAAGATTTTTTTATTGAAAATATTCTTTTGTTTTGTGCCCCTACCTCCTACTCTATCTTGTCATTCCAACCCTATTAGTTTCCTACTCTTCCTACCTCCCAGATCAGTGGATCCCATTCCTAGTGTACAAATATTCCTCTAGGTCACTCATAACCTCCTCATCTTCGTTCATGTGTTTCTTTCTCACTATTAATATTTTGTCGGCAAGTTGTGTTTTCCTGATCATGTTCATTCTTGGTGGGTTGGTTATTCTGTTTTATGAGTTGGGTGTTTGTTTTATCTTGGATACATAACCCCAAGTTTCCCTGTGCTTGTTATGTATTATATCATGTCTTAATTCCTATTCTCGATCGTTCTTTACACCGTAACCTCCACATTAGAATCCTACTCATTTGATTTACTCTACCATGCCTTTTTTGTTGTATCAAACCCCTTTCTTGTACGTTTGTTCATCATTGTAATCTACCTTGTCTTAGGCCTTACTCTGTCATCCATGTGCTCCAATATTTTCCTATGCTATGACCATTTTGAGATTTACCTACCCTTCATAGACATTACCCACCGTTAACTCATTGAGGTTAATCTTTTCTCCAATATTAAACTAACATCTACTACCTTGAGCTCCAAGATCCACCCACATGGCTTGTACCTCCCATTTTATCTTAGCCTACCTTTTATTTATTGAATCATGTCATTTAAACATAGGATGTTATTTTCTTAACCTATGTGGTTTTTTGTATAGGTTACTAAATTAATTAAGTAGGGGCTATTAATTTGTTTAAAAGGAAGGTTTAATAATCAAAAGTTAAGTTCTTCTTTAATATTATATTAGGAGGTTTAATATAGTTTTTTTTTGTAATTTTTAATCTTTTTAATTTTAAATCATTTTTAATAATTAAATTAATTGGGAAAGATGAAATTGCGGAAATATGCGTTACTATACTTTTTTTGTTTTTTAACCATTGGTGGAGTGTGTAGCAATTTCTAGATTCCTTTTTTCCATACGAGATGCTTTGTTTGCTTTTTAGAGACCCTTTTGCTACATTTTAGTCATTCTTGCATTATAATCACTCCAATTATTACTTGTAGGATAGTAATCAGATCCAACATAGACTTAAAGAAAGGTGTTTATATTATGACATGAGACATTGTTTCTCAGACAAAACTATTATTTTATCCCTTATTATTGTTTTAAATTATTATTTTTTATTTCTTGCAATGTCAAACCATTACGATCGCTGAAACTTGATTGTAGTCTCCACTCTTATGTCTTATGACACTCATTGCAAGGTGAGTGACCAACTATTTCATAATGCACATTCGCACTTAATTGTAATCAATGGACTACACTATAAAGTTCCACATATAGGGGGTGTGAAAATATTGTTTTTAGGTGTGTCTGTTCTTTTTTTAATTTTGAATTCTTTGTTTCTCTTTATTTGCAATAGATTCTATTATTATTCCTTTTATGATGACGGTTAAATTATTTGAATGGAAATCAAAGATTATATTTAAACTAAGGGATAATTGATTGTTTTGCATCACCATGAGAGTTGAGATTGAGCTTGATGGTGAACCCGATAAATCTACGAAACCGATATGTTGAATCCTTACGTATTCTTTGTATTTATATTTCTCCTTACTTTTTCTTCCACATTGATGGTTTTGAAAAACTTGATGAAGCATGGAAAAAATTAGATTGTATGTTCTGAAAACAAGATGACATGAGACCTCATGAGTTAGAAATCAAATTGCTAGGATTAAATCCTATTAATATTGATAACCTACATTCCTTAATTTAAAATTTCATCCACACTTGATTGATTTAAAGGGATATAAAGTTTAGAAAAAGGATACGAGTTTATATTTTTTATTATTTATAAGTTAGGCCATGAATACTATGTATTCATTTTGACTTTCCATGCAATAAAATATGCTCTTCGAAGTGCTTAGAAAATTGCCTCATTCGATATTTTTGGCCCAACTCATTCAAGAACAAGAAAAAATATTTCAAATGGGGACACTCAAATGCAAGTCAAGTGACCTTATAGCAAGTACCAATAATCGAAAGGATAAGAAACATTTAAAGAATAAAAATAAAAAGGGCCAAATAAAGAAGGAAAAAAAGACTAACAAAACAAAAACCAAAATTAACATGAACACTTCTAATTATGACCATAATGTGAAGTAGGAAAAGTTAAAGTGTTCCTATTACAATATGATTGGACATGACAAGAATCAATGTATGAGAAAACAAATAGTTCACCTAACTCATTTACTTTAGAAAAATATAAGAGGTTTTCCTGATTCTATCAAACAAAATTAACCGAAGTCTAAGTCTTCCAAACAAAAGGAGTCTAAATATGAGAAGAAGAAAGGAAAGGCCCTTTCCACTGAATTCACTCCTTCATTGACATTGATTATTTATTTTAGTTCATCACACCACATGGGATCTTCACATGTTACATTTTCCAACATTGATCCATGCGGTATGTCCCAAATCACATTTGGTGACACTACTATGGTATGAGTTTATGGTAGTGTATTGGTAGAGATGGACGGTGCAACATTTAACAAAGTGTTCAGTGCTGCTAATATCTCTACCAATTTTATATCGGTTTACCAAATCACTCACCTTGGGGAAGGAATGCAAGTGGAATTTGGTCATAACTCAGTGATTATATGTGATATTCACTATGAATCTAAAGTGGAAAAGGGAAAGGAGGATGACTTTTTATTGTTGTATACGTTCTCCAAACTTACTTATGATTTGATGGAAACTTCCATTCTCATTCATGCAGATGAGGTTAGCGAGCTATGAAATGAGTGTTTTGGTCATCTTAACTATAATTACCTTTAACAATTGATCTAAAATGAAATACTCAATAGGTTACCCTAATTCTAAAAATTTAAAGGTCATTGTGAGGATTGTGCCCTTAGCAAGAATCCCCAAAAAACTTTTGGAAAAGGAAAATATTTGACATATTTTTTCGCATTTAGATTTTGTACACAGTGAAATTTTGGGCCCTTTCCCATCTCCTTCACTTACAAGAGCTCTATATATAATTACCTTCATTAATGAATTTTCACGTTACACTTGGTAATATTTTTTTAAACAAAAATATGAAGTCTTCAAAAACTTTTGTGACTAAAAGGTGCTTGTTGAGAAACAAGTTGAAAGGTCTATCAGGTTTCTTTGAACCAATAATGGAGGAGGGTATGTGAGAAATAGGTTCGAAGATATTTGTAACTTCAAAGGCATTTATTTACATTGTATAATTTTTTATATCACTTCGTAAAATCGAGTTGTGAAAGGAAATAATCAAACGATTAAGGAGATAGCAATTTTCATGGTTCATTCAAGATCCCTTCCTCTATAGTATTGGGACGAAGTCCTGAACTATGATTGTTAAATTAAGAACTGTGTTCTACACAAGGTAGTAAGAGAGATGATACCCTTTGAAGTATGGTTAGATGCAAACCTCATGTCAAGTAATTCCATATCTTTAAATTGAATGATATGGACCAGATTCCAGAAAAGAGACGTAATGATTTTGAACTACACTCCTGACCTTGCATCTTTTTAGGGTATCCTGATTGCATGAAGGAGTATATATTTTGTAACCCTAATAATCATCATATATATTGAGAGAAGTGTTAAGTTTGATGAGTCATCTTTGACCACTACTTCTCCACATGTTGATGTCCTTCTACTCTCTAATTTTGATTTTAACTCTTTTCATGATGATTTTGTTGAGCCTAGTCCTCCACCCGATCCTCTTCATGGACCTCCTTCTACTCATTACCCTAACCTTTTGGAGTCTTCAAATTATGATATTAGTAATGAGGAGGATCTTTTCCATTCTCATTTAAGTGAAAAATCTACATATTCTTAGCATGAATCTTCTCTCGGTCCTCGCCAGGCTAGGAAGAATTTGTAGAGTGTAGGAGAGTGAATTTATGATCCCTTGAAAGAGATATAGACTTGCTTGGAGTTCATTTGACCACACTCCTTTTAATTCTCCTCTTTATACACTCATACATTCTAGGAGAATTCTAGGATTCCTGAATAAGATTTTACCATAGATGAGGAGTATTCCTCACTTATTAATAATGATACTTAGGATATCATCCCTTTCTGAAAGGAGGAAAAATAATTTAGTGTAAGTGGGTTTCTTGAATAAATTTTACAGTGTGACTTGTAGCTAAGTGTTTATCCTAGGTAGCTAGGGTTGATTATAAACAAACATTTTCTTCCATTATGAAGATGAATTTAATTCGAATGACCGTTACCATCGGTTCCACAAATAGATGAGAATTCTACCAGATGTATGTTAAGATTGCTTTCCTTCATGGGTACCTAGAGGAAGAGATCTATATAAAAAAAATAAAAGGTCATGTCCATGATTCCTCCCTCATCTTGATGTTAAAGATATATCTCTATAGTGTTAAACAATCACCTCAGTCTTATTATGCCATGATGGACTCATTTCTACTTGCATCAGGGTTCACTCAGTGTCACTCTAATCCTAATGTTTACATTCCAGGGTACAATTAATCCATGCTCATCCTTGTCTTATATGTTCATGGCTTGTTGATTACATGTAACTCTTCCTCAATCATTTATTATATGACTATTTCCATAGCCAATAAGATCTTATATGTTCATGGCTTGTTGATTACATGTAACTCTTCCTCAATCATTTATTATATGACTATTTCCATAGCCAATAAGCTCTTCATGACTGAATATATTTTTCTTCATTACTTTCTTTGTATTTAGATTTATCAGTGTGACTCAGGAATCATAATTTCACAACCTAAATATGTCCTTGATTTCATATCCATATTTCACCTATCTGATTATAATCCTTAACCTAATCCTTTCCTTTCCTAGATTAATTTAGTTACTTATTACATCACTCCCATAGTTGATGGTGTTGTTTATTGCCAGTTTGTGATAAGCTTGATCTATGTGACTCACAATCAACCGGATCATTTACATGTTGGGATTGTCATAAGATTTATGTAGAAGCCTCAGGAGTTACATTGGAAAGAAGAGAATCAAATCATTCACTATGTTCATGGTACTCATACTAATAGTATTCACTACTTAAGAGGGATTAACATTGATCTTGTTGGATTTACATATTTAGATTAGGTCAGTGATCTTAATCATCCTAAGTATACATCAAGTTAAAACATTTTTATTGATTCTAGTGTTGTCAGTTTGTTGAGACAGAAGCACAATGGGGTTGTGATATCTTATATAAGGGAAGAATACAAGGGATTTATCAACACTACCATATAATTTGTTTCACTGTAAGGGGTTCTGATAGAGTTTTCTATTCACTTTCACTAGCCTACTATCATTTGTAATCACAACATGAGAACCATGTAGAATTTATGAAATATGTTTAAACGTCAGTGGATTAAGAACATTAAGATCCACATGCACTTCATATAAGATCTAATTCTTGGAGACATCATCAAATTGCAATATTGTAAGACTTCTGATCAGGGTGTAGACATATTCACAAATCCCTTCATTGAATCTAGGTTCCTTAAATTTCGATCTCCTATTGGGGTGAGGTATTCTAAATCCAACAATATTCTTTGGGATCTATATTCCTTTTCTCGTCTTCTTCTTTTCTACAAAGAAGTCATTTATACATAGGTACCTTATCAGGACTTTAATTTCTATGACCTATTTGGAACATTGATCCCTAAATAATGTCACCCGCTAATGGAATAAATTAGGGTAGTAATGTTGAAAAAAGAACATATCTAGGACTAAGAAGCTTGAGCACATGAACAATACCCAATTTTTTTTTAAAAAGAATCAGGCGAAGAACATAAATGACATTTAGGATTAGGAATGCCAATGTGACCAAGCCATTCACCTAATGGAACACCCTCATAAATGAAAAAACCACAAAAAATGGTTGACTTTGGGTTCCAACATATGGTTCCAAGTATTGGAAAGATGTCGAAGCCAATTATTCATGCTAGATTGAATCCCCCGATGAGCATTAAGATTAGAGATGGTAGGAGAAATAAGACTCAAAATTAGGTAAATAGATCTTATATTATAATGAAGAAAGGAAATATTATGATTGCATGACGAATCCCACCACCAAGCATTTGGAGGCTTAATACTTAGTTTGTGAAGGATAACATCTGACATCAAAAATTAAATTTTGTGGATAGATAGAAGATCTAAATTGGAAAGATTGAATTTCATCTTGAGCTCAGGTCAGGGAATCAAGTTTCTATGGGAAACCAAATCTTGAATGGTGTGAATTCCTTTTGCTTACAAATAGAGAGATTTGATTGTCGAAGTTTTACTAGGTGGGATACAATCTACCATGATAACAGGATACCACTAGATATTCTAGGATTTGAAAGAAATCCCGATGTGAAATCCATCTCAAACCCAACAAAGTAGAGGCTTCACAGCTTCAAAATCTTTCCATATAATCTTAATGAAAAAAATTCTAGTTATTTTAATAGGCACCTTGGTGATAATTAAGGTATTTAACCCGACATCATTCAAAAAAAATTAACCATAAGGAGAACCGAAGGAAATGCAATGGCCAAGAAAATGTTTCAAATCTTTATTACCTAAAAGGCAGTGTACTACCCATTAGGAACATAAATAAATGTTTTCCTGATAAACTTCAATAATGTCCATACCACCTTCATCAGAGGGTAGACAACAAATATCCCAAGCAACATGGTGAAATCCCCCAAAACCATATATTTTAGACTAAAGTAATGTTGGATTAGTTTGTAAAAGGAATCTCGAGAGGGACACCAACAAGAAGAATTGTATACATGGGTGGCCGCAATAATATTTGTACACACCTGAAATTTTCCACCTAAAGAGAAAGATTTAGATTCCCACTGAGAGAATTTATGGTTAACTCTTTCAATCACATATTTACATAGGGTGGCAAAATCACTATCAAAGGAAAAGGGAATGCCAGAAAGTTTAAATTGTTATCTCTTGCCAATCCAGTTCTAAGGGTAAGGTTTTAACTAGTAAGGCATAGGACAACTACTTTTCCGATGGGACACGTATTTAGCCATCTTTATAATGGATCCTAAAGCAAGACAAAAAAATGTCAAAACAATAAAACACTTAAATAAATTTCTCCTCATTTTCCACAAGAGTGAGAAAAGAGTCATCAATGAAGTGACCATTAATGATATGAGTAGAATGATTTGGAAAAAAGATATCCCAAATGCAACCATGATATTCACGCTTAGTAATAAGATACTTGAGAGCATCAACGGTTAAGAAAAACAAAGTAGCTCCAAGAGGGAGCCCCTGTCTCATAGAGTGGAAGAATCCATTCTTAGATGACTTTTGGCCATTGATAGCGAGTCAAGCAGATACATTGGTAAACAACGTTTGGACAGCTGAAGTAAAAAAATCATGAAGGCTTAATGCCTTGAGCATGGAAAGAATAAAAGGTTTACTTGATATAACGATGAGCCTTCTCAAAGTCAATTTTAAGTAATAAGGGCCATGGAAGAGACACCCAAGCCCATTCCATTCCATACAAGACTCGAAAAATATTATCAAGAATGTAGCACCCTTTAAAAGACCATGTTTACTATGGTCAAATAATCTTAGGTAGCACATCGACAATGCGAAGAGAAAACACCTTGGAAATAATTTTGTAATAAAAATTTAGAAGTGTGATAGCCCGCAAACTAGTAATCATTCCAGAATTGCCTACTTTAGGGATGAACTTGATGTTTCCTCAAGATTGATGAATCTCCCTAAGAAACTGGATTCAAGGGCTTCATTCTGGACACGAAGCAGATTGGAGCCAATTAAATACGAAGTAGCTTTGTAGAATTCACAAATAAATCCATCCAACCAAGGAGGTTTATCATCTGCTAAGCACATAAGAGCATCATATAGCTCGTCCAAATTAAGAGGGGAATTGCATCGATCAGGATCATGAGGAGACATTTTTACAGGAACCACCTCAACATATTTTCTCATGTAGGCCACTCGCTTATTTTGTAAACTCTCCCGATTTGAAAACTAACTTATAGTGTTCTATAAAAGAGTTAGAGATGTTAGGAATTTCCGAGAGCTGAATCTAAGTAACTTGAATAGATTTAATCAGTTCTTGATATTACTTGGCATGAAGGGATTTAAAAAACTTCATGGATACTTTGTCTCCCACCTTGATCTAATGCATCCTTGATCGGATCTGAGCTCAACAGGCCGAGTGAGATTCCATGAGCTTGATTCTATGACAAATGTTGGCAGGCTGCAACTTAAGAGGGGTGTCGAAAGGATTGGATTCATGGAGAAGAGAAACATGTCGAAATTATTTGTGCAGAGATGAATCCACGTGCTTGCATACCCGAGTAACATGTTTCCTAAACTAGTGGAAGAATGGAATGGATTGCCTGATTGCCACCTCGTAACACTCTACCAAACTAGCAGTAAAAGGATGACATGGAGCCATATTCGAAACTTTGGCAATAAGAGGTACCCACCTCCGAGTGACTTGGGGAAAAAATAAGAAATAATGGATTAGACGTGACTTTGAAAGGGGGCCTGCGCTAAATAATCTTGAAATAGATCGGACAGTGATCTGACAATTTAACATGGAACCACAACGTGACAGGGGAGAGTCATTTGGTGTCAAAATAAAAGATATGTTGCTGAGAGAGAAGTACATAATCGAGCCTTTAGAAAACCGATCAGATCCTTCTCAATGTTTGGTCCAAGTTTACCAAGCTTTAGAGATAAATTCCTTCCGCCATCGAAGAAGAGGATCGGAAATCGCCCAACGTCTTTTAAAGTAATACGAAGTCGCACGCTCACCGACACATCACTGCATAGGGAGGGCGTCGTGTTTTTCGTTAGGGTGTTCAATCATAATAAAATTCGCTAGAAACTAATTATTAGGAACGAAGCAAGTTATCACCTAACCATTTCAATAATGTCATTCTTTTTGGGCGACCATTAGAAGCATAAACATTAAGAATACTAAATAGTTTATATTTTAGTGGCTAATCTTTATTAATTAATGGATGTTTGGTTTGGCTTATTTTGAAGGGTTATTTTGTTTCTTGTTTCACCTAATTTTTTTTGGGTGCAAGTTAATTATTTGGGTTGATTCGCCTAACGTTTATAGTAATAGACAATTTCTTTTTGATATCTAAATCACTTTTACCACATGTTCAAAAGAGAAATTTGCTACCATTTGGTGCCCTGATATTACTATCCGATGGTTGTTATTGGTAGACATCATTTCCTTTTAATTCATGGAATTCACCAAAATTTCAAGAGTCATTTATTGAAATTAGCTAAGTAATATCTATGGTTGTTTTTTAGGGGTGTATGAAAATTTACCCTAATACCAAAAGCAGGACTGTTAATAGCATAAATCACCCGTACATCCCGATCTCAAGGATCGTTGTCTAAGGAGGTAATTAAGGTTGAAAATATTGGTAGAACGGAAATACTAGCATCACCTTATCCATCAATATGACAAGTGTGAAAATGTGAAAAATTAGGAGTAATTCAACTTAGTATATTGTAAAGCAAAAAATAAGAAATTGATAAGAAAAAAAACATATACACAAAAAACGTATAATATATTATTGGTTTTAGTGTATATCATCTTCAAACCAATGAAATCCACATATTCAAAGAACCAATAAAAACTCAATTCCTTATTTATTTTCACGCATGAAGAAACTGGGTGTTTAATTTAGTACTCAGCTACCATCTCTCTTTATTTCTTCTCAAATGCACTACTTCAGTTAAGCCCAATTTTCTCTTTAACAATAAAAAATGTTATCAACACCATGAATTTGTACATCCCAACATTTCCTATTGAATCACCATGTTATTTTATGCACTTTCTTAAGATCATGATGTTTCTTGGATTTATGCACCTATCTGACAAGCTTCTTCTTATAGTACCTAGATATCATTTTATTCTCACTTTTTAGTGTTATTATATCCACCCTTTAGGCTAGTAATCCATCTTATTTTAATTTACACCTTTGGGTTTATGACAATTTCTCTTTTTATCTTCTACCATATAGTTTTTTGCAGTTTTAATCATTGAACTACTTGTTGCTTGGTTATGACACAATATCCATCCCAATGTCCCCTATCTAGGTGATTTATGTCTTATTTTACTAATGGTCCTCTAGTGTTTCTTTTATGTTTTGCTTCTTTAGGGTTATTTATATTATAGAGGAGGAAAATGTTAGCAAATGCAAGTACCCCACTTAAATATATAAATGGTCCCACAGATATTTCGAGAGGTAAACCTCGACAGAAACCCATCTATTGCACTTGGTGTAAAATAAATTATCCTTTTAATGATACTTTTGTATATATCTACTACCAAGGCATATTGTTATTCAGAGGCTTAAATATTTAGGTCTTTCTAAACTTAATATATGTAGTTCTATTTTCTATGAGGAAAGTTTGGAATATTAATACTAACCGGGATAAATTGATAGCATGCATAGTACCATTGGTGTAAAACAAGGTTTCCCACTCTCAAATAAAATTTTAGGGCTCTACATTGATGAATTACAGGATCTTATCTCAATATATTCACATGTTATGAGTGGTTATAGCCTCATTGGGATTTACATTTCTATTTCATTATTTGTAGAGGATATTTTTTTTATTTCACATTCAATTATAGGTTTTCACAAATAGATTGATACATTGAATTTTTTTGTGATAAAAGATACTTGAAGAAAATATTTCAAAGAAAAAATTCATGGAATTCAATACTTGGATAAAAAAATAACAATGGTATAAGGACAAGAAACAAGTAGACCATTATTATCTCTAGAAAGCTCGAGAGTCGTTTCCACCACCAGAGGCAATAGTCATTGTAATAGATGAATATAATGACTATAATAATGCATTCAAACTTGAAATAAATAAACATTTGATAGACAATAAGTAAGTACTTCAAAAAAATAGAGAAGAGTTAAAAAAAATGTTAAAAATAATTTTGGAGTGAACTTGATGCGTAGGGAAGTGAATTATGGAGATATGTGGAGCCATAGATTCTACAAGAAAAAAACATTCTGTAAAACTAGAAAATACGTAAGTGTGTGATCGTACAAAATATGAATGCCCTAGTCACGAATTATAATATCTAAGATAAATAATGTACAGTTTCAGACAATGAGATAAATATGCTTTGAAACTTTTTAGATTTTTTACTTTTCTTCAAATTGTGCTTTAGTGTGCCATTCTATTTTACATAAAGCTGGGATGAACTTGATGAACTATATACAATTAAAAATGACAAAAAAACAATAAAACATTTTATTAAAATCATAGCAAACCAAAAGAAAAAAAAAATATTGTGTGCGTTTGAGTCTAGACCACCTTTAATGTAGGGATCAATCATTATTATAAGATAAGTGAAGATTCCCAAGTGTTGAACCGATAACATTGATGCATACATATACTTATAATGGAAATCAATCCTCCTCTATTTATCTTAGGTTCTTATATGAGTTTTTATATCTAACCAACCCCCTAGGGGTTCCCTTGTGTCACTTTACACCAAGATAATGGAGTAACTACATAGTATAAAGTATACCTAGAATGGTAGTAGTGAGATATGGCATGCCTCGAATTTTTGACGTAAGCCTTTTAATAATTGAAATCCATTTGTAATTTTTGGATTTAATATTTCTTAGAAAATTGTTATCCAAAATTCACCCCTCAAGGTAATTTTGATAACATGCATCAAATTCTTTAGTCCCAAGCAAATAGATTGATTTAAGGCCCAAAATCATGTTTTTGGGGCCCCCTCGGCTTCTTTCCAACTCTCCCATCCAAGAAGAAAACCCAACGAGTTAGAAAAGGTGAAAAAATTGCAAAAAACCAAGCTTGGGGTCGAAAAAATAAAGAAAATCAGCTAAGTCCTAGTCCAAGCAGTCCGGAGCAGTTGGGACGTCGGGGCGCGAATCGACCGAAAAAGCCGTCAGGCGGTCCGCGTAGTAATTGGGACGTCGGGACGCACGGGACGCGAAAAGGTGAACTAGCTGAAAGTGGAAAAAATCACCAAGTTTTGTTATCGAGTGGTTTGGGACATCCGGGCCAAAAGTACGCGCGGGGCGCGGATCGGCCAGTTTGGCGCAAGTCGGTCCATTTCGGGCGGTTCGGAGATGTCCAAGACAGTTTGGGACAGCCAGGCCAAAAGTACATGGAGGACGCGAACCGGCCGATTCGGCCGAAATAGGGGACTTTTTTCCGGGACATTTGGGCCAAAAGTATGCGTGGGACGCGGAAAGCTGAAAGAGCCGCCAACGAATGAAATCTCACCATGTGTCTTCACCTCAAACAAGAATAAGGAAGCCTGAATCAGCCGAAGCAGGAGTTTTTCATCTGGGACAGCCGGGACAAAGGTATGCATTGGACGCGAGGGACGCAAAAAGTAGAAGCGGCCGACGGCAAGGAAGAAAAGTCAACGTTTGACCCATGAACTTCAAACGGCCATAACTTTTGACTCCGAGCTCCGATTTTCACAAAATTGGACTTTCTGGAACGAGCACGACGTCCTCTATGCCATATATTTCTTATTTTTAATGAGGGTAGATATATTTAATTAAGAGAAACATATTCGGCTCCACTCAGTTAATGCTCATTCCCGTCAAATGACAGAAAACGCCTGTCAGGCCCAAAATAGCTACCTGCACTCAGAAGGCCATAACTTTTGCATTTCTCAACGAAATTGCACAAAATTTGTACCTGTTGGAATAGTGGCTCTGAGCCTGATGCACATCAATCAATAAATTCTCATATTTGATGAGATATTGATTGAAATTTTTTAGAAAACATGTGTCTGGGTTCATAACAGTGTTTTATTTGGTGGTTGGGAGTGCAATTAAGAGGCATGGTCATCATTCTTTCTCTGCTGCAGCACATGGGACAGTATGGGGAGCCTTTTGCAAGTAATATATAATAATTTTACTCCATTTAATGCCTCTTACAAGTGGTTGAAGGACAGATTTTGGGATTTACATTTTCCCTCCTCTCTCTCTCATTTTTTCTATAAATTGGAGTGTTGGGCTCATTGTAAAGGGGGGGAGTTTTCAGATAGCAAAGATCTGTCAAAATTTCTTTGTAAAGCCAATGTGTTGCAGGCCTTTGTAGTGGACTCCTTGCATGGTGATCCAGGCCCTTATCTTGTAATAGATTGAACTGTGCATATCATGAAGCAATAAAATATCAGTTTGTGGATGTATCATCCCCTACTGTGTTTTCTTGCATTCTTCTTGCCCCTTTAATCTTTCTACAAGAATATTGTGTCTATTATTATGTTCTTGCAGGGATCCATTATCATTGTGTATGCTTGGAATATTGTTGTGAATGCATTTTGCTAGATTATGGAGAACTGTCATCACCTCTTCTAGTGTGTACTTTGCTTCTGTATTTCACGCATTTTGAGACTACTCTCACACCCTCCTTTTTTGGTGTATCACCACTTTAGTGTAGGCTTTCATTTTATGCATTCTCTTTCCCTGGTCCCTTGGAAATTTAGATTAGAACAGTTAGCTTATCCCCTGCATTAGAGTACATTGTGGCAGGTAGTTTAGGAGCAAGAACCAGCTTTCTCTGGAGGTCTATCTCAAGTAGCAAGTCCCACAACTTGGAGATAGTACCCATGTTATCCAATCACACCGTGAGTTCAAGTATATGCACTTGTATAAACATAAGGGTGCTGTGATTCGGTGATAACACATATGTAGTAAAGTGATCATGAAAAAAACTAGTAAACAATAGTAAATGCCCCTAAGAAAATGCAATATATTATGGATGGATGGAATGCAAGATGGAATGATACGATAAATGTTCCCCTTGAGTGGATGGAATTGTATGTAATGAGGTTCATTTTTTTCCCCCCTAGTTGTCAAGGATGAACTATAAACGAGAGTGCATCATCAGTAAATGTTTGAGTAGTGTTGGTTATTTCTAGTGTGTTGTGGTGAGAGTGTATGTGTAATGGTGAAAAAATTCATCATGCGGAGAGATGTGCGTGAATACTGTAGCCAAAGCATGTATCACAAATTATAGGATAGATGAGTGATGATTTATCCCTAAGCGTATAACACTATGTGATGAAGGGATGAGTGATGATTTATCTCTAACCATATATCATTGCGTGATGAAGAGAAATAGGTGATAATTTGTTATAAAGCGTATGTCACTACAAGATGAAAGGAGGGAGTGGTTAGGTAACCTAAGGTGTATACAACTACAAAATGATAGAATGGGTGACGATTTAACCTAAGGTGTATGTCACTATGAGAGTGACGATGAAAACTAAGGTGTATAGTACTACAAGATGATAGTATAAGTGACGATTTAACCTAAGGTGTATGTAACTAACACTGCAAATGTCACATGAGGAAATGTCCAATGGTTAATTTAAGTTCCATTTGATTAGTAAACCCTCGATATTTGATTATGGACTGAGGAACTAAAGTGTGTTATAGGGTGATCATGATGGCACAGAGAAGAAAACATAGTATAAATAACCAACTGATGAATAAGGGATGTAGATGGGTGTTGTGGGAAATGCAATATAGGATGTGTAAGGTGTGAGGGCTAGTATAAATTAGAATGCATCGATAAAATGTAAATATAGACTCTTAAGTAATGACAACTATTGTAGTATGTATGATATGAAAAATACACAATGTATAATGTTATGAAGTGTGTAGATATCATAATGAATGTAATTCATAAATGAGGAATAGTATAATCTATAATAATCATAGAATGGATGGTGTATGATGTAGAATGTATAATGTGTAGGGTGAAGTTTTTGGGGTTCATTGTAAATGTAATCCCTCAACTTTTGAGACTAGACCGAAGTATAAGAGTATGTCATCGGGTAATGACGATGCTATGATGGGTGATATGTTATGCTGATAGGACACTGAAGGAGGAGTATGAAAGGTGATACTATACAGCTATGAAGAGGAGGGTCGAGGGATTATGTAAACTTGTCAAGAAATCTCCATCCTCTAGAGTAAAATCAAATGGACATGCATTAGTAACTATTGGTGCAAAATCATAGCACCCGTGAATGTCTAAAACCAAATGGGTTGAGACTCTCAATGTGATTACACAATATGGAGTATCTCTCAAAGTGTGGGACCTTTCGAGTTGAGAGAGCTCTCTGGAGTAAGGTTGGTTCCTATTCCACTGTTTACGTGCACACAAGTAAATATTAGAGGATGTACTCTAAACCTACTCTATTTTACCAAAGAGACAGGGTTGAGAAGATAGAGAAAAAAAACCTAGGCTAACGAGGTGATGCACCAAAGTAATGTTAAACACTCATTTTGCAAGCTAACACAGACCATAAAAATGTAGTGTAAAACCCATGCACATATAACAAAACTGCAATGAGAGATCAGAAGGGAATAATGAACACATAAGAGGGTTGAGATTCATCCACATACATATATTATTGCTCCAAAATTCGACACAATGCGTTAAAGTGGCCAAGAGGCAAAATATTATATCACAACTTGAATGGGATGTTTGGAAACTCCGTAAATTCTCTTATAGACAAGGGAAGAAGTGAGTGTGTAAAACAAAAATTTCCAACCCTTAAAAATGAACCCAGCTCCTTTTATATATTCATCACAAAGAGGAGAAGTAGAGAGGTGTGAAACCTAATTTGAAACTCAGCTACCAGCCATTAATGCTCCTGTGAATCCATCCACAATCTGTCTAATCCATTGCTCCTTGGCACTTTGAAGAAAGAAGAATGACGAATCAAATATAGTTTGATCTCATTGTAGTAGAAATTGGATTGTGTTTTAACGGCGTGAAGACATTTTCCCACTTTTCACCACCTAACCTTGCCAAAATGAAATTTTAAGGTTTTCATGGTGTAGAAGAGGTCGAGACCTTTCGAATGGTACCAATTTTGTCAAATTTCAGGTAGTGAGTCAAAAGATATGTTCATTTGAATATTTGAATTAGGCCCTTACAAATAATGGCAAAAACCAGTTATTAGAATGGGTCTGCGGGCCCGAAACCTACTTTTTTGTTCTTCTGCAAAAAAAAAAAAGAAAAAATTGCCCCGCAGCCCCACAATATATTTTGGTAAAAAAACCTCAGTCCATATTTTCCATTTGGGGAAAAACTCACTCCAAGGCCCATCGGCCCACATTCAATATAGGCTTAACATGTGGCTCCTTGGGCATAGGAAAAGAAAAAAATTAAACTTACCTCTGGCGATCTGCCATCATGCTTTGACTTGAAATATGGCCATGTGGAGGGATGGCACTTGTATAAGGACCTGCTTCTGGATTTATCTTTGAAGATGCGCCAGATTGACACATGGAAGCCTTACGATCCTTTGAGTTTCCACTTTGGGCCATGCCTTTGAATGTGCACCGTTAAGACACATGGCGCTTTCCGCCGAAACTTCATACTTAATCAATTTGGGCCCACTTTTCATTTGACCTCTGTTAACCCCTGGACATGTGGAGGGCTAGTGCAAGTTTGAGTTTCTGCCTTGGGCTCCCATCTTGAAATTGCATCAAGCTGACACTTGGTAGCCTTGCACCTGTTTGGACTTTTCAACGGCCAACTCTATCTTCTTCGGGCTTGAGAAACGTGGAATATTCACACTCATTTTGGAATTGGATTTTTCTTTAAAACATGAAGGTGCGTCGTTTGAACACATGGAGTCTTCCACTGATTCCCCCATACTTAGCAAATTTTGGGCTCGTTCTGCATCATTTGTAGAGCCTGAAAGACTTCGATCCTTTCTCTGTTCCTCTCCTTTGAGCATCTGGTTTCTTTGACACTATTTTCTCTTCCCTAACCCTTCTATTCCATTATAGATCCTTCCTGCAACCTATTTATTGGATTTGAAACATGGGCTCGTGCGACGGAGTCGTCCCTTGGATTTATTCCTACATAGGGTCCTATTTGATTAATTTTTTTGGGGGAAAATTTGAGATAACAATTTGGTGACTCACAGGGACATTTGCCTTCTATATGAAGAGATCACTTGCCTTGTTGTATCCATTGGACACAGATTCATGGACGGTGGCCTAGTGCTGGTCCTGTTTGTCTGGAAATGAACACTTTAAGACCAGATTTTAGTTTCTCTGTATTTTTTTTATTATGAAATGAGCAATGGTTATAGCAACTACTAGTCTCCCTATTGTAAGATGTTCAAGGACCTGGTTCATTCACCTAGAGGCACGTTCAAGTATATAACAATGAAAACCTGGAGCAATAAGAAACCTTATGCCACAACACTTAGGGAAACAAAACCTACGCTACAGCAAAACAATGTGTATACACACTTAGGGGAAAATAAAGCTCTATGCTAATATTTAAAAGGGTGGAACCTTCCATTTTTAGTACCAATGTTTGAGATGGATCTCGTTTCCTAGGTTGTGCAATTCTTTGCCATCCAATTCAGCCATTTGTTAGGAATTGCTACTCTTGCACCTTGTGATCATGTAAGGGCCACTCCAAATGGAATCAAATTTTGAATGTTTTCCTGGCTTTTCCCGATCTGCATCCCACTTTAGAACCAAGTCCCCTTCTAGAAAGGTCCTTGTTCTCGCTTTCTTGTAAAAACTCTTCGTGATCAATGTTTGATACTTTTCCATGCTTTACATTGCATGTTATCTTGCTACTCCCTCCATTATCTCTCCATACCTGATTTCCATGGGTTTGAAATTGCCCAGTTCTAACTATTTCATGAGCTTCAGAGTCGGAAACTCCAATGATATGGGAAATACTGCTTCTTTTCCATATAAAAGATTGTATGGGGAGCTTCTTTTGGATCTTTTGGATGTGATCATATCAGCCCATACAGATGATTTGAGATTTGTATACGAAGTTCTCTGATTTTCATCAAGAGTCCTTCAGATAATCCTTAATAGGTTTTTTTTTGTGGACTCTGCTTGGCCAATACCTTGAGGATAATAGTTTTATGAAGTGCTGAGGTACACACCATTCTTGATTGACCATTCAGTGATCCTTGCACCAAGTAATGCCAATGCATTATCAGATATAATAGTGGCAGGGACACCAAACCTAGTGGCTATTCCTTCATAGAAATCCAAGATGTTGGATTCATTTTCTTCTTATAGTGCCACTGCCTCAGTCCACTTGGTGAAGTAGTCTATTGCTGTAAGTATCCACTTGTGGCCTTGGATCAAATTTGGTTTAATCACCCCAATGAAGTCTAGTCCCCATTACATGAATGGCTGATCCACTGAAATTGGGTGAAGGGGTATGGCTGCTAATTTCTCTTTTTATGTGAAGAATGCACACTTCTTGCTCTTCTTGATCCATTAGTAGCAATCCCTGAACACTGTAGGCCAATAATAACTAGATTTCATGATCTTGAGATCTATTACTCGAGGGGAAAAGTGACCTCCTTCTCCATCATGAAACTCATGCAACACTCTCTCAATTTGGACCGTCCCAATGCACCTCAATAGAGCACTATTGATATCCTTTTTAAATAAGACACCACCAACAAGCACATATGGGATGGCTTGTAGTCTAAAGTATCTCCTTTTTGCTTTGTTCCATTCTAGAGGGCACAAACCTATATGGATATAATGCACCAAGGCTTGGGTTCAACATTGAGCAGGTGAATCATTAGGTGGTTGCTCTTGATCATTCTGTAGAAATAGGACAACCTCTTTTTCATCCACTGACTTATCTTGTTACTTGGAAGTGAGTTGTTCACGCATACCCATTCTATTAACCAGTTTGGTCACCTTGATCTCAATGTCATAATCCATTACACAAGTACTCCAAACTTCTCTCTTCTCATTCAAGTCCTTGCTCAGGAGAAAATATTTGACACCGACATGAGATACTAATAGTTGAATCTTATTGTTTGAGGCCAAATGTATGAACTTCTTCAAGCTGCTAATAATATCAAGGACATGCTTCTCAATGAAATAGTACTTTACCTCATAGTCCTCCAATCTTTGACTGAAAAAGGATATGGGTTGTTCTGAACCTTCATTGTTGTTTTGGACCAAGATGGCTGAGATGGTGTCTATCCCTCTAAAAGCATGTAGCATGAACTCTCTTGAGAAGTTTGGGTTAATGAAATTTGGGGCTTGTGATATTGCAAGTTTGATGTCCTCAAAACTCTCTTTTTCTTCATCTCTCCATTTAAATGCAAGACTCTTCTTCAACATCATTGTTAAAGGCTTCAGAAGAGTGGCAAAATTAGGTACGCTTTGGAGAGACTCTTCTTGCTATGGCAATGGAAGTGGCTTCAAATCTTTCAGGATCAATTTCTAACCCTTCTCTAGAGACAATGTGGCCCAACAGTTTACCCTCATGTGCCAAGAATACACATTTCTTTGGGTTTAAGGACACTCCAAACCTTTTACATCTCTAGAATACTTGTCTGAGGTGGAAGAGATGGTCTGTAAATTTTTTTGAGAAAAAGGTGATATCATCCAGATACACCAGAACTATATTTCTTATCAAGCCTTTCAATTCCATGTCCATAGCTCTCTAAAATGTTGCTCCAAAATTTTATAGTCCAAATGGCATCTTCTTATAAGCATATGTGCCACATTTGGTAGTGAAGGTTGTCTTGAACTAATCCTCCACTTTAACCACTATCTGGTTATATCCTTGGTATCCATATAGCAATGAAAATCTTTCAGAGCTAGCCATAACCTATAGCATTTGTTCCATTGATGGAAGTAGGTAGTGATCTTTGAATGATGCTCTGTTTAGATCATGGAAGTCCACACATAGTCTGATCTCTCCACTTTTGTTCCTCTTATGCACCAAGTTGGAAAACCAACTTTATTGCTTGATAAGGAATACGATGCTAGCCTCAATAATCTTATTCAACTCTTTTCTCATAAGAGGCTCTATGTGAAGGTTCAATAGCCTTTGCTTCTGTCTGAAAGGCTTAGATCCTGGATCCAACTCGATTGTGTGTTGTACCAAATTCGGGTTGAATCCTCTTAAATCTTTGTAGGTCCAGGAAAATACATTTGGAAACTCTTGAAAAAGTTGAATAAACTCATATTTCTCTTATTCAGTGCTTACCTTTCCAATCTGCAACATTTTTCCTTCTTCGATGAAAATGGGCTCTGAATCTTCACCGTTTACCTGAATATTTGCCTTCTCCTTTCGGAATTGGTCATTTGGGTTGAAGATTGAATAAAAAGTGAAAAGATCATTTGGTAGTTTGTTGGTCCTCAGCTGCACTACTTGATCACCATACTGTTGCTCATGTTTGAATTCGTTCTTGGAGGAGGACTTAACTTCTTTTGGTAAAAATTTGACAATTTGTTGATCATTCTCGAAGACCTGCCAACTTGTGTTGTTATCAAAGACATCTGGTCTCACAACCACTTTTATATGGGGATGATATTTATCACTCTTGATACTTTCTACAACATAAAATTCTGCCCCAATTACTGCCAATCTGTCTACCACTTCATTCTTCTTCCTTGAGATAGAATTGATGCTTAATGCTTCAAAGTCCTAGATGAGGTCCCATACCTGATTCTTATAGCTCTTTAACAGATCATTATTGGCAGCATTTTTTCCTCGGACTTGATTAGCAACTAGCTCGCTATCACCAAACACTTGCAGGTTTTTGATTCCTCTTTTCCTTGACCAATGTCGTCCATGGACCAAAGCCTCATATTCTTCTATCTAGTTTCAAATAGGAAAATTGGAAATGGAAATCTGAGTAGTATTTCATAACTTGGGGGGAAACAAGCATAGCTCCTCCTACATCTCCTTGTCTAATTCAGGATCCATCAAATAACAGTTGTCATACCTCATTATCATTTATATGGTTTGGCTTAATGATGTCAGGAACAGGGTGATTCTCCACATGCAAAAAATAGAATATTATCTCAGATTCCTCCATATCTTTATAGTGTTCAAAAGTATGCCTCTTGTTCACCCACTTGTCGAGGGTCAAGTCTGGGATACACCCCCACCTTGGTATTTTCTTCAAAAGTGCTTGGGATATCCTCTTGATCAAAGGCTGAACAATTGACATTAATCGGGCTAGGTACATAAGACTAAATATGGTAATCTGTAATGGGATCAAATCTAATTGTGGCCTTAGCTCCATACCTTGTTCTAAAAAGCATGTGCAACCAATCAGCAGAAAGATAGCCTCCAATACTAGTAGTGAAATCTCTCGACAAACACAATGAAAAATGTGGTGGAAAGTCTATGACTGATACGATCTATAACACAGTCAAATTGGGGTAGGCATGCAATGTGAGGCTAAAATCTTTGATGACTCCAACAATTGTCATTTTTTTCCCATCCAATTACACTACGCCCCTGGATATGACTTTGTATTGAAGTCCCAGCTTATCAGCTATTTGTTTTATAGAGCTACTTGCCCCCAAATGTACCAATTTTTCCCCAATGATCAATGAAAAATATAACAGATGGGGATTCATATTTTTACCTTTTTTTCCTCCATTATTTCCTCCAGTCTGAGATGCATTCATAAAAAGTTTCACTTGCTAGTTAGGGGGTTCATTTGAGCTTGACCAATTGGCCATAACAATATGCAATAGATCTCTCTGTCCTGGAATGGCGAGTGACTCCCACATTGAAATATTCACATTTGTCTTCTTCATTTATTCAAAGATGTTAAATGAGCTATCCTTTTTCTACCCCTTTCCTGGTACATTTTTCTCTTGCACATGGGTTGTTAATACCGGTGCCTGAGTGGGTTTGGAAGGTGGCTTGGAATGAATTTTCATATTGGGAGTTACATGCTTAGTGAAATACCTTTTGGAGTAATGGAGGGTTGAGGATTACCTGAATTTGGTGACTGTCCCTCTCCAATATTCCTTTTCTTGGACCATGTATTGGAAGCTACACTTTGAGAAGGTGTTTGATTCATCCCACATAAGTCTTCAACTTGCCAATTGACAAGAATAGTCTCACTTGGAGATGCTTCTTTTTAAGCTCCTTTTTGCTGACTTTATTCTTAGCTAGAATATTTTGACACACCAATGGTCTGTACCATCAAGGCTTGGTATAGTGCACCATTGAAACATATTCACTAGTTGTGAGGCTGATTGCATAGGAAACATTAGTCATATTCTTGTGCCATATTGTTTTGTGCTGGAACCAGGGCCCTTGATGTTGAATATTTGTTTAGATCATATGACTGGAAAGGCCTAACACCTTGTGGTTTTCCTTGGCTTTGGTTTTGATTTGCAGCCTGAGTTGGTTTCCTATTTTGCTGATATGGGGGTCTATCCTAATATTGACCTTGAAGTTGATATGGCTTAGAGCTCTGAGCTTGGTACCTTTTGATAGTTACCAACTCATTCCCTAGATTCTGCAACTATTTCATAACTTCTTGAACCTCTTTTGAGGTACTAGAAGATGAGGAAGAGGCCTCAACTGAACTCTAATTCCTAGGAGCAGGTATAAGAGCTAACATTGGTATCTGACTAGTGCTTAGATTTCCTAGTTTTGGGTATAGAGGCATGGGTGGCCTAGGAGCAAGCTTTCCATCTTGAATTAAATAATTTCCAGCTCTGATAGGGATGTTATAGGCTACAAGTAAGGTGGTGCCTCCCATTGATTGAACCATTAAAGTAATATTAGAATTTACAGCTCTAACAAAGTATAAGAAAGCACCTTCATCTTTGGGCCTTATAGCCACTGGAATCCTATCCTATGTCCTTTGAAATCTAAGGTTGAAATGTGTCAATTGCTCATTAGGAGTCCTCTTGATTGTTGTAAGTTACTCCAAAAAGGATAGATTATATCCCTTTTCTCCAAATATATTATGAAGAGCTCTTCACATATGGTCCCAAGTTTGAATAGAGCCTGTTGTTAGACTCCTGAACCATTGTGAAGCTTTACACTTGAGTGAAGAGGCTAGTAACTTGACTACACTGTCCATCTTAGTGATCTCATGAATGGCACAGACATTTGTAATGTCTTGAATGTGGTCACTAAGAGAAGTCTAGTTCTTTCCAGTGAAATATGAGATGCTATTTAATGCTGCAAGTGGGACTAGATTTTGTGAATTAAGGGAAAGTAGACTAGTGCTAGTGAAACTGACATAAGGATTTGGTTGTGCGATTCTGATTGGCCTGAGAAATATTGTTGATTTAATGAACGGCATACCAAGAGGAGGTGTCGACAAGGTTCTGTTTGGTGGATATGGAGACCTCTAGGCTCTTCTCCCTCTTCCCCTTCTATCTAGGGACAAGTGTAGATAGAAAAATAGTCCCTCCTCTCTGGTTCTTGACCTTGTTTGTATTCTTCTCATGAACATGATAAGCTTGGAATATTGAAACCTATAGACTATGATTATTTTGGAGTCACCAGATATGCAATTTCAAATCTTTTCAAAAGCTAAAATTACAGGAAGTGCACATCAATCTTGCTAAAATAAAGATGGAGACTTCTTGGTCCCACCAGGTGTGCCAAAACTGTTGCTGTAGAATCACAACACCCCTGAATGTCTACAACAAAATGAGTTGAGACACTGAATGTGATTGCACAACAGAGACCATCTCTCAAAGTGTGGGACCTTGCGAGTTGAGCGAGCTCTCCGGATTAAGGTTGGTTCTTATTTCTCTGTTCGGGTGCACACGAGTAAATTTCAGAGGATCTACTCTAAACCTACTCTATTTTACCAAGGATACAGGGTTTAGAAGATACAGAAAACAAATCTAAGCTAATGAGGTGATGCACCAAAGGAATGTTAAAAAAATGTTTTGCAGGATAACACAAACCATATAAATGCAATGCAAAACCCATGCATAGATAACCAAACTACAATGAGAGATCAGAAGATAGCAATAAACACATGAGAGAGTCGAGCATCATCCAAACACATATATTATTTGTCTAAAAGTCAATATAGTGCATCACAGTGGCTAAGAGGCAAAATATTGCATCACAACTTTAATAGGAGGTTTGAAAACTCCACAAATTTGCTTATAGACAAGGGAAGAAGGGAGAGTGCAAAATATAAATGTCCAACCCTTTACAATGAACCCAGATACTTCTTATATAGATTTAGTACATAGAGGAGAAGGAGAGAGGTGAGAAAACTAATTTGAAACTAAGCTACTGGCCATTAATTCTCTTGCAACTCTGTCGCTCTGTGTCTTCTTGGCACTTTGAAGAAATAAGAACAGTGGATCAAATCTAATTTGATCTAGTTTTTAGAGCAATCAGATCACATATTAATGGTGTGAAGACATTTTCCCAATTTTCACTAACCTAAACTTTCCAAAATTAAAGTTTCAAGTTTCCATGGTGTAGACGAGGTCGAGACCTTTCCAATGGTACCAATTTTTTCAAATTTCGGCCATTGGGTCAAAATATATGTCCATTTGAATATTTGAATCGGGACCATACAAAAAAAGGTGAAAACCAGTTATGATAACGGGTTTACAGGCCTGAAACTCATTATTGTGCTCTTTTGCAAAAAATACAAAAATGTAAAAATTTCTGCAAGCCCCGTAATACCTTTTTGTCAAAAAACCATCCTCGGGCCAGTTGGTCCATATTTTGCATTTGGGCAAAAAATCACTCTAAGGCCCGCCTGCTCGCATTCAATATAGGCCTGATATGTGGCTCCTTGGGCATCAACGAAGCCAAAATTTACAATTACCTCTAGGGACCCGCCATCCTGTTTTGACTTGAAATATGGCCATGTGGAGGGTTGGCGCTTTTCTAAGGACCCACTTTTGGAATGATCTTTGAAGATGCATCGAGATGACATGTGGAATCCCTATGCACCTTTCAATTTCTGCTTTGGGTCGTGCCTTTGAATGTGCACCATTATGACACGCGACACTTTCTTCCTAAACTTCACACTTACACAATTTGGGCTTGCTTTGCATTTGACCTCTGTTGACCCCTGGCCACGTATAGGGCTAGCAAAAATTTGAGTTTCCATCTTGGGCTCCTATCTTGAAATTGAGCCAAACTGACACGTGCTAGCCTTCCGCTTGTTTGGCCTTATCAATGGCTAGCTCTATGTTTTTCAGTCTTGAGACACGTGGAAGCTCCGTGCTCATCTGGGAATTACCTTTTTCTTTGACCCTTGAAGCTGCGTTGTTTGAACATGTGTCAAATTCTACTAATTCTCCCATACTTATCCAATTTTGGGGTCGTTCTGCATCATAAATAGAGCTTGAAAGACTTTGATCCTTTCTGTGTTTCTCTCCTTTGAGGCTCTGGTTTCTTTGACACCGTTTTCTCTTCCTCGACCCTGCTACTCCATTATAGAGCCTGCTTGCAACCTGTTTGTTGGATTTGAAAAGTGGGCTCATGTGACGGAGCCGTCCCTTGGATTTCTTCCTACACGAGGTTGTGTTTGATTAATTTTTCTAGGGTAAAAATTGAGATAACAGTAACTTCATAAGATTTAGTGGTGATTTGATTAGGTAATGATCCCCTGATATGTAAGCGATACATGTCCATAACATATTATTCATCAATGAATGGAGGAGAGGGATATTCATGTGTATACCAATGAGTGAGGTTTTGTGTATAACCTAGGAAAGAGCTATTACAAATGATAGAACATTAAAAAGGCATAGGAAAGGATATGTATGTATGATCTAGATCTAAGGCTACGCCAATTTTTTCTAGCTATAATTGTTCTAATGTGAGTAGTGCAGTGGTAAGAGTAGGTGTAAGAAATACATAGAGATGAAAGAAACAAAGTCCAAAATAAACTATGACATTGACCAACCCATAGAATAAATGAGGATGGTATGGCAGTTGATGAATATAAGCAACAAAAAACCCTAATAGGGCTAAGCCATCATGCGTACATATGATTTCAAGTGAAGTGGGATATAATGGAATGTGCTCCCAGTACAAACCATGTATGAAGAGTGTACACGTGAATGGTGGGAAAATAGACGTTGAAGATGAGGATGTGCTAGTATTGTCTATGGAGGGAACAAGCGGATGATATGTAATAATAGTTGGAAGCGTAGAAGAGATAACATCTAGTAAATAAATAATTACCTCAAGTGGTGGTAAATGCGGTGGGTTATCCATAGTTTGAGGCTCATCTGTAGTATCAATGTAAGGGATAGGAAGACTTGTGTTAAGGTCATGAAGAAAATATTGGAATGGGTCACGGTCTCGAAATATATTATACTCAATACGTTCATATAATAACTTGATGCAACAATGGACCATAGAAGAAACCACTTGCATGCAATAGAGCCATGGTCTTCCTAACAAGTAATTGTATGATTCTAGAAAATCAATAACAAGAAAAAGGGTGTGGAGGGTTTTAAGATCATCAGTAAGAGGAAAGGTAAGATGTCTAGGACAAAGACAAAAAATACCATCGTAAGCAAAGAGTTAAATAAAATAAGCACTTATGTCATGAGAAGACATTCCAAAATCCTAGAGGAAGGACATATGGCACAGATTAAGCTTAGAACCATTAATAATGAAAGTTTTTCTGACACCAACATTGTAAATGTAAGACATAATATTGAGTGGTTGGTCATTGTCAAAGTGATGAATGTCAGAAGGAGGATTGGCCTTGAATGCTATATATTGTGAAAAGGCATCGAAAAATGTGTTTTATATGGAATATAGATGCATGTCAAAAGAAACATTTGTATTAGCAAAAATGTGTTGGACATGATGATTTAAATCGGGATGGGTAAGAAGATATTCATTGATGGAGATGCTCATGATGGCTAAATGATAATGCAAAACCTTGGAAGGTGTTATGAAGAAATGTGGGGTTCACAAAAATGATTAACTAAAATTGAACTAAACTATGGGAAGAATAGTAACTAGTTAATCTAATATAGGACGATTAAAACGTTGAAAACTACTCTTAGACAATATGGAATATAAGTAAATAAGTATACCAAATGAAATAAAACCCTGAGTGTGAAATATATAAAAGGAAATGACTTAGCTGTTTATTAGAGATTGTTGCAGGTTGTCGCAGGTCTGACTGTAGATCTTAGAAGTAAAAATGATCACTCAGAGGAACCACAGAGGTCATATCGTTAAGATATAAGGGGGTTGTAGCACCCAGAAAGGTACTGAGGCACCACAGGGTGTCCTAGTTTGTAGAATAGGCACCACTGTCTCTACAACTACTCTAAATTTAGTTTTGGCATGGTCATAAGATGATCTAGAATATTTCCTATCTCTCGCACTGAATATGCAGAGCTACATCGAATTTTCCAAGAGATGGAAGATGAATTAATGACCTACAATAGAGAAAGAAGTATCAAAACCCTAAAAATAAAATATTCAAAATGAATGGGTCAGATTGACCTCAGGTGCCATAAAAGTGGGATTACTAAACTGAGTGTTCCACTACATTTTGGACCTAAATGTAGATCATGTGTGTGTTTGCATGTCGTTCCCTAGGTGCTCTTGTGCAAGTTGCACTTTGTTAAGTAAAGAGCAATTATAACTATAGACAAACTAATAACATGTGTGCATGAAAAAGAACAGAATGCACCCCTTATGATGTATGTGTTGATGCAGATATCCTATCCTTGATGTGTGACAGTATGTGGATGTAAGTTATGCAATGGATGGAACTCTAGATCGACTGATAGTAGTATGTGATACTATGACCATCATTATTGTTTCATAACCTTATATTTATATGGTTTTCTTGATCTAATTTCATAATTAACCCTGACATGGCTGACTAGGAAAAAGATAAGGATGAAAAATGTCTAGAAGAGGCCCAAAAATAGGGGGGAAAGTAGAACATGGACCAAGGCACCCTAGTATGATCCATCATGCATAAAATTACATCATCATTAGGTATCATTTAAGATCATTTGACATTAATGAAAACTCACAAAAAAATCTTCAAGTTAATCTCTAACATAACCAAGTAACAATCTCCAATTTGACATCAACTATGCATAACACTATCGTCATGATATCAAAAACACTTAAAACTCTCCATGACCAAATTTATTAGGAAATAAGGGATAAAATATGTAGAACAATCATTCACATAATCGCAACAGTAAATAATAATATGTAGAAAATATTACAGATATCAAATAAAAGTGCAGGATAAAAATAACAGCACAAATGTGACAATTTTTTATGTGGTCTACACCTAAATATGGGGCTAAGTTAAAACCAAGAATAAAGCTTTCTCAAATTTTATTACAAACTGCCACTCTAAATAGCATATACCCAGATCTGCTTGGATCTATACTAAAAAAACTCACTGAATTTAGACCCAAATCTAGACACATCTACAATGTTACATCAACCCTACCATATGCACAAAACCACATAAGTATACAACTACTTAAGCAATTTTACAAAACCATGGGTATCAAAACCATGGGCCAAAACCATTCCATAAACCTATGGGTCATAAATCCAACCCATATGAGAAAATCACATTTCGCAGACCCCCAGTCAAGGCCCAACAAGTCTACAGTAATATTGATGTACAATCTTCAACACTTTATCACATGAAAATAGGCTCCAAAACCTAAAAAACTTGAGATCAATGAAAACTTATCAATGTGATTTTTGACGAGTTAAAGGGAATTAAAATTAGGATAGGTTCTTGTATGTAGGTAATCATGTGTAGTAAGATCCAGACAATAAGATCCAGATAGCACTATACGGCCCTAAAAGTATGTTGTGGCATATGATTTTATTTTAGGTGCCCCTTGTCCCATGTTCACACTAAGACGAAAATGTTAGGAATTAATAGTTTAGTGCATACATTGGAATATTAAGTTGTTGATTAATTTGTTATTTGTTAATTGAGGTTGGTTACAATATTACATGTATATAATTTAACTATTTTTCTATGACATTTTATGATTAGTTATTTGTTTGTTATTGAAAGACTTCTTGAAAATAGGGTCAAGTCTAATCTCCTAACATAACCAAGTAACTAGGTTTCCAATTTGACATAAAATATGAAGTTTTAATTATAATTAGATTTTCCCTATACAAATATTGACTAAACTCTATATCATTTAACTAATTAAGTTTTCTAGAACTATAGTAGTGGATTCTCTAATGTCTGTGAATCTTATTTTAGATGATGGACATACTTCTTAATGATTCCATTTTGCAAGTTTTAAAAGTGAGTATGTTAATAAAATTCCATATGACATCTAGGTAACTTAAGTATTGTTAACATTCTTATATATGGTTTTGAAGATAAAATATTACTATAAGATTGAGCTAAGAGGATGAAAGGAACCAACAAGTGATAACGTTTCAATACAATACCTAGATCTGGACATTGGATCTATACTCAAAAAACTCACTGACATTTTTTTCCAAGATTCTACTACATATCCGGACCTAACTGTTACAATTTTCGAAACCTGGCGTATGAACAATGAACCATCATAAGTAGTCACATCCTAGAACATAGATTTTTAGAATCAATCCTGTGTAGTAATATTCATATTTTGTTCTAGGACCACACTTGTCTAATCTCTATTGGAAATACTTTGGGTCATATATAATTCATTGATCCCAAAACCACTGATTTCACACACAAAAACTTCAAGGCCTAACAAGTCTACAGTAATATTGATCTTGACAATCTTCCGAAAACTCTACCACACTGAATATAGGATCTTAAAGTCCGAAACATAACTTGAGACACAATCATTAGACTTATGAATGTGCTTTCCCTTCAGGTGCAGTTAAATTGCTTTGCTACAAGAAACACTATTGATAGTTTCTTGGGATGGAAAAGTGTAATCATGTGCAAAAACAATTGGTGGAAACAATTCCTTTCTAGATAGCATTTATTTTTTGCCCTACCAAGGATGATTGTGGTTTCAAATGTAGATTTGGATGTGGTAGGTTGCCCCTTAGTCCCATGGAAACTCACTACTCAAGAAATTATTATTGGTAGGAGTTAATGGATAAGTACAAACACATGGATTATCTAAGCATAAAGCGGATTAATTTGAAATTTGTTCCTCCTGAGGTTCCTATAGAAAATAACATGTATATCTTCCAATTGAGGTTCTATGAGGTTATTCTTCCTTTCAAGTTATTTGTTTCTGACGGGTGGAAGACTGATGACTAAAAAGAAAAAATCCAATGTGTCTAATTCCAATTTATTATAACCTAGCTTGGTATGTGCAACTAAAATATGCAGCAGTTGTAATTATACTATTAGTTTTTCTCTATGTAAATATTGAGTTATGTTTGTATTTTTAGTTCTTGGCTAATGTAAGTGGTTTCTAGAACTACAGTTGTGGATTTCATGTAATGTCTCTGAGATCTTGATCTCCTTAGATGGATGGACATACATCTGTAATGATCTAGATTTTGCAGTGATTTTTGTTAGTGGGGTATAGTCCCTAAAAAAAAAAATCTATTTGCCATCTAGGTAAAAAAAAATTTAAATTTTGTTGAAAAAATGGGTATATGAAAATGAGAAATTTATATAAGATTTCAAAATAGTGAACTAAGTGAAGATAGGATATATGTGGTTGTCTTTGCCAAGAATAATAATAAAAAAAATTAGTGTCAAAATGGAATATTATAAAATTTAAATGTCTACAACTATCATGGAACTTTGTCTCCAATCTCTAACACCAGTTGTCTTTGGCTAATTATCTCTACTGTTATGACACATGTATAGGAAGTTTACATATTTTTAAAAATATCCTTAATGCATGGGTCATTTGCAACAAGAAATATAAATGTCCCAATATCTAAGGTTTTTTTTTATAATGGTAACTCAATTTATGTGTGCATATTGGAAAATTCATTGTATGACTTAAAGTAGGATCATAAAAGTTGGTATAAAAATATTGATATATTTATAATCAATGTTTGTTTTATTGGTGTTATTATGACCCTATAGTGTGCACTAAGAAAATAGATGATAAAATCCTCATTTAGTATTATATATTGATAAATAAATCATCGTAAAATCTTTGACACACTATTTTCATGATTTGACATTAGTTTTGAAGAATTCATTTGGGATGATTGATTTGGAATTTCTGCAACTTTACCTGGATCTTTATATTTCAAAATATATCAAAGGTATTTCCATCCACAAATTTAATTGATAACAATACATTTTCTTTTTCTTCATCATGGAGAATTGCAATTTAGTGCCAAATCCCCTTTCATTTGGGAGTTTATTGTTTTTCAAAATTTTCTACTCCTTAGTTGATGGGACACTTTACGTGAAGTTTTTTGGAAGCCTACTCTACATGAATCAAACACAATATTATAGGTCTTTAGTTTTGAATCTCGTATTACACTATTTTCATGATCCACATGAAATATACTAAACATATGCAAATAGAAATTATTGGTGTACTACTAGTTATGGTATTAAGAAGAATTCAGGTGGTATTGCCTTAATTTTGTTGTTATAGTTTAGGGGAAAGTAGAATGAAACTATATTCCACCTAAAGTGATACTTGTAGTATAATTAAATAGAAATTGGATTGGATCATGATTCAAAAGTGAAACACTCGATATATCTATAATGTTGGGGTATGTCTTGTGTCTTGTTCTCATTATCACAAACCATGATTATTATTTCAATTACAAATCTGGAAGATTGTGGATTTTCTGATATAGGATGTGATTCATTTTGGATATGACGAATGATTTCTAAAAATTTGCTTCCATTTACCTAAACCAAAACAATTTTTTTGTGATGATAAAAATATCATTAATCTATCTCATAACCCAATGGAGAACCAACTCAGAAAACATGTCGAGATACATAAACATTATATACAACATCTAAAAAGGGAAAAAATATTTACATTAATATTTTTAGAATAGAAAAAAATTCTTTAAACATCTACAAAAATCCATTCATGAGAGTTGATTTTTTCATCTTAAGAAACTTTTCAAAGTAATGGAATGATTCAATCAAAGTGGTAGTTCAATGATTTCTCATTTTCCTTCATGAATTTATGTACGAAGGAGGATGTTAGAGTATTTAAGCTCAGGATATTGTTTTATGATATTAATATGTACTAGTTTATGATATTAAGTTATACTTATAATATAGTTTAATGCATGTAGATAACTCAACAAATGGTGGACAATTATCCAAATTTAGTAATAGGGAACATTTTCAACCTTGTTATTCAATTGTTTGACTAATCCTATATATATAACATTACTTTAAGACTTCCCTAATAAGTAAATACTTTCTAAAACCTAACCATAATCTATTATCTTTTAATTATAAAATCATACAACTAGTTTGTAAGATTCATTTTAGAAAAGAGTTGTTATTTGTCAAGAGAACTCAACTAATAACTTATTAATAAAATTTTGGTAGTAATACGATCCTTAAAGCATATATATTATGTTTTAGAATTAAACTTTTAATGTTTTATTATATATGTAAGCTTGTGTGTGTTTCTCTTATGGTTATTTACAATCACTCAAGAAATTAAGAAAATATTTATATTAGCTATTTATATTGTTAGTGCTCCATTTATGTATTCGTAAATAATAATTTCCTGAACTATTTATTATAATGTGAATATGTGTTAGTAACTTTTTATTAGTTTTTATGTAAAACAATAATAATTATATTTCGTTAGTGAGTAAGAAACAACTCCTTATAAATACCTCCTATTTCCTATATATTTGGTGTCTGTAATATAAAATTTAATGGAGAACCTTGAATATCTTTCTTCATTATTTATCTTCTGTATCTCAGATCATTCTATAAATCTGCTGCAAATTTTTCTTCTGGCATTAGTGTGATATGGGATTCTTAAATTTTTACGAGGCATATCCATCTTAATCATGGTTTCCCTATGGAGTAATTTCTTGGAATCATCAGTATATTGGTCAATCTGATATGCATCGATATTCTCTTGACGTTTTGTGTTGCATTAGAATTTACATTGAGCGTAAATTACAGGATCCGATCGTCTCTTTACCGTCTCCACATTTTCATGCCACATATATTTGACTTCCAGATGTAGTAGGGACGTGATATCTACGCTTCTAATAGTTTTTGTGTATGAGCATTCACCTGATAGCGCTAATAGAATTTGAACGTTTCGGGGATTATATGTATTAATCTCATTTCATCATCCTCTACAATTAAATTTTGTACAGACCTCTGCCAGTCGAGTTGTGCCAGATGTATGTTCTTATTTATCAAACAGATAGTTCAATACGTCTCCTTTAAACACACACATATATCAACACTTTTGGATTCATGCATATTTTTATTTGCATCACACTCTTGCATGCTCGCCACTCGCCATGGATATGCAGTTTTTATATTATCTAAACTACGGATCAACATTGACACTTCAAGGGACGATTTATTCTCCCATGTTCTTATATTCCTCATGGATCAACACCATACCTATACAACTAGCACGCATATGTCAATATATATATATATATATATATATATATATATATATATATAAAAGGTTTGTCCTTTTTTTTAAAAACCAGATATAGTGCTTTTATTTCTTGAAATTAGAAATAGCTCTCTCCGTGAGGTCAGGTCAAAGATTTTATTCACTTCAACCTCCCACTTGATTATAAATTTATTGAAGAATATATTTTTTTAAGGTTATTTTTTCGAAGAGGCGGAGATTATCATTTTCTATTTTTATTGTCAAAATTTTAGTTTTTATTGTGGCATTTAAGTCAAAATATATATTTACCATCAATGTATCAAAGTTGTAAGTATGATTTGATCTATATTAGATCAGGTTATATAGTAACAAATATTCTCGATGTTTATCCATCTATGTTTAGTATCATAAAAGGTGGGTCAACTGCATTGTCAATTGTAAAGTCTATTTTGCATCAAGAGTCAAAGTCAAAAATTATAAAATATAAAACTAAAATATTCTTATGCACACATTTTTGGTGTTACCCAACGTCTTGACAATCTTTTATCCTCAGAGGCCAAATTTGTTGGATAGGCAGGATGAAATTAGAGGACGGAGGAAAACAAAGGTTGAAGGTTGATTAGGGACATCTCATCAGTCGCCAATGATGGGGCCACATCAAGGGTTTAGTGAAAATGTTTTAGTGTGATTTCAGTTGCATGTGGTATGCTTTAGATTTCATTGTTCTTCTATGCATTATTTTTTATTTCAAGTTTTGCGGAACAATTGGAAATTTCACATTAAGGGGGAGAACATGATCCAATGTTCCATGTGCATTATGTCAACATTTTCTATTTGTGTACGAGCAGTAGTATTCATAAGAATTTCCTATGTTATTCTTTATAGTGAGATATTGATTAGGAATGATAATAGTACTTTGCACATCATGATGTGGTTATAGGTAAACCACTTGAAAACCTTCATTTTTGGTTTGTGGTAAACCAATTTCAAAACAATCATTCTTGGTTGTTGGAAAACCATCTACAAAACCATCACCTTGTGATCTTTGATACTCAAAATGTAAAACAAGCATTCTTGGTTTGTGGTTAGCCGTTTGTAAAACCATCCCTCAGGTTTATGATTATCCTCTGAAAATTATAAGATCATGAGTAGGTGCAAGTACAAAAGCAGGTTTTCGCCATGTTTGCACTAATGTGGGAATGTTAGAAAATTCTATAGTTAGTGATCCATTTATGTATTAGTAAATAATAATTATGTTTAGTAAATGTTATAATGTAAATATGTGTTAGTAATTTATTAGTAGTTGTTATATCAAACGAAAATAACAATTATATTTTGTTATTGGGTTATAAAAAACTCACCTAGATTGGTGAGTTGTTATAACTACCTCGTATATTTTAGGATGGCTATTTCCTTTATATTTGGTGTGTGTTATATGAAATTTATTGGATAAAATAGAATATATTTCTTGATTATTTATTTTTTGCATCTTGGATCATTCTGTAAATTTGTTGCATACTTTTCCCTTTATTAGTTGTAATTAGTAAATGTGAGATAGGTATTTGATTTACCGTGAACCCAAATGACATTTTAAACAATCATGAGTATGATTCATAAAATCAAACATATACAATGTATTTGGATCCATTGAAATATTACTAGAGAGAATATGCTCCTCAAAATAGTTTTCCTAAAATTATAAATTTTTGAAAAATAATTATAGATAACAAAACAATAATTAACATTTAATTTAGTATATACTAACATTACTAACAATCTTCAAGGTCTTGGGCTATTGGTGAGTTACAAGTATTTTGTAATCATCATCACAACTTCCATTCCCATTGAGTTTAATGGATGCCTTCAATAAGTAGCCATGGGGTAGGAAAAAATTTAGCAACGAATATTCGTAGTTTGACGAATCGTAAAATTTTGGGAATTTGATTTTCACAAATTTTACAACAATGACAGTATCCAGGTTTCCCCCAAAAATTCCACAAAAAATAATCTTACCAATGTGAATCACCAAGGAATTTCCAATCCCAATGTATTTTTTATATTAAATCTATGCGTGATCGTCACGTTAGAATTTGAAAAAAATAATGTTTCGCCAGAAATCGACCGACCAAGATTTGAAAACATTCATGTTTCGCCAAGAAATTAACACACTAGGATGTGAAAACATTAATGTTTCGCCAAGAAATATATGGAACCTTATTGGTTCTTTGGGCTCATTCGTGAACATTCATGGGAGTTTAATAAATCTAGGTCTTGTCAAGGATTAGCTACTGCATTGCAGTTGGCATCGTATAAGTATTTACTGCAGGTGAGTCCTTGGTCTATTTCAAACATGTTTTCTTTCATGTCACATTTCTTTATCTTT
Source organism: Taxus chinensis (assembly GCA_019776745.2). Lineage (NCBI taxonomy): Eukaryota > Viridiplantae > Streptophyta > Pinopsida > Cupressales > Taxaceae > Taxus > Taxus chinensis. The sequence goes on along the minus strand of CM034147.1, from coordinate 120,039,670 downwards.
GATTCTACCTTTCTAAGTTATTAAAAACGTTTCACATCCTCATCCTCATAACCACTATTATTTTTTACGTCGTCTAGAATAGTTCTACGCTTGCAAAGAATCATAACTAGTTTTCCTATCTTGGATAGATCTACGTATAATAAATATATACATGTATATATATTATATTTAATATCACTTCGTATATCTCCATGATTTGTTGTTCTATATATTCCTTGTTTTATCAGTGTATCTTCTTTGAATCTTTTTGTTAATGTTCTCTCTTCTAAGGTATATATATATATATACATATATTGCAGTTTCACTTTCCATTTATTCCATGACCATAATTTTTTAGTAGTGTCTGCTGTCACTGCGTCATCTGAGAATGGACCTAAAGGATATTTAAAATGTAGTGTATTCCACAGGTTTCACATTATCTATGGGCATCTCCTTGTGAGGCTGATGGAATGGTGATGTGTGGCATACAGCTCCCGAGAACCAGGACACGCTCCGAACCTTACAACTATTCAACTGCATCTCATTCTATGGGATTCACATCCTCTGGGAGGATTTTACTGAGAATTGGAGGTTAATAAAATGTTGGAAAACAATAATGTATGAAATAGAGACCATACAAAGATGTCAAAATGAAAAAGTCAAGAAATGGAAAAGGGAAAAAAGTTACAACAATGAACCAAAAACTAGATAATTGACATTTGAAAAAACAAAAGATAGAAAATAGCATTTGTGGGAAAAGTACATACATCTTGACACAAACATGCTTACTTATTACCACCATTTTTCTCATAGCGATGTACTTCAAATTTGTTTATCCCTAGAATCTATCTCTCCACAACAAGAATTAATATTGGAATCTATCACTTTTATTAATGTTGAGGCAAAGTTTTGAATCTAACTCTCCACAACAAGAATTTTCCAAAAAACAATCTAGGATCACTCTTAAACATCTTCTTCCTCTATGAATATTACAGGAGTGGGATCACTCTTCAACCTCTTTTCTTGTCCTTGTTGTAGCATGTTTACTTGTTACCACCATTTTCCTCATTTCGATGTACTTCAAACTTTTTAAACCATGGAAATATCATGTATTGAATGTAATTCAAGCATGAATTTCCTTCAACAATCTAAGGAGGAAAAAATTATTTCTTTATCTTCACATTCACTTCTTGTACTTCTTATGAAAATAATTGTGTTATAAATCAATAGGAAATTATATAGTAATACTAATTTGATTTTATTAATGTTGAGGCAAAGTTAGAATCTATTGAGCTTCACGGCAAGAAGTTTACAAAAAATAATGTAAAGATTTACACCAAATCTTCTTCCTCCATGAAGATTATAGAAGTGGAATCATTCTTCAACCTCTTTTCTTGTCCTTGTTGTAGCATGCTTACTTGTTACCACCATTTTCTTTATTTTGATGTACTTCAAACTTTTTAGACCATGCAAACACAATGTATTGAATCTACTCCAAGCATGGATTTCCTTCAACAATCTGAGGAGAAAAAAATGCTTTCTTTATCTTCACAATCTGAGGAGAAAATAATGTAGGGGTTTACACCACCTCTTATTCCTCCATGAAGATTCCATAATTAGGATCACTCTTCTACATCTTTTCTTGTGCTTATTGTAGCGTGTTTACTTATTACTGGAATTTTTTTCATTGTGATGTATTTCAAACTTTTCAAACCATGGAAACATAATGTGTTGAATGTACTCCAATCATGGATTTCCTTCAACAATCTGGGGAGGTAAAAATGTTTTCTTTATATTCACATTCACTTCTTCCTGTGAAAATAATTGTGTTATAAATCCATCAAAAACTATGTACTAATTCAAATTTATTAATGTAGAGGAAAAGTTGGAATCTATCTCTATATAGCAAGAATTTTCCAAAAAAGAATGTAGGCATTTACACCACCTCTTCTTCATTCATGAAGATTGCAGAAGTGGGATCAGTATTTGACATATTTTTTTGTCCTTGTTGTAGTCTAGACAACATATGTATAATATTTAATATAAAGGAAAAAAATTATGTACTGTGAGACTATATATAAATGGAACGAGGTTAGATACTAAAAAAAATAAGATTTGGGAATAATTTTAATTCCTACATCCTTCATGCTTCTGGAACACATTCTCGAAGTAGGAACATGATAGTATAAAAAGAACGTACAGTTCTCATGATTGTATCATATGTGAAACATCATATCAAAACATTCAAGTTTCTGTCAAGAATAATGATACTTTGCATTTCATTGTCAAGCCAAAGATCCTTCAATACATTCTCAACCTTGAATTCATAGTCTCATTCCACAATGAGTCATATATAGAAGACCATATAGTTTGTCTCGGCTCCTTTGGAATTATGATCACTCTTGATAATTGGATCTTATTATGATATACCTCATACCTCTAATGAATCAATAATATCTTCATGAGTAGATGCACAACTTATTTGGATTGATGAAACATTTAGAACCTCTATCCAATAGGAAAAACCTCTCTACATTATGACAGAGCTCATTCATCAAGACTCCTTCATTAATTAACTAAAGACAGATCATACCTTGGATGAATCAATGAACTAAGAATCCTTCATGATCAAGTACATACTATATTTTGATTTCAAATTGAGCACACACCTTGAGATCACCTATTTCATATTTGATTAGCTACAACAAATAATTCTTATCCCTAGAGTGTCTTATCATTATAGTGTCTTTAGTTGTTCAACAAATATTTTAAGTTGTTTGTTCTCTTCTCAAACCTCTAATACATCTTCATTTTTCTTCATTTATGCTCTTATTCTGACTGTAGTAATATTCCTATTACTTCAAACTAAGTTATATAAGAGATAGAGGAAATTATCACCTCATCCTTTCACTTTGTTCTAAATCATTTTTTTCTTTCAAAAGAGTCAAACCTTGTGATTTTTGTACTGAAACATGTGCATCGAACCAATACGGATCAAGTTAATTGACACTGAGTAAATGGTAGGTAATCCATATCCAATTTTACGTAACATGTCAATCAAGCAACCATGAAAAAATGTGGAAACTATTTTGTAATTTCTTCTTATACTAATGTAACACTCTTGCCAAAAGTAGTACATGTTAAGTGACACAATATTATATAGCCCATGTAAAAAATCACTTGAAAATTATTCAAATACCTTTAAATAATTCCATTGGGATTAGTTACATTTTGTTCTCGAGTAAGTGCATAAAGTTTGGGGGCCAAAGGGGGTATTTAGTGGACATATTTTTTTGGAAATAAATTTTTCAACTTGTACGAGTTTTTTGAAATAGTTACACTCAAAATTTGAAGATGTCGTATAAACGTGAATCATACAATATTTCGGTCTAGTTTCTAAGCTACTAAATTTTATTGAAAATGGATAAGTTTAAGTGGTTCAAATAACTAAAATAGCAACAAGTTCTCGTATTTTTATTAAAAAACATAATAGAGTGACTTTCGTTCGCCCACCATTATTTGAGCACCATTTAGTAGTTTTGAAAACTCTATGGTAGAAAGATAGCTAGGAGTGTCTAGTTAGTGGTAGATTTGTTTTATATTTTTTTAGCATGTATTTATTTTATTATGAATTTTCTAGTACATAATTTTATGTTAAATAATGGATCTCTGACCATGCCCCCCCCCACTAACTACCTCAAAAAAATCGAAATTTAGATTTTTTTTTTAATATGTATAGAATTAGGCCTAGTTTGTGCTAGTATAACATTTTTTCAATTTAGATGAGCCAAAAAAACATACATGATTAAAGCTAGACATATTTAAATTTCAAAAAATAGCTATAAAAAGGCATAGTTAGAAAATAAATAATATGGAAACATTATATTAGTCAAAAAATTTGAAAATTTATATTTTAAGAAAGAAGAAACTCTGTTGTATATCATGATATGATGTTTTTTAAACAAATCAATCATTTTATGTTGATTTATCATGTTGGAAGTGGAATTTTTTCATTTTCCTCCAAAAACACTATACTTTTTTATGTTTGTGCAGGTCCATGCCTCAGGTATGGGGATCCAAACCGGATCAAAGGCTTGAGGCATGGTTTGGATAAAGAAAAAACAAAAAATGCGTACACGTTTTTCATAGTATTAACATTATATGTGTTTTTAGCACACTTCTATTTACAAAAATAAATGTTTAATTAAAAGTTTTTCATTTTTTATTATTTATATTTTAATTAATGAAAAACTTATACTTTAAATTTATTTTTGTAAATTTATGAAATTAGGGCCACTCCGCACATTATGGAACTAGTGTCATAGCTCCATTATTTATGGTTTAGGAGATAGTTTTTTATATTATAATTTATTCATACATAGGTAATTTTAAGGATTTCAACATTCGGCCTAAATATTTTAGCATTTAAATTCTACAATCAAAACCCTATACCCTAAACTCGAGGACCTAAAGATAAACCCTACACCCTAAACATTAAGCCATAAACCTTAAATGTTTAGACCTTACCCGTGAGCCCTAAACCCTAATCCCTAAGACCTAAACCATAAACCATGAACCCTAAATGCTAAACCCTAAACCCTAAAAACTAAATCCCAAACCCTAAACCCTAAACCCTAAAAAATAAATCCTAAACCCTAAACCCTTAACAATGAATCCAAAACCATAAAGATTGAGCCCTAAACCCTAAACTATAAATCCTAAACAATAAACTCTAAATCCTGGACTCTCTAAATTAAACCCTTAACCCTCAACCCTGAAAACTAAATCCTAAACCCTAAACCATTAACCCTAAAACCCGAGCCCTAGGCCCTAAACCCTAAACACTAAATCCATATACCTGAGCTCTAACTCTTAAACCTTAAACTCATAACTTTGAACACTAAACCTTAAGACATAAACCCTAAACCATGAACCCTATACCCTAATCCCTAAACCCTAAACACTAAACCCTAATCCTTAAACCCTAAATGATGATCCTTGATCCCTAAAACCTAAACCTTAAACCCTTACTTCTGATCCATACACACCAAATGTTAAATCCAAAGCCCTGAGATCTAACTCCTAAACCTTAAACCCATAACTCTGAATCTCGATCTTTGAGACATAAACCCTAAACCCTAGCCTTAAAACCTACACCATGATCCCTTAACCCTAAGACCTAAACCATGTACCATGAGCCCTAAACCCTTAACCCTAAACCATAAACCCTAAACCTTAACCCATAAATTCTAAATCCTAAATCCTAAAACATAAACTCTAAACCCTAAAACCTATATCCAAAACCCTAAACCCTAAACCTATATCCCTAAACCCTACACCCTTAATCCTAAAACATGAGTCCTAAACCCTAAACCTTAAAACCTCAACCCTAAGCCCTAAACACTAAACTCTAATCCCTGCACTCTGGACCTAAACTGTTAACCCTCAACCCTTAACCTTGAGACCTAAACCCTAAAACAAAAATAATAAACCCTAATCCATGAAAAATAAATCCTGAACCCTAAAACCTAAACTGTAAACCATAAACCCTAAACCCTAAAACCTAAACCCTTAATGCTAAATCTTAAACCCTAATCCTTGAACCATAAGCCCTGAGCCCTAAACCCTAAACATTACATCTTGAGCCCTAAGCTCTAACCTCTAAACCAAATATATTTCCAGTAGGTCTCACGAGTGACTTCATCTTTTTGAATATCAATATTAGGACCATATTTCCTAGTCTTGTGTCGACAACCATCATTGAGTCTTCTTATGTAACTACCTTGTTTATGAAATGTGGGAAAACAAACTAAATTGATATGGCATATACAATACGTCTTTCAATTCACATTACACATCTATGTCTAACTTGTTTCTCCCCACATATACTTGTGCTCTTGAATGTTGATATCTTCACACTCTAAATTTTTTTTCACATTTCTCATATTTCCATGTATGGTATCATGCATGTCAGGATGACCCATTAGAAACTAGAGAAAATAACCATCGCAACACAAAAATTAATCTCAAAGTAAATGGAAGAAACACAGAGAATATACCAATGTGAAGGCGTAGGATAAGAACCAAATTGTCTGTAGTGTCCTCTCCTCTAGAGAAAGAAAAAGCTCTTATGATACTAGAATGGAAAGAAATTTTGACAGAAATTTTTGAATTTTTCAAAATCAACATAGAAACTAGGGAATGACCAAGAACACAAAGGGTTTAACAATTTTCTAGTAAATATTTCTTATTTAGTTATGAATTGGAGTAATCTCACCTACTACTTAGTGACATTTCATTCATTCATGATTCCTTGCATGATAAACCCATAGTAGCTTTAAATAAGATAGGGGTAGTCATCAATCCTAGGGAAGGGTGTGATGTTATTTCAAAACAACTTGAAATTCATATAGATTTAGAGGTCTTAACACAAATTTACAAATATTTGTATCATTATAAATGGAAACCAAGAAATGATGTCACCCTATATACAAGTATCGAGGACTACTAGGGTCTTACGAAGGATTGAAAATTTAGAAATCATTGATTGTCTGAATCAGAATGTTTTTGCATTTGGAGAAAAAATTTCAAACATGGGAGTAATGTGTCTTGGAATATAAACTTGAACCTTAGAAAACCTCTCAAATTGCCATCTTACACAAGCACTGGACATATCAAGCTTTGTTCTTCGAATGATTTCTTGGTTATCGATATATTAAAACTAAAAGAATGATACAAAAGAGCGTAAAAAAAATTATTTCTACCAAATGTTTCTTGAATATCTTGAATTTCCCTCCTTCCAAATATCAACAGATGAAAGACATCAAATTGTAATGACTCTCTTTCATTGTTCTACCTAGGAAGTAGATGAACCTGTTGGTGTAGAATAATAGCACTCCTGAATGTCTTGGTTTCTTAATAGAGTATTCGGTGTGATTACACAGCATGGGACCATCTCTCAAGCTATGGGACTTGCAAACCTAAGATGGCCCTGCAAAGAAAGACAGTTCTTGCTTCCTAATCTACCTTCCACAAGTTACCCTGGTGCAGGAAGAGCTAACCCATTCTAATCTAACCATCCCAAGGAGAAAGGGAGAGAGAGAAAGGGTGAAAGAGAGCCTACACTAAGTGGTGATACACTATAAAAGGAATTGGGTGATCACAAATCCGACTGCCTGAAGTGGAGAGATGTGAGAAGATAAGAGATTGGAAAAGATGCACCACAGACCAGAGATAGAGTTCACACAGAACACCACTTCAAATTCATTAAACACATCTCCCAAAACCTACAATATACATCAGAGTATGCATGGTATACCTTGCAACATTTAGAGGAAAGAAGAGACAAAAAAATAAGGATGGACAAAATGCATCAAAAAAATATTTTATTTATCCATGAGTTCACATAGTACATCATCAGTGGGAAATAAGAAAGAAAACTCCATTACAGATCCATAAGAAGAGGCTTAGACTCCACATTCTACCCTAGGGAAGAAAGAGAGAAGGAGGCAGAGGAGAAACAATGACCAACCCTTTGAAAATGCCCCCCCTTCACAACATATAGAAAGAATAAGAGAGAGAGGAGGGAAGAATTCAAATCCTTCTTCAAACACCTTGAGATGTAAATTGAATCTTGCTTTGAAAGATAAACCACCATCAATCAATGCCTATTACAAATCCACCCACAATATTTCAAGTCTTTCATTCCCTATGTTTGTTTTACGGATTGAATAAGAAGAATGATAGATCGAATCAAATCTAATCTGGTAGTTGAAGCAATTAGATTTTGCATTAACAAAATGAAAGACATTTTCCTAATTTTCACCCACCAGAGCCTACTAAAGATAATATTTTATGCTTCCATGGTGTAGATGATGTCGAGACCTTTCCAAAAATTATTCTCCTTCCCAAATATGAGTTTCTAGTCGAAAGATATGGCTATATGGAAATCCCAGACGAGGGCATGTAATGTTTAAATGAGTCTGTTTATACCAGGTCAATGTGGTAGCCCTAAGATCATTTGAGTTATTCCCCCTACCGTTTCTCTTGATATTGTGCCCATGAGACATGTGGCATCATCTACAAGCTCCCCAATTTCCATTGTATTTTTCTTGATTCCTTTCCGCTAGCAAAGGCACTGTGTCTGACCTAAGACACGTGGTGGCTTCACACATGTTTCGAAACTACCCCCAGAATTTACCTTTGGAGTTGCGTGGATACAACACGTGGAGACCTCCGCAGGCCTTAGCAATTTTCAATAGACGCCGTCACCTTTTTAGGCCCTAGGACATGTGGCGAGCTGGCACTCGTTTGGGGTTTGTCTTTTGGGCCATGCCTTTGAAGTTGCACCGAGTTGACATGTGGCACCTTCCACCAGTTCTCTTATACTTATTCATTTAGGGCACGCTTTTTCTACCTTTTCAAACATGGGACACATGGCGAGCCTGCATTCGTCTGGGAATCACCTTTTTCTTTACCCAATAAAGGTGTGACATTTGGACACGTGGCACCTTCCGTTGGCTCTTAGACATTTTGAGTTTTCAACGGTTGATTCTATTCCTTTTCAGAACTGGGACACATGGAGGCTTGGCGCTTGTTTGAGTTTCCACCTTGGGATTTTTCCTTTGAGGTACGTCACTGAGACATATGGTAATTTCCTCTATCTCTATACTTAATCGTTTTGGGCCCTCTTTGTCTCCCTTTTCAATCCTGGGACACGTGGTGAGCCTGCACTCATTTGGGGAACCATTTTTGGTTTAACCTTTGGATAACCACCAATGACACACGTGGAAGCTTCCATGGATTTTTCCATACTTAACCAATTTGGGATCATTCTAAATTATTTGTAAAGCCCAAAGACTTTGAGCCTTTCTTTGTTTCTCTCTTCTGAGCCTCTAGTTTTCTTTTGACACCATTTGATCCTTTCGACCTCTATTTTTTTCCATTTTCAATTCCACCTGCAACCTGACTATCAGATTTGAAATGTAGGCTCATTCAACAAAAATGCCTCTTGAGATAACAATTGGGTGACTCACAAGGACATCTACCTGCTAGATGAAGAGACTAGTGGCCTTGCTGCATCCATTGGGCATGGAGTCATAATTAATAGCATGGTAATGATCCGTTCCTAAGATGGAATCCCTGATTGCTTGCACTTGCTGACTCTAACCTTGTCCCAGAAATAGATTGTCTCGAAAATTATTTTATTTCCTCTGTATTTGTGTTTTAATTGATATTAGTAACTGTACAAGAAACTATGGGTCTCTTTGCTGCTAATTCTGAAGGGCCTGACGCATGGAACCTCCAGAGTAATGTGAACTAAATTTATGTACAAAGACAAAATCATACATGCCTCAAATGAGACATGTAGAGTGTGTACAAGCAGTTCTTCTGTTGAAAGCAAACCTAAACCTACTCCTACACTAACTAAAGAGAAAAGGGACTCAAACAAATCCTGTGACTGACAGGGAGAAGTAGCTTCCCTTCCTTAAAAGGGGCAGTCATGCAAATGATTTGACACTGAATATGGCTGCTTGCATGAGTGAAAAAATGACTATAATCTAGTCCTCCACCCAAATCATCAAGGTATCCGTATCAACCAAAAATTCCTCCTCAAGTTGTTTGGTATTAGGATCCTGGAGGTGTTAATGGTGACCCTTGGTGCTTTGAAACTCATCCTCATGCACTGAAGTAGGGATGAATGGTTTTGGCTTCCCCCTTGGCTCCAATGAAGCCAAGTACCTCATAGGGCATGGTCTGATCATTTGAATGTGCCCATTGGTCTTAATTTTAACTCTAAAAATGGATTCTTCCTACAAACCTCCCTAGTTGGATGGTCTAAGAGAGATGGTGAAATCCTTTAGCTCCTTCCCTTCCTCCTCCTGTAAATAACATGAAGGATCAAGATCCTCTAACCTTGGTTCCAGAGGGCCATTTTGAGATAAAGGCTTCTTTCCTTATATGTTGTCCTCCATGCTAGGAGGCTAATGTGCTTAAAAGGTGAGTGATGGAGGAGAAAATGATGTTATCTCCACATGATCCTCTCCATCCAATCAATCTTCCAAGTCTGACAGGAAGTTTTCCTCCTTATTGTCCTGTTGCATGTGATCTACCTCCTCTATGGTGTCCTCTTGATCTGCAACTTGTTCACCATGGTTCCCTTCATCCTAAAACATGAAGTTTAAAAGATAAATCTCTTCTTTAACATTAGAGATTGAGGGGTGTGTAGTGGGGGGAAGAACTGAAGGTTCTTGTATGGCCTACTCTGCACTTGAAGCCTCTGAAACATTATGGTCATGCTCTATGATGGGTACATAATCAAATCTGGCCCTTCGAATGAAAGCAAAAAATATTCAATGATGCTTTCTTGATTGAATGGCCTCAACTCTAATTTGATCTCTCCCAACTGCTCCTCTTCAATGGGACTTAGATTTGGTTGTTTCTCCTCCTTAACTGGTTGTGAAACTTGGATCAGATTAACATCCTCTTCAGAAAAAGTGTCATTATGGCCACTGTAATGAGAGAAAATAGATTTCTGATCTTCTTCCTCTTGTCCTTGATCTTCTTTTGCTATAAACTCAGCCTCAGCTACCATTGTCTCTTCAACCCTGACCTCCTCTATAGGCTTAACCATCAAGGGGATCTTTGTAAACCCAAATTTGGCATCCCAACACTTTAGATTGTCTGTCATTTATTTTTTGTAGGGATCCTCTTCTTGTTGTTCTCCTTCACTGGATTCTTGAGTCTCTTCCCAACATGGACTTGGGAAAGCAAGAGTAGTGGCAAGTTTGGGTTCAACTAGCTTTAGTATTTTTTTTGGTGGAGAGGTAGGTGGAACTTCTTGTTTGTTTAGAGGGAATGACTTTTAGGGAAGAAAATTGGTAGAAGAATTGGGATGAGATGGAAGATTAGGAAATGGAGAAGGAAAATAAACACTTAGGGCAGCAAATGGGAAGCTTGACTATTGATCATACTGAAATGATGGAGTCTGAGAAAGAGAAAATGAAGGACAAGGAGTTTGTGACTAACTTACCCATTGACAAGGTTGTATTGTTTCCAACTCATAAGCATCAATATCCTCAATCCACTGTGCAAGTTGGGGCAACATTTCAATCATGAAGTCAAGATTCTTCTGAGGGCTGTAATGTCTTGGAAAAGGGTTGACCCAGGGACAAGGTGTCCTGAAACTAATCGTAAATGCCTTCATTTATGTTGTAGCCCTTGATTGCACCATGCTAGCCTTCATTATTTTGATATTCTCCAATAGACCAACATTCTCCACATAACTGTCACCATTGTATGTGTTCCCTTGGTCTTGATAAGCTCCATGGCCAAAATGGCTTTGACACTACTCATATGGGTAAGCATAATGGCTCTAGATTTGATCATATTGCTGACTTGGGAGAGTTGGGAAACACATTGGAGGTGGACTGCACTATTATAGGTATGAATTCCATGGGGGAAATGAATGCATGATTGTACAAATTCATGAATGGTAGAAGATGAAAGAGATGGAAGAAAATGGATGGGGAAAAGTCTGCAACTTAAAATATGGGTTGTTGACCAGATGGAGTCACCAGATGTGCTTGCATATACCTCAAAAGGCTGAATCATAACAGGAACACACCAAAATGCTAAGATGAAGTGGTCAGGTTCTTCAGACCCATCCCACTAGGTGTGCCAAAACTTTTAGTGTAGAATCAGAGCACCATCAGATGTCCTAGTTTCTTAGTTGGTAATTCAGTGTGATTATACAACATGGGACCATATCTCAAGTTGTGGGACTTGCAAACCTAAGATGGCCCTCCAGAGAAAGTTGGTTCTTACTTCCTAATCTACCTTCCATAAGCTACTCCAGTGCAGCCATAGCTAACCTATCCTAATCTAACCATTCCAAGGAGACAGGGAGAGAGAGAAAGGGCGAAATAGAGTCTACACTAAGTGGTGATACACCAGAAAAGGAAGTGGATGATCATGGATCTAAATTCTTGAAGTGGAGAGAGGTGAGAAGAGGAGAGGGTGGAAAATATGCACCACAGAATAGAGATAGAGTTCACAAAGAACACCACTTCAAACCCATTAAACACGGCTCCCATAACCTGTAATAGACATCAAAGTATGCATGGTATACCCTACAATGATGAGAGGCAAGAAGAGACAATAAAATAAGGAAGGGTGGACAAAATGCATCATAAAACATATTTTATTGCTCCATGAGTTTACACAATACATCATCAGTAGGAAAGAGGCAAGAAAATGCTATTACAGAGCCATAAGAGAGGCTTAGACTCAACACTATACCCTAAGGAAGAAAGAGAGAAGGGGGTAGAAGAGAAACAATGACCAACCTGTTATCTGTCGAAAGTGCACCCTGTAGAGAGATGGTTGTAGGTTTTCTCAGCGTGTAAAATTTGATCTCTCTCTTTTGTTTCTATAATGGAAATAGCTCAGGCCTGTGGGTATACCTATTTTGAGGTGAGTCTCTGGTATCAAGGTCAGTTTCTTGTTGAGGTATCCTAAACTTCTTATGGGGATTAAGGGTAATAGATGACTGTAAAGTAATTAGAACTAAGGTGATACACCAAATTTATATGAGGGCTTTGACTAAGTATATGCACAATTGATATGTGAAGGATTTTCGGTGCACAAACCAATAGTTATTTTGTAAAATATTAAGGGTAAAACACTTGGAGGTATTGAGGGAGATTATCACAACAATACTACTAAGCTAAACATGCACATTAATATCATTTAGAAACTACCGAATTTTGCAACAAGGTAAGATGATTAATCAGGGAATTTGCATTCATAGTACTAATAAAAACATACACAAGATTGAAAATAATTGGGAATGCAAAAATTATTCACACTCAAAAGGAAAAACTGGAAAAAAATTCTTCAGTACTCCTATATCAAAAATTCTTCCAAAAGTTCCTTTGTGCTTTGCAAAGGCACACAATATATAGCAAAATAAAGTTCACCCCCTTCCCGAAAATAGGCCAAGGCTTGTACTCACCCATGCTTGCTATTGTTATCCTTTATTTAATAATAGATAAAGGGATAAAAATAGAACATGTAATTACAAATAGGAATTTATAGCCTTGATTACAATGAAGTCAAACTAAAGTTGACTTTTCTATTTTAAGAAAACAATGGTAAATAATTTTCTAATAATAAGCTTGCTTGCAAGGCAATTCCTTCTATTTTGAACATGCAACTTTGTCTCTTTCTTTGTTATGTCTTCTTGTGGACCATGTGAAAATTCAACTTTATGTTCATGGGTAAAATAAATAATTATAATACCTACAAAACACCGAATGTGGGGGCCACTTTTTAATTCACCATGTTTCGGCCATCTTTGTGATTATAATTCTTTTTTTTTATAAAGTCAAAAATTGAAATGATAATTTGGATGTCACGTGGATTCTTCTTCCTTCGCTTTTACGGGCCTCTGGGCAAATTTTTTGAAATTTTAAGTCCTTTGTGGACTTTCGGGGTTTTTTGAAGTTTTGGGCCCTTTGCGGACTTTTGGGCCTTTTGTGACTTTTAAGTCCTTTGTGGAATTTCGGGCATGTGGGCTTATTTTTACAGTTTTAACTTTTACAAAAAGGTATCAAATGTAGAGAGGGCTCGCTGCACTGCATTTGCTTTAAATTTTGTTCACTGTTAACTTTTTCCCTATGGGGTGTCCGGCTTGCAGGAGATTTTTGCAAATTTTAACCTTTTTGCAAAAGATTTCAAACTTAAAGTAACTCCAACCTTCGCTTTTTTGCTCTTGTTGTAATGATGACACATGTCCTCTTTCAGGTCTATGGGCCTGTAGATGAAATTTTGATAATTTTAAATTTTAAAAATTTACTAAGTCGGTAAACGACCGCTATTCCACTTGGATGACTTTTGCATCGATTTTGGCGATCCATTTGTGAGCATCGATCTCTGTAATTGTTGATTTTTGATCCTCAATATCAAAAGTATGATTTAAGGGTTTCTGACATGTATTAAATGCATTTTTTAGGGCTTGAACCATGGTTAGCATTGAAAGTGTAGATCGATCCTCAACATTTGATCTTTGTACTTGTTGAATATTGGTCGTCGATGACTTGACCATGGTTGAGTTTTGTCAACTCATCTCTCGAGTGTGCATTGGTAAAGGTCAATTTGGCCCTAAATTGATCACTCCATTTAGATTTTTACTCTTGCAAGGGAATCCCTAGAAAAATTTTATTGGCGTCATTGTTGATTTTTAAGCTCGGCTTTATGTTATTCCTCTTGATGGCCATCGTTGTTAGATTTTCGAGCTCTTTCACTACTACAAAATGGTCTGTAGGTCTTGGCTCGATTCATTTTTTGAGAAAGATAGTCCTTTACCTTCTTCAGAGCTATCTAGGTTTTCAAGATCTTTACCTTTTCCTTGGCCACCATTGGAGCTCTATCATGATCATTCTGTTAGAAACTTCCATGGAAGTTATTTTCTTCCTTAGTTCAAGCCCTCTACAAATTTGAATTGTGAATATTGAAAAGGGTGAGTTTCTTTGTCTTTAAACATGAAAATTATTCATTTTCACTGAGTTTTGTTTCCTACTCTAATTCTTTGCTACCTATGAATGGGTCTTGTTTATTGGCCATAATCTATGTTTCTGAGATCCATTTTCTTTGGCTAATTTCATATAAATTTTCAATGGTGTGTTGAAACACCACTTTTAAAGGAGTTTGAACTTTGGATCTTTTTTGGTTAGATATAGATTCCATTTACACTTTCTCCTTCAAAACTGAGTAGTGGTATATACAAAATACTTTGTATTTGATATTCCAGTATTGATTTTCTCTAGCGTAGAGTTCTTCTCCCATTCACTTTTGATTTCTCTGCCTGAAACTTTATCATTTTTGAATGAGGAAAACATATGATTAATTATTTTTTGTTAATGATTCAGAGTTATATTCCTCATAAATAATTTTCATTTAATCATCTTTGAACATTTCCACATTGTATTCTGATAATATTTGTTGAATTTTTTGAATCTAAGGTTGATATCTCAAGCTTGAACCATGGCTGAGTTTTCAATAATCTACTATGTGCTGCTTAGATATGCTTATTGACCTCATGTAATTTTTCTTAAAATGAGTCTCTCTACTTTCGTGACTATGTATTGACCAGTCTAAGCTTTGCAGGGTTGAATGATGTTGATAAAAATGTAACTAAAATGGGTTGCTTGAAAACTCTACATTTTATATATCCCTTTCTTCAGTTCACTTTTTGAAATGCCTACTTGTAACCTGTAGTTACATTTATACTCTTTGATTATGAAGTTGAAGATTACTATGGATGAATATTGAACTAAAAAATTCCAACTGAAATAGAAATACACTAATGATAATTTGTAATTAAGATGCCTTCGTACCCTGCAAGTGGTTTTCTTGAAATTATAAGCAATTCTTCTTCTCTTTTTGATACCATTCTCAGGCATAAGCCTTGATTCATATAATTCATTGAAATATTGTACTATGTTACTTTTACTGCATTTTCCTTTATTTCAGCTTGATATGCATAGTTGAAAAGTCGTAAATGTCCATTTTACATGGCAAAGCCCTCTCAAAATTTTCCTAGAATTCTCTCTTGCTTAACTGAAATCTGGAAAGTGTACATTGTCTCCATGCATCTTCTTTATTCTATACTATAAAATTTTCCTTTTACAGAAGATATATGAGTTTTTAGTTACATTAACCCTTCTTTCCAGCATGTACATGGTCCTTTTCTACTTGTCTACAACTTGTACCTGCACACATAAGAAAATAGTTAGAAAATAATTAGGTTCTTGACCTCTCTTATGTACATGTTTCCTTCTTCCTCTTTTCTATTATCTTGTTAATGAGTGAGCTATGTAGTTTGATCTTCAAGTACTCTATATCTCCTATTGGTGTAGAGATTCATATGCACAAATTGGGACAGTGTAGGAATATGGATTAGCTCATGAGCTCTTTATTGACGATTCCTTTCTTTTACTTGTCAGGGTACCATGCTTTGAATTGTGAAGACAAAGATGGAAAATGTTGGAAGGGGGACAATCTACACAATGAATAATATACAAAGGAA
The DNA here is from genome assembly GCA_019776745.2 of Taxus chinensis. Classification (NCBI taxonomy): domain Eukaryota; kingdom Viridiplantae; phylum Streptophyta; class Pinopsida; order Cupressales; family Taxaceae; genus Taxus; species Taxus chinensis. Next base: position 120,023,601 of record CM034147.1, on the reverse strand, counting down.
ATGATGTGTTCACTCATATTCCTTTTCCTTCTATTTCATGCATGTGTACCTCTATCTTTAGTAGATGTACTTTAATTTTTAGTCCACATCCCTTGGCTTGTGTGAGAAACATTCGACCTTCCTTGTGAATAAAACATTGAATTCTGAAATTGAGTTGTGTATTTCCTTCTGCATTTTATTCTTTTGAATGGAGTGTATGATGAACTAAACAACTTAGTCATATAATTGAATGTCTTAAACTTGAAGGAAAGAAATTAATGAGAATCTGTAGCATTTAGTAATGAACTCTGATTTGCGTAATCTACACTTATGTTTGCTATCCCAACACTCAACACTTCACCTACTCTATAATTCAGTGTCTTCATCAAGACAACATAGCTGTCATTTGGGGCCTTTGTGTTCTTTTGCTGAAGGTATCATGAAATTACAGACTATGTGATCTTTTATGTTTTGTAACATCACACATAGCTGTAGATTTCACTTAATCATTAATTAATTCAGGAGTAACTAATAACATTAGAACTTCCTTAGCTTAGGTATACTTCACCTATGACTTTCATCATAATGAAAAAGTTTCGAGTTTCCTATTTTCACACAAGTGTAAAAATTTTCAACATTTCTGGCAATCCTGCGGGGAAAGCTACCTGCTAGCTTAAAGACTAGTTCCTTGTTCTTGTTCATTGGGCATGGTTTCCAAAGCATATAGCCAAAATCTACCTTTTTGAAAGGTCCAATCCTTTTTGAAACAAACTAAAACTGGGAAAGGATCTAGTAAACCAGATCACATGCATGAATGCACTTATTGAATTGAAAAATTGTGTAATGTGCAGAAAGTGCACTTATTTAAGGGAAAATCCTACTCTAACAATCATTGTAAGATTTTCAATAAGTATGTTCGAGAAACATACCATTCATAGGAATGGGAAGTTCCTCCCTATTCAACTTTGAAAGCTGAAAAGCATTATGTTCCTTGTAAGCTAAAATCATATAAGGACCACTCTAGATTGTATCAAAATTTGAGTGTCTTGCTGGCTATGCACGATCAATAGCCAATTTTAACACAATATCTCCTTCATTAAAGACTCTAAATTTGGATTTCTTTTCAAAAGTATTCTTCATCTGCTTCTGATTTTTCTCCATATTTAAATGAGCTTGCTCTCTTAACTCTTGTAATTCCATTAACTCTGCATAGCGAACCTGCAATGGTTCATTTTCAAGAAGCTCCATTTGATGTAGAAAATCTAATGTATGTAACTCAACTGAAATAAGCATTGTTGCTTCCTTTCCGTAACACAAGTTTGTATGGTGGAATTACTAACTGATCTTTTAGGAGTCACTCTATCAGCCCAAAGTGTTGAATTCAACATCATATGCCAAGCTCTTTGATTATATTTAAGTGTTCTTTTCATGATCCTTAAAAAATTCTTATTAGTATTCTCAGCTAAACCATTACCTTGTGGATAATAATTAGATGAAGAACTTAGATAGATTCCGTGGTTGACAGCACAATCTCTTATCTTTGCACCAAGGAATGCTAAAGCATTATCTAATATGATAGTTGTTGGAACACACAATATGCAAATTATACCTTTGTACAAGGATAGTATCAAAGTTTCATTAGCATTCTTCAACACTATTTCTTCAGTCCATCATGTAATATAATCTATAGAAGTTAAGATCCACTTTTTTCCTTGTGAAGAAGGTGGGTTTATCATGCCGATAAAGTCAAGATTGCACTGCATAAAAGGTTGATTAATTGAAATAGGACATAAAGGTAGCGAAACTAGACGTTTTTTACTGATAAAGAAAGCACATTTTTTACACTTTATAATCCATTCAAAATAGTCTTTGAATATGCTAGGCCAATAATAACCAAGTTTTCATAATTTTTAAGGTTGTGGTACACGCTAAGAAGTGACCTCCTATAGGTCCTTCATGGAATTCTGACAATATTTTCTAAATTTTATCATAGTCAACACACCGCATCAAGATTCCATTTATATCTCTTTTGAACAATGCATTATCAATGAAGATATAAGGTACAACTTGTAATCTTAAATACCTTCTCTTATTCATGTCCATACCTTCCAGATAGGTCCCATGCTACAAGTAGTTAATCAAATCAGCTATGCATCTTGATTCCTGAAACTCTTAAACTGACTCAGGTTGTTGATTTTATGGTTGAACCATAATTTATGATTGCTGATACGCAATTTCATCATGATGTTTTGAATCACCCATTTCTACAACTTGTTGTTTTTCAATATCTACAATTAGATGTTCACACAAACCTTTCCCTCGAACCATCTTAGCAACCCGAATATAAACATCATATTGCATGACCTTCATTATCTAGTTTTCTCTTTTCTCATTCAACTCCTTATTTAGTAAGAATTCCTTCACACTTGGATGAGAAACAAGAATATGGATTTTATTTTTCGAAAGCATATAATTGAAATTCTTCAGTCCTCTAGCTACTGAAAGTAATTTCTTTTCAAGGAATGTGTACCTTTTTTCATAATCATGCAAGCTCTGTCCAAAGAAAGCAATAGGATGTTCAATATTTTCATCATTGAATTAAGTCAAGATAGTTGAGATTGTTTCAGGTTCTGCGAGTGCATACATTGTAAAATATTTATCAAAATTTTGATTTGAAAGAGTAAGAGATTGAGAGATAGCTACTTTGATTGATTCAAATAATTCTCTCGCTTTAGTGGTCCAAGAGAAAAAGTCTCTTTCTTTTACATAGCTATCAATGTTTTAACAAATACTGAAAAATATGGAACAAATATTCTAACAAAGTTTATTTTTCCAAGAAAAATCTGTAATGCCTTATTATGGTGGGGCAATGATAGCTGTAATATGGCTTCAATCCTGAAAGGGTCAATTGCTCAACCCTACTTAGAAACAATATGGCTAAGAAGCTTGATGTACTGAAAATATAGACTTCAATGGATTTAAGGATATTCCAAATTTCGTGCACAACTGAAAAGTCTGTCTTAAATGCATTAGATGTTCTTCATGATCTTTGGAAAATACAGTAACATCATCTAAATAAAAAGGGATACATTTATTTAATAAGCTGTGAAAATCCATGTCCATTGCAAGTTGAAATGTTGCACCAGAATTTAAAAGACCAAAAGGCATCCTTTTGTAAGCATAAGTACTGAACTTAGTGGTAAAAGTTGTTTTATATCTATCCTCTTCCCAAACTAAAATTTAATTATATCCACTGTAACAATCTAGAAGTGATAGTCTATCTAAACCCGAGACTATTCTCAAAATCTGATCCATATTTGTGAGTGGGTAATGATCTTTTAATGAAGCTTTCCTAAGGTCTCTAAAATCCACACATAATCTGATTTTTCTGTTCTTTTTCCTAACAGGAACAAGATTGGGTACCCAGCTTGAATGCTTAAATGGAAAGATAATAATTGATTCAATCAACTTAGATAATTCTTTCCTCATAAGAGGTTTTATTTTAGGATTTACAAGCCCTTATTTCTATCTAACAGGTTTATAATTTGGCTACAACTCAATCGTATGTTGTGCTAAATTGGGATCAAATCCTTTCAGGTCTTGATATTTCCAAGTGAAAAAATACTTAAATTCTTTGCAAAGATCAATAAATGACTTTTTTTTAGCTGAGGAACATACCTTTCCAAGAAATAGATTTTTCCCCTTCATCAACTGAGATCTCTTCGTAATTATCAACGTGGGTTGACATTTTAGTCTTGACCTTTCTTAACTGGTCTTCAGTCCTGCAGGTTCCTTCCAATTTCATAAGACCTTGAGGTAATTTATTTGTCTTTAGCTAAACAATCTGATCATCGTATAAATACTGTAATTTATCCTGATTTACTGTAAAAAATTTAGCTTTTTGTTGTAAAAACTTGCAGATTTGATCATCATTTTAAAAAACTTACCAATTTTAATCATTATCAGGTATTGAGGGCCTGACAATTAGTTTTATATGATGCTGGGTTTTTCTATTTTTAATATGTTTCAGCACTTCGAAAATAGCCCCAGCTGCTACAAGTTTATCTACATGCTTGTTTCCAGCTCTAGGAATAGACTAAATGTTAATAGCATCGAAATATTTCATTAAGTATGAAACTCTTTGTGTGTAGGACTTCATTAATGGATTATCACAAACATTTAAATTTCATACTTGATTGATAACGAACTTAGAGTCACCAAAAATACGTAGCATGTTGATACCTCTCTTTCTGGCCCAAAGCAGACCATGAATTAAAGCTTTGTACTCAGCTATGTTACAAGTACATGAAAATTGGAGACTCAAAGATGAAAAATAACTTTCTTTCATTGGGAAAGTGGGAATTAGACCTTCTCACTTGTCCCTTCTTATTCGAGGCTCAATCAAAATGAAGCTTCCAAATCCCTTCTACTAAAATTTCTATTTTGGACAATAAGGGAAGTGATGTATTTTCTTCATGCATACAATACACACCAAATAGGTGTTCTTTAACTTCCTTAAATGGATCATGAGCATTTTCTTCCACTTCCTTTTCATCCATAAATATGTTAGAAACACTATCTAATGCTAAAACCTGAGCTACTTCATCAAAGTCAGACTAATCTAAGGCTGAATAATTAGACACCGCATTTAGAGAGTGAGGCTCAATATGAAATCTAGCCAATGGCTCTGAATTGATAGTAACTTTGGTACTAGAACGATTAGTGAAAAATAAGGACCAATCTGAAGAGAGATAACCTCCTATTTTTGATGTGAAATCTCTAGATAAGCATTTTGAAAAGTATGGAGGTAAATCCGCAACAATAACATCTTGCAGAATAGAAATTTTTTGGCAAGCATGTAACGTCACTTCTAAATTTTTGATTATACCAGCTGTATTAGTTACAGTTCTATCAAGTTGTAAGACACTCATTTCTGTAGGCTCATACTGTAAACCCAATTTTTCTACAATCACTTTTTACATAACTATGCTACTTGCACCATTGTCCACCATGCAATTATGAACTAGATGTTCTCCAATAATCAGTGATAAATAAAACGGTGGTGATTTCTTGATGTCATGAGCATTCATGAACTTTCTGAACCATCCACTTAACTTCTTTAATGAAGTCTTGTTCAAACATTCCAAGGACCATGTCTTCCTTCTGAAATTCCTTTTCTGTAGTACTTGAAGAAATTTACAACCTAGCTAGTTCATGAGAGAGTAAATCTTGTTGTCCAAGAGTACTTAGAATGTCACACATTGTGATGTTAAAATTATGCTTTTTCATTACATCAACAATGCTAAAATAAGCAATAGTTTTAGAGATAGATCCAACTGTCTTAGACTAGGCCTTAACAAAAACTGATTCTGCTTCAGCTGCCTTGGATATCTGAGGTATAAAAAGTCTTCTTAGATTAGGATGTAGATATTATTTATGGCCTTTATCAACTGAAAAACTTGTTTTCTTAGGAACGACAGGGTTGTTAGTTGAATTTGGAACTTTAGATGTTGTATTATCAGTGACAGTAGGCAAGATAGGCCTATTTTGTTATTTTTGACTTTTAGCAGCTTTCCCTTGAGCCTTAGTAGTGACTGCAATGAAATCCTCCTCATTAAAACTGACTAAATTTTGTTCAGGTGCTTTCTGAACCTAAGTTTCTTATTGCCCACCCTCCATTTGAGGCATGAACAATGTTTTAGATTGAGGTTATGTAATAAGAATTATGTTCAGAAAAGTATTTAGGAAGCTTGCAACTGAATGAGGTTGATTACAAGGTTGACACCACTCTTTTGTAGCCATATTAACTGGGACTAAATCGTTAGGTGAACTAGGAGCCTTTTGGTCAAACTGCCTTTCCTGGTAAGGCTACCTATAATTTTGATTCTGTTGATAAGGATGCCTATTTTGTTGATTCTATTGATTTTGCTGATAAGGAGCCTAGTAGGATCTGCTAGGTAATGTAATTCTATTATCCATTGAAGTTTTAAATACATCATTTGATGGGGCTACAACAGTAGGTTCTATGATTGTAATAGGCTAAGGAATAGGTACTAGATTTTCCTAAAAGGGCATAAAAGGCCTTAGTGCCAATTTTCCAACTTGAATAAGACTATTTTCAGCTCGGATAGTGATATCATAGGCTGTTGGGAGTGTCTCTCCCCCAATTGACTAAATCATAGTTGAGATATCACTATTTAATGCTCTAAGATAATAAAGGAAAGCATGATTAGCTTGAGGCATGAAACTTGCTATAATTCTCTCCTAAGTTCTAGAAAAATGGATATTGAAACTAGACATAAACTCAATGGGAGCTCTTTTAATAGTAGACAATTGTTCAATGAGAGACAAATGATATGAATTATCTTGGAACTATTTCAACAATTTTTCACCTAAGTTATCCTAAGTTCTTATGCTTCAAATTTATAGGTTTCTAAACCATTGCAAGGCCTTCCCTTTAAAATATGTAGCTAAAATTGTTAAAGCTACTTCTTCATGAGTGATATTATGGACTGCACATAGGGTTGTAACATCTTTGATATGTTCAATAGGTGTAACCTGATTTTTTCCCATGACTTATGGAAAACATTTAATGGTAGCATTAGGAATGTCATGACAGACTGAAATTACTAATGAAATGCCATTAGAAAAGGTCACAAAATTCATTGTTGGTTGAATAACCATTTGAAAAATTAAGATGTTACTAGAGAAATTGATATGTGGTGAAGGAATATTAGGATGAGGGTTATCAAAACTAGGTATATTATAAGATAATGTATTACCAACGCTTCTCCTTCTAGCAGAATTCAAGGGTAAAGAAACAAAATTAGGAGGAATCCCTCTTACGGATGATAATGTACTCACTTTAGGCATGGAACATGCTGCAATATTGGTTTGATATCAGCTTAACAGAGTCACCAAAAGATTTTAAAATCTTTAGAATAAATTGTTGCGGCTTGCTCCCGAAAGTTACTTTGTAACTGATTTAAATCTGTTTTAGATCTACAGTAGAATTTGTAAATTGCATTAATATCTCATTCGTTGTCCCACCAGAAGTGCCAAAAACTGTTATCTCTCAAAAGTGTGCCCTGTAGAGAGATGGCTGTAGGTTTTCTAAGCTTGCAAAATTTGATCTTTGTCTTTCATAGATACAATGGAAACACCTTAGGTCTATGGGTATACCTATTTTGAGGTGAGTCTTTGGTATCAAAACTTGTTCCTTGTTGATGTATCTTAAATTGATTATGGGGTTTATCGGTAAAATATCACTGTAAAATGATTAAAACTAAGGTGATACACCAAATTTGTATTAGGGATTTGACTGAGTATATGCACAATTGATATGTGAAGGATTTTTTGTGCACGAACCAACATTTCTTCTACAGAATATTAAGGGTAAAAAACTTTGAGGTATTGAGGGAGATTATCACAACAATACTGCTAAGCTAAACATGCACATTAATATCATGCAAAAAATACTGAATTTTGCAACAAGGTAAGATGATTAATCAGGGAATTTACATTCACAAGACTAATAGAGACGTACACAAGATTGCAAATAATTGGCAAGGTAGAAATTCTTCACACTCAGAAGGAAAAACTGGTAAAATTGCTTTAGTACTCCTATATCCAAAAAAGTCCTCCAGAAGTTCCCTTCCTATGCTTTCCAAAGGCACACAATATATAACAAAAAAAATGTTCACGCTCTTCCTAAAAATATCCTAAGGTTTGTACTCACCAATACATCCTATTTTTATCCTTTATTTATAAATGGATAAAGGAATAAAAATAGAACATGTAAATACAAATAGGCATTATAGCCATCAATTACAATTGGTCAACTAAAGTTGACTGATCTATTTGAAAGACTAGCATATCTATTTTTAAGAAAAGCATGAGTGGATGATTTTATATAATTAAGCTTTGCTTGCTCAGTAAGTTTCTATCTTGTGCATGTAAATTTTCCATCTCATGTGTTTTGTCCTCTTGTGAAGCATGCCAAAACAACTCCCTGTTCATGATGTAATACTTGTAGTATTTCACAAAAAATAAATGAGCTATTTCTGGTAATTAATTTCCCCTAGTTACCATTTGGGAAGCTCTGTATTTTATTGAAAAACTAGTTATCAATGCAATATCTGAAACTGGTAGAAGTCCTTTGTAGATCTCTACATTTTACTACTTTGAAAGATAACCATGCTCGAAAAATCGATCCAAAACGACCTTGTAAAAACACCCCAAACATTTTCTGATAAAACTTACATATCTGAAGTATTTAGTTTGCCATTTATTTTTAGTCTGATCTTTGCACATGTCCAAATTTTACTTCAGTCAAAACGCAGCCCAAAAATATGAATTTTACCCCTTTTCCATAAAGGGCTCAAAATTGAAAAATTCCCAGTAATCCACTTCTCTGATTTGTCCTTTGGTGACGTGGTGGGGCCACGGGAAAATTTATAACATTACTCTATTTTTCCTCTATGGGTCCGCGGATCATAACAATTTTTCTTCTAATTCAACCTTTACGGGTGTGTTTGAAAATTTTATTTTTAAACTCCCTTGGCAGACTATCGGGCTTGTGCGAAGCATTAAGTCTTCTACGGGTTTTCGAGCCTTTTGGTGAGTTTGACATTTTAACTCTTTTGTCAAAGAGATTTAAAAAAAAGGTCCTTTTGAGCCTCCACTTAGAGGGATTACAAGATTACGGGGTAACTTGAAACTTTACTCCATTTTGTGTAAAGTCTCAAAAATACAAAAAGACCTGCTACTCCGCATTTGCTTTGACATCTATTCACTATTGACTTTTTCCCTACGGGATGTCAGGCTTGCAGGAGATTTTTTGAAATTTTAACCTTTTTGTAAAAGGTTTTGAACTTAAAGTACCTTTGGCCTCTGCTTTTCCGGTTCTACTGTAGTGATGACACATGTCCTCTTTCGGGTTTGTGGGCCTGCAGATGAAATTTTGACAATTTGAAATTTTAAATATTGACTAAGTTAGTAAATGACTGCCATTTAACTTGGATGACTTTTGCATCGATTTTAGTGATCCATTTGTGAGTTTTGACCTCTATACTTGTTGATTTTTGATTGTCGATCTCCAAAGTATAATTTTAGGGTTTCTAACATGTATTAAATGCATTTTTTTAAGGGCTCAAAGCATGGTTTACATTGAAAGTGTAGATCAATCCTCAACCTTTGATCTGTGTACTTGTTTAATTCTAATCACTGATGACTTCACTGTGGTTGATTTATGTTAACTCATCTCTCGAGTGTGCATGGTAAAGGTCAATTTGGCCCTAAATTAATCATTCTATTTGGATTTTCAGTCTTATAGGCAAAGCCCTGGAAAAATTTTGTTGGTGTCATTGTTGATTTTTAAGCTCAGCTTTGTGTTATTCCTCTTGATGGCCGTCGTTGTTAGATTTTTGAGCTCTGTCACTTCTACAAAATGGTCTCTGGGTTTGGGGCTCGATTCATTTTTTGAGCAAGATAGTCCTCTACCTTCTTTAGAGCTATGTGAGCTTTTGAGTTTTTGAGATTTTTTACGTTTCCCTTGGCCTCTATTTGAGCTCTATCATGATCATTATGTTACTAAATTTCATGGAATTTATTTTCTTCCTTAGATCAGGCTCTGCAACTTTGAACTATGAATGCCGAAAAGGGTGATTTTATCTTCGAACATAAAAAAAATTTCATTATCACCGAGTTCTCTTTCCTACTCTGATTCTTTTCTACCCATGAATGGGTCTTTTTTATTGGTCGTGATTTTTGTTTCTGAGTTCCATTTTCTTTGGCCATTTCCATTTAACTTTCTAATGATGTGTTGAAACACCACGTTTAAAGGAGTATGAACTTTGGATGTTTTCTGGTTAGATGTAGGTTCCATTTACACTTTCTCCTTCAAAAATGAGAAGTGGTATATACAAAATACTTTGTATTTGATATTCTAGTATTGATTTTCTTCACCATAGAATTCTTCTTCCATTCACTTTTGATTTATTTGATTGGAACTTGCTCATTTTGGAATGAGGAAAACATATGAGTAATTCTTCTTTGTCAATGATTCAGATTTATATGCCTCCTAAATGCTTTTCATTCAATCATCTTTCAAGATTTCCACATTGCATAATGATAATATTTGTTGAAGTTTTTAAATCTAGGGCCGATATCTCAAGCTTGATTCATGGCTGAGTTTTCAAAAATTTACACTGTGCTACTTAGATCTACTTATTGAACTCATGTGAGTTTTCTTAAAATGAGTCTCTCTGCTTTCTTGACTGTGTATTGGGCGGTCTAAGATTTGCAGGGTTGAATGATGTTGATAAAACTGTAACTGAAATGGGTTTCTTTAAAACTCTACATTTTATATATCTCTTTCTTCAGTTCACTTTTTGAAATGCCTACTTGTAACCTATAGTTGCATTTATACTCTTTGATTCTGAAGTTGAAGATTACTATGATTGAATATTGAATTAAAAATGGCCACCGCAATAGAAATACACTTATGATATTTTGTAATTAAGATGCCTTTGTACCCTGCAAGTGGTTTTCTTGAAATTACAAGCAATTCTTCTTCTATTTTTGATACCATTCTCAGGCATAAGCCTTGATTCAGATACTTCATTGAAATACTATAATATGTTACTTTTACTACATTTCCCTTTATTTCAGCTTGATATGGATAATGGAAAAGTCGTAAATGTCCATTTTACATGGCGAAGCCCTATCAAAATTTTCCCAGAATTCTCTCTTCCTTGACTGAAATATGGAAAGTGTACATTGTCTGCATGCATCTTCCTTGTTCTGTACTGTAACATTTTCCTTTTATAAAAGATATATGAGTTTTGAGTTACACTAACCCTTTTTTCCAACATGTACATGGTCCATTTCTACTTGTTTGCAACTTGTACCTTCACACTTAAGAAAATAGTTAGAAAATAATTAGGTTCTTAACCTCTCTTATCTCCATGTTTCTTCTTTATCTTTTCTTTCTCTTCTTTATGAGTGAGCTATGCAGTTTGATCTTCAAGTACTCTATATATCCTGTTGTTTAGAGATTCATATGCATGAATTAGGACAGTGTATGAATAAGGATTAACCCTGAGCTCTTTATTAATGATTCCTTTATTTTACTATTCAGGTACCATGCTTTATATTGTGAAGACAAATATGGAAAAATTTGGAAGGGGGACAATTCACACAACGAAGAATATACAAAGGAAATGATGGGTTCACTCATATTCCTTTGCTTTCTATTTCATGCATGCGTACCTCTTTCTTCAGTAGATATACTTTACTTTTAAGTCACATCCCCTGGCTTGTGTGGGAAATTTTTGACATTCCTTGTGAATAAAACATTGAATTCTGAAATTGGGTTGTGTATTTCCTTCTACATTTCAAGCTTCTGAATGGAGTGTATGATGAACTAAAAAAGTCAGTCATATTATTGAATTTCTTAAATATGATGGAAAGAAATTACTGAGAACATGTAACATTCACTAATGAACTCTTATTTTTGTAATTTGCACTTATGTTTGCTATTCCACAACTCAAAACTTCACCTACTTTATAATTCAGTGTCTTCATCAAGACAACAAAACTGTCCTTTGGGGCCTTTTGTTCTTTTTTTGAAGGTATCATGAAATTGCAGAGTATGTGATCTTTTACGTTTTTTAACAGCACACATAGCTGCAGATTTCACTTAATCATTAATTAATCTAGCAGTTACTAATAACATCAGAACTTCCTTAGCTTAGGTATACTTCACCCATGACTTTCATCGTAATGACGAAGTTATGAGTTTCCCATTTTTGCACAAGTGCAATAATTGTCAACACAACCCTTTGAGAATGCCCCTCCTTCACAATATATAAAAAGAATATGAGAGAGAGGAGGGAAGAATTCAAATGCTTCTTCAACCACCTTCAGATGTGCATCGAAACTTGCTTTGAAAGCTCAACCACCATCAATCAATTCCTCTTGTAAATCCGTCCACAATCTTTCAATTTTGTCGCTCCCCATGTATTTTTTGTGTGTTGAAGAAGAAGAACATCAGTTCAAATAAAATCTAATTTAGTAGTTGAAGCAACTAGATTCTACATTAATGTCTTGAAAGATTTTTTCCTAATTTTCACCCACCAGAGCCCACTAAAAATAATATTTTATGCTTCCGTGGCATAAAGGATGTTGAGACATTTCCAAAAAGTCTTCTTCCACACAAATTTGAGTTTTTCAGTCAAAAGATATTATTGTGTGGAAATCTAGGTCAAGGACACGTGATGTTTAAATTTTTTTGTCCATACTAGGTCCACATAGAAGCCATGCAATTGTTTGATTTTTTCCCCCTTCCCTCACTCTTGAAATTGTGCCCATGAGACACATGACATCATCCATGGGCTCCCCGATTTCCTTTATATTTTTATTGAGTCCTTTCCGCTTGCCAAGGCACTGTGTCTGACCTGAGACACGTGGTAACTTTGTGCATGTTTAGAAACTGCCCCCAGACTTTACCTTTGGAGTTGCATGGATATGACACATGGAGACCTTTGCGGGCCTTTGGAATTTTCAATGGATTCCCTCACCTTTTTGGGCCATGGGAAACATGGTGAGCTGGCGCTCATTTGGAGTTTTCCTTTTGGGCTACACCTTTGAAGTTGCACCAAGTTGACACATGACACATTCCACTAGTTCTCTTATATTTAGTCATTTAAGGCCCACTTTGTCTCTATTTTCAAACCTGGGACAAGTGGTGATCTTGCGCTCATCTGGGAGTCACCTTTTTCTTAAACCCTTAAAGGTGCGACATTTGGACATGTGGCACCTTCCACTGCCTCTACCCCATTTTGATTTTTCAATGGCCGATTCTGTCACTTTTTGGACTTGGGATGCATGGAGGCTTGGTTCTCATTTGAGTTTCCACCTTGGGCTCTTACCTTTAAGGTACATGATTGAGACATGTGGCAGCTTCCATCATCTCTATACTTAGTCATTTCAGGCCAACTCTATCTCCCTTTTCGAACCTGGGACACACGGCGAGCCTACACTCATCTGGGGAACCACTTTTGGCTTAATCTTTGAATAAGCACTGATGAGACATGTGGAAGCTTCCGCTGACTCTTCCATACTTAACCAATTTGGGCCCATTCTGATTATTTGTAAATCCTGAAGACTTTGAGCCTTTCTTTGTTTCTCTCTTCTGAGCCTCTGGTTTGCTTTTGACGTCGTTTGATCCATTGGGCCTCTAGTTTTTTCCATTTTTGATTTTGCCTACAACCTGACTATCAGAATTGAAACGTAGGCTCACTCGACGAAAGCGCCTCTTAGTATTCTTCCTATGTGGCGTCAGGTTTGATCAATTTTTTTGGGGGGGAAATTGAGATAACAAAACCCTTTTCAGTTGAATACTTTGTGTTAATACTAATAAGAATGGGTAAGCCACAAAACATTATAGTGAGTGAAATAGTTCCAATGCGATTGGAGAAAGAAGATACATTTAATGGGTAACAGTTATTTAGACTCAATTGTTCTAGGATATATGTAACTTCCCTCTTTCAAAATATCAGTAGATGAAAGGTGTCAAATTGTGATGAATCCCCTTGAATTATCTTCCTATGATTCAAATGAAGGTTTTTAGTTACATACTCTCAGTGAATACTAATAAAAATTGGTAAGACACAGAACATTAAATTGAGTGAATGTGTGAGGTTAAATCTTGAGCCCTAGCTCCTAAGCCTTAAACACTTAGCCCTAAACCCTAAACCCTTAGCCTTAAACCCTAAACCTTAAACCTTCTGCTCTAAACCCCAAACCCTTACCCTTAAACCTTAAACCCAAATCCTTAAATTATAAAATTTGAACCCTCAAACGTAAAATTTAAATAGTAAGCCCTAAACCCTCAACCCTCAACCCCTAACCCTAAACTCTAAACCTTAAAACTTGAGCCCTACACCCTAAATCCTAAACCCTAAACCATAAACACTAAACCCTCAACCATAAATCCTAAGCACTAAACCCTAAACCCTAAGCCCTAAACCCTAAACCCTTAACCATTAACTCTAAACCCTAATTCTTAAACCCTGTTTATAAATCCTAAATCCTATGCCCTAAATTCTAAACCCTAAACCATAAACCCCAAATCCTAAATCCTGAGAATTAAACCCTAAACCCTAAACCATAAACCCTCAACCTTACACCTTAAAACCTAAACCATGAGCCCTAAACCCTAAACCCTAATTCTTGAGCCCTAAAGCCTTAGACAAAAACCCTAATCCCTAAGCCCAAAGCCAAATACATAAACCCTCAAACCTTAACCCTCAACCCTAAACCCTAAACACTAAACCCTAAACCTTGAGCCCTAAACCCTGAACCCTAAAACCTAAAACCTCAGTCCTGATACCTATACCTTAAACGTTAAACCCTGAGCCCTAAACCCTAAGACTTAAACTGTGAACCCTAAGCCCAAAAACCTAATCCCTAAACCCTAAACACTAAATCCTAAACCGTAAAACCTTATTCGTAAACCCTCAACCCTGAGCCCTGGTCCCTAAGGAGGAGGAACATTACAACCACATCAATTTTACCATAGGACAACAATCCCATTCAGGGAGAAATCCTCTATCTACAAAGTGAGGATGTAATTTTAGTAAGAAGTAGACAAGCATCATAGAGCTGATTTTTGGTCACTAAAGTGAATTATGGACCAAATTTAGAAATTACTACCAATTCAAGTAGTGATAGAGCCAAAATCTAATCCACAAGGTCAAAAAACCTACAAAATGACTATATATTTTCAAAAAACAAATACTGACTACAATATATATGGATTTATAGTTTTAGGTCATTTCTAAAATTCTAAAAATGAGTAAGTACTGACCAATTTTGATTTTGAAAAACTATATTCTAGATTATAAGTATCAGAGCTACGGGATCACTTCCATGAGGTGCAGAGTGACCCTAACTTCTTATATTTACTAAAATAAATTTAAAGGATAAGAAATAATAAAAGCATAAAGAAATAATAAAAGAAAGTATAAATTCTTAACATTTATTTTAGTAAATATGGCTCCTTTGGGCACTCCTAAACTTCATATAGACCAAAATGCGCACATGTTTCATAACACTATAATCATATACCCATTATAATGTGAATTCATTATAGTGCATATGTGTTTTAGATTCGTTAATTCCTGAGCCTAAGAAAAAGTAATGTGATTGTGTTATTGTAGAACATAATCATGTTTCACTCATTATCGTCTTTTTTTCCACTCCCCCCCCCCTAACTTGATGCACTTACCTTCTCCTTAAATTTTTTATTTTTACATCTAAATTTCTTCAAGGTTTCCATGATGACTCTTATTTTAAATTATTATTTCATATTTTTCTATTTCTCATAAAATGTGATGTTGATTATTGTCTCCTCTCATATGTCATTTTTTTTTCATTTTTTGTCAATTGACATTCATTACATGATACATATTGAGATGTACTATCTAGTGTTTTGAGAACATGATATATGGATATTGAAATCACTTCTTTATAATCAATTTTAAAATTAGCAATCAGTCAATGAGAGTGCCTTTAAGATGCTTCACGATGACTTTCTTCTCTTTTTTTCTTTCTACCTAAATAAATTCATCTGAATCCATTTCCATGCATAATAGTTTTCATTATACATATTTCTCATGTTGATATGCCAGTGCACATATCAATATCAAGTAATCTAAAATGTTTCATATTTTTTTCTTTCACTTCTACAGGGCTCACTGATTCAAGAAAATGGCACCTAAAAACTAAATTTCAGCCTCAGGTAAAAACGTTATTGCAACCCCTCTTGGTATTGGTACTGACACTCAAAAATAGCATGTTATTTTGAGAAACCATCTAAGGAAACCCATCCTTCTCGAGTAGGACCATCAAAATAAAGGGATAATTATTACATTAAAAATGAAACTCGGAATGATAATGTTTTAATTTTTTATTTATCTGATGTTGCCAATGAAAACAATAATGAAATGCCTCCCCTTGAAGACATTACATTGAATGATATTGAATTTGAAACTCTACCACCTACCAGATTGAATGAAGATGAAATTGCATCACCTGTCAGTGCCCAAGTGAATGTTGGAGGTCAAACTTCTAGGATTTACAGTCAAGGAAAATTAAATTCAACCAAGTAAAATACTTAGCAGACACCTATTTTTGGAAGAAAGAGATAGGCAAGAAAATGGTACTTGGGAAGGAGTTTCAAGTTAGAGTGGGTTTCTAAGTTTCCAAAGAATGCAACTATATAATATGTATCTACAAATTGGGCATGCACAAAACAATGCAACTTAAGTTGTATACTATTGAGAAACATGTAGGAAAGATATATGACAAGATAATTGTAGATGGCATTGAGAAGAATGTTTCTAGATGGAAAACCATGGATGACTTTTTACATATTAGATATGATAAAAGAATTTTAAGACAATACGAAAAATTAAAGAATAGTTGCATAAACTGGAGGGACAATTACCTATCAATTAAACATTATCAGTCAAAATAGTCTTTTCAGTAAAACAATTCAGCTAGCTACTAATTTTCACATTTTCAAAAAAGCTCCTTATTAAAAATGGTCAGAGTCTATGAAAACTAGATCATAAATAATACTCAACATAGAATAAGTCCATATATTTTTTATAAACTTGATTTTACAATATATAGAGTGTTGGACTCTTACAAAGATGGGGTCAACACATATCACGAATCCCATAAAATATGCTCTAATACCTATTCTCACTCATGTGAGATTGTGTATGTGAGTTGTTAATAACAATGTCAAATTTAAATTATTTAGCATATCATTATCTAATGTTCATACTACTATTAAATATTCCTAACATTCACCCCCTCAGTGTGAACATGGGGAGTACTTAAGTCACTATGAAGATGTAACATATCACCACTATGTTTGAAACTCATACATTGTGATCAGGAACATGTCCAACAAATATTTCGTGTGGAGATATCAACCAATTGATAGTCGGCATCATCTCCACCTCTTGGTATCCAAAAAAAATGGGAACTATTATAAACTGAAAAAAAAGCTTTTGTCAAGACTTTTGACTGTTACATAACTATTTCTAAAATCTCCAAATTTTATTTACATCAAGGGAAATACAGGAATAAATCTAGTCACATTCCAAGTAATATTTTCACACCACACAAGAAAATAGAAATAACCTAAAAAATATTTCACTAAAAAATGAAGCAGCCTCATCGCTAGTGACTAACGAGAGGTTGCAGATCAATCTCCTACCTCTTTTGCCTCTGACCTCCAACTCTTGCAAATCGGTAAAGGTATTATTAACTGATTTGATAAGAGGCCTCATCATCCGAATAAATAATTTCTTGTCCATAATAAATTTCCTCATTGTCTTCAACAGTAACATAGGCTTTATCTTTCAAATTTCCATGAATAAGGTCATGTGCTCTTTGTTTATAGTTCAGAATACCATGTCCATGATGCTTACAATAATGTAAAGTTTATCGTTTCTAGTTTTTTAAATTTGGCTTATATTTGAAAGATGTGCTCGGCTTACTTTTTGCAACTAATACTTCTTCCTTTGGTTCAACAACTTGACTCCCTTCATCGAGACATGTAGTAATCAAACTTTCAAGAATTGGATTCATTTTGCTAAATGTAAACACAATATTTGACATAGTTTGAGGATTACTATAAAGAACAATGGCCTTAACATCATCATATTTCATAGCCTCATTAATCCCAGCTAATTCATTTATCAATGATATAAACTTACTGATGTGAGCTACCATGTTTTCACCTTCTTCCATTTTTAAACATAATAGATGTTGCTTCATTGTTATTTTTGCACTTTAAATTTTTGATCCAAATATTTTGTTTAGTGTATCAAAAATATATTTAGAAGTTTTCTTGAAATATATATGATACAAATATGGTTAGGAAATCCTAAACTAGTAATAGTAAGATCTATTTTATTTCTTACCTTCCATTTGTTGATTTTTTCAGGAGTCCTTGGTGCTACTAGTGTTCCATCGATAATTTCCCATAGATATTTTTCAATCAGTGTCAACTGAGTTTGGATCTTCCAGGTGTGAAAATATTTCCTTCAAATTTTTCAACAAGGATCAAATTTTTTATTATAAATAACTCAAGACGTCAGATTCAACAAAAAATGCATCTCAAAATAGACCGAATCACAATGTCAGAAAGAAATTAAAGATTACTTTTTAATACAACATAAAAAAGGAAAAAGAGTACTTAATAAACAATGAATTTAGTATGGATACTTACACACACAATAGACTTGACTTTGATGTGGTAATTGTTATCCAATTTTTTCCCTCAAGTGAAATTGATCAAAAAAAACTTGCACAGGAGAAACAGAGAGTTGTTTCAGTCATACGAACTCATATTTGATCCCAAAAAATCAAGGAGCAGGTGAGCTCGGCAATGGAGAAGTAGGGTCGGGAGATGAATGACCTATGGAAATGTTGAAGAAGATCAAGCCTTGAGCAATTCAACTCGAAAAAAATCATCATAACCACAGAAGGTGACACGTTTCTTGTCGGCACAACTTCAGAGCTAAAATCCAAGGCGGGGTCCTGAAACAAGCGCAGGCTCTCTACGTGGTCAGATCCCAAGAAAGGTAGTGTTCACTCAAGGCTCGAATTGGCTAACTATAAAAAGGGCTAGTGGAAGCCTCTATGTGTCTCTTTGGTGAATTTTTGGTATGATGTTCAAAATCGAGGTCAACAAACGAGTGTAGGCCCTCCAAGTGGTCAGGGCCCGATAAAGTTGCACCAGCTGTTGAAAATTCTAAGATTCAACAGAAGCCTCCATGTGTTAGCTCATCAAAACTTCAAAGGTAAGATCCAAAGGAAAGTCCCAAACGTGTGTAAGCCCTCCACGTGTCTAGGATGAGATATAGTATCTTCGCCAAACATAAGGGACTTAACCAAAGCACAAACAAATTAGAACAAGCTCAATGTGTCTCTTTGATGCAATTTCAAAGGTAAAATCAAAAGGCACAACCCCAAAAAAGCACAATCCCTCCACATGTCTAGCGTCCAATCATCTCAACTTCAAAAGTGAAAGAAGGGGGGAAAATCTTTGAATCTTGTAGGGTTTTGATGTGGAGCTTGTGGACGATGCCAAGTGTCGGTATGTCGCATTCTCAAGACCCTAAAATGCAACAAAAATCTTAAGAGCCCACGTAGAACGCTGGACCCTAACCTTCAAACGGCCATATCTTTCAACTGGGATCGCGTATTTGAGAAAGACATAAATTTTAGGAGAGCTCTCAACATCTACTATTCATCTATCACCATTAATGAAAACTGATAAATACAGTCCTCCATTTTGAGGTTTTTAGGATTCTCACCTACCACCATTATGAAGTACAGGATTCCTTTCTTTCACAAAAAGGAACAACACATGGAGGTATGGATTTTTCAATGGAACCCATCATTTTTATATGTTAATTCAAGGATCTTTTGGGGTGGTTGAGGATGGCAAATTCAATGCATTTTTTTGGGTGGTTGGAGTAGGATTTCAAATTCTTCTCATATCCTTCTCTAATTCTTCCTATATATTATAAAGAGGGGAATTTTTCTAGAGGTTGGTCACTTTTTCTCTCCTACTGCCCTCTCTCTTTCTTTCCTAACATTGAATGTGGACCTCAAGCCTCCTTTCTTTTCTTTGTAATGCCATTCTCTTGCATCTTGCCCATTGATGATGTACTGTTTGAAATCATAAAGCAATAAAATATGTTTTGAGATGCATTTTTTCCATCCTACTTTATAGTATTGTCTCTTCTTGCCTCTCATCGTTGCAGGGTATAGTGTGTATACTTTTGTTATCTATTAAGGTTTTAGAGTTGTGTTTAATGGGTTTGAAGTGGTGTTCTATGTGAACTATATCTTTGGTCTGTTATACATCTCATCCATCCTCTCCATTTCAAGTAATTATATTTTTTACCCGGTAAGTGCACCAAGTTGGGGGACAATTAAGTGGACATCAAATCCTGAATTTTACATTAAAAACAGCAAAACATCAAATTTAGTCTTCCGCGGACTTGAACCATGCCAAAAAGTAAAAAATATGTCATAAAATGGTACCATTGCATAGGGGAGACTATTAGATTTGTAGAAATACTAATTTTAAAGTGAATAGAAGAGGATAAATATCATTTTATAATTTTTTACTAATAGTAGGTCTTTAAGACACTTTTTCCTGTGAATGTTTATGTCTACGTTTAAGACTGCAAAATTTGTTTCACTTATCATAATGTGATAAAACTTATACCATCCCAACCATGGTGAAATTATATACATGTTAAAATAAAAAATTATTTGATTTCAATATTTTTTTATGAAGTTATGGCGGGCAAACGGAAAGTGCTCTGTTTTCTTTATGTTTTCATACCACTTTCACGGAAAAAATCATAAAAAATAAAATATTACTCAAAAAAATACAAAATAAAATCCATCCCAAGATAGATAGTGGCATATAACTTCTCACCAAAGGAAAAAAATATATATCTCAATTTTTGGTCATCCAAATTGTGGGCAAACGGACTATAATCTTATCGGCGTTTTTAAAAAAAAATACCAAGTCATTGAATTTTGAGTGTTTAATATAGCTAATATTGTTCATTTTTTACAAAAATTAGTATTTTAGAAACTAGATTCTGGATGCTACGATTCATATTAATATAATTTTGTCTAATTTTGAGTGTATGTATTGCTAATAATCCCTACAAGTTGATATTATGTTGTTATTTGCAATATGATGTCCACGGATGACCCTATATTTGTCCATCAACTTCCTGTGCTTACCCTACCAGTAACTTCCTTTTCTAATGTATCGCTGCTTTAGTGTAGGATTTTTTTTCATGCATTTCTCTCTCACCCTATCTCCTTGGCAAATTAGAGTAGGTTTTATAGTAGATCCTCTGTACTATGAATGTGTGCACTTGAATAGAGGAATAGGAATCGGCCTTCATCTAGAGAGCTTTCTTGATTCGCAAAGTCCCATAATTTGGGAGAAACTCCATGTTATGCAATCACACTAAGAGTATCAACCGATCAAGTTACAGACATTTAGGGGTGCTGTGATTCTGCACTTACAATTTTGGCCTGCCCAATTGGACACTGGAGTTACATTTTTCTCATATTCCAAGGTGTCTCAGTATCAAATATAAAATCTTAAGCCAATGTGTGGCTACACTAACAGTCTTCACATGCCCGGTGTCACAGGTTTGAAGCACCTTACCACTTCACTTCATCAGGTTTAATGTGCTCTTGGTGAATATTTCAACCTT
This sequence comes from Taxus chinensis, assembly GCA_019776745.2. Lineage (NCBI taxonomy): Eukaryota > Viridiplantae > Streptophyta > Pinopsida > Cupressales > Taxaceae > Taxus > Taxus chinensis. The sequence continues at coordinate 120,002,278 of CM034147.1, read as the reverse complement.
TGGAGGTACTTTCAAGAACATCTGGAGACTCCATCTAGTCAACAACCCACATCCCTGAACTTCCAAACCTTCTCCCCATCAATTTCCACCCATTCTTCTTTCCACATCTTTCATATTCTTCTATCCAATGAAGTTGTGCAATCATGACTTCATTGCCAACTTAGAATTCACACTTGCAGCAACATCGATGCAGTCCACCTCCAATGTTTTCTCAACTCCTCCAAATCAGTATTATGATCATATTTAAAACCATTATGCTTACCCATATGAGTAATGTCAAAGCTAGTTTGGCTCTGAACATTTCAGGAATAAGGGTATGCATACAATGATAACATTTATAAGTAGAATTTTAATCTGTTTGACAAGATTAAAAGCATGGAGGCTAACATGGTCCAATCCATGGTTGTACAACATATGAAAGCTTTAAGAATTGGTTACAAGGCACCTTTTCCATGGGAAGGCCCTTTTCTCAGACATTACAATCCACAAGAGAAGCTTGACTTCATAGTTGAAATGCTACCTAAACTTGCACAATGGACTGAGGAGATAGAGGCCTACAAACTTGGTACCTGGAAACCTTGTCAATGGGTAAGTCCTACACCACCTTCTAGTCATTTTCTCTTAATTCCCCAAGAAGCACCATCTCAAATTGAGCTTCATTTTCCAAGCCTCCCATCTGCTTCCCATAATTTTGAATTCCCTTCTCCATCTTCTACTCTCCCATCCCATCTTAATTCATCTTCCCTTTTTTCTCATAAATACATGTGCCCTCCATAAGAGCCAAAAGTAATACCATGCCCCCCACCACAAATAAAGAAAAAACTAGTGGATACCCCACCCACCATACCTCCTACTCTCTCGAGTCCATGTTGGGAAGAAACTCAAGAATCTAGTCAAGGGGAAAAACAAGAAGAAGAGCAAAGAAAAGAAGAAATCATTGAAATCTTGGTCAGATTGGTTCTTAGATTCAGGATTATTGAAATCCCCTTGATGGTCAAGCCCCCAGAGGAGACTGAGTTCAAACCACAAGTGGTGGAAGCTTCAACTACAACACAAGCAAGGGAAGAAGAAGCTACTCCAAATCAAAAAGAGGAGGAGTGCATTCTGGTTGTGGAGGAGAACCATATATTTCCATAGGCTTTAAATGCAAAGCATGTCACAGAATAACCTTCAGTTCTTCCTCACACTTCATACCCTTTGAGATCTAATTTCAAAGAATAATTTGAGATTTCAAACTTCATGTTTGAGGATGAGGGGAACCATGGTGATCAAATTGCAGATCCAGAAGAAACCTTGGAGGAGTTCGAGCACACGCATCAGGAGAATGAAGAGGTAGATTATCTATATGACTTGGAGGATTGATTTGATGGAGAGGAGCCCAACGAAATCACATATTTTCTCCTCCATCATATGTCTTCCAAGCACATGATTTTGTTGCCATGGAGGAGAGCATTTAAGTGTGGCAGCTTGTATCTCATCGTGGCCCTTTGGAACCAAGGTTGGAGGATCCCAATATTCCACATTATTATTGGGTGGAGGAAATAAAAGGACACGAAGACACCATCTCTTCTACATCATTCACCCAGGAAGGTCCGCAGAAAGAATCCATTCTTGGAGTTGAATTTTAGAGAAATGGGTACATTCATCGGATTGAACCTTGCCCAATCAGGTACTTGGCTTCATTGGAGCCAAGGGAGAAGCCAAAACCATTCATGCCCACTGTAGGGCATGAGGATGATATAAAAAGCACTAATTTTTTCCATCAACACCTCCAGGAGTCCAATGAAAATCAGATTGAGGAGCTATTTTTTGATGTTGATACTTTGGTTATATGGGTGGAGAATTGACCTCTTGTTATTTTTTCACTCATAATAACAGCCATGTTTAGCTCCAAATCAGATACATGGCTGCCTATTTTCAGAAAGGGAAGCTACTTATCCGTACCAGTTGTAGGATTTGTTTGAGTTCCCATTTCCTCTTGTTAGCATAGTGTAGGTAGGTTTGCTTTTACCAGAATAAGTGCTTGTGTAAACTATACATATCCCACTTGAGATATGTATGATTTTTAGTTTTGTGCATAGCAGTGGTGTGGTGTTTTGTCGCCCCAAGGTTGTATCACTATGCATTTTAGTGTGCTTCTGGGTGAATGTTCTAACAGTCCATTCCAGAAACAGGTGAATGCTCTAGGTCAAGACAATTTTGTACTCTCAGAAATCTCATCTTCAAAATCTTCTTATGAAAATTGAGAGTATAGACAGCAGAGAAAGCTCAGGATCACCAAGTGTAAGCATTCAAGCTCAAGGTTTCAAGAAAAATATAAGTATCAGGATATCATTTGTGAATCCATGTCCAAAAGATGCAACAAGACAACTGAACTTTCCACCTAGCAAGCAGGTGATCCCGTAATTCACCAAATTGTTATCCAATTTTTCCCCTCAGGAAAAATTGATCGAACAAAACCTTGCACAGGATAAATAGAGAGGCTTGTTTAATCGTACGAGATCACATTCAATCACAAAAAATCAAGGGGAAGGTAGGCTCAACAATGGAGAAGCAGGGTCAGGAGATGAATGGCCAATGGAAATGCTGAAGAAGATCAAGCCTAGAGCAATTTGACTTAAAAATAGCAACAAAAGTGTTGAAGGTGCCACGTGTCTTATCAAATCAACTTCAAAGATAAAATAGAAGGTGCGGTCCTCAAATGAGCACAGGCTCTCCATGTAGTCAGAGCTCGAGAAAGGAAGTGTTCACTCAAGGCTCAAATTGACTAAGTATAAAAAGGGCCAGCAGAAGCCTCCACATGTCTCTTCGGTGCATTTTTGGTATGATGCTAAAAAATGAGGTCTCTAAATGAGCACAAGACCTCCATGTGATTAGGGCCCAATAAATTTGTATTGGGCATTGAAAAGTCTAAGTGTCATGGGAATCCTCCACATGTCAGCTCAGCGCAACTTCAAAGGTAAGATCCAAAGGAAGGTCCCAAACATGCGCTGGCCCTCCACATGTCTAGGGTTAGACATAATATCTTCACCAAATATAAAGGACTTAGCGAAAGCACAAATAAATATTGTAGAATCCTCTACATTCCTCTTTGGCACAACTTCAAACGTAAAATACAAAGGCACTACCCCAAAGGAGCGCAGGCACTCCACGTGTCTAGGTTCCAACCGTCACACCTTAAAAAGTTAAAGGAGGGGGTCAAATCTATGAATACCGTAGGGTTTAAATGTGGAGCTTGTGGAAAATTCCAAGTGTCAGCACGTCACATTCCCAGGACCCTAAATGGCACCAAAATTCTTAAGATCTTGTGTAGAACACCTGACCTTGACCTTTAGATGGCCATATCTTTCAACTGAGAGCTCAGATTTGAGAAAGAGAGAAATTTTTTGAGAGATATTAACATCTACTACTCACCTACCACCATTAATGAAAAAGATACATATAGTCCGTCATTTTTAGGCTTCTAGGCTTCTCACCTACCAGCATTATGAAGTACGGGTTTCTTTTCTTGCCCAATAAGGAACAACACATGGAGGTATGGGTCTTCCAGTTCAACCCATCATTTTTATTGGTGAATTCAAGGCTCTTTTGGGGTGGTTGAGGTAGGTGAATTCAATTCATTTTCTTGGGTGGTTGAGTAGGATTTCCAATTCTTCTCATCTCCTTGTCTAATTCTTCCTATTTATTGTAAACAGGGGCATTTTACTAGAGGTTGGTCATTTTATAACTCTTGCACCCATCTCTCTTTCTTCCCTAGGGTTGAATGTGGAGCTCAAGCCTCCTCTCTTTGCTTTATAACAGAATTCTCTTGCTTCTTGCGCATTGATGATGTACTATGTGAACTCATGGAGCAATAAAATATGTTTTTTGATGCTTTTTGTCCATCCTTATTTTATTGTATCTTCTTGCCTCTCATCATTGCATGGTATATTGTGCATACTTTTGATGTCTATTGGTGGTTTTGAGAGATTTGTTTCTTTGGTCTGTGACGCATCTCATCCATCATCTCCATTGCTCATCTCTCTCCATTTCAGGTAGTTGGATTTGTGACCAGCAACTTCATTTTTTGGTGTATCGCCAGTTTAGTGTAGGATTTATTTTCATGCATTTCTCTCTCTCCCTGGTCTCTTGGAGGGTTAGATTAGGATTATATATTTTGCATGCATTAGAGTAGCTTGTGGCAGGTAGTTTAGGAAGAAGAAGTCAGCTTTCTCTGGAGGACCATCTCAAGTTCGCAAGTCCCATAGTTTGAAAGATGGTCCAATGTTATGCAGATTACACTGGATGCCCCATTAAAAATAAAGTCATTTGGGGGTGTTGTGATTCTGAACTAATAGTAATAATTAGATGAAAACTAAATTTACTATGCTTCAATATCTATAGAAACGTCACTTTGAACTATACTTGAATATAGATAAATGCATGCAATGTAGATAATTGTTAGCGCAGACCCATAGTTATATAATTCCATATAGATGGAATCAAACGGAGATCAATAAAAAACTTATAGTCATATAAAAGTAATCAGGAATGTGGGAGAATCGACCTTATTTTTCCAATAATGATGAGAATTTTAGACAAAGTTGCACAGGAATATTATAGATAGTTACAGCGTATACATGTTGCATTAATTTATGTCGAGTTGTAAATGATTTGTGCTCCAATATAGTGATCTCCTCAAAGCACTGCAAGGTAAATTAAAATTTGATTTGATTTTGAGACTATGCTACAAACGGATCTGTGATACGTTTAAGAATTCACATGCAATACAATTCCACAATTCGATACATACAAGCTCGTAACTGATAGATGAAAGGGATATGTGAAGAAAAATTGTTCATTCACCATTGAGTTAGGAGAAGATTTCAGTACCCTCTAAATTGGATAGATGACTTTATAAAAACTAAATTCATATAATACTCTCATATCTACATCGTATTTTTAATTTTATATTGCATAGGATAGTTATGATACATTAAAAAATGAATCAAAATAGCTCTGATACCAAATATTAAAATTGGTCAGATTCTATGCAAACTAGATCACAAATAATACTCAACATAGAATCAATGCATATATTATTGATAAAATGGATTTTACTATATATAGAGTGTTCGTCTCCTACATAGATGGAGTCAAAACATATCACAGATCCAACAAAATATTCTCTAAAACTTAGTATCCCTTAGGTGAGGTTATCTATGTGAGTTGTAAATAATAACGTCACATTTACATTATTTAGCATATCATTATCTAATGTTCATACTACTATTAAATATTTCTTACAATCATACTATAATATATTTTCCTGAACAAAACAAGATGTTGTCTTTTCTTGGCATCCCACACTTTCCTCATTCTCACTGGTTAGAAAGTAGTGGTTGGTATTGGGAAAAATTTCTAGCTATGGTTGAGAAAGAATACTTGAAAAATAATCTAAAGTATACATGATACATATCTTTGTCTATTGATGAGGTTACAACAGTAGATAATACTACTTAGGTTTTTATGCATGAGTATATTTTGTAGAACTATGTGAGACAACCTCACTTGTGATTCACAAGATGAGAGAGAAATCCAATGATGTAAACCTTTGTAATTTGGAGATAATTTTTTTAAGGAGATCAGTGACATGGATGATGTTGCAGTTACATCAAATTTGGTATGTGTCAGGGAATATTGGGAATCTATAATGAAAGGTCATCATAATGGCTTGTGTGTAAGACTCCAAACATATCATTTCACTTATATTATTTCCATTCATTCTATGGATCATAGAATGAACCTAGCTTAAAAATAGTTGGTAAATTTAAACCTGTAGAAATAGTTGAATACCTTGTTTCGAGAAGTGCATGCTTATTTCTATCGTAGTCATAAAAGGTCCATGGTATTCCAAATATTTACAGAATGACTAACAAATGGGGGTAAACTGTTAAAATATGTCATCAACAGGTGGATCTCATTATACCAACTGTTTCGTAGGGTGTACGAAGAGTATCAATCCATATTAATAGTGATAAGGTAGAATTGTATATAAGTGGAAAAGGCCCGAGATTTGATACACCATGTTATTGATATAGATTCATTATTAAGATTGTGAGGTATCCTTATCATGTAGGATGATATGCATCAATTAATTAAACAGGAAGAAGAAATACCTATCTATATTTTTTATTTTTATAGTTTAAGGAAATGAGTTTGTATGGAAATAAAATATTTGTTTCTTAATGAAACTGATTTTAGAGGTTCAAAATTTTATGGTTGGAATGATTTGATAAATATTGAAAATTCAAGTATCTTTCTGAAGCTCAAATTTATTGGGGAAGTATGTGCTTCTATAAATGGATATGAGATACCAATGTATATGTTTAAAGTAGAATCCAGTAAGGTTGAGAAGGAAAATGTCACAGGGCCATTGTTTGATAACATTGTATCATCAATAAGGGGAAGTTTAAGAGAAATTGCAAGTTTTCCTACTATAAGAAATAAGGGAATGATTTAGAATGAAGTTTTTACTTTAAGAAATGGCTGTAGTGAATCCCATCTTTTGGTATCCTATCCAAAATGAAAGATATATCCAGGAAGACTATTTCAAGAGATTGACTACATTGATTCATCATTTTTGTAAGACTCTTGATATCAATGGAATGGATATTCCATATATTTTAAGCGAGGATAGTTTGATTGATCAATCTCTTGAATTCGCCTCTACAATGATTTTACAAATCGATGATTTGAATATTCCCTTAGAGTGTGGAGTAATAACCCGGATATGGAAAAAAATTGGGTGCAGTACTATTTTAGAGAAAACCATGTCCAAGTTTTTCTCATTGGCTACTCTATGTCAAAAAATGATTCTGGGTTCAATTGAAGATGAGAGAATTTTCAGTTCCTTGTCATGTATAAAACCAACAATGTGAAACAAGATTGAAAAAACTTTGGAAAATTGTTTGACAATTTACACATCTTGGTACAAACTGGATAGCTTTCCCTATGGAAAGGCTCTAACAGTATGGAAGTAAATTAATGTAAGGACAGGGGCTGAAAACAATGGCACAAATATAACAGATGACCCTATTGCAATAGTTGATTATCAAAAATGAGAGGGTTTGTCACATAGATCTGATGAGTCAAATGATAGAGATGATACAGGTCCATCAAGATGGAAGGTTCCATTTTTGGATATCCCATTATATATATGCTCATATAATAATTCATATTTTCAAATATTCAATACATTATTAAGATAATATATTTTTCCTTATTTGTATTTTTTTAAAACACTGTGTCAATTTGTAGTCTTTGGAATGAATCTTGAAATACATTGCATTGATTTGTTGTATCATGTAATGAAATGAGCATTCATCAATCCAAATTTGGAGTTAAAGAATGAAATAAACACCCCATATTTAAATTTTCCTAAAGGTAAATGTTATCCAATTTTTCCCCTCAAGAAAAATTGATCAAACATGACCTTACACAGGAGAAAATTGAAGAGTCGGTTCAGTCATGCGAGCCCACATTTCAAAACTAGAAATCAGGTTACAGAAAAGCTCAGTAATGGCAATGGATGGTGATGTTCACTCGATACCCAAATTTTCAAAACTAGAAATCAGGTTACAGAAAAGCTCAGTAATGGCAATGGATGGTGATGTTCACTCGATACCCAAATTGGCTAAGTATAAAAAAGGCCAGCGGAAGCCTCCACATGCCTCATTGGTGTAACTTCAAATGAAGAATCCAAATGTGGTTCCCAAACAAGTGTCATCCCTCCATGTGGTCAGGGTCCAAGAAAGGCAGAACCAGATGTTGAAAAGTATAAAATCTAGTGGAATCCTCCACATACCTCATCGGTGCAACTTCAAAAGTAGGATCCAAAGGCGGTCCCCAAACGAGCGCTAGCTCTCCACATGGTCATGGTTTGAGAAAGGAAAAACTGGCTGTTGAAAATTATAAGAGCTAGTTGAAGCCTCCACATGCCTCATTAGTGCAACTTCAAAGGTAGGATCTAAAGGTGGTCCCCAAACAAGCGCCAGTCCTCCACAAGGACAGGGTCTGAGAAAGGTAGAACTGGCCATTGAAAATTCTAAGAGTCAGTGGAATCCTTCACATGCATCATCGACATAACTTCCAAAGAAGGATCCAAAGGCAGTCCCAAAATGAGCACCAGCCCTCCACATGGTCAGGGTCTGAGAAAGGCAGAACCAGGTGTTGAAAAGTCTAAGAGTGAGTAGAATCCTCCACGTGCCTCATCGGTGAAACTTCAAAGGTAGGATATAAAAGTGGTCAAGGTCTGAGAATGGAAGAACCAGATGTTGAAAATTTTAAGAGCTAGTGGAATCCTCCACATGTCTCATTTGCGCAAATTCAAAGGTAAGATCAAAAGGTAGTCCCCAAATTAGCGTAGGCCCTCCACGTGGTTAGGGTCCAACATAATTGCTCCTAAACAAAAAGGATTTAGCCAAAACACAAAGAAAGTAGAGGAAGCCCACAGACATTGCTAAGTGTCAGCATGGCGCATTCCCAAGACCCTAAAAGGAAGAAAAATATTAAGGATGGGTGGGGGCTTCCACTTGGATCTTACACAGATAGACTTTAAACCTCAATTATTTTGGAAAATATTGGTGGTAGGTCATATCATGAAGGATGAATCATGAAGCCCACCAAGAATTTTAAATACTCAAATCTTTTAAAGGATTATGAGATCCTGCATTAAATGCCTAACCCCCACCTTTAGATAGCCATCCATTTTGGTTGGGAGATCCGATTTGCACAAGAAAAGACTTTTTGGAAAACTTATAGTCTCCTCTACATAACTACGATTGGATATATTTAAACTAGTGAGACTAATTTGGTTGTAATTAACAAATATAATCCACCATTTTTTAGGTTCTCAGGCTTCTCATCTACCATCATAATGAGTTATTTCTTTCCCTTGACAAGGAATATTAATGGAGGTATGGGTTTTGTAGTAAAACCCATAATTGTTGTAGGTGAATTCAATTATCCTTTGGTGTGGTTGAAGCATGATTCGAATTCTACCCTCCTTTCTCTCTCATTCTTCCTATATATTGTAAGGAGGGGCATTTTTCTAAAGGCTGGAATTTTTTTTTTTGCACCCTCCCTTCTTCTCTTTCCGAAAGTTTATTTTTGGAGCTCGAACCTCTCATTCAAACTATAAATGCAATCTTGCCTCTTTGCCCTTGTAATGGACTATATCAAATCTTTGGAGCAATAGTATAATTCTGTGGATGATTTCAACCCTCTCTTATGGTCATTGTATCTTCTTAATCTCTCATTGTAATCTTGGTTATTTTTACATGATGGTTGTATTACATTTTTTACGGTTTGTGTTTAATGGAAAAGCAGGTGTTCAACTTTTCTTTGGTGCATCACCCTTGTTAGTTTAGGTTTTATTTCTTGTATCTCCTTAACTATGTCTCATTGGAAAGTTAGAGTATGTTTTACAGTAGATCCTCTATAATATGAATGTGTGCACCTGAATAAGGGAATAGGAATCATCCGTCATCCGGAGAGCTCTCCCAATTCGCAAAGTCCCACACTTTGGGAGAAGCTCCATGTTATGCAATCACACTAAGAGTCTCAACCTAATGAGTTACAAACATTTAGGGGTGATGTGATTATGCATCAACAGTTTTGACATGTCTGGTAGGACCATAGGTCATTCCATAAGCTTTGAACATATTTTCAAGAAGTTCAAACTTAAAAATTGCAAGTTCTCCAATTTTTGACTTTTCACCCCTCAGGATGAACTCCAAAATCGATTTTTCAGGTACTTAAATCTCTCACAAAAAAAAATTAATTTCACTAGCTGATAGATCTAGGGATAATCTTCAAAAGGGTATATTTAGTTATTTTAAATTTTAATTTTCAAAATTTTAGAGTTTTTCGAATTTTGGGTTTCAGGATTTCGACATTTTAGGTTTCAGATTTTCTAAAATTTTGGAAGTCTTGCATTTTCTAGTTTTTGGGACTGTCATTCCAAATCATTTTTTTAAACTCCATAATATCAAATACATATTTCCTTACAATTTTTTTATTTTTATTCTATCAAGTTTGGTGTGTAACTTGTCAAAATCTAACCTTTAAAGCCTCATTTCCCAACACATCTGGTGACTTGAAAGGGATAGAATTCATTGGTGTAACAACATAGGTTACCCAAGTACATTAGAACAATCCGAACCAGGTTTGAAACTCGGGAAGAAGGATTTTTCATCTACCTACAATTATCACCAAGAAGAGGAAGAAGACCACAAAGATCACCATCTCCACCTAATAGGAGTTTATCTATGCCTCCACCTAGTATATTTTTTCTTCAATCGACCAGGGTTTTTAACTCAAACAGGATGGCACAACCCAATCCATATGTGAACTTCATGGGAAGTATCCTACTTGTCCTAAATGCTCAAAATATAGTTCCAATTGCAGCATTGAAGAACGTCCCATATTTCACTAGAGAGAACCAAACAACTTCGATTGACAACATCTAGGTCATTGCAAATGTTTTTACAATTCATGAAATCAATGAAATTTATATTGCAGTCAATTTATTGGCTTCATATTTTAAAGGAAAATATTTCCAATGGTTTAGAAGCCTAATAGAAGGGTCTATCTAGAATTGGGACCATTTGTACACAGCCCTTCATAATAAATTTGGGGAAAAGGGAGATAATATGTCTTTATTGGAACAATTGACAACTATGAAAAGGGATCCTAAGGAGTAGTTGACCGATTCTAATTTTTGTTTCCAATGGACATGGGATATGATTCCGATAACTGTTAGACCAACTGCCGAAGGAGCATTCCTTTACTTCTTGAAGGCTATAAACTCAAATATTGCAATGATGATCCAATCAATGGGAAGTATAACTTTGTCCACAACATATAACATTTCAATCAGAGATGTAAAATACTTGATTCAAGTTGGTAAGCTAGTACCAAGGCCATTGATGTGTCTCTATCAAGACATGGGAGCTCCTATAACTAGTCAAATGTCTGAATTGAATCCCATTCCAACCCCTAGAAATCAAAGAAATAGTGAGGCTTCTACTTCTTCAAGAACTTCAAAATAATTGCAAGAGGTTATGAAACAACTACAGAATATAGGAAATGAGCTAGTGACTATCAAGAGACAACAAGCTCAAAGTTCTAGGAAATATCAATCTCCAAATCAATATCAAGCTAGGCCCCCATATCAGCAAAATAGACCACCAAATATGGCCAAAAATCAAAACTAGAACTAGGGACAACCTCAAGCTATCAACCCATTCTGACCTTATGATCCAAATGTGGCTTTAACTTTAAGACCCTTGGTTCCCACACCGAACAACATAGAACAAGAGTACAACTGGTGTTACCCTTGCAATCTACCTCACAATCAATCAGTGTGTTTCAATGGTTCACTGAACAGGGCCTTGATGGTACAAACCATTGGTGTGTTCTAAAAACCAAGTCAAGACGGAAATTGACAAAACAAAACTCCATAAGAGGCACCTCCAATGGAAACCACATTTGTCAATTGGCACATAGAAGAATTCTATGGAGTTAATCAACCTCCTTTTTCAGGGTGTAGATGATAACACATGGTTAAATAAGAAGAACATAAAGGAGGGACAACCATCTAATCTAGTTGTTTCTTAGCGTACTCCTACACAACAAGGAGTTAGCAGACCAAATGCAGCCCCAAATGTGTAAAATCAGCCTAAGGAACCCTTTGCAGCAACACATGTGCCTATTCAAGCACCAGATAAGGTCACACCAAGTAATGGGAAACAAAGGGATAATTCATCCCCCTTCAATATTATTTATCAGATGAGGAAAACACATGTGAACATTTCCATGTGGGAGTCACTAGCAATCCCGGGACAACGAGATTTGCTACAAGATGTAATGGCCAATTGGTCTACCTCGAATGGATCAAACCAAGGTTAGGAGAAGGTTCTCACTAATGCATGGAAATAGGGTGGTGGTCAACCAAGAAAAAATTTGAAGCCTCCACCATTCTATTTGTCATTGATTATCGAGAACCACTTAGTACATAACTGCATGATCGATTCGGGTGCAAGTAGCTCAGTGATGTTGAAGAAAATAATAGATCAATTGGGTCTAAAGTATGAGCTAGTGCTGAAAGGAGTAGTGCAACTAGATGGGAAAACAGTAGGGACAGTTTAGGTAATCAAAGGTTTAATTTTAACACTACATGCCTTTCCAAATGTCACAGTCTTGTAAGATGTGTCTGTAATTGACCTCCAACCACTCTTTTTACTATTTTTGTCAAGAGACTTCACTGTCATAATTGGTGGATATCTATCAACAGATTAGTCACACATACTATTCAGAACAAGGTATGGAGCTAAGGCAACTATCAGGTCAGAACCAATTGTAAAATTTCACATTGAGCCTCATATGCCAAGTCCTATCAATCCAAATTTCTCAACCTTTGACTAAGAGCAGTGTTCAACTATTCTAGAAGCAGGTACTAGGGTTGAGGGTATTCCAAATTTGTCTCTAGATGAATAAGAAAAATAAATCCATGCTTTTGACCGTTACAAAGAAATGGAGGAATCTGAGCTAGGGGTTTATTGTTTGCATCAAGAGAACCATCATCTCTCTAGCATAACTAAGCTAGACCAAAAGGATAATAATGAAGTATGCTAGTTATTCTTTGATGGCTCAAGAAGTAGACAAGGTGCCAGAGCAGGAGCTATGCTTGTTTCACCTTATGGTACAAAATACTACTCATCTTTCAATTTCATATTTTCTTTCTCAAACAACACAGCTGAGTATGAAGCCTTAACCCATGACTTACATTGGTCCAAGTAAAGAGACATAAAAAATTTGCAATTATTTGGTGATAGTGAGATAATTGTGAATCATGTCAACGGAAAAATGTCTACAAATAATGACCTGCTTAAGACCTATAAAAATAGAGTATGGGACCTAATTAAAGACTTTAAAGCTTTCAACATTGTGTCCATACCCAAGAAGAAGAATGAAGCTACATATAGGCTTACAGAAGTTGGAGCAACCTTTTATGTTGTTGATAGTATCAAAATAGAAAAAACAAAACAACATATCCATGTGATTGTAAGACTAGAAGTGCTAGATAACAACACAAGATGGCAGGTGTTTGAGAACGATCAACAGATCATCAATTTCTTTCAAGAAGAGGCTAAATTCTCATCTAGGAATCAAGACAAATTAGAGCCGTAGTACGGGGACCAAGTAGTGCAACTGGGGTCAAACAATCTTCTAAAGGATTTTGTAACATTGGAGTCTATCTTCAATCCTAATGACCTGTTTCGTAAAGAGAAATCCAACATATGGGTCAAAGGAGAGGATTCGGAACCTATTTTTTTGGGGAAGGAAAGACACTCCAAATTGGCAAGGTGGCCACTGAGCAAGAGAGATATGAGTTCACACAAATTTTCCAATATTTTTTAGATGTCTTCACTTGGAGTTATGAGGACATACGAGGGTTTAATCCGAAGCTGGCACAACATACCATATAACTGGATCCAGATGCTAAGCCCATAATGTAGAAGCAAAGACCAGTCAACCCGCACATTGAGCCTCTTATGAGGAAAGAGCTAAACAAGCTAATAGAGGAAATCATTATACTTCTAATCAAGCACTCAAACTAGGTTGCCAACTTGGTCCCGATTAGGAAGAAGAATAGAGAAATAAGGTTGTGCGTGGACTTTTGAGACTTGAATAGGACATCTCTCAAAGTACACTATCCACTCCCATCAATGGAACAAATCTTGCAAGTGGTATCCGGCTTGGAAATATTTTCTCTCTTAGATGGATACTCAAGGTATAATTAGATAATGATGAAAGGAGATGATCAGTTCAAAATGGCTTTCAGAACCAAGTGAGGCACCTATTCCTATAGGAAGATGTCATACAGATTGTCTAATGCTGGATTCACATTTCAATGGGTGATGGAAATGGAATTAAGGGGTTGATCAACAAAATAGTATTGATATATCTTGATGATATAACTATGTTCTCTAAAAATGTAGCAAATCACTTCTTTTATCTAAGACAAGTATTTCAAAGATGTAGGAGATTTGGGGTATCATTGAATCCCAAAAAATACATATTCATGGCTCATGAAGGCAAGTACCTAGTTCATATTGTGTCAAAGGAAGGATAGACGATCGACCTAGAAAGAGTTGAAGTAATTCAATCATTTCCCTTTCCAATTCATAAGAAGGATCTTCAGATCTTTCTAGGAAGGATCAATTTTGTTCACAAGTTTCTGTCAAATTTTTCCACTCTTGTGAAGCCAATAACGTTGATGTTGAAGAATAGCATGACATTCAAGTGGAAAAATGAAAGCAAAGTGAGTTTTGAAGCAATTAAACAGGCTATATACCAAGCTCCAACTCTCATCAATCCATAATTCTCCAAGTACTTCACGCTCTATGCCTTTGGTAGTGGGGACACAATTTATGCAATCCTAGTGCAATAAAAATAAGAGGGATCTGAAAAATCAGTTGCCTTCTTTAGTTAATGTTTGGAGGACTATAAATTGAGATACTCCTTCATCGAAAAGCACATCCTTTTACTGATCAGGATCTTGAAGAAGTTAAAGCACCTTGTCTCAAACAACAAAATTCAGTTGTTGGTCTCTCATGCGGGATTCAAATACTTCCTTTTGAAAAAGGATATAAATGAGAAATGTGTGGGATGGATCACCCATGTCATGGGATATGAAATTGAGATTCAAGTAACTAAGCTAGTCCATGGAAAGGGGTTATGTGAATAGTTGGCTTCAAGTCAACAAGATGAAGTGGGTGATGAAAAGGAAACTCTTTTGGTACTACAAGACAGTCAAGGGAAAGCGAATGATAATGTGTCTATCCCTTTTTGGACTTAGAATATGATGCACTTACTACAAATAGGCCTATGACCTCCAAAAATGAGAAAATAAAAAATGATATACTTCAGATTATAAGCCATTCCTTATGTGCTTGTTGATGGTGTTTTGTTCAAAAATGACATCAATGGTGTTCTACTGAGATGCATTGGAATAGGTCAAATCAAGAAGGTGTTACAGGAGTTTCATGATGGAGAAGCCAGAGGTCATTTCTCCCCAAGGGAAACATCTCTCAAGATAATGAAGGTTGGTTGTTATTGGCCCATGGTGTTCAGTGACTGCTACACATGGATCAAAAAGTGTAAAAAATGTGCATTCTTCATAGGAAAAGAAAGGTTAGCAACACTTCCATTACACCCAATTTCAATTGACTACCCGTTCATGCAATGGGGATAAGAATTCATTGGGTTCATCAATCCAAACTCAAGACAAGGTCAAAAGTGGATTCTCACAGTGACAGACTACTTCACCAAGTGGACCAAGGTAGTAGCACTTAAACAAGCAAACGAGTCTTGCATATTACACTTTTATGAAGGGATAGTCACTAGGTTTGGAGTACTAGACACTATTATATCAAACAATGGATTGGCATTTCTAGGTTCCAAGATCACAAAATGGGCTATTAAAAATGTTATCTATTTAATCACCTCTTCAAATTATTACCCACGGGGTAATGGGCATGCACAGTCCATGAAAAATAGTTTTCTAAGAATCATCAGAAGGAATCTTGATGAAAACCAAAGGACATGGTATACTAAGCTCAAATCAGCCTTATGGGCTGACAACATCACACCAAAGAGGTAAACACGTAATTCTCCCTACAAGTTAGTCTATGGGAAAGAGGCAGTGTTGTCTATATCATTAAAGCTTCCTGCATTGGAGCAAATGAAGCAGTTGGAATTATCTGAGTTTGAACCAATGGAGGCTAGATTGGTAGGGTTGATGGAATTGGAATAAATCAGGGAACATGCGGTTCAAACAATGGAAAAGGATCAAGCCTTAATTAATAGTTCGTTTGACAAGAAAGAAAGAGCAAGGACCTTTTAGGAAGGGGACTTAGTTCTGAAGTGGGATGCAGATCGGGAAAAGACAAGAAGGCATTCCAAGTTTGATTCCATTTATAGTGCCCCCTACATGGTCACAAGATGTAAAAGTATTAATGATTTCCAATTGTCTACATTGGGTGGAAAGGAGATTCTAATTCTGGTTAACGGTATTTACCTTAAACATTGTTGTTGAAAAGGAAAGGTTTCACCCTTGTAAATATTAGCCTAGGATTTTAATTCCTTTAAGCGCGTATGCACATTTTTCTTGTTGTACTTTAGGTTTCAGTTTCCTTAAGTGCTTCAGCATAGGTTTTATTGCTCCTAGGTGGAATCATTGTTCAATTCAATGTGCCTCCAAAGTTGAATGTTGTAGCAATCCATTTTAGGGACAGGTGAATGTTCCAGGGAAGACAATTTTCTACTCTTAGAAATATCACATTTAAGATTTTCTTATGAAAATTGATAGTGCGGATAGTGGGGCAAGCTTAGGATCACCAAGTGTAAGTAATCGGGATCAAGGTTTCAGGAACAAGATCAGTATCATGCTATCATTCGTGAATCCATGCCTAATGGATGCAATAAGGTAACTAATATTTCCTCCTAGCAGGCAAGTGATCCCGCAAGTCACCAAATTGTTAACAAATTTTTCCCCTCAAGATAAAATTGAGAAAACACCACCTTGTATAGGAGAAAATTGAAGAGTCAATTCAGTCATGCAAGCCCACATTTCAAAACTAGCAATTAGGTTACAGACAAGCTCGACAATGGCAATGGAGGGCGATGTTCACTTGAGATCCAAATCAGTTAAGTATAAAAGATGCCAGCGGAATACTACATGTGTGTCATCGGCGTAACTTCAAAATTAGGATCATAAGGTGGTCTCAAAATGAGCACCAGGCATCCATGTGGTTAGGTTGTGAGAAAGGTAGAACTGGTCATTGAAAATTATAAGAGCCAACGGAAGCCTCCACATGCCTCATTGGCGCAACTTCAAAAGTAGGATCCAAAGGTGCTCCCTAAATGAGAATCATTCCTCTTCATGGTTAGGTTTTGAGAAAGGTAGAACTAGTCATTGAAAATTCTAAGAGCTAGTGGACGCCTCCATGTGCCTCATCAATGCAACTTCAAAGGTAGGATCCAAAGGCGGTCCCTAAATGATTACTACTCTCCACGTGGTTAGGGTCTGAGAAAGGAAGAACATGCCATTGAAAATTCTAAGAGCCAACAGAAGCCTCCACATGCTGTTAGGAAATAAGGGATAAAATATGCATAATATTCCTTCATAGAATCACAACAGTAGAAACTAATATGCCAAAAATATTACAGATCTTAAATAAAAGTGCAAAATAAAATAACACAACATAAAGAGACAGTATTTAACGTGTTTCACCCAATTTGAGCTACGTCCACCAAGAATCACTTGCTCAAATTTTATTACAAGCCAACACTCTCTCAATATAATACCCAGATCTGTTTGGAGCTATGCTCAACAAAATATACAGAATTCACACCCAAATTCAAAACACATCTATAATGTTACATAATGTCTACCATATGCACAAAACCATATAGATAGAAAATTGCTTAAGCAGTTTTACAAAACCATAGGTATCAGAACCATGGGCCAAAACCGTCCCATAAACGTATGGGTCAAAATCTCACCCATATGAGAAAATCATGTTTCTCGGTATATCGGGAACGTTTTAAGGCCAATTTTTTTTTTTCAAGGGCTGCGTCCCTGAACCCCCACATGGGGACTAGCCCGGCCTCAAACCTCAATGAGACAATTGTGGAAATTATACAGTATTCAACACTTTCTGACATAAAAAAAGGTTCCACAACTGAACACGTGCCTTATCAGCTCAACTTCAAAAGTAGGATCCAAAGGCAATCCTAAATGAGTGTCAGTGCTCCATGTGGTCAGGGTTCGAGAAAGGTAGAACCGATCATTGAAATTTCTAAGAGCCAGCGGAAGCCTCCACGTGCCTCATCAGTACAACTTCACAAGTAAGATCAAAAGGTGGTCCCTAAACGAGCACCAGCCCTCCACATGGTTAGGGTCCGAGAAAGGAAATCCGGCCGTTGAAAAGTCTAAGAGCTAGCGGAAGCCTCCACGTGTATTATCGGAAAAACTTCAAAGGTAAGATCCAAAGGAAGTCCCCGAATGAGCGTAGGCCCTCCACGTGGCTAGGGTCCAACATAGTTGCTCCTAAACAAAATGGATTTAGCCAAAACACAAAGAAAGAAGAGCAGGCCCATGGATGGTGCCAAGTGTTGGCATGAGGCATACCCAGGACCCTAAAAGGTAGAAAAATCTTAAGGATACGTGGGGGCTTCCATGTGGATATTGTATAGATAGACTCCAAACCTGAAGTTGTTTGGGAAAGATTGGTAGTAGGTCATTTCAATGTAGGATGAATAATGAAGCCCACTAAGAATTTTAAAAGCTCGGATATTTTAAAAGATTGTGAGAGCCCGCATTAAACGCCTAACACTGACCTTCATATGTCCATACATTTTGGCTGGGAGCTTGGATTTTCACAAGAAAAGACTTTTTGGAAAACTTACAGTCTCCTTTATGTAACTATGGCTGGATATCTTTAAATTAGTGAGACTAAGTTGGTTGAAATTAATAAATACAATCTGCCATTTTTGAGGTTGTCAGGCTTCTCATCTACCATCATAATGACCTATTTCTTGCCCAACAAGGATCATTAACAGAGGTATGGGTTTAGCAGTAAAACCCGTCATTATTGTAGGTGAATTCAATGCTCTTTTAGGGTGGTTGAATCATGATTTGAATTCTTCCCTCCTTTCTCTCTCATTCTTCCTATATATTGTAAGGAGGGGCATTTTGCTAAAGGATGAAAATTTTGGTTTTACACCCTCCCTTCTTCTCTTTCTTAAAGTGGATTTGTGTAGCTCAAACCTCCTACTCAAAATGTAAATGCAATCTTGCCTTTTGGTATTTGTAATAGACTATATCAAATCTTTGGAGCCATAGTATAAGTCTATGGATGATTTCAACCCTCTCTTATGTTCATTGTATCTTCTTGATCTCTCATTGCAATCTTGGTTACTTGTACATGATGGTTGTATTAAATTGTTGATGGTTTTTGTTTAATGGAAAATCAGGTGTTCAACATTCCTTTTGTGCATCACCCTAGTTAGTTTAGGTTTTATTTCTTGTACCTCCTTAACCTTGTCTCCTTGGCAAGTTAGAATAGGTTTTAGAGTAGATCCTTTTCTATAAGAATGTGTGCACCTGAACAGAGGAATAGGAATCAGATTTCGTCTATAGAGCTCTCCTGATTCACAAAGTCCCATACTTTGGGAGAAGCTCCATGTTATGCAATCACACTGAGAATCTCAACCCAACGAGTTACAGACATTCATGGGTGCTGTGATTATGCATCAACAGTAAATCAACAAGGAAACTAATAAATAAACCTACATGAATTTATGAAATATTTTTTAAACATAAAATCCAAATATTGAACATTGGGTCATTGGTCTTGTCATTGATGTAAAGTGGAATTGATGGAAAACTAGTGAGTGGTGAAATTAGGCTTTGTAAGAGGCATGAAGGTTGATTGGTAGTGCATCCAGGTTGGTTTCAAGGTGCTACAAGCTCTTAATGGTAAGTAGTTGGTCTCTAAAGCGAAATTATAGGTTGGATTGTCGGTTTCAAATGGTCTACAGGTTAGTAATAGTGTTTCAAGCTTGAATTTCTCTAGCAAAATGTTGTTCAATGTATTTTTTAGGTTTCATGAAGTTCTTTTTTTATCCTGTAAGAGAAAATTACTATGAAGAAATGTTTAATATCACAAGACCTAAGAGGAGGGGTGAATCAGTGATGATTAAATTAGTAAAATCTATAACTTCTTGAATACAATAAGAAATCAAACCATGAACACAAATTAAGGTACATGCAATTAGATAACTATATAGTACACTAAATTTATAGTTGGAAACCATTAGAGGGAGAAAAACCCACTTGAAATAAAGGTCTTCTATTAAGAAAACCCATTCTTAACATATAATGATTTCCAGTTTAGTTGAGCACCCACTCAACCTAAGAAGAACCTACTTCATGGTCCTTCTAGCACCTACTGGAAGGTTTGCAAGCACCCACTAGGCTAGTTTATCAAGCTGCAACTTGCAAGGAGCACCTACTCTAGTCACCCAAGAACCGATTTAGGCAAAATACAATACCAATGTACAAATTAATCATTTACTTCCTTGTTTATTCATCAAAAAATCATGATCCCTTTATAGATCTTCCCAATTCACCGCTTTTTGAGTTTACAACTTTTATTGCAACTATTATATCACTATCTTCATAATCTTTACCAATTTGAGAACTTTAATATCACTGTTTCATTTATCAATGTCAGATATGAATATTGTTATTGAGCTACTGTCATCTCAGCTTTGACAACTGGTTTCAAATTATACTTGATATGTCTTTATGTTCTTCTTTACATTAAAACCTCGTTGTATGTAAAACTATCTTTGTTTTTTAGTTTCCAAAACCTTATATCAATCCTCTTTTTTTCTAGTGTTCACTATTTTTCTAAGCAATCTAATTACTAGTTTTTGTTCTCATTTCACCTTTATTTTCATCTGATCTTACTTCTCTCTCTCTCTTTATTCTATCTAAAAAATTGAGTGTTTCCCACTTATGTCATGTGTTTCCCATAAACCCCTCTTTCTTTCTAAAATCTCTTCATTCTACCTGCATAAGAAACTTGACATTCCTCTTATATAACTCTTCAACTTCACACTTTTGTGTATTATTGTCATCCTCTTCATACCCTTGTTTGATCCAATAACACACTTATTTACTTCTTTATCACTTATCTTTTATGTCTCAATTTTTTATGCTATATCTTTTCCTTGTCCTAATCCATCTCATTTTTCATTCATTATCAATTCCTCTTCCAAATTTGAGACCCCTGACTCTTCACCTTCTAAGGAATCATTTTATTCTTTTCAAAAAATAAAACCATTCAAATACCCATTCAAGAGCTTGAAATATGAAAGATACAAACCTTATAAGGCATGACTTTCAAAACCATCTTTATGCTACCTGTTTTTCTCAAATTCAGGATACCATGCAGTTATAGTTATTCCAACTATTGTCACAGTCTATATGTTACCTATTCAATGTGCTAGAAGTGTGTCACTTGTGTCAAAACACAAACTTCATTTCCCCAAGTTTATTGTTAATTGATAAAGCACAAAGTTGTAATTTTATTGAAACTACTAGAAGTTGGTCTTACAAAGAGCCAACACTTGGTCTTAAGCTTTCAATCTTAATATTATTCAAGATCATCAAGTTTGTAATTATCTCAAAACATTGGATATTTTTGTGTATTTTCATCACTACACCTGCTTGCATGACTGCTGGGAGCTAATGGAGAAAGTCTAAGGTTGAAATTTAATTGAAACATCTTGAAATTAATGTGAAAAAGACCCAACACATGGTCATAATTAAGTTTAATTTTTACTATAGTCCTCAAAGAGTCGCAAGAATCTCAAATAGTTACATGAAATTTTTTTATCCTTATGAAGCTCGAACTAGAATGTGAAGAGCCACGGTGCACAAGTAAAAAAAACATGAAACAAAAATGGTGAAATTTCAATTGAAAAAAAAAAACTATTTCTCATCGAACTTGCTTGAGATGTGCCTTGTACGAAAAAAATGAAGATTGCAACAAACAAAAAAAAATTCAAAATTAAATTACTCTTATTTATATCATCTTATTCAACAGGCTCCACTCATAATTTGTTAGAATTGAAATTTTTTATAAATCAGAGTGATTGACATGTAACTTTGTTAGCAATTCATAATTGGGAGTGGAGCTTTCCTTTACAATTGTATGCAAACTTACTAAAAAGGTTATCAATGGTTTAACAAACACAAAAAAAATTTGTCTCATCTAGCTTCTCAGGAATTTGTTTCTTCTCTTATATAATTTTTTGTTTCATGTTCTTTTGGAATTCAACCTTCTTAATGAAATTGTGTTTTTTGTCAAAAGGAATTGGAAAACTAAGCTCTATGGACTCCTCTACCCTTCCATGCAGCTCCTATAAAATTATTTTACACTTATTCATAAATTATTGTGCTTCACATAACATCACACACTTTTGAATGATAGGTAATACCTTTACTGAGGCATCAAACTAGTTCTAAATTCTTCTGGATGTTAGTTCTGTTTCAATGAATTTGTAGATAGCTTCCAAAAAATTTATTGTTGTATCCTCTCTTAAAGCCTTCACTTTTTTGCTACCAGTTATGTGTTCCTAGATTCTATCATATATTCTTTGTAGATCAACCATGAATTCCAAAAACATATTCAAATCATCCATTTTTTGGTTTATTACCCCCCTAACATTGTCCATCATATTAATCAATGCATTTTTATAAAATTCTGATAGTTTTATGTTGGAAGAGTGAATATCATTTTTTTTATTTTGCCAACTCCTGTTGTAATATTTCATTTTGTTTTTTCTCTTCCATTTGGATTTTTTCCCTAGGTTTTCTTTCATCATTTAGGATTTGTTCCAATTTTTTTGGATTTTCTTTCTCTACCTTATGAACCTCTTTTAATTCTCCCAATGTTTATTCTAATCTATAATTATTACTCATTGTTTCCTATAACATTTTTTTGGATTCTTCTAGTTCTACCTACGTCTACTCATTCGCACCAATTGCAGTCATACAGGTAGATGATTTTATCTCCTCTCTAACTCACATATCTTATTAAGTGTCGCTTCTCCTTTTTATTTATTTTGTCCCATGTTTTCCTCTAACTTTTGAATCTTATATTATGCAACTTATTGCTCTCCCTCTCTACCTTTATAAATGTTGTGTACACCACATCATTGTTCCTTTTTAAGAAATTTAATTTGTCAAAAGGTTTCATTCCCTTAACATCCATTTAAAGGGAGATTGCATCGTAATCACTGGAACCTATTTCATTCTCTCTTATTACAAATTTTGGCACAAAATATATGTATTCCATTGTATTTGTGAATGGGTTATATGTTGGTAATACTGTCATTGTGTGAGGATCTGAACTTATAATAGCCTATAGAATTTTTTTCTTATTTTTTATCTCTTTTTGATTTATTGAAAAAATTAACTCTCTAATCAAAACCTGAGGTTTTTGTAGGAATAAACTATCTCATCTTGAATGGAGATGGAGTAATTAAATTTTGGAAAGAATTTCCATGTGGAATGGAAATTTATTAAGGGGTTGCAGTGGCACCACCTTCTAGTTCAGTAATTAGTTTCTTGGAGGTAAGAGAATTTGTATCTATCTCTACCTCTATCTTTTTCCTCTTCTCAGTTTCTTCTTGGATAATAGGCTTTTCAGCTGTATGTATTGGCGTCTTTACAATAATTTTTTCGTATCTTAATTTGTGACCACTATAACCATCATCAATAGAACTACAAACATTAGAAATACTAACATATTTATGGCCAACTTCTCCTCTAGTATTTTCAATGTGTGCCTAAACTGTTTGTTGAGGATATGACTCTGAAGAAAATTGCATTCAATTACCACTAGTAGTTTTTGTAGTATGTAATGGTCTTTTCTCCGAAGGAGAAGCTCCAAGACCCAACCTATCAGAAAATATTTTGGTTGTGCCTCTAGTGGAAGCCAAATGCCTTAACCCAAACCACCACTACTAAAAGTGATCTTTTCATAAATAAATGCTCATGTAGAATATTTTTGTTTCAAGCTTTGATCGATACTTGGTATATATTTTCTAAGGGTTGTGTGTAATTCCTTAGAGTTAGTGTCATCTTTACTACTTTTGTCTGCAGGATGCTCTTCATTCCATATTTTTTTGAAATTTTCATCTTCGAGAATAGAACCATACTCTGAGATAGATTTTGGATGGCCGGGGTCCTACCTCATAGACTAAAATGCATAATTTTTTACCTTATCGAATTTTTATCTCACAATTCATGATCTATCTGCTTTGACATGATTTGAGAAGACTTTTTATCATATTTTGCATAAATTTTTCTTGATTTAAAATCCTATTCCTATTTTTGTGAAGGCTCAGGAAATCCCAAAAATTATGTTGACAACTTTTAAAAACTACTTCCTTTCTCTACATAAATTTCATCCATTGCTTCTTTTACCTCATCCCAAGATTTCTTGTTTTTCAATTTTTCAATCAAGGATTTTATTTTATGTTGAAATTTAGTGGCAAAGTTATTGTTTGCCACTACCCCTGCTTGAATCACCTCACATGGGTCCTACACCTAGTGAGATTCAACATCAAATTTTAAAATTTATAAGATTTCATTTTCCACATTGAATGGCATTTATTTCAAATGTGAACCCTCCACATGAAAATGGTAAGGAAGTAAATATGCTCCTCTTTTTCTGACTAACAAAATAGAGTTTATCTATGCTTTCCATATGTCATATATATTACAAGGAAAAAACTCTCTCTGTCACATGTATTGGAAATTTTCACGGTTGTACTCCTGATTCATAAAACCTTTGCACAATATATTCCTCCATTAAGTACTAGTCTACTAAATATATTCTTTATCCCAATTAAATGTAATTTCTAGAGTTAATAGGAAATCTATGAAATGTAATTTTTGAAATTGATCGATAAATTGGAGCCAAAAATAATCCACAAATTGAATGTATATTATCAAATAACCTAATCTTGGGGCTCCACTAAGTTAACGGACACATCACTTTTGTCTAGCCCTCAACATTATAGGGTTAAATTGCAATTTTTTTTGCCAAACAATTTAGTAAACTGCCATAGAATTAAATAACACAAGTAGGTAGTGAACCTAAAGGTCTTAGTGTTGGAGCCTTCTTTGATTGTTAAGAATTGTTTATGGATAGATTCTACAATGTTCCCAATAAATTTGTATGTGCAATGTGGAAAAACAAAATGGATATTGTATACCATTTCCAAGAGGTTTTCATCCACTTTCTCATCACTATCGAAGCCAAGGAAAAATATTAGCATAGATATGGTATCCCGTACCCACGGTTTAAACATATTAATTACATACAAAGGCTTCCCTTTTGGTACCATTCCATCAAAAGTTACTTTTTGTAAAAACTAATCTCTGGTATTTTGAATGGTGGCATGATAATCGCTAGCAATTTTTTCTAGTTTTATGATAATGGTTCAAAAATATTTACTTTCAAAACCCAATGCATGGCAAAGATTTACCTCCGTAATGGATAAAATTTCTTGTCTATTTCCATTTGAAATTTTTTTTTTTGTCCTATCGTAATTTTTAGCACATAAAATGACAAATTCAGCTAAGGGTAAAACCCTAGATAGTATCATGCATCCTAGTCTAGCCCCCCATTTTATCCAACCTTTATGTTTCAGTTTACTTGATGGGTTCACACATTTACATTCAATTTCCTTATTCTCAAATGAGTATCTAAGTTGTGAAGTTCTTGTGACAATTCCAAGATCATAAATATCATGATATTCATCAATAAAACAAGGTGTTCAAAGATTTTTTACGTATGGGATTTGGGTTTTAATTTAACTTTGGGGTCCTGTGGAAGTATACATGCTTGGAATTTTGGATCCTGGAAACCTGCAACCCAAGTTTGTCAACCCTTATATTGAAATATTTCAAATCGAAGGCTTATATAGTGTTACATATAAAAATATAATATTTAAAGAATCAAGATTCAAATGTAGGATGAAACTTACCTAGAAATATGAAAATTTTAAGTCTTACACGGTCCACAACTTCTATCAATTGATTCTACCTTCTGTTGTAGTATGCCTTCCAGAAACAAGATTAAAGAATTTTAATTGTCAATGGACGTTTAATATCACCTTGTAACTTGGAAGCACTAGCAGTACAACATCACTATAAATAATCAAATCTTTCATTTTACTTTGTAGACGTCATATTTATTATCTTTTCAAATTTCATTCAATGGATGACTTTTGTAACTTTTCTAGGCCTATTCAAGGCACTTCCATTCAAAGTGTTAGTGTGTTAGGAATTCTTCCATGAATACAAAAATTATTGTTGATCTTAATATATCAAACAATGTATATTATTTATCCCATGGCCACATGGCAAGATTCTGGTCCTCCTTAAGAAAAAGGAATTCTCTGGACTCCAAACCTGTGGAATGGACTGATTTAATAAAGTTTCAGGTCCGTTATGTGAGAATTTAATGATTTTACTATGAAATTTTTTGTGGGCCATTAATAACATTTTAAACCCTCACTTTTTCCCATGCCACTTGGAAGAATTCCATGGATTTATTTTTACCTTTCTCCCACAGACGTGAATCTCCTGGATTTAGGAAGGATGTATTAAAATTTCGGGTCTGAGTTTATTTGTTCATTGTTGCTCATGAAATATATCATGGGACCAAAAATATTATATATATATATATATATATATATATATTAGCTGAAATATGTCACTTCCAAATTTCTAAAAGGAATTTCTTATCTTTTATATATGTAGTTAGTTTTTTTTCAAAAACATGTCTCCTCAAATATGTGATGAAATCTAAAAAATATAAATAATAAATGCATCACTTTAAAGAATAAATTTATGGGAATATTGTTGAATAATTCGTCACAGTAACATTTGATTGGGTAATTGCTTGATTTGATGTGACACATTTTATTTACTACTTTTGTACAAATTTTAATTTATAAATTGGCAAGAATTTACTATTATTCCCTAACATTACATCTACCCTCACCAATACCATTATTGGTCGATGCTCAAAAATTGGCTCCTCTCCCTTAATATATTACTTGAAATGTTTACTAAGAAGTTATTATTGATTCAATGTATAATATTATATCCTTAATGATTTCATATTCATCATGATAAAAGGATGTTTAAAAGGTGGAGGCATGTGCGATAGTGACACCGGTTGAAAAGAAAAATTTTGGACAATATTTTCATTTAATATTAACCATTGTATTAAACGTGTAAAGGTCGAGTCGAAGAAATTGGTCAAAAATTTTCTTGTTTTTTTCAAAATCATGGGGGGGGGGGGGAATTAAGTGCATCGAATCAATATCAAGTGATGAATACATGGAGGATGTCAATGTTTCTTTTCATATGGACTTTGACGTGGTTATTTTTGGGAAATCCTTTGCCTTCTCTATTTCTATTTCTCATTCTAATGGTACTTCAATCCCCCCTCTCCTAGCTAGTCGATTGCTTCCCATGTTCCCCTTCATTCTCCTCGAACTTCTCCTGCATAGCTGTAACTGAATTACCTGCTTGAATAGATATTTCCCAAAGTATTACTGGAAATCCTTATTCTTTATCCAAAATCCCCAGACCTGGAACCTATGGATTTTCCACATGCTTCTACAAACTATGAGGATAAAGAAATTGAAGACAATCAACCCGGAGTGGTGAACCCTCATATGGACAGTCAAGTCGAAATGGTCTTACATCCTTGAAAAGTTGAGGCAAGATTTTGAAGTAATTAAAACCTGGAAACACTATACAAATAAACACCAGAGATATCATTGATAAAGAATATGTCAAGATACTAACCCTAGTTAACACTTTGGTGAAGAAGGTCTATACTGATGCAAATAGGAAAGTGATAGAAGAACTAAAAAATCTATTTTTATCTATAATATTTATGTTATCCCTAGTTATAGCTTATTTGGTATGCCTATGATATGTAATGTTTATGTTATATCTAGATGGATGGGATTTTTTTAATAAGGACAAGGGTCCTTTCAAAACCCCCACTTCACCCTATTCCAAAAAATATATAGTGTTCTATTATATTTATAAAAAATCTTTTCAATAACCTTATACTTTTTTAATTATAGGTTTCAAATAATATATGAGAGGTATGTCCTGAATTGTACACAAATGTTGTATTTTTTGCATTAGGAAGGTACAATATAGTTTGAGAACAATAACATTTAAATTAAAGATTCCTCAATGTTTCCTCCATAATCATGTTTTCTATCAGTTAGAACAACTTAAGTAAGAATTGACAAATATAATAAATGGACAGATAATTAATAAATGTAAAAATTAATAATATCTAACACTAATTTTATAACTTATAATTTTTTAATATATGTTATAAGTTATTAAGTTATTAAATTATGAAATTATTTTTAGATGTTACATATTTCAAAAAGGATTTAGTTATTTATTATAAAGGGTAGTCAGTTATTTAATACTTTAATAACTTACAATCTATTATATTTTTTGTTCTTATTAAATATAAGTTATTTTTTCCTTATTATTAAATTTATTAGCCCTTCTCTGCCCATTAGATAGAAACTTGGTAGGATTCCAGGCCTCCCCAAGGCAAAGGCATTACATAGACTCAAAGCCTATAGAATGAACTGATTCAATAAAGTTTCAAGTCCGCGGTGTCATGTTAAAGAAACAAAAAAATTAGGACCTTTTATAGTCAAACTCGATAGAGGGTATTTTCCAAACTAGCTACTTTATATTTACCAATTGATTTCCAACATATTTTATATTTATACCATTTTCTTTGAAAGAACGAAACATATTACATGGATATTTTCCAAAACCACTAAAATGGCTACAGGTATAGTCTCCATGATTTCTATTTTTTGTTTTGGAGGTTTCCTTAAAATTTTCCCTTCAATGGGGACACCTTAAGGTAGGGCTCAAACTTCTCCCTATGGACAAAGCAGAACATAGTGGGGTGCTCTGAATTCAAATTTCTCGGTGGGAATTAAGGACCCAAGCCCACCTTTATGATGTCCCACTTATAAAAAGAGTTCCCCCACCACTCTAGTTCATATCTCTCGTGTAATAAAAGTGTTTACCATCCAATTTTGGAAATCAAGGTCAAAGGCTATTGGTGAGTTACAAGTAGTTTGTAATCATCAACCCAAGTTTGATTCCAATTGATTTCATTGGATTCTTTCAATAAGTTGCCATGGGAACACCTTGAGGTATGGGTCAAACTTCTCCATATGGACCAAGTGAAACATAGTGGGGTGTTTTGAATTTGGATCACTCAATGAACATTAAGAAACAAATCCCACCCGCATGTCCCACTTAGATAAACTACTCCTCCAACACTCCAATTTATATCTCTGGTCTAATAAAAGTGTTTACCATCCAAATATTTTTTGGAATGTCATGAAAAAAAACCATCCCTGGACAGATACCCTCATGGCTAAATACATTTCTCAAAACTCTTCCTTGATCCCCTTGAGTGAGGATTATCTTTTTATGGGCTCTCTCTTTTGGAATAATATCATAAAAATGAGTAGGGGAATTGAAAAGGGAAGTAAATGGTAGATAGTTAATGGAGAAGATACTCTTTTTTTATAAGATAATTTGTTGGATTTACATGGTTTAAGGAGCAAAAACACCTAGAAGCTATCAAGGAGACAAGATCAAAGATTACATGGAATGTGAGGATGGTACAATCAAATGGGAGAATCTTCACACCAGGGATAATTTTAGTGGTGAATATTCATAATATGGTAAATATTCCATTTTAGGAAAAATTGAAAATGTGATTTTTCTGGTGTGGGCCAGTGACCTGTTTGCTTAAAAATTACAGCATAATTTTTTTAGTGGTTAGCTTCACCTACACTTGAAATATATCCCCAATATAATCCTATATTATTCACTAGGTAGAACACTTCTACTTCACTCATAACACTTGGGGGCATATCTATTATCAAGTACAATAAACTTGCGAAGCAACAAAGGCCAGTACACAAATTGCAGTTTTATAGATATTCATCAAATTTGTAGTTGGGCGAAAAGCATTATTCTTATAACCACGAAAAAAATTTTCCATTGACACGTGAATATGAGAGTTTGTTAATGCACGATAGGATGGTGGAGGCTGCAGATGCGCAACCAGAGGGTGGTGTTGATGTGCGACAAGAGGATAGAGAAGGATCCTCACCAACGCGTGTTAGTAAGGTTGCTATCGCGTGATAGTAAGTTTACTATCGTGCATCGAAAACCTTGCTGATGTGCGACACCAAATATCTTGTCGCACATCTGCAACCTTTCTTTCATGTGAAACATTTTCACATAAACCCCCAAAAAAACACCTTTCAGTGAAACCGGTTTCGGGGATATTCACAGGTATTTTCCACCTATGATTTCCAAGAGGTCTCTTAAAATGAACCCTGCTTCACAAAAATAAACCTAATATTAGAAGCCTTGTTGCTGATTTAAACAAAATAATTTCTAACATATAGATAATTCAAACTCAAGTCTAGGAGGAGTTTATATGGGAGGATTATTTTTATGGTGCTTATATTGTAAAATTAAGATTGCAAATTTTCTCAGGAGATGTGCTAGGGGATTTCAACTAGAGCAACATTTGGCATAAAGAACTCACCCCCAAAGTTAATCGTTTTATTTTACAAGTACTCAAGAAACAAAACATCACCATTGATAAGCTTATAAAAAGAGTTTCTACTTTTCCTAGTAGATGTCACCTATATAAGAATGAGGTTGAATCTATTCATCACTTATTTTTACAATTCCCTTTTTCCCAAACCCTGTGGGAGTTAGTATTTTCCAGATTTGAAATTGCTTGGATTTTTTAAAATGATATAGTACAAGCCCGGGAATTATGGCATCCACCATAAAAACAAAATATGCTCAAAAAATTATGGAGGATTTCTTTCTCTCACACCATATGTAAAATTTGGAAATATAGAAACTCTCTCAGCTTTAGAAGCACTTTAAGCAGAAGGAAAATACTTCTGAAAGAAATCACATTGTTGCTGAAAGAGAATATATTAAAATTAAAACATCCCAAAAGTCAATCCTTCCAAAATAATGAAGAGAGGTTCATAAATAACTAGACTATTGATCTAGAGAGCATCCTAGCTAGACATAACACCATTGACAGGTCCTTAATAGAGTGGATATCATCTTAGGATGACTGGTGAAAAATCAGCTTTCATGGTGCCTCCAAAGGCATCGCTAGAACTGGAAGGGGGATTATCATAAGAGATCACCAATGAAATATTATGGTGGCCTATGTAAGACCTATGGGGGCCCATTCCAACCACTATGCGGTCTCTGTGAAGAAAAAAAACTTTAAATTAATAAGCTTATAGTGGAAGGAGATTCACTAGACATAATCAACAATATAAAGGGTATTTATCCTTCTAATTTTAATATCTAATACTTAATATAATAATCTTATAAAGATATCTACAATAGTTTAATTAATGTTAGAATACACTACACCTATCGAGAAGGGAAAAATTTGGCAGATCATTTTTGTAACGTGGGGGTAACTTTCAATAGTTACAAGTTTTGGTAAAATAATGAGAAAATCCCTAAGACTCCAAAGGAAATTATGGAAAAGGAGGTCTTGAATATTTTTCTCTATGGCTTGTACTAATCTTTGTTTCGAGCATATGGTCTACTATGACCAAGTGGCTAGTGTACACACTTGAGCACTCCTTTCACCCAACGACCATTTCCTATATTTCCCATATATTACTATGGCTTGCTCATTTGTGCGATCATAATACATGAAGGTCAATGTTTGTGAACTGATATCCCTCTGCTTAACAACATTGAAATCACTGCTAACATGAGAGGTTCTCCTTGCAGGGTAGAACAATTGTCTGATCCTTCTTGGTAAGCTAATGTTTAACTATGGAAAAACATAGATGTCGATGACTTTACTACCTTAATTACAAGGATAAAGGGTTATGACCAATATATTTATATTCTGTTTGCCAAGTATTGGAAAATCAGGGTATTTACATACAAGGGAAAATATTTCCCTATCACCGAGAATCTAATTTATTTTGTTACAGGATTGTGATCCGATGACATCAAATTATTTTACAATAAGTCTGATAAATATGTAAAAGAGATAAAGTTCCTTCAAGGGTTGGAGAAATTGGAAATCAACAAGGTTAGGATCATTTGTTCCTCCATCAAAACCCTGTGTGATGAAGTGGATCGAATGGTTATTTGGTATGTGAATTTGGAAATTAAATTCTCTACCTCATTTCATCATTTGGTGATCCTAAATAATTTTCACAGGGCTCCTAGGGTTAGTTTGTCCTACTATATACTACAGTCCCTTGAAACGTTTATCCATGAAGTGTACACCCATAACAGAATTCTGTCACTTCATCAAGGTGTCAATTTACTGATACACCTCTACTATTAAGATATGGTGGCCAAAAATGATTCTACATCCACCCCCTCCCACTCAATCAAATTAAAAAAGCTATGGAAATCCTCTCCACTTCCAGCTAGGAGGGTCCTTACAAGATTTCATAAGAACAAAGAACATGATGTTGTCAAGAGCTTATTGAATATCAGTAAGTCCCTGTATGTTTCTCTTCCTCAGTTTAATCCCAAGGGAAAATAACGTGATATGGAGAGAATTGAGAAAAAAATGGCAAAATTTCTTAAGAAGCAATAGGCATGGGAAGCGACTATGGAAAAAATTATATCTAAGCAACTAAATCACCTAGTCACCATGTAGAAATCCTTCCTTGAATTTTTGCACACTTAGGTTAAACCTCTTTGCAATGTGAGTGGCCTTCCGAAGGAACCATGGAAAGGGGGAAAGTAAACAAAGAAGGTGATATCTTCCAAAAACAAAGATCCTGAAAAACATCCAGCGTTGAACATTTTTAAAGCATTGGAGCAAGTAAAAAAGGTTTTTCACCAATGTCTTACTTAGGATAGTTTTTTCCTCCTTGATCACTTTTTTTTTTTGGGTTTTTGTGTTGGTTGTGTAGCTATTATGTATCTATTGTTGCGTTGTGTTTTTGCTTCTCCCTTGCATTTCTTCTCTGCCTTATTTTTTATTGCTCTATCTAGCATGTTATTTGCCTTTTTTCTGGGGTGTGGTCCCCAGGGATCAAATAATCCCCTTTTTTCGTATGGTTTATCTAGTTGATAGGATTGAAGTTGGGGTGTGGTCCCCAATTATTAAAAAACCACTTTTTTCATCATGATTTTTCTAGGCTTTGGGATTTTTGTACTCTGGGGTATGGTCCCTTCCAAAAAATCATTTACCAATAATTAAAAGAACATTACCAATAATCACTAAATATATAATTATACTACTACCATACCAATTAAATAATAATGATCAAAATTAAGAATCTACAAGAATTATAAATAACATAAAATTTATTGGAGCCTCTAACTTATACCAATAATAAATTAAAACATAACTAGATTTCATAATTCTAAACATTTATTACAAATGTAATAAAATCAAGACTTTATAAGTAACTAGAGAGGAAAACCATCACAATTATCACATTTTATATATTTATATAGTTTTAATGTAATTTTTAATTTTAATTATCTTTTAAAATTTATATATTTAATAAAATAAATAAAAATTTATCTTAATAATGAATTAGATAATTAAGCTAAAATTTAACATATTTAAATGATTATTAATGAAAGCATTCCTACAAAGTAAAAAAAGTGTTGTAATGATAGGAATTATTCACTTTTATTACGGACATTAAATTTTATGTTTATTTGATCATTATTATGCCAATATAAATTCTTACAATGACAACCAAGAGTTGTAATGGCATAAAATTTTATATCCCTTTAACCATCACTAAAATGTTTCTCTTTTTCCTTAAAGAAATCAATAAAAAAATAGCAATACCTTTCTCATATGGTAATTTTTTGGCCTTTTTTCATGAATACAAATGTTTAGGCTAACATGATGGTACTTTCTAAATTGATGCACATTTTTTGAAAAATATATGGAAAATTGAAAAAGAAAGTAATGAAATTACTTAACAGTGTGGCAGCTTAAAAAAATAAGAACACAATCTTAACACATTCATACATACATACATACACATATAGGTAGATAATATGTATGTTTGTGTGTGTCATATATATAATAATTGTATCGATTTGAAATACACTAGTGTGTGTGTGTGTATAGACATGTCTCTCTCTCTCTCTCTCTCTCTCTCTCTCTCTCTCTCTCTAGACACACACACAGACACACACACACACACACACACACCAGTGTATTTCAAATAGATACAATTATTATATTAGATTTATTTTTAGTTTAGGAAATTCTAATAATATATTGGTATAGAAATATTGAATACAACTATTTGAAATACAGTTAGAGATATCAATCTTGAAACACATATTATATTTTTCACATAACTACATAAGTGCACCATGATTGATAATAGTCGATTATTGTACATTTAATATATTATACTAGTTTATTTAAACTCTCATTCATATTTTTCATGAAACACATATGAATTAAAGATATTATTATTATGAATTATGCTTTCGTTTTCAATCATCGAATAAGTCAAAAAAAAATTGAGTGTAACATATTTACTAGTACAAATATCTTAAATACAACTATATTAAAAGTAACAATATATAAATATCAAAGATATTATCTTTTCAAAATCTGTATTTATACTTGTTCTTATTACTTACGATATATCACTACATTTATATACATTATATAATTAATAAAACTTATATATTCTTATTTTTAAAATTTATATCTACATGGGAATTGAAAAATTATTTTCTCTCTCCTTAAAATTCCATATCATATATGAATTATACGTTTACATCTGGTTTTAATTTAGAAGAATATGCATAAAACATAAATAACATTCGAGATTGGTAATACATATTAAGATATAATATATGTAAACTATTATTCATCTAATTTAAAAGATAAGGTTTATTATTTATGTTAATGTTTTTTTTTTAACTTAGTTTTATTCGCTTACCTCTTACCATCTATATACTATATAATTTGATAAAGTATCCATCATTTATTTGATCAATACACTTATAACATATTTTTACTTAAATAATTAAATCCAATTTATTTTACTTATTCATCCATTTTAAAATAATTAGGGATTATACTAATAAGTGTTCTATAATCAAAATAAGGTTTGGGATGTAATGATATGACTATGTAAATATTTATTATTATATAGAATTTGACGTTCATTTGACAAACACAAAGCAATGTTAACCATAGTTTTATGTCTAGTCGATTGTCACTTATTATATTTTTTTCTTTTTATCTTTACAACTTTGGTAGAAAAATAGAGATAAAATTGTCATACCATAGAATTTGAGGATCTTTTCTTTTAGGGAAATATTTAATTTCATCATTTTATGATAAATATGAGTGCAACAAAATGAAATTATAAATCTATGTGATATGTGTAAAACCCAAAATAAAATCATTGAAATAGATATATATATATATTGATTTTTTCTAAATATATGTATTTACGATATATGTACTAGTAAAATGATAGTCAAAAAGTCATAAAATTTGGATTTATGCTCTTACCTTTTGTTTCTATAGCATTTTTTTGTATTTCTTCCTCTCTATATTTGTTTTCTTCTTTTTGGTTTTCATTTTTTATTTGTATTTATTTTATTTTATTTGTTATTGATTAATGATATGTAGGTGTTCAATTGATTTTATACATTTAGTCAATTATATATCATATTATTTTGTTTTGTGTTGTGTTATAGCAGCAATAGAAAGTGAATACAATCATGAAATTACACCGTTCTACTACCCCTAAATGTCATTGTGGGAGAACCTCTAATCGTAATCATATAAGGATATGGAGGGTTACATTGATGAAATCTCTTTTTGTATAACCTTTTATTTTGACAAATTTATAATCGTCCAAATTATAGCCATAAATTCATAGGAAATATAAAATTCACTTTATGTATTCAAAGCCTAATGGTAAAATCACCATATATGATTGTTTGAATTACTAAATGTTATATATGTTTTCACTCTTCATGTTGCATATATATCAACAATAGGAACATTCTTGTTTGACAACTTACGTTTAGAGGATCGAATTGTCAAATGTGGATCTCTATTCTTCTATAGAAGGAATCTTCCATACATTAAAGTATGTGCAATATAATGATTATGTGAAAAATTAAAGAGATAATATATAAAAATGATTGGACAAGGAACCATTGATTTTTATTGAATGTTTTTTTATAACATAGAAATGTAAACTCTTTCCATAGAATTACATTCATTTTTTTTCAACAATAAACATCAACTGTCACATTTATACAACAATGCTAGTGTTTTTAAATGTATGAAAAAGTCAAATATTTATCCTAGAAATTATCTTTCCCAAAGTATCAACATTAGATATCTTTTACTAAATTTTGTTTCTATAAAAAATATTAAGTAAAATTTCTCATTACTAATTATTTGAGATACATTTTCAAAAATCTGCGCGATGCCCTCTCTAGTGAAAACGACAGCGAACCCTAACCTTAGAAATGACAACGATGGGAAGAGAGGTTCTGTGGATTTGAATCTCGATGAGTCATTAGGGGCTTCCCTCGACCTTGTTAATGGGCTGATCTCGATGAGTCATTAGGAGAACGTTTTATAGGTGACAGCGGCCATAAATCTCAGCTCGAGTGGTACCAGATCTGGTGTTCTAGAATTCGGGGGAAAGAATGAGAGAGCAAGCGGCCACGGTCTGGGAGGACAAAGGGCTTCCTTTAGTGCCCATTCTGTGGATGCAGGGGTGGCTCTAGGAAGGATGGGGGGATCTTCTTCTGCTAAGATTGATGATAAATCTGTGCACGGAAGGTGCAGTCTTTTGCTAAGGCTGTCTCTAA
The DNA here is from genome assembly GCA_019776745.2 of Taxus chinensis. NCBI lineage: Eukaryota > Viridiplantae > Streptophyta > Pinopsida > Cupressales > Taxaceae > Taxus > Taxus chinensis. Next base: position 119,965,632 of record CM034147.1, on the reverse strand, counting down.
AGGATATTCTCAAATATCCCCTCCCCTGAAGCTTGTCACTTCTGCATCACTCATGTTTTATGACCACATGCCCAACATAGCGCGTGAATCTAAGGAAAACCTTTCCAGAACAACCCTCATGTTCTAGAGATTTCTTCATTCTTGTTTTTGAATTTTCTAAAGATGGGTATAATATAGACAACAAATATTAGGTTTGCGGGGAACATGGTCTCATGGTCAAACCTTGGCACCCTTCCTTTGATCCTTCAAAAGCCTCCTTCAATTATTAGCCTATTTGGGTTAGATTCCCAGGCTTTCCTATCTAACTCTTAAATGACAATTGTTTTGAAGCCATATCAAATAGGTTAGGGGCTTATGTTAAATTTGATGACAATACTTCTCGGCATTTTCATATTGCATTTGCTCATTTCATGATAGACATGGACCTCACCCAGGACCTTCCCCTTGAGATCAACCTTTTGATAGATGATAGAACATGGGTCCAAACTCTTCACTTTGAAGGTGTGCCTTTTCAGTTCCATAGATGTTTTAAAACTGGACACTTGAATGTTGATTGTGAACGACCTAAGCACACTAGCTCTAAACCCGCTTGGTGAAAAGACTCTCTACATGATCATTACATGGTGTGCGCCCCCTCTAATTCGGTTCTTGATCCATCATGGCCCAGCTCAGAAAGGAGCCACTCTCGGGATGATAGTATGGATATGGTTGTTTAGACCCCCCAACCCATTATTCCAATGAGCCCAGTGGGGTTTTCCACTGATGAAACTCAAAGGACGTAAAATCCTAAACCATAAGTGCATGAAGCAGAAAACGAGAATATTTTCTCTCCTAATATAAAAAGTACATATAAACCGATTGAAGGTATTGAAATATTTCTTCCTATTGAAGAAGTTTCTGATGGGTGAAAAAAGGTCAATAACAAGAAGAAATCTAAAAGATTTGCTTCCACCTCCTAGAGGCATTATCTCTTTCTTTGTTATCGGGTTGTTTCTTTACTACTATTTCTTATGTTTGATTTTAGTTGTGACTCTTGTTGTTTTAGTACTTCTGGGTAGTGTCATTCTTGTTTTCTCTTTTGTGCTCATCGCTTTATCTGGGTGTTGATCCATTCTTTTGTACCTGGGTAGGATCCCAGTCAAAAAACCTTTTGTCATGAATAACAAAATAAATATCATTACTAATCTAGCAATATGTGCAGTTAAATTCAATAGAACTTTCTTATCCTAATGAAAAATTGATATAATTTCTTTTAGTATAATTCAAAAATAAGCTCTCAAACCCATGTTTCGAATATATGAGTGTCATAAACCTCTAGTATGCGGTGAGAGAAATCTAAACATAGAGAATATTTCCATTTAGTAGTAACTAAATACAATATGCATTGCTAATGTCAATCTTTTTATTTCATTAAATAACATGTATACATATGATATGTCAGTATTTGAAGAGAAAACTTAAAATGTTTTCCATAATGAATGCAATCAGTCGAGACATTTATAAATGAAAATGGTAATTGACATTGCAAAATTTTACTTGTGAATGATTTTAATGCTAATTCTTATTGAAAAGATAAGAGAGATTGAGAGTTGTGTGTAGATTTAGATGCTTTTTATTAACAAAGTTGTGAATTCGCAAACTTCATAATTTTTGTATGAAAAAACCATAATAAAATAATAATGTTCTACACATGTTTAATAAGAACATAATGAACTTCACTCCTTGATGTCGTAAAATACTATGCTCTATGTTCTATAAAAATATTGTAATATTTGTCACATTATATAAAACAATTCACAATGATGGAACAATAATAGAGAATATAAAAACTAACGTAATATTCATTATATATCATAAAACAAGTCACAATAGAACAATAATAGTAAATGTACAAACTATATTCCTTACTCAATATGGTAATAAATAACACTTGAGATCTATTAATAATATTGTTTAATTTAAAATATAAAATTTGATTAATGATTAAAATTCTAAAAAATATTGAGAAACATTTATAAGTCGTCTATATCCCCACACACACATATATATATAGCAAAGGTCATTGGGTTTATCGATAGATCAAGTTTTTAATATGATATCGGTAGAAGTGGATAGCTATATCCAAGACCGTCTTAAAAGCAAAGACCCTCTTAGAAACAGATATTTCACTCACATAAAATCCATTAAAATTTAGGAATCAATCCTAGTAAAGGCCGCCGAATTTTAAATATATACTTAACTTGTAATACACTATACCTTTCTTCGAAAATATAGACACAAATAATGACATTCTATATAATTCAATGCGTCCCCGTATAATATTTCAGTAGACTTTTTCTTAATTGCGAAGCTCTTAATGCTTAATTCAAAATTAAAACCAAAAAAAAAAACAACCAAGAGTAGAAAGGAAAAATAATACAATATTATAAAATATGGTCCACGCTAATCTTTCACGTACTTCCAAAGTTGTAAATAATTCGGGAGCGTTGAATCTTTTGTTCGAATCTTTTTATCGTCTTCCATACATGTCTGATAAAACCGCCTGAAAACGCTTGCGTACACATCCATTGCTATTATTCGAGTTTTTATAAAATGGAGAAAGCGCAGGAGTCTCCATTCCAGCAAGGAAAGATTGCCCACCAGCAAATTATTGATGAGCGTGGCCTTCTCTTTCCGACTGTTCTGTTACCCCAGAATAACACTGAGGATTGTAACACCCTACAATCCTTTCTTCATACTATTCGTAATAACAGAGAGTGGATAAACATTCAGCTTAAACAGGCAGGAGCACTGTTATTCAGGGGATTTCCCATCAAAACTGCATCGGATTTCAATCAAGTTGTGGAAGAATTTGGGTGGGAAGAACAGCCATATTTGGGCGTAGCTTCAAGAACAAGGATTGAAGGAAGGGTTTATACTGCAAATGAGGCTCTTCTCCATCAACCCATCAAATTCCACCATGAGATGTCTATGGTAAGCTTCTACCACAAAAAAAAATCAGACTATTATCAGGCTTTGTTGTATTGATTACATGAATTCGCACCTAGGACTGACTCACAGTCACTGGATATTACAATAGGAACGTCACCCCTATTGTATTACCAGCTAAGGACGATTTTTTTATTCCATCACCAAATTGCTCACTTCCTTTCATTCTCATAATAGATAGAATGTAATCAAGAAAATTGATTCAAACTCTAACCCCACAGTTTTTTATTTCGAAAATATGGATCAAAATAATTGAGAAATTGTTGTCTAGGTATGTCTATTAACGATCTTTTATTGTATAAAATGAGTCAGTTCTAGAGGTTGAAATATCATTCTTGTCAGACTATGGCTGTAATATTTTTACCACTGTTTTTGCTTTGTTATAGTATGAAGAATTTCCATCCAAATTGCTCTTTTTCTGTGAGATTGCCCCTCCCAAAGGAGGCGAAACTGCTATTTTACTAAGCTATAAGGTCACTGAGCGAATGGAGGACAAGTATCCAGAGTTAGTGAGAAAAATCGAAAAAGGAGGATTGCTCCGTCCATCCATTCATCCTCAAGCGGACGATCCTGAAAATTACATAAAGGGTTGGGAAACCCATTACAATACCAAGGAAAAAGAGGAAGCACAGAGAAAGTAAGTAATTCGAACCGAATTTTTTCTTCAACATTATTTCGAGATTTTCGTTTTTAAGAAACAAGGTTTCTCATAATCTGAGAGAAGGGCCTCCCGTTGACTAGGATGTATGAAGATTGAATTAGCTAAAATATAAAATGATGCTTGCAATTTTGTTTTCAGAGCTACAAATTCAAAGATGAAAGTGTCCAAGGTGAGTTGGGAAGGGAATAATATGATGCTTCAGGTAGGACCTCTTGTTTCTATCAGAGAAGTAGACGGGAACAAGAAAGCCTGGTTTAACCTCTTGACATTTGGATACGGAGGAATGAATACCCATACGTTGGTAGATGGGTCTGAAATTCCTAAAGATGTCTTTGAATCATGCATCAAAATAGCAGAGGAGGAGTGCTTTGAATTGAAATGGGAAGCTGGTGATGTGGCTGTCATAGACAACAGGTTTGTAATGCATGCCAGAAGACCCTCCGAACCTCCTAGAAGAGTGCTTGCTGCCTTTTGCAAGTGATTGATTTCAATTTCTTAATGTTCTCTTCACCTAAACGATTTAAGTGCTTCCTCTGCTGCTGCTGATGAATTGTATAACTTTGTTATTGTTATTGCATTAGACTTGTTAAAAGAGTTACTTTTCCAAAAGCTGGATTCTTATAATTCTGTTGATAGGAAGAGTCTTAAATTAACCTGTGATGTTATATTGCAATGGGATGGAGGGATTAAAACAGTTTATTTATTTATATAATTGTTAGGACACCTAGTTTTGGCATATTAGTTACTGTAAACAAAGAAAATAATAGAACGGAGAGGTCAACACAATAAAGAAATAAGTTTTGCCACTCCTTACGCAATGTCTTTTGTCTTATTTTCTACGGGGACGAACTCTAGAACAGCTTAAACGTTTTCTTTTTTATATCTTTATTTTTATCGTTTTATATCCCATGTTTACGATGCGGAAATATTCTAAGAGATAGAATATTATATTCCTCCCGGTCTATAACTACCAATAGCATCTTTGGTGCTATTACTAGCAATCCCACACAAGTAGTGCGATGTTAACTCTGAAAGGGATGTGGTGGAGGAACTATATGTGCAAAGGGGAAGGAAATAGAGAAGCGGAGTAGTATTGGTTAAGCTATTTGATTTTTTTGGGTATAAAGAGGAAGTGATCCTGGAAAAGAAGCAAATATACATAGGGTGGGTGGAGGTGTAATGGGTGGTAATGATATAGAGGATTAACCATCATTGGAATTTATTTAAATGAAAGTAGTTTAAATGTGAATGAGAAGGAAGGAAAACCATGTGTAGAATATGAAGTTGACATGTGGAAAAGTTTTTTACATAGTAGTGCAAGATGTTGGCATAGGATGTGGTAATGGTCAATGAAGACAAAGTGAAAGGAGGAGTTTAATCTTGGTGAACATTACTCGACTCAGAGCAAGAGAAATAGCTTGGGCTGACAAATGCTAGAAATAAAAAATTTAGTGTTTGGTGTGGTACACGAAACCTAATTGATGAACACGAGTAATGGCAATTTAGTTGATGTGTTAAAAAATGTCAAGCATTAGAGGGAAAAACTCTCATTAGTGACTGATATCGGCATTTAAAAGGTTCATTGTTTGAAAATAATATTCACAAAGGGTGATAGTCAACAACAAATGGAGAAGTCAAAGCTAGGGGAGTTCGAACTTGCTAAAAATTAGTTGACTTCAATAGCTTCTTGTGGCTTTGGGTGTAATGCCGCAACCTACCTTGTCTCAGTCAGCATTATTCCTGACTCCGTGGAGGATGGAGACTTTAATGAACGACGTGATGGTATCCCTATTGGTGGCCGCACCCACTGATTTTCCTGTTTTGCAAATCTTTTGTTTTCCTTTTTGTACCTGCTCACGCAAGAGACTCTGGTGGCCGCACATGCTCATTGATTAAATTGTTGACTTCATCCTGTTGTTCACGTGGTCTACCTGTCATGTCTGTTCCCAAAACCATGAATGCTTGTTTTGCACTCCATCAAATGCTGAAACAGATGAAATTGCTACAGCATGTTCTGGATAGTGGTTTCATTAATGGTGAAATGAAGGTCTATCTCCCTGGTGTTGCGTGGGTGGGTGTGGATCCTCAAAATTGTGCTGTACAGGAAGCTTCAGTGGAGCGCAGAACTGAATTTCTCTTGGGAGGGCCGTGAGGAAGATTTAGCTGTATGCAGTAGCTACAGGGTTGAGAGGTAAACTTACCTCAGAAAATCAGTGGCCTCCAGGGAGAGAAAGTGCGACAGCTGCTGCAGGGCGATCCCAAGGAACCGTTGGTGTTGATCCTGGTGTTCTGGTTGCACGCGACCACAGTCATGATCAGTTGTTGCAAGATCTTGCAGCTGTAGCAAAAAAACGAGATAAAGTTTTAGTTGAGCTGTCTTGCCTTTTCATTTTGGAAAGTCACTTCTGTCCAGGTGGCGAATCTAACATGGAAGAAGCTCGATCAACCTTGAGGTTGCGTTTTGTGCTTTACAGTTCCATGGTTTTGCTGGTGTCGTGGTTGGCCATGGACGCTCAGCTTGGCCGCCTTGCTCTAGTTGTTGACTGTGTGGGTTCCTCTGGGAGGAAGTATTTCAGAGCTTTGTGGAGTGAAGAGCCAAAACAATTGTGGGCTGCATATACTACTTTGAGGAGGACACTTGCCCCAAATCGTGGCTATTGAAAAGGCCGTGGATCTCTCTTGCAAATGCATTTAGCTGGTGCAGAGACGTCCTCCTTGGTTGCTGTCGTTTTCCTCCCTACCTATGCCTCCCAGAGGATTCTGGAATGAGGTGGGGACACCCAGCCAGAAGAACAAAGGAATTTCGACCTAAGGATGCTGCTGCTGCTCTGGGAGGTGTCCTTGCGGCTAGTAGAGACTGGAAATCAGGTATGTTGCAGTTTGTAGAAGCCTTCGTGAGCGCCTCCAACCAGCAGGTTGTCCAAATTTGTTGTTTTTTGTTTTGTATCTCTGCATCCTCAAATTCGAGATCCTCCTTCATGGTGATAGATCACACCCACGGGCACAGGAGATCTATGCAATGTTGGAGAAAATGTCTTGGGAGATGAAGGTAGCAGGATATTCTTTAGATCTAGAGCATGCACTGAGCTTGTATCTCCAAAATCGGTTATGTGACAGTGAGAGTATTACCAGAAGACCTGATGAAATTTATTACAGAGATTCTCTATTGAGATCTTACTTGTTTTATGATGTAACTCATGGGAGAGAATCCCATAGGCGTGGATCTGTTTCATATCAGAATATTCATGAAGCACATTTTTCTTTGCAATTATATGAGCATCTTCAACGAGTCACTATGTTGGCAGGCATAAAGGGTGCTGTTGGAATTATCACACCTTACAAGCTACAGCTGCAATGTTTGCACCGAGAGTTTGATGTTGTCCCCAAATCTGATGAAGGAAAAGGTTGTGTATCAATACGGTAGATGCCTTTCAGAGCCAGGAGAAATGTAATCATTATGTCTTGCGTCCGAGCTTCAAACCATGGTCGGTGTGTAGCTTTCTAGAGCAAGTGCTCTCGGACTGAGTGGTAAGCAGTTCAACTCTCACCCGCCCAAAAGCAGCTGCATTGAAGCAATCTAGTGTTTGGACAGCCACCTATTGCATCCTTCTAGTCGTGCCTTCAAAAGGGAATCCTGGTGTGGTATATTGCAAGAAAAGACCAGTGAAGAAGAGGATAAAGCAGAGGGCGTGTGGCTGTAGCAGTCCCTGCTGGATGTACACAACTGGTGGATGCGTTAAAACAGGCAAGATAGACTAACCATATACATAATATGCTAGTATCTAATAAACCTCTTGAAATGAAACTTTTTCTTTCTAGAAATTGGTTTAAATCTGTGATTTTGTGGATTTGCGTTCAGTATATGGTTAACAGTTTGTTACTTCTGGATTTGCCTCTGTTGGTTGTTCTTGTTGACGTGATCAACCCATTTATATATATAAAGCAAACAAAGGTTCTCAGTGTATGCTTTGATTGATCATATGAAAATATATATATATATATATATATATAATTTTAAAGTTACTTCCTTCTGCAAAAATGTCGTTGTTTCTTTTGTGAACCTGGGTATGTAATCACCCCTAGAACGTTGCAGCGTTGACTAGTATTGGTTTCCTGTTATGTTGTTGCCCTAGAGGAAAACATACAGTTAAATTATTATTATTATTTTTAATGATAAGCGTGATTATGCACTTCGTGTATTGTGCAAATTATTAGGGCTTTTGGAAATTAGAAGTTCAATATATATATGCTTGTTAAGAAGGAAGTTTTGGGCCGAAAATATGTCCTGGGTTGATAGAAGGGCATAAATTATTGATAGAACCCCATTTTGATTCTACTCTTTCTATGAGTAAAATTTGATAAAATTAATGACCTTTATGGTGTTAAGATATGGTATGTTGATGATTCCTTGTGTGATCGATTTAATCATGTATAGACATAATGCCTTGATGGAGTAAGGTAATATCTTTCACAGTTCGTGAAAGTTAAGGTTTTCATCAACTGCTTAAGGTAACATGAAGTTCCTTAATTTAGTCAAACTTGTTTTGTACTTCCTTCTTGATGAGTGACCTTTCATTGCAAATTTAGAATGATTGTGATGGAAGGTCGTGAATATATTTTGTTGTCAAAAAGGGAAAAGAAGCTATGGAATAGTTTGTTTATGTGTCGAACGTAATAATTGTAATTACATCGTTATAGAAGTTCGTTATTGGAGGATATCTATCTTCAATGGTATATTATGTGTTTAATCACTACATAGGTTACCATAAACTTAGTGATGAGATGTAAATTAAGGAGAGTTGAGAGACCTTTTCCTTTGTATACATCGTTTATGATATTAGGAAGTGAGTTGATGTCAGAAAATTTCAACCAAGTCTAGATTCATGGCTATGTTCCTCTAAAACGGGAGGATTATAAATCTAAGGTATTATGAAAATTGCAAGGATGTGTTTAGAATGCTAGATTGCCTACTCAACTTGGGTATTAATGAGGCTTGTCGCTATTCCGGCCCTGGTTATGTTCAGTAGGTAAGTTGTTAGGCAATGCCTATTCCGGACATTCTTACCGTCCTTTCCACTCATCCTTATTAGCTATGAAGTCACTTATTACCTAAGATATAATGGTTGTGGGTTTGAATATAAGATTTTCATCCTTTAAACCTTTTTGATTACATGATGGAACTTTTTTTTTACCCTCGTTGTTCATTTATAGCCTATTAGGCCTATGGCCCTATGGAACGATTCCAAAACTATATTCTTTTTGGCAGCTAAGATCGGGTCTGGTTTTTATCTTTTGACTTCACCTTGAGAATGTGGATTGATGGGTTACACTTTAGATTTCAATCACGTAATCTACGGGATTATATGATTGAAATCCTAATACTCTCAACTCTTGTGTCTAATCATTTAAATTTCATAGTCTTGCGTATTTGGTTGTCAAACTTTTGTAGTTTTAGAGGTATTTTCATAACTAAAACTTATGGTTTTCTTCTTAGTTGATATGTTGAAAATTATATCTTGTTTCAAAAGGTTGTTAGAGGTTAGAACTTTGATCCATTTCCTGAAATAGAATGTTTCCTTTCATGGTATTGTTAGCTAGTAGCTTATTGTTGCTATGTATAGTCTTATCTTGCTCAGTTCTCGCGAACTGACTCAGGTTATTAATTGTTGCAGATGGCTTACATGGTTAGATGATGGAAAGACTTGTAGATTATTGCATCAATCTTGGTTATGATGTTCCTTTGTACGAATGTGTATTATGTTATAAAATTTGGAAAGGGCCTTTGGACATTTTAGAAGAAGGGTCAGTGCCTAGTAAATGTATTGTAGAGTATTGTTGTTGTAACTGTTGAAACTTTGGCTTGTTTGGTTATCATGTGAAAGATGAAATTTGATTACCACTTGGTTATGGGATATTCTAGTGAATTTTAACCCTTAGTATAGTAGCGGGGCATGTCCCATGTTATTACTCTCTTGCTCCCTAGTCATGGTTCAATAGAGATGGTATGTTCCTTTGATTTGTGCATCATGTTGGAATGAATTGATATAACCTTGTTTTGTTTCCGCAAACGAGTACTGTTAAACTTTGCTCTTGAGTTAAAATGTTGAGTTGTAAATCCTCCTAAGGCTTAGTAGCAATGAGTTTGTAAGCACTATAAAGTGAGCTGGATAATCCTGATAAAAGTTAAACTAAAATTTATATATATGAATATATTATGTAGATGTGATCTACTTGATAACCTTTGAGACCTGGAATAATCAAGAGGAAACTATCTTTTGTAATGAAATATGATAACTTATTATTATTATTTTTTTATATTCAATCCAAGCTAATAAACATTATCCTTTTATGGTGAAATCGTAAATGACCTCATGGTGAAAGCAATGGTTAGATTTTAGAAGATGATAGGATTTAATAAGTAGGAGGGAAATCGATTAATTAAACCTTAAATCTCTCTCTATCGTTTGGAATGTTTTCCTTTGTCAAACTTAATTAAGTAAAGTCTAGATGGAACATTTAACCAATCTTGATAAACCCTTAACCTCAATAAAATACGGATAGTAAACCATGTGACCCTGAAGCTAATTTCTGTTGTCCTGTTCTGTTAACCCATGCCTTAATTCATGGTGATATTTCTTAAGCAAGGTCAAAATTTGATCCTTAAACAAGAAGGTTATTATTATGAACCCTAAGCGGTACTTCCCTCAATCGGAACTTATGCCTTCACCTGTGCAACAGAGGTGTGGAACATGTGTTAGTGGCTTGAATAAGATTAATTAACCTTGTAAGAAATGGAAAATGTTCTAAAATCAAATGAATAAGAAATATTTGGACATCAAATTGATGATCCTAGTTTAGAAAGCTTGGCCTTAAGCTATTTAGTCAACCGTTGAAAAGAAAGAAGTTCTCCCTTGTGAAAAGAATTGTGTGAATCATTACATGAAATTTTATAAGAACGTAAGTTAAGAATTAAGAGACACTTTAGTAAACAAGAAAATTTAACAAGAAATTCCTCATGGGATGCCCTAGCTGTGAGTGTGTCATGTGGATTGGACTTCCATGTTGTCTTGTCAAAAGAAGAGTACATTGTCCTTGATAGGTGTGAATGTTTCTGTGCTGACCTTGTGGTCTCCCCCGTAACAAGTGGTTCCTAGTGTTGGTTGTAACCTTGTGACGACATGTTGTGTCGTGTTGTGTCAAAGCAAGTCAAAAAAAAAAAATTATACTGTCTTTTTTCCTGTGTTGTCGTTGTGTGAAATTTTGGGTCGTTACATTGGGTAAAACGTTGTAGCCACCATATTTCCATACCTTCTTGATTTGGTAGATCCATAACTAAATCACCGGATTTACGACACATTGGCTTTCTTCAAAGTGGCAAGCATTGAATCCCACCACTATCAAAAGCCACAATTATCTACATTTAAATGGTGCAACATTTTGAAATATGCAAAACATAGATTCGTTACATGTGGGAAGGATGTTCATATGGCGGTGTTCAATCTTCAAGACCATCTTATTTTGAACAAATGTCAAATCTACAAAGTGTAGATTCGGCACATGTGCATAGGAGGTAAAAATGGTACCGATCAGTCTTCTAGACTCAAGAATTTACACTTCTAGAGTTGGAAAAATTAGAATCAAAGGCAATGTCTTGAGCTTGAATTGACTCTACGCATTTTAAATTTAACTCATCTTCAATAAATTTGAGCATGGATGCACTAAGTTGTCTTTAAGTTGACAACCTTTCCTTTGAAGAATGGACATGTTGGAGGTGATGGAGGGAAGAAGTAAGTGTTGAGGAAATGATAAAGAGGGAAAGGACATGGGTTGATAAAGAAGGTGCTTGAGTGAGGATAAATACATTATGTTCCATAAAACTGTGCTTATCTTGCTCACAATATTCACATGAGCACTCTATGCATTTTTAGGGGACAATTTAAAAAATGTGGAAATTTGAAGAGGTGCTATGGTTGAAACATAATTGAAATACTTTCTTCAAGGAGAAATTTTTACCCCACCCCCTTTACAATTCTAAGCTCAATCAAATGCAAGGAAACAAATAATGTGTAATGAGAAAAAAAATTTCTTAGAGGGGGGAAACTAAAATAGAAAGGAAAATACAATAGGTTCCAAGGTTGAAATCTTATTGGGAACAATTTCAAAACATTTGATTAGGAAACATTTGATTATTTATATGAATATGTAGACAATGACAGAAAGTTGGAAATAGGCAAGTGAGAATAAATTACATGCACTTTATTGACTCAATCTTAGTATGATTATTCATGTGAGTGGAATTTATAGTTAAAAGGGAAAAAATAATTAATGGGAAAAATCTACAAATTTCTATGTTCAAAACTCAATCGAAATGTTTGGTTTCCTGGAGCACTTTGTAGCCCCACTTTACAATTCCAAGCTTGAGTAAGTGCAAGAAAACCAATGATGTTTGAAGAATAACTGATAATTGAGTTTATATTATTAACATGAGTAAATATTGATTTTATATTATTAACATAATTTTCTTGCACTTTATCATCTTGAGTCTGTTGCCATTATTCACATGGTACCTCACACAAATACCTTTGTAGACCATATACGTAGCATGCCTCTCCACCATTTCTATTAGATAATCTCTTGAAAGTCCAACAAATTTCAAGAAACATTCATGTAATCAACCATCCCTACGAAACCTACAACTTTGGAAATTTTGAGGCTTATCTCTCACATCTACTTTCTTTCTTGGAGGAGATGACATTGGCATTAATATATGCATCATTCATTTTTTAGTGACCCTGCAACCACTTTCATTTCCCTATCCTATCTTGATCTCTTACCTTGTTACAACACCATACATTAGGGTTTTCTCTAGCTATCCCTACTTTTGTGTTAAAATTGTGGCTCATCCTTTTTAGGGTTTCATCTCCAAGAGATGGTTTGTTGGAGATTGTACTTCAACGACCTTTCCTTTTTCCTATACACCATTCTTCATAGTGGCAATTATTAGCGACGGGAGATGTGATCGACAGTTGAAACGTGTATAAGCTTTAAAGTCCTCCCCAACGTGATCTCTTGCATTCATGGAACCGCCACATGTCAGTGGTGGCTGGGTTCACTCAACTTGAGAAAACACCTTGCAAAATGTAATTATGGATGATACTTATCATGGGGATTAGGATGCAACTTCAAGTTATATTTATTATTTAAAATTCCCTTATGATTTCAATTGAATTTCATCGCTGACTTGAACATAGGTTATAAAGATGATTTTCCAATGAGCTTGTAGACCTATCTGAGGGAAGAAAAATATCTGAGGCTTTGAATTTGTTGGATACCATGGCTGAAATTATTTAATATAATTTTTGGTTTTTTACGAGGGACTTTATGCCAACCTCTTTGGATTTTTTGATGAGTAGCAACCATCAAATAGTAATTAATTCTCTGCTAAATATGCTTCATCTACAAGGGAGAAACTAATATTGTTTTAGCTTTTGCGAGGGTGTCATACCAACTTTAAATAAGGTTTTTCATGACTGTTTGAGAAATAATGAACGATATTAAATTTTGGCAAGAGCACCATCGACAGGGTGGAGTATGTGGACTCTGATTTGGGGTGGATTATTCTACTTTGAGCTTATACACAATGTACAGGAGACCACACCCTAGCTGATATCTTTATATGCAACATGGGATGAGCCTTGTTTTTAGCCTCTTTTTCTTTATGAGGTTTGACACCTTCCCCATGTTACTCTATGGTGATGGTTGTGGTATGATACATAAAAGAGTGGAAGTGTAGGGATATCCAAGAGATTGTTTTCATGGAACTCCACTCTGCAAGAAAGTTGTTCAACCTTGAAAGCAAGAGAAAAGAATTCATTGACCGGATCTATGAGCATGTGCATGCCTTAGCCTACCATATCAGGTCCTTTTTTGGTTTTACTTCATCGATCATAATAGCATTTACCATTACTTCTAACCTTTCCATGCTCAAAGCCATAAGCTAAACATGGGAGTTATCAATTCTGATTTGAATAATGCATGCAAACAATGAAACTGACATAAAAAATAATATGTCGCTGAACGGTGCCATTGTACTGTGTCAGCCACTGGAGATGGAAAACTCCACATAGGCCATTTTTTGATGTCATCTACCCCTCCCTATCCTCTGTTGATATATGTGACTGCTATCAAATTCCCACCATGCCCACCTCATTGTAAGAAACAACATTTGGCGTAGTTATCTCTATAGTTTCCAAATGAATAGGCGCAATGAAGTATCCTTCCCTTGACAAAAGTTCCTATCCTATTCAAGAGGACGAATGGACTTGAAATCCAAATTGGCATTCCTGTCCTGTGACACTTGACTATGTCCTTGTTTCCAATCCTTCATGTATACAAATGCTAGGATCGTAAAATTTTCTTTGAACTCGTACCATGCTCGATATTTTTAATAGTTAATCTTCGCCTCACTCGATGGCATGCCCATTGTTATATAACCATGCTTCATATTAAAGCGATGGAAAACATTTAAAGAAAGAAACACAACCTCTAATGACACAATGTGCTTGTGTTCCAAGCATGAAAATAGCCTTTAAAATAAATAGACCAAAAGTCAAAATGACCTAAAACTGCTCAGTCTTACAGGACTTAGTAACCATTGTTCTTATTATTGAAATACAAAATGTTTTTTCCTGTAGAATACATTATACAATTACTGAATTACATTATAATAAATATGTTTTGAGATCACATCAACTGCACATATTGACCACTAATACAATCCACAAAAATGTATAACCTATATTTTTTCCATTATTATATTGTTATACAATATGGGATGGTTGTCATTTATGAATAACAAATCATATGTACCAAATACAAATACATATTACATTATATCTTACAGCGTCTTCTCCGAGATGCTCCTATAAGCCTACTACAAACTCTAAAACTTAAACTGCATCCATTCACCTGAAACGATATATTTTATATATCCAAACCTAAAACTACTAGGATTCCATATTCCAAAAGACAGAGACAGTCTTATTCAATGGATACCATTTTCAACACTGGGATTGCACCATGGACTCTCATGGCCTTTCTTTTCTGACAAAAAAGAGCTAGTAAATATGGAAACAATCACTGACATTTATGGCACTATACGTATAATCGTAAAATTTAATGTTAGCTACTCTATAAATCAAAAGAAGTCAGTGGGGTTTCATGGAAACCAGTGTCGTGACTTGCCCTATATGGTTGTTATCAGTTGTCTCCTCCCATCGACCAACGCTTCTCATTTTTCCTCACATAAACTGTAAAACCACATAAATAAATATATCTTTAGCATTATATTATGCTTGGATGCTTTTTTCTTCACAAAAAATGATTTGGGGGGTTGATAAACTATATGGGCTACTTTTCTACGGTAACTATGACCACCTACTACCAATGTTTTGAAAATCCCAGCGCACCTATTGTGACAGAAAGTGAGTAAGTCCGATGGTGATGGCCATGATATCTACTATTTCTGGCATGACATCGACTCCCGCTGTCGTATACATTCACAACTTAAGATTAGAGAAACAAACATTTAGCAGAGGAATAGTTGAAAAATATCCGTACCTGAGGTGCGGTTGTGATGTATCCGTGGAAAGTGATGTGTTGTAGGAGTTGGGTGTAGAAGGAATCGAGGAGCAGGTAGCCATGTAGGAAGATGCACACGAGATACTCTCCTTTTTGGGAAGGAAGAGAAAAAGTAGACGCCATGAAATCCCTCTACTCAGGAACTCATTTCGTCCTGCCACGAAAGCCATGCATCAACGTTTACACATGCGGTTTTTTCAGTAGGAAAATAAAAAGTCGACAGGGACAGGAGGGTCAAAACAATGCATAAAGATAGATGGTGGAAGATGGAATTGTATAGGATGTGGAAGTATCCATGCCTTAAAAACTCAATTTCATAAACGTAATTCATGTCCTTTACCGTGTAGAAGAAAAAATAGACAGACTGCCCACTATACCCTTGACACTAGAAATCATGCCACTATCAGGGTTTTAGCATAGACAGTTGGATTACATCCGTAATCAACGTCCTCGTCTGTGGCTTCATCTCGTCCATCAGATTTTTGACATGTGTAAGAGCCCTACCAGCCTCGATCCAACTGAAGAAACACCTTTTGGCATCAAAAGGCCGATAGGCTTGTTAACTAGCAACCATATGTGCACAATATAATGTTAACGCCAAACGGTATATGTTATTTTATTTAGAGGGATAGTTATTATTTAGGGGAAATTGTGTTAGTGTTGTAATGTGTTATAGACAATGGTTGCATTGGTTGTTTTGTTGGGTTTTTGTTGAAAAATCCTATTTTATACTCTCGATAACATGCTGATAAGGGGTGTTACTGATAGTGGAAGTGTAAGAATATAGATGATACATTAGATTGAAAGGTTCTATGTGTACATTTCATAATTGTTACAAATTTGTACATATAAATTTGCAAATCTTATATCATGAGATCTAAACTAAACAAGAATACATGAAGACCTTTGTATATTTACAGATTTTATATCATGAGTGGTACCCTTTTTTAGCCAATTTTATTTGCACTAAACATGAATACATTTCATACCCTTTGAATGTAACTTGCACTTTGGATACAAGAAGTGTTGAGTAAAGTAGTCGTGGAGGTGCTATCAAAAGAGAGGGTAGTATTTATGAGTGGTTGTTTTGGTTCAGTGATAATAGCCTTGACTCCTCCTTTCTTCTTTCTTAAAGTGTTGGTACGAGGACCATTTTTTAGTATCTTTTCAATGAAAAAGGAGGGGAAATGTACAGATTAGCAAGCAAGGGAATTATGGAGAAAGATGTGAATGTTAGACCTTGTGAAATGTATGATGTGAACACCGAAATATTGACGATGATATCTTGTAATGTGTATTACCTTCTATTGCATATGTGTTTCACAGAAGAACATAAGGAGCAGTATTTGTAGGATCCAACTCAAATAACATTGTTATTTTAAAACATTGTAGTTGTGCATGCGACCATTTTAATATAAAGAAAGCACATAGACTGAGAAATTTCATCCTATGGCTATGTCTTAGCCCTTATCATTAGCAATTTTTGCTTGTGTTATCGACCATTTGACAAAAGGATCTATTCATCATTTATGTTTAGAATAAATTGGAAAACACAATTATGTTGATCATGCTTTTAGGTTTATACAATTGGTAATTATCAATCCAATCCAAATAAAACATTTAGATCATTTAATACACATGTTTAACTAGGGTTTAATTCATAGCATTTCAAAAATCATGTGCTTCACAATTCTATAGGCCACAAAATATAAATGACCTAGACATTTATTATTTTAGGTGATCCTATTTTAAGGCTGGTGAGGCTTTTCCCTTAAATGCTATCTTATCAGGGTGTCAGATTTCAAAGATCAATTAGAGAGAAATTCTCAAGTAGGGGGCATGGATGGGTGACAGGAGGCAGATGTTGTGGGTGACCAAGGGATTAAATGTAATTACAGGACCAATCACCAATGTGTACTCTACAATGTCTAGTTTTCTCTTAACCATTGGGACATGGATCAAGGATTTTTCCTCCTCTTACTTAATGGACTCACATATCAGGAAAAAAAAATTAACATTTTATCCTTGCATTGCCATTTTTATTCGATCAAATCAATGTATTTCAATCCTACTATTTTTTGGGTTCTCTCTGGATGTATTCCACTTGTTGGTGAATCCTTGATAATCTATGACGCCATAGTTACTGAAACAAGTATCAAAGGAACATGTCGTTACATTTCATTTCCATGAACCTAAAAACAAAATCCAATGATACAAAATTGAGAAATCCTAAAACCGGTTTAGAAAACCTAACAATGAAAATCCTTAGTCAAAGATCTACAACACAATTTTCCACTGAAGTCTTGTCATGGTCCAATAGTCCCTTTCAAGATAGCATTTTTACAGTAGAACATTGCAATTTTCTCCTAAAAACACATAAAATTTCTCTAAATAAATATTAGCTAAAGACTGTATTTTCTACATAGATTGTTAGTATTTTGTTTTCTGTAACTATGTGTGCACTAATTTTTCTATCGATGATTCTTACAAATACTCCAATACCAAACAACTCAACATCTAACAAAGCTTTACCAATCCACCCCATAGATGAATTTTTCAAAGTAGAACCAAATCTTTAACTTCCAACTTCCTCTTTCCAAGTTTCAGAACCAAACCATTTCAAGATAAATAACCCTTTGTTTGGCATCTTGCAAGTCAATATGTTTTTTTTTTTTTGGATATTTAATGATTGAATATGCCTCAATTTTCCCCATGTTTTCTTTGATAACCTTGACACAAGATTTTCTACCAGTCGCCTTATCAAATAAAGTTTCAATCTTGCCACGAGGACAACAAATTTGACTACATTCTTTATGTATATACCCATAAATTTGAGAATTCCTAACATCATTTCCTATGTAGTTTTTTGCACCTTGGGATTGTTAATTGATGGTGGTGTCTACAAAATTAAGTTAATGTTTGTTTTTAATCATTTTACTGACACTAAATATTTGTTGGCATTTCTTTTAATATTGAGGGTGTCTCCTTGTGTTATAAGAATAAATAAGTTCCAAAGAACCTTCTGCATAGGAATTACACCCATGAGCATTAAGTTTGTGGTTCTTCATATTTTGAGATTTAATAATTTAAATACACATGCACTCATCTATGAATAAAATTTTTATTGAAGCTGAAGATAGGATAAATAATGATGAACAAAATTTGAAATGAAGAATTTGTGAATGCCCAAAACATGACGAGTATAAATGATAACAAAAAAAATTTAAAAACTTTTCAAACAATATGACTAGTAAAGGACCATTTCAATATGCATCCATGCATTACTAATACTATGAATCCCATTCCACATCATAAAGAAAACAAAATATATTTCAATGATACAACTTGAATCAAGGACAAAAATTTGAAACAAGTGACTGGCCTTAAGATAATTCTTCATTCAATAAATCCATCCCAACAACGACAAGATTCAAATAAAGTAGAAAAACTCAAACATTGAATCCTTCAAAGCCATCCTTCATTGCATGTTCCACATAGAGCGCACTTAAACTAGACTTCTATAAGATCATCCATCATCAAGTGATTTATGCTTTATTTTTAACTGAAATGAAAACAATGTACTTATCCAGAGCATTTGGTTGAGATAATACATCTGATGGAGCCTATATGATCAAGTATAGAACACAAAATCTAAATAATGCAATATATATAAGCTCCATGAAGGAGTGAAGTTACAAAGAACAACTTTTTATAGTACATATGGTATTCAATCCACAACCAAGTAAATCATACCATATGCAATGTGGACCATTTTTTGTGAGAAATGGCACTCTCACACCCCTTTTTCTGTTGGCATTTTCTATAGCCAAGAAGCATTATATTCTACAAACAGTCATTTCTAGATTATGCAAGACAACATGCTTTCTCCCTTCAAACCTTTTCCAAGTTATTGATAATAGAAAAATTGGATAAAACACTTCAACAAGAGGATTTATAGTTTTAGTTATTAGGGAAATCAATACTACGAATCCTAAAAAAAGGGAAATATGTTTATACAATCCAATACTTTATTTGAATTAAAAAAACTTCATTTAGGGCCAAAGTGTTTGGAATCATCATATTTCTTGGGATCCTCGTATCGTTTTGGATCCTCATAGCTGGGATCATAATATCATTCTTCATATTATCCACTTGCCTCTCCCTCTAGCTCTTGTTCAATCCTTGGTGAAATTTCATCTTCTTCATTATCATCCTCCTTCGATAATAAATGATTGGTAGGCTTCTTCTATGAAGGGGTTATTTTTCACTCCTCTAAGGTCTTGACAATTTCTTCTATACTTTTAGGAGGGTTACTAAGATCGCCATATTGGTAGTTTTCTTATGCACCTTCCATGAGTTCCCTAGGCATGTTCTTTCTGAATCATGGGTGAATATTTATCTCTTGAATGGTAATCCTCTGAATTATCCAATTCAACTCATTAACTTTAGAACTAATTGTTGATGCGTAATCACAACACCCCTGAATTTCTGTTACTCGATGGGTTCAAACTCTCAGTGTGATTTCATAACATGGAGCTTTTCCCAAAGTGTGGGACTTTGCAATTGGGAAAAATTTTCAAGATGAAGGTTGGTTCCTATTCATCTATTCAGGATGCACACATTCAAATTATAGAGGATCTACTCTAAAATCTACTCTAATTTTTCAAGGAGACAGGGATAAGAAGATTGTAATAAAAGTAAACCTAATCTAACTAAGGGCGAGGCACCAAAGTAATGTTGAACACCTGCATTTCCAATAAACATAAACCATTAAAAATTGTAATACAACCACCATGCACAGATAACCAGGATTGTAATGAGAGATTAGGAAGATGCAATGAACATAAGAAAAGGTTGAAAATCATCCACAAACTTTTATTATTTCTCCAAAGATTTGATACAATGAGTTACAATTGCCAAAATGCAAGATTACATTTATAGTTTAGATGGGAGATTTGAACTCCACAAATCCACTTACAGAGAAGAGAAGAAGGGAGGGTGCAAAGAAAAATCATCCAACCTTTAGAAACATTACCCTCCTTAAAATATATAAGAGGAATGAGAGAAGGAAAAGAGAAAAATTTGAATATGTACTCCAACCACCCAAGAAATGAATTGAATTCACATGCAACAATGATGGGTTCTACTGCAAAACCCATGCCTCCATGTTTTTTTCCTTGTTGGGCAAGAAAGGAAGCCCATACTTCATTAGTGGGGTAGGTGAGAAGTCTGACACCCTCAAAAATGAGAGACTATATTTCTTCATTTTTAATAACTTAGGGTCACTAATTTAGAGATTTCCAAAAATTCCTTTGCTATGTAAATTTGAGCTCCTAGTCAAAATTTACGGCCATATAAAGGTCGAGGTGTTATTCCTTAAAAATAGTGGGTGGTTGGCTCTGTCATTTTTCAGAATCCAAAACGCATGCAACCTCTAAAATACCAAAATTTATACTTTTTAAAATTTTTGTTTCGGAGATCGAAACACTTTTCACTTCAGTGAATTGGCCTGAGAGTTCCAAAATTCCGAAACCCGAAAGCCCGAAAGTCTAAAATGCCAGACTTTCAAAATTCGTAATGGCAGACATTTCACTGTGATTTTTTTTGTGTTTTTCTCACCGAGGACTTTGAATTTTGAAAACCCAAACCTCCAAAGTCTAAAAATGCCACCACGTTCACCCCAAAACCTGCATTGACCTCCGAAATCCAAAAGTCCAAAATTGTGGACTTTCAGAGTTTCAGATTTTGGGATTTTTTCTCTCACAGAGATCCCTAAAACCTGAAATTCTGAATTTCAAACTTTTAGAGTTTCAGCTTTTGGAATTTTTCCACTCCCTTTTCCATTCGTATTCACCAAGACTTCTAAAACCCTGAAACCCAAAATCCCAAATTTCTGACTTTAGGACTTTTGGACATTTTGATTTGAGGATTTTTGGCACTGATCACCTGCCTTTTTTCTGAAATACTGAATGCCAAAACTTTGAATCTCGATATTGGAACTCCATCCTTCCACTTGAGCTCTGATGTCCTTTGACATTCCCTTGGCCACCCCTTAATTTTCTAACCTTGCATTTCCATTGTCGAGCTTTCCTACAACTTGATTTTTTGGAATCGAATGTGAGGTCGCATGACTGAACCAAGCTCTCCATTTTCCCCCATGCAAGGTCATTTTTTTTTCAAATTTTCCTAAGCGGAAAAATTGGATAATACTAACATACAATGAATATACATACAATGGAAAGTTTGTAACTCAACTCAACCATTTCACAACTAAGGAGAAATAGAAAATGCAATTAAGAGGATGGACGATACCTTAATAGGATTGGCCACAAAAATTTGGGAAAGAAGTTATCCGAAGAACACATGCACATAGTCTGGGATAGTGTATTGAAAACTCATCATGTGCTGACATGTCAAATAATATATGATTTGTATGAAGTATAAAAGTGTGTTGACTTATTTAGAAGATTATTCCTATGGTATGTAATTCATATCGAAATCTTTTTAAATATTTCAATTTTCAAATATTTGTTTCTATAGCATTTTGAAAAAATGGTGCAGTTACCTCAAACTCGCTACCAACTTCGTAGATAAATTCAACACAATTAATAATGAGAAACAAAAGTTTACCTATATTTTCTTCCTTAAGTTTTTCGGATCCTCTTGGTTCTCAAATGGATAAAACCTTAGGGGGGATGTAAGCAGGCATCCCCACTATTTATTTGGGCCATGATTGGAGAAGAGAGCATACGACATAAAATGTATATGCCACAATTATGGAAAAATACTTAATACAAAACCAAAATGTACATAAAAAAGTTATAAGAAAGAACAAAAGATATATAAATGCATACATAACAATTATGAACAAAGAGAATCCATTTAAACAATGTATATACAGGTATTATGAGGATATGAATTCCAATGACATACACAAGATATCTAAAAAATTATGATGAAAACAAACTATGAAGGTATGTATAATTTATATACAAGAATTATAGATAAATGATAACATTACACAACACATATGGATAATGCTAATGGAAGTATACACATGAACCATACATAAGAATTTTAAATATATACAAAATGTATATATCTGAAAACAAGATGCCGAAGTTATGTAAAATAGATAAATATATAAAAAAACATACAAAATGAAAGATCAATATAAACAATGTATACAATAGTTTTTGAAAGAAAAAAATTACAAATATTAAATATAACACCAAATGGACTTATAAACATTACTATTATTAATTATAGAATTTACTTTCGGCATACCCACAACCTAAAATAATTAATAATAGTGAAGACATGCACAAGGTACACAGTAATTATGGCCCAAAAATAAATTTAACTTTGAGTATCCAAAGTCACAAATTTTCAGCCGAGGTGTAGGACTTTCATCCAGTAATGTATTTTCCAGCTTAAGATCATGGTAACAGACTTGCTGCAAATTATCCCCAGATCAATAAACAATTCTAGATAATATGAAGGCATTGCACAATGTTCACTACCAAAATAAACCACAAAACCCAAATAAAATCCACAAAACTAAAATATCTTCAAAACAGTTCAAAAAATTTAACCTTGGAATGGTAGTAGGCAACACTAGAATCCAGTTGTTGGAAGGAAAACCTAGACTGCTACATCATAGCTTGTATTTTAGACATGACAGTGATGATAAAAACATGAAACAAATAACTATAATGTGTTTAATTATATTTCTATTGGCTTGACAATGTAATTTTAAATTTTATGATTTGTGGCAGGAGGCTGATATCATGGGTGACCTGGGGAAAACATTCCAGAATTCAATTTAAAAACCCTTCCAAAATTTTCAAACCTAAACAAAGATATTAAATCCAAATCCTATTTTTCGGGTGTCAAACTCAGACAAAACGTCAAAATTGCTAAGAAGCCTGGAAGAAACGTTGCAAGTGCATTTAAACATTATTGAGACAAGTTTCACATAGCTTCAACATGGCTCTTTGGGGTGTACATCTGAAAATGCAAATTAAAACTCAGATTTAAACAATGCATATAATTTATTTGTAAAAGACAAATACACACAAGGTTCATTTTAAGAAGACTCCTCTGAAAAATTAATTTCAAATCATTGGTAAATCTCATAAATCAACATTCGAATTGTTGGTGAATTTCTAAAAAAATGATTCCTGGAAAATGTAATTGCACAGAGCATTGTTCCCTCATTTTTTCACTGGATAGGTAGGTTGGACAGGTGGGTTGGACGGGTGAGTTAGATGGGTGGGTTGGATGGGTGGGGATTGGATGGGGTTTTGACGGGTAGGTTGGACGAGTGGAGATTAGACGGGAAGGGGTTGGATGGATGGGGGTTAGACAGGTGGGTTGGACAAGTGGGTTGGATGAGTGGGTTCGACGAGTAGGGGTTGGATGGGTTGGTTGGCCGAGTTAGGGTTGGATGGGAAGGGGTTGGGCGGGAAATGGTTAGACAGGTGGGTTAGTCGCAAATGAGTTGGACGGGAAGGGATAGATGGGAAATGGTTGGTCGGGTGGTTTGGATGTGTTAGGAGTTATACGGTCAAGGGTTAGCCATGGTGGGTTGGATGGATAGCCATGGTGGGTTGGACATGGGTTAGGCGGCCAAAATAGTGTTAGGCTCTATAAATATTGTTCAAAGGTTCATTTTTTAAATTTTATCAGTAAATGTCTAGTTCTTTGAGCTCTCTAATTTTACACCCAAATTTAACTCCTCCCTAATTTCAGCAATGGCCAGTACCACATCTATTCCTACACCCAAATTTCAATACAAAAACCTAACGTGCCCACATATTTTAGCTCTACTAAAAGAAAAAGATGCTCTAAAGGATTGGATGGAAAAATCACTATTTTTTGGGCTTGTGAATATGCCCCAATTTGACACTGATACATCACTCATTGATTACCTACTCGCCTCTTACACTGACAATGATGGAAAATTTTCCATTCCTTTCTTGCATCCGAAACTTCACCAAATTTATTTTTCTATTGAACCTGAGGATGTGCATTGGCTAACAAGTTTACCTTTAAAAAATAAGCCACTTGTTACTACAAAGGCTGTCCTTACAGATAAAGACAAATTTTTTTTTGAGTCTCATTACAATGTACATGTTGATGGTAAGTTTATTATTTTTAAATTCTTTTTTTTTAACATTACTCGACCACACAAAGGATAAAACATTTCCTTTTTGTAATTGCAGATCCTCTTAATTGTTTAACAAGGGGCCTTCTTCTACAAGGTATTACAAACAAATTGTTTATTGCAGTTGCATCACTTTTTTAGGCTAGGATTGTATTAGAGGAAAGATTTGCAGACATTCCCTATTAGAAAGTTCAATATTTATTAGGGACACTAGTAGGTCAATAATTCGATTGATGCAGTTATTTCTCCAATAGAATAAAATCAGCTATCTCCCATGCCCGTAAAGCCAATCAAACTGCTAAATCGAGGACTTTATTTTCTGTATGCAATTTTATTCTTGGTTTCTATAATGAAGCGTACTACGAATTGACGTAGCATATGATTCCTACTGCAATCAATGATAAGATGATGGGTATTAGTCTCAAAGAACAACAGGTAATAGTTACTTTTACTGTTTACTTGTTATAATAATTTCAATTTGAATATTTAAAATAAAATAATAATTGTATGATTTTATTTTGCAGAGAAAAACTATAGTTGCACCATCTCATAAGGAGGAAATTTATATAGGAAAATCCCCTCCAGGGGTCTCTGCTGATTCTGACATGGATTCTGCAAAATCAACACCGGTAAGACCTCGCAAAAGTGACCTAGGTGGTCGATATGCACAACATGTTTACCATCATATTTTACTACAAGTATGAATAATGAAATTATCTTTATATATAAATTATAAATTTAAAAAATTACTGTGGATTATGTATTCTAATATTTCTATTGATCTTTTCTACATGTATTGTATTCAGAAACTACTGAGATGGATGATGAAGATCAAACTCATTTTGGGTCTGGATATCAAAATGTCACGATTGTGTCTCCGTCTATGCGAGGTATATTGTACGGTAGTTTGATTTGCATGTTTTTTTTCCTTACAATTTTAAGCATTTACAAATCCCAACAACTATATTCTAACAATTTGTTATTTGCTTCATGTAGGTAATTTGGCTTCAGGTCATTTTCCGCTTGCAAGGAGGCAAAAAATTCCTCTAACATGTCAAGTACAAACACAAAGGAGAACTTCAGGAAAGAATAATAGGATTCCTGCAGAGTCAGTAGGAACAGTTCATCCTGCTATAACTGAATTTCCAGGGTTGTCACTAGGTGGTGTTGTAAGTGTAACAACCACAAAACTTTTCAACAACATCACTCTTGATGAGGAGTATTTAGGCTACGATAGTGGGGATGCAGCCAAAAGTAACTATTTTAACACCCATGACACGATTCAATCTACTCCTCCTCAACAAAAAAATGTGCATGGAATACACGGCATTGAATCTCCTACCCCTAAGGGCTTCTCTACAAACAAATGATGAAAAAACACACTCTATATTAGAAAATTTGATATCAGATAGCATGGGGGCAACAATTCAAGAGGTTGTAATGTCTGATGTGGATTTGGTGTGGTCTTGGGAGAGCAGAGTAAAAATTTTGATAAAAGAAATAAATACTAGATACCATAATCATGCTCAAAGGCATTCATTTTTCACTTCCATAGAGAGCCAACCAGGATGTTAGGATGTTTTGTTAAACAAAGCTCAATCAGGGAAAATTTCATATAGTAATGATTATAATGATGAAATTGTAGACATAATGCTAAACAAGCTGGAAAATCTCAATGCTGAAGCACAGGCTTACTACAACAAACGGTCTAAAGACAAAACTAATGTTTTAATAGTAAATACAGTAAAAGAGAAAGCTGTTGTGAGTAGGCATTTAATTTTACATGAAAAACAAAAAATTATCTGATATTATAACCATTGTAATATATTTTTTTCATATTATCTGATTGACTAATAATTCAATATTTCTATTTTATATGCAAAATATGAAAATTTAAAGAAAGAAGCAGCTACTTTTGAAGCACATTTGAAGAATGCCCGCAAAAGTTTGAATTCTTTTATACAGTTGAAGGAAAAACTCATTGTAATTAATAAACAAAAAAATACATTGAGGAGGATAATAAAGGAGCATAATATGGATCTAGAATTCTTACTGAAGGAAAAGACAGATGCAAATACAACACTTTTTTCTGCCGGAGATGTAGGGAGGGAGGAGCTTAATATACTAGAAAATATCAACATTACAACAGGATATCTTCATGCATCGAGAGTTATTCCTCCATATCTTACGTAGGAAAAAGATAAACCTTCACTTGCATCGTAAAATTTGATAAGTTAGTAAAGTTCATAATGTGAGAAGTGTGTTGTCACAATTCTGACACTGGTCTAGGAATTAAAAGATAGTGGCCAGCACATTGTTAGTTTTTATTCCATGTGGCAGACATAAGGACAACTTGTAATGTGTCCTTATATGATAGAACTTGTCTGGAAGCTTTGAGATGACCTCGTAATGTGTCCTTATATGACAAATATTGTCCAGAAGCTTTGAGATGTTATAACACCCCCTTTTTTGAATTGTATTGGCCGACAATGTTTTATGAATTTGTATTTTTTTATAAAGTAATCTGCCACATGAGAAATCAATTGCATATGAAATTTGGAAGTTAGAATTGTATAATGTTATTGTTACTATATATGAATACAAACTATGTTTCATTTCTATTGTTTACGTAAATGTTGCTTAAATTTACACTATTTTGTTTCTTTATGTTTCTGAATTGTTGCAGATGTAAAATAAATAAATTAATAGATATAAAAGATGAATGTGTTCATATTTCAGTCTAAATTTGAAAACCAAACATAAAAAAATGGCATAATTGAAACAAATAATGACATTGTTGCAATGACAAAGGATCAAATAATGTCAAATATAATATTGCATTTATTGAAATTTGTAATCACTGAATGAAGTACATAAGTAGTCTCAATAATGTATATAAGAAATAAAATCTATGTGAATTCTAACATTCCTAGAGAAAAAAATTCATTTGTGTCTTGGAAATCAACTTCAACATGATTTGTGGATGTGTCTCGATTCCCTAGTTGAGGAAGAATATTACTTAATCCTCTTCTATCTACTAGTGAATTCCACAAATTAAGTGCTCTTTCATAAGGAAAATACTCTACTGAGTAACTCGATACATACAATCTGAGACAACTTTCTAGATTCCTATCTAATCTATTTCAAACTTTTGACTTTAAAAAGGATAGTGCGCTGAAAACCATCTCATCTTCCAAAAAGCCTAGAATCAATGTTTGAAATATCTCATAAAACTTAATATACTCACTCAAATATTCACTTACAATACTAATAGAACAAATATCCTTCTAAATCCTTTTGATGGCACTGTTATCCTGTGGGTTTTGTAGAAGATAAAATTGTTGTATTATTGTATTAGCAAAATAAATTGACTGTGAACTAAGTAGTTTTATTTCCAAAATTCCTTCTACAAGAACTCCATTTATCTCTACAACCTTACAGAAATGACTAGTAAGATCACCCATGTTTTTGACAAATAAAGGACTAATAGATGTATAAGATTTGCCACTAGACAAATTCTAGAACTGTGGATTTACAAATCCCGTTGCTTCAAGTATTTTATCATTTTTTATTTTTTCTTGGATCTCTTTAGCTAACGATTCAGAGATCTTTCTCAACTTATCCATAGTTTCGATTAATACTGCATCATATAAATTTCGTGTCACTTTTACTTCTTCTATTTCTGAGTTAGCCATATCAAATTTTTTTGGTATGTATGAAGTGTAATCTCTTTTCCATGTTCTTTTATACACAGATGATCATTTATATTGTACTTTAAGAAGCACCTATAATTTTTCAAATCTATCAATGTATTCCAGTTTTCAAAAGCAGCACCCTGAAAACTCCCATAAGAAATATATAGACTTTCTAGACTCCAGCAAACACGTCTTCTAAGTCTTATAAAGTATGTAATGTAGAAAGACCAATCTTGAGCATTCTTAGTTAAAATATTAAGCTCCCTGAACATGGGAAAAATACCGCAAAGTGTGAGTAAATTTTCTATGTTAGTTACATAGCACAATAGATCTTTAGCTTTATCTACATCCCTGCGGTATTTAAACATAAATCCTGTCAGTGAAGGATATTCATCATATGTTCAATAGATTGGTTCGTACATAGATATCCATCTGGTATCTACATCTTTGAGAATTGTTTTTCCCTCTGTTAGTCCAATAGAAATCTTTTGAAATTCTAAAAATCTCTTAGGATTGCAAGAATAATAGGCATGGAGATCACGTATCAATTCCTCCACTTTAGCTACATTTTAGAATGTGCTCATAATTTTGTAGGTGA
Source organism: Taxus chinensis (assembly GCA_019776745.2). NCBI lineage: Eukaryota > Viridiplantae > Streptophyta > Pinopsida > Cupressales > Taxaceae > Taxus > Taxus chinensis. Next base: position 119,936,881 of record CM034147.1, on the reverse strand, counting down.
GATTCATTCCATGAGCCATGAAGTGGACAATAACAATATATGGAGAAATAATTGTCTGAATTCTAACACAGACCATTTCTTACTCCCTGTATTACAACTACACCATCGGTTCTAACACAAACTAATTTTGTTGCAATGGAAAAGTCATTCATTCCGATGATATCCTTTAGATTTGATACAACCAATTTATAAATATTCCCAGAATTGCAATTCTCTATCATGTTATGAATTGCCAAGAGGTGTGGTGTCCTCATTTCATTAGTAAATGTGTAAACATGAATACATATCCATGAATTATTATCGACTATGGTAACCTCATATAAAGAAAGGGAAATATACTTTGCCTTTTGCACACACAGTTTCAAATCCTCCTTCTCTACCAGAGATAGACATTTTACAATCTCCCAGCCACTGGTATCTGACCAATGAGATTTTGGAACGTTCTTTAAACCAATAACTTGATACAACATTCTATTTTCTCCAAAATCTGACATTGGTCTTCCCCTTTTCATTATATGAAATACGGTTGCAAATTGAATACCCTTTGCTTGCATTTCTACCTCCATAGCTTTGCTCAATTTTGCTACTATGGTCCCACCTTTTTCATTTACATATTTGATACATTTTTTTTCCTTTTCGTACTTCCTGGCACCCAAATTGATTCTCCCTCAGAAGGATGAGCAACATCAATGTTTTTATAGGAAGCTTAGAGGCAAGCAGAGCACGTTATGTGTTATTTTGTAGCCGGGGAGGGAAAGGAAACTTGCTCTTTGTCACTCAGATGTGGAGAAATGGGTAGCACCCTTAAGAGGATTTCATCTATCCTCACTACTTTATGGTTGTGCCTTTCAACCAGGGTGAGAGGACCCTTTTGTAGCCTTTTGTTTGTCAAGGAGATGGAGATGTCCTTCTTTGTAAAGTTGTTAAGAAGACCTTGAAGAAAACATGATCAATACAACAAAATCTAATTCTCACGAGTTGTTACCCTAGATAATGTAGATATTTTCTAAGCAAGGCTAAGGCTAGTAAAGAAAATGAAAACTTTATTGCTTATGCATGTTTTGGTAACACAAATTATGCATTTGTGCACACATAGGATAAACAAGGGTAGTATAGGTAGGATTGGTTGTTTTTAAATTAATTTTTGGTGGGAGGTGAGGTAGAGTGGATTTTGACTTGCAAGATCTTTGAGAGATTTTACAAAATGGAAGGCTTGACCAACAGAATGTTTCGTAACAACTAGAATTTTCCTTTAACCAAAAGGTGTGCTTCAATGGAGGCCCAGATCAACATGTTTTCGTAAAAACTTTAAGGATCCAAAATGAAGGCTCAAATTGAACAACTTAATTAAACACTATAAACCTCTAATTTATCACACCTAAGATACCCTCAAAGGCTAACAAACAATCTTAATCATCATGATAGGATTACAATGACTTTAAACTTGTTTATTTCATAATCAAATGAAAGCTCTTCTGATAAATGAAAGTGCAAATGCCACCAAACTATCAAAAAGCTAAGATCTTGTGTGATTCACAGAGATTTGAGTGTAAGATTGCAACGAGAACAAGAAACTATTTGTAGACATTCAAAAATGAAGAAGACAAAATTTTCCTCAAAATCAGACAAATTTACTCAAATTTGATTAAATTTATCAGCAGGGGAAAGTTTCTTGAACAATCTCAGAGCTTGTTAATGACTGTACACTCACAACAACCTTGACATGATCAAATTTAACACAAAATAAATAAATAGGTTCCTTAGATAGTCTCTCAGAAAAGATGGGCTCTTTTCAAACTTATTCTCTCAAAAATTTTCTCCTGACCTCTAACACTCCAACCATTTGCATGACAAATTCATGCAATTTATAACACTTCATTTACAACAGAGTTTTCCCCTAAAAACCAGAAACATTCAAAGCACCATTACATGTTACAACCTTGATCATGACTCCCAAAATAGGATTTGTAAAAAAAATTACATGTGTATAGATGGAAAATCCCTCAAAATATTTCAAGCATTTAGTTCATCACTTGGTAAGTCGTTCTTCAGCTCGCGTGCCAACTACTCCCTCGTCCAATCTATCAAATATGGTTCCTTGCATGCCAAGGAAGTAAAAACCAGAAAATTATATCGAGGCCAATAGTCAGATCACATCTTAATGGTAAAATACATTTTCAGATTTTTTCTCATGAAACTGAGATATCAATATGTCTCTTGCATGCCAAGGAAAGAAAAATCAGCTCAAATCCGAAAGTCAGATTACATATTTAATGGTGAAAGAAATTTTCAGACCCTCACCACAAAACCAAGATACCAAGTTAATGTTTCTCTTCAATTGGCATGCAAGAGACTCTAAGAAATGTTAAAAAACCATAAAAATTCACATCCCCTAAAGCTTCAGAGTAGAAATGGTAGAAAAATGAGATACAAATGCACAATGGCCGTTGATCTCTCTTTTGAATCTTGACCGCCCACATGGGAGATTTGAGTTAAGACGGGCCTGGCGGTTCCTTTTTACTTCTTACACCCTTTGGAAAGAATGTAAAATTTCTCAATTTGTTGCGTCCCTCTAGCTTTGAGAAATGGGCTTGACATGTGTCCTGATGTGGGTCCCCAAAGGAACCGCGGCTAAATTCTGCTATTTCACCCAATTTCGGAAAAAGGAAAATTTTCCAAATTTTCCCCACACCTCTGTCATTTACTGAAGAGAATTTTAACTATTCTATATTGGGCTTACGAGTCATTTTGATGATTTAAATCTTTGTAAATAACAAGGGGCAAAAAATCCAAGTTACCCCCTGATGGCCCACCTCCTCGCCTCTTGAATTTTCAAACTACCACACGTCTTAATGGTGCATCTTGAGATGTTCCCCAAAAGTACAGATCCTAAATGAGCGTGGGGTCACCACGTTTCTTAGTCTAGTAGAGTTTTCCAAAAATCTTGAGAGTTCAGCGGAAGGTGTCATGTGTCCAAGGTCCGAGATAGTCTTCTTAAGCCATTGGAAACCCTAAGTGAAAAGGGAGAGTGATCGGAAGCCTCCATGTGTCATCTTGGAGTAACTTCAAGATGGTCCCAAAAAGAGGAGACCTGAATGAACGTGGGCTCGCCACATGTCCCAAGCCTTAGAAAATTTCTTTAATTTTTTTTAATCCCTAGTAAAGCCGATGGAAGACTCCACCTATCCCTCTGTTGCATTTTTTAACGTTGGACCCTAAGACAAATCTTCAAATGAGCACCAACCCACCACATGTCCATAGTCCTCCAAAACTATATCAGCTACATGAATTTTTTTTCAAAGTCCGGGCAAAGTGGTGAATTCCTCCATATGTCCTCTCAGCGCAACTCCAAGGCCAAACAAAAAAGGTGAGTCTTCAAATGAGCATCATTCCTCCACGTGGGCACGTTTTTGGGTTCAAAAGAATCCAAAAAGTTTAAGAGTACCCTGTCGAGCCGTATCCAACCAGAAAGGGCCACATTTCCACTAATGCATAGTTTTAAATTTGACGGTAGAAACATACCCGTCAAATATGTAAAAACATAGGGAAACCACCTTTTGAGCCTGGAAATGAAATTTTCTTCAAGGGATCTAGAGATGTTGTAAGGTTCACACATGACCATCTAGGCTATATCCATTCACATTTATTCATGTACTTGGGAGAAAATGGAAAGGACAATAATACACGACTGCAGAAAATGGAAGGGAAGGAACAACCCAAGTTTTACACCCAATTAATAGACACCTTTGGATGGATAGAGAAATGAAGAACAAATTTTGGATTTCTAAGTGACCTTCAAGCAAGGAGGAACCAATCATGGCAACCAAATGGAGGAAAAATTCCTAGGTACCAGCACTGAGAGACAAAAAACATCACAGAAGCCATAAAAAGAAGGATTTTAATGGCAAATGGGGCGAGAACCGCAAGAACCAAATAACATACCAAGTGCCAAAAAACATCCATTGGGAAAAGGATTCAACTTACAGGGTAAAAAACCAAGACCATTTCCCAAAAATGAACCAAGGAACTAGCAAAACTAGTTCATCGAGGACTAGATTGAGAAAAAACACAAAAGACAGAAAGCAACCAACAAACTGTACACTATACAAATGATGCTCACCTTGATTCTGGGGAATCAATCAAGGAAATGTTTCAAGTGCCTATCATTAACATGTGATTTGAGAAATTTACCATCCAAATCTTTCAAGAATAAGGTATGTTCACTAATCCGAATGTTAATAGAGTAAGGGCCCATCAATAGTGCATCAAATTTACTATGCTTTCCCTTGTCTTCATGTCTACTATCCCACAACAGCACAAGATGTTCAGTTTTGAAAGCTCTGGGAGTGACCTTCTTATAAAATAACTTCTTCAACTTGTCTCTAAACTTCACATGCCTTTGGTGAGATGCTCTCCTTTCTTCATCAAGTTCAACAATCTGGTTAATGTGAGCCACATATGGACTAACTTCTTGATATTCCAGTTGTTGAATGAACTGATATGATGATAATTGCATATGCAGGCGTATCAAATCTTGAGTGCCATATACCAGTTCAAATAAACTTTTTCTAGTGGCCCTCTTAACAGTAATTTTGTCAACCTAAACAACGAACTTCAACTACTCACTCCATTTCCTTTTATTCAGCTCCAAGGTTCTCCTGATGATTTTTAATAAATTTTTATTGTTAAACTTTGCTTGTCCATTGCTTTGAGGGTTATAGTTGGAGGCATATGTCAAATTGATCCCATATTATTTACACATTGCCACCAAAGGTTTAGCTCTGAAGCTCATGAAATTTTCAGCAACAATCTTAACTGGCACTCCAAACCTGTAGATGATATGGTTTAGCACGAAGTCCATGAAAATTTGGTGTGTTTCTCTCTTGGTGGGGATTGCCTCCACCCACTTAGTGAAGTAATCAGTGGCTACAAGAATCCACTTATGGCCAACACTTGAAGGGTTTGAAATCTCACCAATGAAATCCATTCCCCATTGCTTGAACATGGCTTCAATTGATATAGGATACAAAGGAGGGGAGCTTGAAGCTTTCAATCTTCCAGAAAAACATTGGTAAATCTCACATATTCTGACCAAAAAATTTGTATCCTTGAAAAGAGTTGGCCACCAATAACCAACCCTCAAGATGTTGCGTGTTATGACTCTTCCAGCAAAATTCCCCCCAAAAAATCCTCCATAGAGATCAACAATTATGTTGGGGACTTCATCTTCAATAATGCACCTTAAGAGGACTCCCTCAGGGTTCTTCCAAGCTCACCCAAAATTAGTAATGACATATTTCTAGGAATATTTTACAGGTTGCTCTTAGCCATGAGTTTAGCTAAACCCAAACCTCTTACCAATTTTGTGGTTTGGATATCCATGTCATATTCCCGCAACTTGTTCACCCATCTACATATTTTTCTTGAGACCTGCATCTTTGATAAGACATCTTTCACCATGGCACGGGGAACATAAGCAAAAACTTTAGAGCTCAAAATATAAGGTTTGAAAACCTTTGTTGCTTTTACCAGGGAAAATGTGTGCTTGTCCATAACATGTATTTCAACTCAGACCCTTGCAGTGCCTTACTAAAAAACACAATTGGCCTCTCAGCCCCTTCATCATCCTTCTATAATAAGACAGATTGAATAGTGTTCTTTAAAGAAAAAGAAAACATTTGAAAAGACCTCTTGTAATCTAGAGCTGCTCAAATAGGGGCATGCTTTAATGCTTCCTTGATCCCATTGAAAGCTTGAATGGTAGGTTCTTCCCATTTCATTACTTGGTCCTTTTTTAGCATGCAAGTAATTGGAATGGTCAACTCAGCAAAGTTTGATATGAATCTTATGATAAAATTTATTTTCCCAAAGAAGCACTACATTCCTTTCTTGGTTCTTGGAATTGGGACCTTGCTGATGGCCTCTACCGTCTCAGGATCAATCATGACACCATCCTTTGTTACCATGTGACCAAACAACTTGCCATTCTTCAATCCGAAATGACATTTCTTTGGATTCAGTGAAATGTCACACTCTCTACATCTTATCAACATATTCTCCAAATGTTACAGGTGATCACTTCTCTTCCTAGAGAAACCTATCACATCATCCTGATACACAACAATGATGTCATTTATATATCCCACGAATGCTACATCCATTTCTCTTTGAAACATAGATCCAACATTCATCAGGCCAAATGGCATCCTCACATACACATAGGTACCCCATGGAGTAGTGAAAGTAGTTTTGATTCTCTGTAATTTCTTTACAACCACTTGGCTATACCAAGAGAAACCATCCAAAGTAGAAAGCAGCTCAGAACCAGTCACCAATTGTAGCATGTTATCCATGTTTGGTAAAGGGTAATTATCCTTCATTGATGCTCTATTTAGATTTATAAAATCAATGTACAGCCTGATATCACCATTATTTTTTCTAACTGGCACTAAGTTCGCAACCCAAGAAGAATACCTTGTTGGTTGAATGATCCCTCCATCTCTTATCTTTTTTAATTCATCTTACATTTTCACAGAGAGGAGTGGATTAAATGGCTTCTGATTTTTTCTAAATGGTTTTGCATTAGGCTCCACAGGAATTTCATGCTGAAAAAAATCCTCTCTATATGACTTCAACTCTGAATAAGACCAAGCCAAGCAATCCTGATACTTCTTCAACAACTGGACATAGGACTGTTTTTCCTCCTTGTTCAAATTGCTTCCCAACTAGATCTTCCTTGGTTTCTCCTCTATACCTAGGTCACACTCTTCAACATCCCTTGAGGTTGCTATATTCCTATTGATAATGCAATCAACATTATCAAAGTTTTATTCAAGAGCAACCAATCCTCTAGGAATGGTGTTAGTCTTTAGTTGGATGATATCATTTCCAAACAAAGTTTCTTGACCCTCTGTTGCACACACCATTATCTCCAAATCAATGCATTGATCAACGAACTCTCCTTTTTTCTGCAAAAATATTCTGACCTGAGCATCATCATCAAAAAATTTCCAATGTTTAATGTTGTCAGGGACAGATGGCCTTGTTACACTTCAACATCATATTCACAATATGGGAACATTGCACAACTATCAAACTGAGATCCCAACACTGTAATCTTGTATTCCATAACATTGAACTTCCTATCATGATGCACAATGTTAAATGAATCAAACATTTCAATCAAGTCCCATACTACATGTTTGTACTGTTTCATTCTTTTATTTTTTGTAGCATATAGTTTTCTGATTTATTTAACAATTAGTTTTGAACCTCCCTTAACAATGATGTCTTTAACATAGCATTTCCAAGCAATTATCAAACCTAACAACAATGCCTCATACTCAACAATGTTGTTATTACACTCAAAGTTAAGTTTGAAAGAAAAAACAAACTCTTCCAAGCTTGGAGAAATAACACTACACCAGCACCATTTCCAAATTTGGAGCAAGATCAATCAAAAAACAAAGTCCATGGAGAACCTTCTTGTTCAATATTCTTACATTGATCCATTTTTTTCTCCTTCCCATCAGCAAACCCAATAAAGTAATCAGCATCAACACTTTTCTTCAACACTTCATAAGATGCATTGTTGGGGTCTTCAATAAGGTGTAACATCTTCTTTTCTCCATACAACTTGACAAGACTTCCTTCAATTGGGATGGTGGCATAGGAAATATCCATTTGAACACTCCCACTAACACTATCATCCCATTTTATAGACAACATCATACCCCACTTGGTCAGGCAGTCAACAATAACAACATCAAGTTTTAAGTTCTTGTCGGGGTAGGCTACAAGTTGTACCACCAGACCTTTCACACATCCCACCACTGGCACCTCTCTGGAATCCATGGTAGTGCACTTCCGATATGTTGTTGTTACTTTTATATTTAGTTCAGTCATGACTTCTAAAGGCATAACATTGCATGATGCCCCCGAATTAAACATATGGTTGTACAACAACCTGTCCTTAATGATAATAGTGGCGAAGAATGAATCCACATTCAGCTAAGACTATACCAAGAATGTTATAAAATAAACCTCAAGTGGTTCATCTAGATATTCTGATGTTGTTGGTGTTTCTAGTTCTTCAATGTTTGGAGGAGTCTCCACAATATTTACATTTCTGCCTAGGGCACTCTTATCTTCTTTCAATCCAAAATACTCCAGTGTCATCCTCTTGTGCTCAGGAATCCTAAGCAGCTCAGAAATTGGAACACTAACTTTGATTTGACTCAAATCTTGGGGTATGTCATAAGGAGCACAATTTGGCAAGGTAGTATTGGAAGGGATATTAACACATTCATCGGATGGCTTGGGATTTTCGACAGTTTGGGCATGAGGAGAAGTATGACTCTTGTTTGGGACAACAAGGCCTTTGGAAGGTGTATCTTTATTAGGAACCTCTTTAGGTATATTTGAAAGGAATGGATTTTTAGGTTTGGCTTGAAGCCCTGCTCCTTTATTAGCTCTACTCCTAGTATTATAATCCTTTTCTCAAGAAACAACAATGTTCATCAATAACTACCTATCCTCCTCAGATGGGATTCCTCCATCATACTTCTTTATCATTAAAGCTATTAGATATTCAAAGTCATTACTGGGAAATTCAAAATCTTGTACAGTATCTACTTCTAAATAATGAGAGGGAGGAAGAAAAGGTACCTGGTAAATACAATCCCAAAAATCAGCAGTAGTTCTAGCACTTATCACCTCAGTTGAACTTTCTCCTTGATATGAGCTTGTTGAGAACTTCATCATGCATGCATCATCATCTTTGTTGTTATCATTAGCTTCTTATTCCTCTTTCTAATCTACTTCACATGGGGCATGGTGCATGAAACATCTATCACAACAATCAATTACATCTATTTCTTCAACAACAAAAACTCTTGCAGCCAAAGGATCAGGCACCATTATGTTTTCCCTAGCTTAGGGATGTCTATTTGCAAATCCCATGGGTCCCTTGCCTCTTTCATCAGATCTCTGCTCATTTCTAGGATGATTGGTAAATTTGTCTTGGCTTTGCCGCTTATGTTGGCCTTGTGAACTCTGCCCAATCCCTTTCTCTACCCAGGCTAATTTATATGAGATTTCTTCGATAGCCCTTGCCAAAGTTTTAACAACCTCTTCCAAATCAGCAGCCTTACTTGCTTGAGGTCTTTCTAGATCAACCCATTTCACACCTTTCCTCTTAATAGGTTTTCCAATTTCTTTGATGTTGTTCTCAATTTATAAATCTATAGTAAATGCCCGTCTCTGATTGGTAGGGTTTTTGTCCCTCAAGTAGTAAGAAAATTTCTTATCAAATGCATCAGAATACTTTATGAGACAACATTCATCACATGGCCTTAAACTTGCATGAAATCTCCTCAATGTCTTATTGAATCTAGTGTTAAAGGCATGCACTGAATCATTAGGGTTCTTTTTTATATTTCAAATTCTGACAGAAGAAATCTAGGATTCGTTCTATCACCATACTGCAATCTAAATGCATTTTTCATCTCTATCCAAGAATCAACGGAATTATCTGGTAGACTTTATACCAGTCCCTGGAATCTTCCTCCAAAGTATGGATAAATAATTTGATATATACATCTTAAAATTCAATCTCAAAGTCCTCCATCATGCTGATAAAAATATTTAAGTGCTGATAACCAGTTATAACATTATTTCCATGGAACTTTGGTAGTCTATTTCTCACATCCTGGGGAATTACATTTGGATAACCGACCACACCTCTAAAATTTATAGGACCAAAGGTATTTACAACAAAAGGAGGTATGGGTGGGGACTGGGCCCTATTGTTTTGAGGAGGTGACCTTAGAGGAGAATCAAACTAATAAGGGACAAGGGGTTTTTGAAACACAGGAGTACAAATTCAAAAATCGATATCCCCTCAAGGTTCTGTCTCTTGGAAAACCCTATCAACTTTGGAAAATACAGGAGCAGAATGAGAAGAAAAATTTTCAAATTCAAATGAAGGCCCCTCTCTAGATGGAGAATTTAATTCCAAAAAAAGACTACCTAATTCAAAATCACTTGAATGGAAATATTCAATGATAGGCTGATCACTTTCATCAATGGAGATCTATTTCCTAGACTGATGATCTCCAAGAACTCTCCAAGCTCTTCTTCCTTTTGACTTTTTTTTTCCCAGCTCTAGAAATAATGTCCTAGTAGGATCCCTAGGGAAGAAATATCTTCTTCCTTCCATATTTGCAAATATTAGTAACAAATCTTAATTGACAGAGGTGAAGACACTGGTATTTATAAAAAAAAAAGATTAACACAGAGTTGCCACCAAGGACTTCCACCTTAGTTGTGTAAATGCACTAAAAAATATGATCTGTCAAATATTTGTCTACACTAGAAATTGCAAATGGAAAACTCTGACCTTCCTCTACCTAGATGTATTAATGAAACTCAGTGCAATAATAGGGCCAAAGTATGAAGAACTAGCAAAAAAGAAACAAATCAGTCTCAGCAACTAAAATCAGGTCCCCAAAAATGGTCCCAGAATGGTGTTGGTACCCAAATTGATTGTACCTCATAAGGCTGAGCTGCATCACGGTTTTGAAAATAATATTATAGGCAAGAAGAGTATGTTATGTGTCATTTTGTAGTTAGGGAGGGAAAGGAAGATTGCTCTTTGTCACTCAAATGTGGAGAAATGGGTAGCACCCTTAATAGGATTTGATCTATCCTCATTACATTATGGTTGTGCTTTTCAACTAGGGTGAGAGGACCCTTTTATAGCCTGTTGTTTCTGGAGGAGATGGATATGTCCCTCTTTGTAAAATTTTTAAGAAGACCATGAAGAAAACATGATCAATACAAAAAAATATAACTCTCACGATTTGTCACCCTAGATAATGGAGATATTTTCTAAGCAAGGCTCAGGATACTGAAGACAATAAAAACCTGATTTCTTTAGCTTGTTTTAGTAACATAAATTATGCATTTGTGCACACAAAGGACAAACAGCCCGGTAGTATGGGTAGGATTTTTTGTTTTTTAATGTATTTTTAGTGGGAGGTGAGGAAGAGTGGATTTTGAATCGCCAGATCTTTGAGAAATTTTACAAAATGGAAGTCTTGACCAAAATAATGGTTCAAAATAGCTATAATGTTCCTTTAACCAGAAGGTGTGCTTTAATGGAGGCCCAGATCATCACATTTTCACACAAAATTTAAGGATCCAAAATGAAGGCTCAAATTGGAAAACTTAATTAAACATTATCAACCTTTGTTTCATCATGCCTAAGATACTCTCAAAGGCTAAAAAACAATCTTAATCATCATGCTAGGAGTACAGTGATCTTAAAATTGTCTATTTCACTATCAAATGAAATCTCTTCTGATAAATGAAAGTGCAAGTTCCACCAAACTATCACAAAGCTAAGATCTTATGTGATTCACATATATTTCAATGTAAGATTGCAATAGGGATAAGAAACTATTTGTAGACATTCAAAAATGAAGCAAAAACAATTTTCCTCAAAATCAAACACAAATTTACTCAAATTTGATTAAATTTATCAACTGGGGAAAGTTTCTGGAACAATCTCAGAGCTTTTCAATGGTTGTACACTCACAACCACCTTGATATGATAAAATTTAACAATAAATAAATAAATAGGTTCCTCAGATAGTCTCTCAAAAAAGATGGGATCTTGTCAAACTTATTCTCTCAAGAATTAGCTCTTGACCTCTAACACTCCAACCATTTGCATGAAAAATTCATGTAATTTATAACACTTCATTTACAACAAATTTTTCCCCCCATTGCAAGCATTCAAAGCACCATTGCGTGTTACAACCTTGATCGTGACTCTTAGAATCAGATTTGTAAAAAAATTGTCAGGTGTGAAGAGGGAAAATCCCTCCAAATATTTCCAACATTCAATTCATCACCTGGTAAGTCATTCTTCATCTCGTGCACAAACTACTACCTCCTCCCATCTGTCAAATCCTATTCGTTGCATGCTAAGGAAGGAAAAACTGGAAAATCAGATCGAGGCTAATAGTTAGATAACATTTTAATGGTAAAATATGTTTTCAAATTTTTTCTCATCAAACCGAAATATCAACAAGTCTCTTGAATGCCAAGGAAAGAAAAATCAGGTCTAATTCGACAATCAGATTACATCTTTAATGGTGAAATACATTTTCAAACCCTCCCCACAAAACCAAGATACCAAGTTAATGTTTCTCTTCAATTGGTGTGCAGGAGACTCCAAGAAATGATAAAAAACGTAAAAATTCACATCCTCAGGAGCTTCGGAGTGGAAATGGTAGAAAATCAGATATAGATGCACAATGTTCATTGATCTCTCTTTTGAATCTAGATCGTCCATGTGGGAGATTCGAGTTAAGCCGGGCCTGGGGGTTCCATTTTACTTTTTACACCTTTTGGAAATAAATGTAACATTTCTCAATTTCCTTCGCTCCTCCGCCTTTGAGAAATGGAATTTACATGTGTCCCGATGTGGGTCCCAAAGGAACCATGGCTAAATTCTTTTATTTCACCCACTTTTGGAAAAAGGAAAATTTTCCAAATTTTTCTCGCACCTCCACTGTTGACTGAAGTGAATTTAATTATTCTCTTTCGGGCTTGCGGGTCATTTTGATGATTTTAATCTTTGCAAATATCAAGGGGCATAAAATCCAAGTTTCCCCCCAATGGCCTACCTGCCCACCTCTTGAATTTTCAAACCTCCACACATCTTAATCATGCATGTTGAGATGGTCCCCAAAAGCAGAGACCTTGAATGAGCACAGGGTCACCATGTGTCTCAGTCTGGTAAAGTCTTCCAAAAACCTTGAGAGTTAAGTGGAAGGTGCCATGTGTCTAATGTCCGAGACAGTCTTCTTCAGCCGTTGAAAAGTCTAAGAAAAAAGGGAGAGTGAGAAGAATCCTCCACATGTCTTGATGGCACAGCTTCAAGATGGTCCCCAAAAGCAGAGACCCTAAATGAACCTAGGCTCACCATGTCACCCAAGCCTTAGAAAATTTCTTTAAAAATTTGAAGTCCCCAGCAAAGCTTGTAGAAGCCTCCACCTGTCCCTCTATCACATTTGTTAAGATGGGGCCCTGAGACAGATCTTCAAATGAGTGCCAACCCACAATTTTTCCATGGCCCACCATAACTATATCACCTGCATGAAAAAAAATTCTAATTATGGGCAAAGTGGCAGAGTCCTCCACGTGTCCTCCCGTCGCAAGTCCAAGGCCAAAATAAAAGGTGAGACTTCAAACAAGCATCATTCCTCCACGTGGACAATTTTTTGGGTTGGAAACAATCTACAAAGTTTTAGAGTGCCTTGCCGAGCCATATCCATCCAAAAAAGAACACGTTTCCATTGATGTAGAGTTTTAAATTTGACGGAAGAAACATACCCGTCAAGCCATAAAAATGCAAGGAAACCACCATTTGAGCATGGAAATGAAATTTTCTTCATGAATGGGGAATTTGGATATGTTGTAAGGTTCACACATGACCCTCCAATCTATATCCATTCACATTTATTCAGGTACCTGGGGAAAAGTGGCAGGGACAACAACACATGACTGCAGAAAATGGAAGGGAAGGAACAACCCAAGTTTTAACCCTAATTTATGGACACCTTTGGATGGAAAGAGAAATGAAGGAAAAAATTTGGATTTCTAAGTGACCTTCAACCAAGGAGGAACCAATCATGTCAACAAAATGGAGAAAAAAGTCCTCAGGTACCAACACGACGAGACAAGAAATGTTATTGAAGCCGCAAACTAAGGGATTTTAATGGAAACAGGGTGAGACTAATTTGAGCACCAACATTAATCTTCTATGTATTTGACATGTAGAAAATTGTTTTCATCTTTCCATTTATGTGTTCTGACTATGCTGCCATACTTGAGATTTTGGGAAATTTATATTTTCCCACAGTGTTTTTCAATTGTGTTTAGTTTGAGCTGCATCATGTGATCCTTCCCCTATTTCCAATCACATGTTTTGCATCAACAATGTGTTGGAACATCATTATAATTTTTAGTGTGCATAGGTTCAATAAAAGGATATTTTACAGCCCGTTCAAACTGGAATTTCCTTCCATTTGTCCAGTTTGCCATCTTTCTTCTAACATATTTTCTTTTTTTTTTTGCTTGGGATTCAACTTCTACATCTAGGCTGTCAATAGAACTATTTTAAATCTCATGTCTCCTCTTTCTAGAAATAGAGCTTGGAGTAGAAGCTTCCTCTGTTGGTGTATCTTGGGAGTTTGATGATGTTTCCAATACTTCTATTTCATCAAGGGATGGAATGTTTGCCTCAAAATATATTGGATCATCAATATCTATAAATTGATTATTCTGTGAAGGAATTTCTGAAAATTCTACAAATATTTTTATAAAATCGTTACTTATATAGTATTTATCTCATCTATAGTTAAATTTTTACAGAGTACAAATGTCAAAGAGTTCAAAGAATAGTATTATTAAATTTTGTTAGATAAAATAACCAGTAAATAACACTTTCCACATATTGATATTTTCAGCCAAAGTAGAAACTGACTTTGTTTTTGTGATTTTCCAAAATAGCCAAGAAAAGTGTTGGCACCCTTTTTTGAACTTACTAAATTTGTAGTCTTCTTTCCTTGATTTCTAGTATCCATGAATGCTTACTGTTTAGGGCCTTACGAGAGAATTTTATGTTCCAAGGCTCTGAGAATGGATGTTAAAGGGTTGGATGGCTAAGGGTCAGATGACTAACGGTTGAACGGCCAGGGGTTGGATGGCTAGGGTTTAGACGGCTAGGGGTTAGACAGCTAGGGGTTGGATGGCTAGGCATTGGATGGCTAGGGGTTTGATGGCTAGGGGTTGGAAGGATAGGGATTGGACGACTTAGGGTTGGATGGCTAGGGGTTGGACAACTATGGGGTTGGACGGCTCAGTTTGGACTGGATAGTGTTGGACATTTCATATTGCAGAGTATGTCGGATCAAGGCTAGATGGCTCAGAGATGGATGCCTTACGGTTGGAAGGCTCATATTTCAGATTTCAGTGTCGGGGGTTGAGGATTTTCTTATGTTTACTTCAGTAAATATGTGCACAATATGATTCGAAATGGTGGCGAATTACATTCATAACCTCTTATATATGAGTAAAATCTAGGCGAAAGGAATAGTATAAGGTACATGTCGGCTGAATTTTTTGGACAACAAGTCGGATCTGAAGAACATAATATTCGCCATTTCAAATTTTCACAATCCTTAATTTTCGTGAGTTCACAAAATTCACCACTAAAATTTTCCCTGAATACACAACTCACAATTTGAAAGGAAACTTTATTACCCAAAAAACACCATAGCTAACTAAATTTGACAGGAATATTCATTAGTAGTTAAAAAACAACCCCAAATTCTTATCAGGAGTGCCTTCTCCCATCCTTCAGGCAATTTTTTAGAGATTAAAGTGTTAAACTTTGTAGCTTCCACAGGGTAGTTATTATCATACTCACCAAGTTTAGTTGTCCCATTTGCTTCAACAACCACACCCTTTTCAACATGCCCACTCCAATGGTTGTTCCCAAAAATAGAATGATCTTAAAATCATTGGATGATATTTTGAAAAACCTCTTTTGTACCCAAAGTACTTCCATGCACACCATAAGTGCTTGCCCATAACCAATCGCAAAAAATATTGCACACAACTGTAGTTGTGGATGAAGAGATTCAACATCAAATTGTTGTTATTTCCATTTAACAACTAAAAATAGGAAAACGGGAAAATGGGTGTCAAATTTGACATAGTTCTATGAATTTCCGCAAAGCCCTTTCCGATCAGGGAACGCCTTTGCCATAATTAAAACTTATTATTAAAATTTCAAAAATTAAAAATAATATTTTATTTTTTTATTTTTATTGTATAACAATTAAAATTGACATTAAAAACATAAAAAAATTAATTTAGTAAAAAATAAATTTAATAGAAAAATTTAAAAATTTAAAGTTAAAATTAATTAAAAAAATTAAAATTAATATCATTAAAAATTAAAAACTAAAAATTAAAAATAATGGTTTTAATATTAATATTATTATTGTAAATAAATATTAAAATTAAAGAAAATTAAAAATGTAATTTAATTATATTTTTAAAAGTAAAGTAAAATAATAATTGGTATTAATAAAAATTATAAAAATAAAAATAAAAAATAAAAATCTACAAATTAATATTAATTAGAAATTGAAATTAAAAAAATAAAAATTAAAAATGAAGAAATTAAGAAGTATTAAAAATTAATTAAAATTATTAAAAAATATAAAAATATAAAAAAAAAGAATAAAAATTATTAATAAAAAATTTAAATTTAAATTAATAAGAAATTAAACAATTACAAAAATTAAAATATTTAAATTAATTAAAAATTAAAAAGTAATTGAAATTCCTAAAATTTAATATTAATAATTTTTTTTATAAAACCGAACAAGAATTAAAATTAAAAATAATAAAGATTAAGAATTAAAATTAATAAAAAGTAAATAGTAAAAATAAAAAATTGAGAACTTAAATGTTAATAAAAAGTAAATATTAAAAATTAAAAATTAAAAACTAATAGAATATTAAAAATTACTTTTAAAAATGAAATCAATAAATATTAAAATAACCAAAAATGAATAAAAATTTAAAAATAATTAACATTAATAAAAATTAAAAATTAAAAATAACAAAATGTAAAATTAAAATCATTAAAAAATTATACAACAAAAAATTAAAATCATTGTTGTCATTGTCATCATTATCGTTGTCATCATTATAGTGAAGGTCATGGTTATGCTCATCATCGTCATTGCTATCGTTGTTATCATCAAAGTAAAAAAAATTGTAACACATTAACACATATGCAAAAAATGTTAATGTACTATCATTGAACCATGTTAACATCATTCAACCACCTTGTCGCAGAAAAATAAAGAGTAAAGATTCAAAATAACAGAATAAATACATATTTCAACAATCAAGTACAAATGATTAATAGTGTAAAACTTGATCTTTTTTCATCTTCATCACTCTTATCATGATTACCATCATCGTTTCCATCACCATTATCATTCTCAACATCATTGTTATCCTCTTCAATGTTTTTACCATCATTATGATCGTCCTCATCATCATTACATTCTTGTTCATCCTTGTCAATGTCATCATCATCACTGCCTTCATTATCATAGTCATCATCACCATCATTGATCTTCATCATCATTCTTATTGTCATTGTCATCATACTCATGGTCATCATTGTCACCACCACCACCATCATCTATGTCAATCTCATCATCATTATTAATATTTTAAATTTTATTAGTGATAATATTAATATACTCATCTACAAATTCATCATTATTGTCTTTGTTTGAATCATCATCGCTTTCCTTATTCTCCTCGACGTCGTTGTTGTTATGATCATCAATGTCATCATTGTCTTCATCATCATCATTTTCATGGTTGTTATGTTTTTTGTCATCATTATTTTCATCATCATCATTATCACCATCATCATCGTCATAATCATCTTTGTCTTCATCGATGCCATTGTCGACATCCTCATTGTGGTCATTGTGGTTATGACTATTTTTACCATCATCATAATCATCGTCATCATCAACATCATCGTTATCATCATTATCATCATCATCATCGACCTCACCATTCTCATCACTGTCTTTATTGTCATCATCATTTTTATTGTTCTCATTGTCATCACCATGATCATTATCACCATCATTTTTGTCATCATTGTCATTATCATCGTAGTCATAACCATCATTTTCAGCATTGATAACCATCATCATTATTATCATCATTGCCATTTTTATCAACAACTTCATCATCTTTTTCATCACAACCATCATCATCATCAATATTAATCTTATTACTAATATTAATTTAGAAATATTATAGTTTAATATAACTATTATACGCATAATAGTTATCTTTTATATAGTATATTTTTATTTTTAGGGACTGATCCACATGGTGTTACATGGATAGTACTAGTCCAAAGTTCTATTATGATCAATAAATAAATATTTTAGCTACCATTGAACACATACGTCTAATATGTGATATGATATTCTAAAGTTTGACATGCCTCATGTTTAGATACGGTTAAAATTTCAATGAGAAAACTAATTTATCCTTTTTCTTGTCATTATTTTTACCATCATCGACATCACCATCATCATTATCGTGGTTTTCATGGTTTTGGTAGTTGTGTTTTTCGTATTCATCATCATCATCATCATCATCATCATGGACCACCACCACCACCACCACCACCACCATCAATATCATTTTCATCATTATCTCATTTTCATCATCATCATGAGAATTTTCATCATTATCTCATTGTCGTCATCATCATGAACATTTTCATCATCATCATCATCGTCGTCATCATCATCGTTGTTGTTGTTGTCATTGTTTTCATTTTTATCAACGTAATCATTTTCCTCTACATCATCCCTATTATGATCTTCTTTGTCATTGTCATTATATTTATATTCATCATCCTCATTTTCTATCATCTTCATCATCATCATCATGACATCACCACCACCATGATCATTGTCATCGTCATCATCGTTATCAATAATAGAAATATTATTACGAATATTCATATTATTGTTAGAATTTAATAATTATAAAAACAATATATTATTCTCATCATCATTTCCATCAAATATTAATCATCACCATCATCATTCTCATCCGCATTAATTTTTAACCATAATTTTAATCGTCCCTTATCATCATTGTGGTTATTTTCATCCTTGTCATCATCAAAATAATCATTGTATTCATAATCATAGTCATCATCATTAGCATCATCACCATTGTTGATCATTGTCTTCATCATTGTCATTTCCACCTTAATAATTCTCATCATCATTAGCATCACCACCCCCATCATCATTATCACTGTAACGACCAAAAAAAAACCACACACAAACAACACAGTGAAATACAGGATAACTTTTTTTTTTGACTTGCTTGACACATAACATGACGCAACATGTCGTCACCAAGGATACAACTAACACTGTGAACAACTTGATACAAGGATGGCCATAAAGGCAGCACGGAAACGTTCACACCTATCAAGGACAATTTACTTTTTTTCTTTTTTTTTTGACAAGACAACATAGAAGTCCAATCACAGAACACACTTACAGTTAGGGCCAACCACAATGAGATATTCTTGAGGGTTATTTATTTTAAAAGGACATCTTGCAATTCTTAGCTTACGTTTTCAAGGAGGCTCAAGATATGATTCATACAATTCATCTTACCAAGCTAAGTTTATTCTTTTGACACTGAGTAATTATCTTTAAATCTTCTCTATTATGACATTTATTTGCTTAATTCGTTTATCAAGAAAAAGGAGTATTTAAATTCCACAAGGCCATCTGCTCACCACTAACGCTACTAAGATTCGTTCTTGCCCACAAGACAACATGGTTTTAAGTTCAACACACTTAAGAGAAGAGATACAAGGTGCCTTGAAAAAGGGTTAGAGGGAGAAGGTCGAGATGAAACATCTTTAGGACCTCATTAGTTATTGCCAGTATTTAATTGAAGCTAGGGCTCTTAACCAGAATTATCAACAACTTTACTTAGGCTTCGCTAAAAGTATTAACAAGGAGTAAAAATTTACTTTCCAAATGGCGGTGAGAAAGATGGTGAGGTCTCCAATTTGTTTTCTCTGGCTTATTAAATCTTATCATCTTCAAACAACTAACAGTTCATTTCACCTTAGGGTCATTTTACAAATTTCACCATAAAAGGAATAATGTTCACTAGAGGAGCTAGGGTTATCATGATATAAAGTTTACTTGCAATGATAGTCCTGCCCTTGTTTACTTAAAGAATTTCTTGCTCTCAAGTTGGTGACCCCTACGTTACTTTATTTGAATACAACTTTTAATTTAACTTCCAGAAGTATTAAACAATCCCATGTTAGTTTACTTATGACACTTTATTACTAAGTCATATCAAGGTTTAACTCAAAATTTATTCTCAAGGCAAGGTTGTAGCAACACTCATTTACAAGATCAAAACAAGATTACATCATTTCCTAAAATACTGATACACCACAAGTCACTCAACCACAATAACCAAATTTTCTTATAATTTCAATGATGGTCAAACAATACAAGGTTTCCAAAGTTCAGATGACAAAGTCCACAATACTTTATACTAAGACATTAATCCTCTTTTAAACTTTCCACTGGACGTTAACAATAGTTGAACAACATAAAAAGGTTTCGAGCAAAGGATCTTCTCAACTGAGGTTGATGACAAAAGTCTACAAATCTATCCCTCATCTACACGCAAAATCCATCTGCAGCAAATTTTCTACAAGAGTCAGTTCACGAGAACTGAGCAAGATAAGGCTACACAAAACCACCATAACTATTATCTAACAATACCACGAAAAGGAAGCACTTTATTACAAGAATTGGTTCAAACCTCTAAACACTATCAACACATCAAGTTATAATAAAGTCTTCATCATGCCAATCAAAGAAGGAGAAGACCTTGTACTTCAGTTAGGAGTAAAAGCAACGAAAGTATAGCAATCGTAAGAGAATGGCCCTTGGCCCTATAAGGAGAAAACAAATAATCTAGCAAAAAAAAACAGAATTCCCATCAAGTAAGTAATTAAACCATAATTACAAGATTAAGATTTGATATATACACCAACCATCTAGAAATTTATCAAAGGTACCAAACGCATAGACTAAATTAATATATTTCTAAAAGAACAAGAGTTGATCGGCCCAAGAAAGGGGAACCACGGGTTTCAAAAATTAACACAAAAAGCCATATATAATCGAGTTTCAAACCGGAAATCAAATAAAGTATACACACAACATAAGTTTCGAGGCGAAAGCAAAGTATATTAGTTTTGACCATTAACTACAAGATTTTCCAATCATCCAAGAAGGGTCAAAGTCTTACAGGCTAGTAGCAAACACGCGAGAGAAGAAGGGGGTTCCGTCCAACAAGAGTATACAATAATGTCATCAACAAATGTTTATAACACTAAAGATTTGCAAACCTCCACTACAATACTAATGTTTGGTTAATTTAAAATAAATTACCCATATCCCAAAACAACCATATTTTACGGCAACCCTTGGTAACACAGTCAACCGTCGCACAAATAGATACAAACATAATTTCTAAGTGACATTATCAAAACAAAACCTTCCGCTATGAATCCATAAGATTATCAAATGAAAGCTGAGTTTTTCCCGAAGATTAATCACATTTAAGGAAATTTCCATCACAAACTATTACGGTAATTACGTGCATAAAAACCGACCAATATTAATTAATAGCGTTAACATTACAAGGGAGAAAATAATGCAAGTTAGGAAAAATAGAAGAGCGCCATCAACAATAATTCTGAGAGGGGGATTAGACCAAACTATTCTAGTGTCAACGAGGTACTGGATTCGCACAATGAAACCTCAGCTTAGTTGATCCGAAAAGCTAGTTATGGTTCAAGTTGATAGGGATGGTCAAGGTACTTCTTGAGGATGGCCTTAAAAGCCTAGAAACAAGATGAAAGATAGTATAAGAGTC
Organism: Taxus chinensis; assembly: GCA_019776745.2. Classification (NCBI taxonomy): domain Eukaryota; kingdom Viridiplantae; phylum Streptophyta; class Pinopsida; order Cupressales; family Taxaceae; genus Taxus; species Taxus chinensis. Next base: position 119,915,245 of record CM034147.1, on the reverse strand, counting down.
TAAACACGCGAGATGGAAAAACACATTGCACACAAACCTTTTCATTCTACCAGTTTTAATACCAAAACTCTAAGCTGGCTAGCCCACGCATTGCTCACACAATCCTACAACCTTTCTTTCTCGATGCCAAAAGGTTATCAAAGGGACTTGCGAAGGGGCTAACAAAAAATGTCAAAAGACAACTTGGGTGCTAGGGAGGAGCTTCATAGTTATCGTAACTTACTTCCATAATATCGAAAATACTAGTTGATCAACATAATAACTTGCAACTCAATCGCAGAGAAGAATTAATACATAAACAAACAGACGAAGGTCTATCACTCGAGCAAGAGAAACATAACATTCAGAGGAGAGGGCACACGCATCCTTTCGACCAACATACTGTCAACGATAAAAGCTAAAACAAGAAGAAACAAGCAGAAAGGGAAATCTCCCATCATGACATCCAACTGACAAATCAATGCAAGGAAAAAGCGGTTCGATTTCACAATAATTGTAAATATAATAGCAGTAGAAAGGTGTAGAAATATCTTGCCTTTTTCTCCAGCTTCAACAGGTCGTACAGACTCCGCACAACAGCATAAGCCAACATATCCATTTTCTTCAAGCAACCATGTTCTTCAGATTGGCAGAGGCTTTGATTGAAAAGAAATGGGTACACCCAAAAAAATTCATCCTCCCAACACCTCTCCAAAAGTTTAATAACTTTGTAGCCCCCATTGTTGTAATTGAACTTGAATCCTTCATCACTTCATCCAAGGAAGACCACCATGCAACTGATTTATTTCAGCACCAGCTGTGTAAGCTAGCATCGGATCAGGTGCCCTCTACCAACACTCGTACCTGATCCTCCCATATGAGTGCCTATATTGCATCATCTCCAGCTGTGAAAATATGGCATTTTGAGCTGTGAGGCCAGCCCACGCAAGGGCATTCCACAAAGCAAAACCCCATGCCTTTGAAGCTCTGCACAAGGCACAGTTGGAATGATATCCAAGACAACCACCTTGACAGCTATCTATCAAAATAGTGGCCATAAACCTTTTCCTTCATCAGATTTGAGGACAACATCAAACTCTCGGTGCAAACATTACAGCTGTAGCTTGTAAGGTGTGATAATTCCAACAGAAAACTTTATGCCTGCCAACTTGGTGACTCGTTGAAGAAGCTCATATAATAGCAAAGAAAATTGTGTTTCATGAATATTCTGATATGAAACAGATCGGCCTCTATGAGGTTCTCTTCCATGAGTTACATCGTACAACAAGTAAGATCTCAATAGAGAATCTTTGTAAATAAATTTCATCAGGTCTTCTGGTAACACCCTCACTGTCACATAATCGATTTTGAAGATACAAACTCAGTACATGTTCTGGATCTGAAAAATATCCTGCTACCTTCATCTCCCAAGACATTTTCTCCAACATTGCATAGATCTCCTGTGCCTGTGGGTGTGATCTGTCACCTTGAAGGACAATCCCGAATTTGAGGATGCAGTTTTATTGGCTTAACAGATAACAACAAGCAGTTGGACAACCTGCTTGTTGGAGCATTTCAAAATGGGTTCTAATATTTGCAACCATGCCTTGTTTAATACAACTTAACTGTCTCGATTCCCAATGCACTCTTTCCCGAGTGTAACCACAATTCTCCCTTGTTTGGAACCTTAATTCTCACAATTTCAACCAAGATGAACTCCGCTCGCAGCAACGTCAATGTATGGACCAATCTGTTTCCCGTCTTAAAATGACCACCTTTGACCCTCACCCGCCACCTTGCAAGGCGGGAGGCCGTGCACTGTACATCCAGAGACTTCAAATCCCGTCATCTTCCAAATGTGTGCTGTTCTTCTTCTCAAATGGAACTGGAAAAGAGAACTAGTGATCTGCTGATTCTTCTAGGCATTTGAGCATGTCCCTGCGAATACCAATGGTAAATGACTTCAGAGCCCCTGTGGAATACCACTGCGAAACACTTCGCCGTCTGTACTGTGGGGAAGTCGCATTTGTGTGAAATTATTATAAGAATGCCAGAAACAGTGATCGCAGTATACTGACCTGCTGACAACGCTACTTAACGAGGAAAGAGCACTTGTTGCGGCGTACCAGGAAGACTGGTACCAGGAATCTGTAGCCTTCCGCAATATTGCATCCCTTAGAAGGAACCTTGAGCTCTATAGAGAGAACGCCTCAGATATTATAGTCTGTGGCGTGTCTAAGCTTAGAATGCAGAATGAGGAGTTGCAACCCAATCTGGTAAATCCGAATAACACGCCTACTAGCCTGATCATCTCGCCATGAAGCTACACTAAAATCAGCTTCAAACAATAGAAGAATCCACGTCAAACCAGACTGCGCCCAATGATCATTGAATAACAACTCTCAAAAGGAGATCCTGGTGAAGAAAAATGCCTCCCCGAATTCCCTCACGCAACACCTAGAACATTGAAGAAGATTTACAAATCAAAGGGTTAATAGATGCATGCAGCCACCAGAAGGAAGTCAAGGCTTCTACCGATTCTAATAACTCACGCCAAACAGGTCTAGATGGCAGGAAGGGGGTGAGGGATCCCTAGGGCCTTAGGCACATAGAAGATAAAATTTTGATTTTAATTCACTGTCCCCTCCAGCTGCGCCACACACCTACCCCCCCTTCTTTCCCACGCAACCCCTGCATTCCTTTATTTGTTTATTCCTATTTAAAATTAGCAATTTAAAACAAACATCGATAGTAATCGTTTTCGTCTCAACTATAACATCTGAAGCGCTACCGCGAGCAAACAAGCATACAAAACTATAGAACAAAATCCCAGACCTGGTTAAGGCTAAGTTGAATTTTAAATCTTCGGCATTCTATCGATTTCTGAATCAAATATATCAAACAAACAAAATGACACGTTCTATCAAACACAGGTAGGATTCATATCGATGACATTACAAATACAACAATTTCAGTCCAATACAATATAATCAAATTCTCTATTTTCTAACGTCATAATACATGGTATCTAGTCAATATTTTATGCTTTTCAAATTCCGTCCATCTCAATTGTTAGAATAAAAAAAAAAGTTGGCTACAATTTATGGGGTATTTTTCAAAATATCATATGGGCATTGAGATGACTGTTAAAAACACTTTGAAATCCATCTCAATGTAATGACCCAACTCGATCGCCAAGGTTATACGCCAAAGGTGTAACGTAGAACAGGGCATTACATTCTCCTCCCCTTATGAAAGCATCGTCCTCGATGCGACATAACACAGAGGAAAGGAAATGGTACGTAACCAAGAACAGGTAAAGGAGAAATTACACCCTATGGTTTAAAATTTTAGTTGATTAAAGCATGGCCACAGGGTAGCCTTAGGAACATTTGGTAGAAATTTTAACTTTCAAGGTTCTGTGAAGATTGGCAGTTCCCTCTTGTTTGTTATTTCATTAGTCTCTTTCCATTATCATTATTTCTAGTTTTAGTTTCTTTTAAAAATATCATCATTGAAGAGTTTTGATTTATTCCTTATTGTGGGTGCCCAACATGAACTGCTAACACAACACCCTATCAGGTTCACAAGACCCTACAGATTCACAAGCACACAAGTATATTCTTCATGACTGTATTACACCACAAAAGGTTACTCAAATACGGAATAGAATAGGCACAGCCCACATAACATAGTACACGTCACACATCAATGACTGACATACAAAATACTCAAACAAAAGAGTACTACAATCCACCAGACATTTCCTCAATTTGCATCAATGAAAAAATTCACATAACACCAAACCATGCTACAGGTACATAGTGTCCACAAGGGAATCAATGACATAACCACAACATCACAACACATATCCATCTGACATGAGTAACACATACATCAAAATACCACTACCAAAACATCACAATAACTCAACATATATCCTGAAACATCAACCATACAGACAAATATCATATGCCTCCCTCAAACTCTTATGCCTCCCTCAAACTCTTATGCCTCCCTCAAGTCTCTTATGCCTCCCTCAAACTCTTATGCCTCCCTCAAACTCTTATGCCTCCCTCAAGTCTCTTATGCCTCCCTCAAGGCTGGTTGACCCTATGGTCCAAGACACATAGAGTTCGAACACTCCTAACCCAAGTGACATAATAACGCGTGGTTCAACAACCCGCTAGTTATCTGTACTCCTTGGGGCGTACCCCTATACAACAAAGCGGGTCCATAGGTCCAACCATTCCATGGTGCATCCCATGACCCTATTCCACACATCACGACAATAGAACCAGCACAACAATCCAATCAAAGTGCCAAGTGGCAAAGTACAAGCCTTGGGCAAGGCGGTAAAAATTCCAAATTTAAAAGAAGACCCCAAATCAAGCAAAATAAATGGCCAAATAGCCATAGTTAGTATCAAAATCCCCATGTTAGTGCCACAAACCAAGGAAATGCCCAAAATTGTAAAGCATGGCAATCAAGAAAAGCTGCTGGTCCTTACAAAATAAGGTAAAAAGCTCAATTTACGAATAAAATCAACTTATAATAATGTCACATTACGATAACTGTGTGGCCTTATCTGGCCACCAAGGGGTACTCAACGAGTTGCTAGCACTCGGAACATCGAGCCTCAGCTCGTAAAATACATATCAATAATACAACTGTCATCACCTCCATCTGAATCATCCCGCCACCACTTCGACAAGGCTAAACATAGTCATAGATACACTAAGGTTGTACCCATAAAACAACCACATAAAGAGAGAGAGAGAGAGAGGAGCACGGTCCACCATCTACTAAGCCTAAGGTTGGCTCTATTGATTGGTCAACTGTACACCTTTCCTCACTCTAAACACACACTTTACCGATTCCCTTTAGGGTCGGTTAGCGTAAGGTTCACAACATAACATACAACAACATCACTAACATAATGGTGGCACACACATAACTACCATAACGTCTTACATATGGTACATATACAGGGTAGATCACGATCATACATTCACTGAGTGTAACACATCACTTTACCACATTCTGCACCCAAAGTGCAATCACCATACGATAGGGTTCATACACTCACCGTATGACCCTAAATCACAACATGAAGCATTACATATTTGCACAAATCATACATACGATGAACATAGTACATCACAACATAACATCCATTGCTACATAACAAGGTGGTACACACATTTCTTCAAAACATGGTAAAAACATCATGATACAACTCATTTCTTTTAACATCAATCTAGTCATACAACACATTGATACACCTACATACCACAATATGCCACAATGCTCCAACACTATGTCATCCACATTATAATTCTTTTCACACATCACAAACAATAATTCACACGTGAACTCTTCATAGAATCCACAAGAAGGAGAGAGAATACTCCCATCCCCAACATATCAACATGATCACAAACACGCACAAGGTGACATACACATCACGTGCGTTCACAATATCACAATTACGACAATAATCACATCACGCTTAAAGCACATTACTCTTCCAATATCTATCACCATCATGCAATATCATCATCATCATGCAGTACACAACCACCACCATGTAACATCATCATACAACACCAATCCAGCCCATAGGTTCGAGAGCATGAACCTACGCTCTGATACCAAGTGTAACGACCCAAAAAAACCACACACGAACAACACAGTGAAATACAGGATAACTTTTTTTTTTGACTTGCTTGACACATAACATGATGCAACATGTCGTCACCAAGGATACAACTAACACTGTGAACAACTTGATACAAGGATGGCCATAAAGGCAGCACGGAAACGTTCACACCTATCAAGGACAATTTACTTTTCTTTTTCTTTTTTGACAAGACAACATAGAAGTCCAATCACAGAACACACTTACAGTTAGGGCCAACCACAATGAGATATTCTTGAGGGTTATTTATTTTAAAAGGACATCTTGCAATTCTTAGCTTACGTTTTCAAGGAGACTCAAGATATGATTCATACAATTCATCTTACCAAGCTAATTTTATTCTTTTGACACTGAGTAATTATCTTTAAATCTTCTCTATTATGACATTTATTTGCTTAATTCGTTTATCAAGAAAAAGGAGTAATTTAAATTCCACAAGGCCATCTGCTCACCACTAACGCTACTAAGATTCGTTCTTGCCCACAAGACAACATGGTTTTAAGTTCAACACACTTAAGAGAAGAGATACAAGGTGCCTTGAAAAAGGGTTAGAGGGAGAAGGTCGAGATGAAACATCTTTAGGACCTCATTAGTTATTGCCAGTATTTAATTGAAGCTAGGGCTCTTAACCAGAATTATCAACAACTTTACTTAGGCTTCGCTAAAAGTATTAACAAGGAGTAAAAATTTACTTTCCAAATGGCGGTGAGAAAGATGGTGAGGTCTCCAATTTGTTTTCTCTGGCTTATTAAATCTTATCATCTTCAAACAACTAACAGTTCATTTCACCTTAGGGTCATTTTACAAATTTCACCATAAAAGGAATAATGTTCACTAGAGGAGCTAGGGTTATCATGTTATAAAGTTTACTTGCAATGATATTCATGCCCTTGTTTACTTAAAGAATTTCTTGCTCTCAAGTTGGTGACCCCTACGTTACTTTATTTGAATACAACTTTTAATTTAACTTCTAGAAGTATTAAACAATCCCATGTTAGTTTACTTATGACACTTTATTACTAAGTCATATCAAGGTTTAACTCAAAATTTATTCTCAAGGCAAGGTTGTAGCAACACTCATTTACAAGAACAAAACAAGATTACATCAATTCTTAAAATACTGATACTCCAACAAAGTCACTCAACAACAATAACCAAATTTTCTTATAATTTCAATGATGGTCAAACAATACAAGGTTTCCAAAGTTCAGATGACAAAGTCCACAATACTTTATACTAAGACATTAATCCTCTTTTAAACTTTCCACTGGACGTTAACAATAGTTGAACAACATAAAAAGGTTTCGAGCAAAGGAACTTCTCAACTGAGGTTGATGACAAAAGTCTACAAATCTATCCCTCATCTACACGCAAAATCCATCTGCAGCAAATTTTCTACAAGAGTCAGTTCACGAGAACTGAGCAAGATAAGGCTACACAAAACCACCATAACTATTATCTAACAATACCACAAAAAGGAAGCACTTTATTACAAGAATTGGTTCAAACCTCTAAACACTATCAACACATCAAGTTATAATAAAGTCTTCATCATGCCAATCAAAGAAGGAGAAGACCTTGTACTTCAGTTAGGAGTAAAAGCAACAAAAGTATAGCAATCGTAAGAGAATGGCCCTTGGCCCTATAAGGAGAAAACAAATAATCTAGCAAAAAAATAGAATTCCCATCAAGTAAGTAATTAAACCATAATTACAAGATTAAGATTTGATATATACACCAACCATCTAGAAATTTATCAAAGGTACCAAACGCATAGACTAAATTAATATATTTCTAAAAGAACAAGAGTTGATCGGCCCAAGAAAGGGGAACCACGGGTTTCAAAAATTAACACAAAAAGCCATATATAATCGAGTTTCAAACCGGAAATCAAATAAAGTATACACACAACATAAGTTTCGAGGCGAAAGCAAAGTATATTAGTTTTGACCATTAACTACAAGATTTTCCAATCATCCAAGAAGGGTCAAAGTCTTACAGGCTAGTAGCAAACACGCGAGAGAAGAAGGGGGTTCCGTCCAACAAGAGTATACAATAATGTCATCAACAAATTTTTATAACACTAAAGATTTGCAAACCTCCACTACAATACTAATGTTTGGTTAATTTAAAATAAATTACCCATATCCCAAAACAACCATATTTTACGGCAACCCTTGGTAACACAGTCAACCGTCGCACAAATAGATACAAACATAATTTCTAAGTGACATTATCAAAACAAAACCTTCCGCTATGAGTCCATAAGATTATCAAATGAAAGCTGAGTTTTTTTTTCCGAAGATTAATCACATTTAAGGAAATTTCCATCACAAACTATTACAGTAATTACATGCATAAAAACCGACCAATATTAATTAATAGCATTAACATTACAAGGGAGAAAATAATGCCAGTTAGGAAAAATAGAAGAGCACCATCAGCAATAATTCTGAGAGGGGGATTAGACCAAACTATTCTAGTGTCAACGAGGTACTGGATTCGCACAATGAAACCTCGAGCTTAGCTGATCCAAAAAGCTAGTTATGGTTCAAGTTGATAGGGATGGTCAAGGTACTTCTTGAGGATGGCCTTAAAAGCCTAGAAACAAGATGAAAGATAATATAAGAGTCTAAACACGCAAGATGGAAAACACATTGCACACAAACCTTTTCATTCTACAAGTTTTAATACCAAAACTCTAAGCTGGCTAGCCCAAGCATTGATCACACTAATCCTACAACCTTTCTTTCTCGATGCCAAAAGGTTATCAAAGGGACTTGCGAAGGGCTAACAAAAAACATCAAAAGACAACTTGGGTGCTAGGGAGGATTTCATAGTTATCGTAACTTACTTCCATAATATCGAAAATACTAGTTGATCAACATAATAACTTGCAACTCAATTGTAGAGAAGAATTAATACATAAAAAAAAAAAGATGAAGGTCTATCACTCGAGCAAGAGAAACATAACATTCAGAGGAGAGGGCACACGCATCCTTTCGACCAACATACTGACAACGATAAAAGCTAAAACAAGAAGAGATAAGCAAAAAGGGGAAATCTCCCATCATGACATCCAACTGACAAATCAATGCAAGGAAAAAGTGGTTCGATTTCACAATAATTTTAAATAAAATAACAGTAGAAAAGTGTAGAAATATCTTGCCTTTTTCTCTAGATTCAACATCGTCCGGATCAGCAACAACAACCCAATCCAAATTCCATTTTCTTGAAACTCGTTGGGTGCCCAAACATCGACCATCTTCACATTGGCACAGGTAAAATTGCACGGTCAGTAAGCTGGTTGGTCTAAAATACTGGCCATCTCCTCCCAACACAAAATTAGCCGTAGAACCTCTGTAGGCCCCCATTTTTGGGAATTGAACTTGATCCTTCATCATTCATCCTTGTAACACCAGGCAGTACCATCTCCATGCATGCATCTATTGTCATTTCCAAATTTGAACCTCCTAACTCTTGGTGCTCTCATATTATGAGCAGCTTGATAGTGTTAGCATCCAATCAAGGCCCAGTCACTAGATTTCTTCAATGCAGCACTTTTCCCTTAACCCAAAGTGCTTGCATGAGCTCGTGCTAGTGCCACATTCATGATGGCCTTGATCAGCTACAAAAGCCAACCCCATGATTTGAATCTTAGACACAAGACATAATGATTACCTCATGCTCCTGGCTCTGAAAGGCATCTATCGCAATAATATATAAACCTTTTCTTTCATTGGATTTGAGGACAACATAAAACTCTCGGTGCAAACATTACAGCTGTAGCTTGTAAGGTGTGATAATTCCAACAGAAAACTTTATGCCTGCCAACTTGGTGACTCGTTGAAGGAGCTCATATAATAGCAAAGCAAATTGTGTTTCATGAATATTCTGATATGAAACAGATCGGCCTCTATGAGGTTCTCTTCCATGAGTTACATCGTACAACAAGTAAGATCTCAATAGAGAATCTTTGTAAATAAATTTCATCAGGTCTGCTGGTAACACCCTCACTGTCACATAATCGATTTTGAAGATACAAACTCAGTACATGTTCTGGATCTGAAAAATATCCTGCTACCTTCATCTCCCAAGACATTTTCTCCAACATTGCATAGATCTCCTATGCCTATGGGTGTGATATGTCACCAACACAAAAAGCATGTGCTATTTTATTGGCTTCGCCGAGTTGAGCACATCTAAGGGCCAAAACAGACCCGCATACAGGAAGGTCTCATGTCGGTTTTATAACCAAATTGTTTATACAAACTGCACCATTCCAACTCTGTGAGGCTATTCCGAAACAAAGCCCATTTTGTATCTCCCAAACTTAATTCCACAAGCAACCGAGTGACCATGACAACACAAAATCTTCTATACCGCCAAGCTTGATAGATTAACAAAAACGAGCCAACAGTGTACCGAAGTCACTGGTAATCAAAGACAAGAAGGAGACTTAGACACTCATCTTGCAAAGCCAAGAGTGGAAGAAATGAAACTTGCAAGATCTTCAATTTGTGCTTTCCCAAATGAATTGTTCTGATGGAAAATTGATCTGCCTGCAGAGATACTCTTCCATCGAGTTTGGACAACTGTAAAACATGTTAAGGCAATAGAGAATCTTAGTAATGGATTTCATCAGGTCGACCTGGTAATACTTCAAAGACCATAGTCGCATTCAATGATATCTTGAACAGAATCCCGAACTTTCCCGCTAGCAGATGGTCGATATAAGAACCTAGCAACATAGTTGGATACCTTCTTGTTGGAGCCTGGACTCAAAAGGAACCTCTATACTAGACATGTGTCTAGCTACCAATCTAACCATTTTACCTTCAGGCCACTGCAGAAGGAACCCCGCAGAGGGGCTATAGTTCAATGGTCTGCGCCTAGGCTATTACACACCCCTGTGTCTCTGTGGATCCACGACCAGAACACACCTCGCAGCACCCAAAGAAAGTGGAGGTAACACGCCTACCCCCAGCCTGTAGCTTCATAAATAACCACCACAGGAAGGAAGGAAAATCAGCATTCAAGGCAGAGACAGGAAGCAGACCAGAGAAGGTCCGTGGCAGGGACAGGAACAACACTCAAACAACTGTTTTCTCCTTCCAGGAATGCCTGCAGCTCAAGAAAGACGCACCCAACGCTTCCACCTAAATTCATTGAAGAAGGAAATCAAATAAAGATCATGGTGAAGGAAGTCAAGGCTCCACCGACTCCCACTGTCTCATGCCAAACAGGTCTAGATGGTAGGAAGGGGGTGAGGGACAGTAGGGCCTTAGGCACAAGAAGATAAAATTTTGATTTTAATTCACTGTCCCCTCCAACCTGCGCCACACACCTACCCCCCCTTCTTTCCCACGCAACCCCTGCATTCCTTTATTTGTTTATTTTACTTATTTTTTTATTTCATTTCATTAACATCGATAGTAAGTTTGCGTCTCAACTATAACATCTGAAGCGCTACCATGAGCAAACAAGCATACAAAACTATAGAACAAAATGACAGACCTGGTTAAGGCTAAGTTGAATTTTAAATTTTGGCATTCTATCTATTTCTGAATTAAATATATCAAACAAACATACAATGACACGGTTCTATCAAACACGGTAGAATATTCATTCTATGACATTACAAATACAACAATTTCAGTCCAAATACAATATGATCAAATTCTCTATTTTCTAACGTCATGTAGAGAATTAAGGCATGGTATCTAGTCAATATTTTCATGCTTTTCAAATTCTGTCCATCTCGGACTGTTACAAACAAAAAAAGTTAAATACAATTTATGGGGTTTTTTCAAAATATCATATGGGCACTTGAGATGACTGTTAAAAACTACTCTGAAATCCATCTCAAGTTGTAACGACCCAACAAGGGAAAGGTCACTACGCCATGAACCTAGGTAACTGCCAAACGGGGCATTACAATCACCGTTGTCTTCATCATCATTATCACCACCATTATGACTACTACCATCTTCACTATCATCATCATCATTATCATCATAACCACCACTGCCACTATCATTATCATCATCACAATATTAAACTTATTACTAATATGATTAAGTCATCATCTTACACATCACCATCTTCATTATTACCATCATTGATCATCACCATTTAGTGTGGTACGAAAATCTGGCACATTTTATAGTAAGTATGCTATCCTGTAAAATTGACAAGGGCAATTTTACCGATAACCATACCGAAAATTTTGTTTTGATCCCTCGTTAGGGATCCATCGCGTTCGAAACGTTGTAAAATCCCTTCCTGGGAAATCTAGTTTTTGAACTTAGTCTTTTTGAGCCTTTTTTGGCTGGGCGCATGAAATTGCTTTGCAACACTAACTTTTGGTGCACCCCCTTAAAAGCCTTTGGCGCATGGTTTTTTATGTTAACACATCTTTTAGTGCGCCAAAGGATGTTGAGACTCTTTTGCGTGCGCCAAGGCACATGCGCACTGTGTTGACACAACTCTTGTTGCGCCACCTTTTGGTGCGCCAAAGGGCGCACATAACTATCATGTCGACAACACCATGTTTTGGTGTGCCAAAGGCGTGCTCAATCTTCTGCTGTCAAATCCTTTCGTGCGCCAAAGGGCGCATGCTTCCCCCTGTCGACAAAAACTTTTCCATGCACCATTTCAAAAGGTTGGTTGGCGCATTGATGACAAGTTTTTCTATATATATCAGTGCGCGCCCAATGTCATTTTCATTCCTTTTTGTCGAAGCACGTGATCGTTCTGAACTTGTCATCCTCTGCTCCGTCATTTTAATCTCGCCTGTGGACCCATTTCCAAACTTTTTGCTATATATCCAGGTAAGAGGATCTTCTTGTTCCCTCATGCATTCATGTGCTTTCGGTTTTTAGTACTGTTCATTGTCTAGTTTTAGCTTGCTGGTTGGTGTTTTGATTAAATAGAAATATGTTGAGCTAGCCTTTTCCCCTGTGCTGCCTTGTCTTTTTCTTCTTTTCCTCCTCCTTTCCCTCCCTCTTTCCAGATCTGCTGGTAGAGGGTGTTGTTTTGAAACTGAACTTGGTCTATTAAAATCTCTTTTCTAAAACCTTACTATCTCCAAGCAATCTTTGAAATGGAGGAAGAGAAGGAATAAAGTGTTGAGCAATTGAAGTAGGCTCTGTTTTTCACATTGGCGCACTGGCGCGTCTTATTACACTAAAAACAGTTGCGCCCCTCAGCGCATCTACCCGCCTTGTTACATGAGCAAAACCCGCGCCAATTGCGCGCCCTTTCTGCCTGCTGCATCATGAACTCATGCGCCCTCAAGGCACTCCTCTGTCGCCTGCTACAAGTGCCAATCCCACGCCCCTTTGGCGCACCCTGTTCATCCATGTTGCATCCCTTTTTCCATGCGCCAATCGGTGCACCCAGCTCCCATGTTACACGAGTTATATTTGCGCAAGTATGAAGACTATAGAGGCGCAGGCGCATTCTCCGACTACAACAACATCATGTTGTGTTAACCCTTCGTGCGCCGTGCCATATCCCTTTGGCGCACGAAAAGTCCTTGCTACACGATACTTCCCATGTGCCAAAGGGCGCACCAAATCTCAATGTAACACGCATTTCTTGTGCACCCTATATAAAATGCAATCTGCAACATCCATGTGCCATGCGCCTTATGGCGCTATTTGGCCTGCAACATTACATTTCTTGCGCCTTATCTATTTGGCCTGTAACATACCTGCGCCCTGAGCCTTAAAATCTCTAACTCTTTCTTCTGCTAGCATTCCAATGGAAGATCAAATGACTAATTCAACCTTTTTGGATTGGGTCTCACTTCTTCTTCATGCAGATCAGCAACTGAGTTCGAAAGAACACATGTCTATGTCAAGCAAGAAACCCACCAAACCAAGAGGAAAGGCTAAGCTGACAGAAGAAGAGATGAAATACAAATATCAGAGGGTCAGGATGCCCGAATCATAGGCTGAGTGCAGTATGGATGTCAGAGACTCAGAATTGGGTCACATTGACATGGAGGAATTCTGAGTTAGAACTCAGAAGGTCACGAGAAGTCCATGGATGGACAAATTGATAGGCAGTGCCCTGCACTTCGCCGGAGGAATCCCCGTCAGTGCCTGTCAACAACGAATTCATGATGGTGATTGCCCAATGTTACAACAAAGACACAAGATGTGTCGAAAATAGCAAGGGCGAGGTAGTCATAAACCTCACTGCCCGTCATTTTGAAATAATGCTCGGCATCCCTCATCACCGGAAATTACGTGGCCGTCAGCCAAAAGGAATGCATCAAGGCCTGGGAAGACAACGAAGACCAATGCATGCAGCTGATGAATGAGGTATACTTGAAGAACAAGAAGGTGGTAACCCGGTGGCCCCAGACTCATCCACCGCAGTGATTTATCAGAAGAACTCAGTGACACTATCACTTTCCTGAGCAGAGTCTTCGGGCTCTCCGACACCCACTACTTCCATAAATGGATGCTGAGGTACTTGGAGACAATGAATAAAAATTTACCCGATCAGCGCTTTTGCTGGGGTGAAATAATAAGCAGCACCATCTCTGAGAAGCTACAACAGTTCGCCACAACAGGAGTGTTCCATATGAACTCCTATGTAGTCTACGCTGCAGCGTCGGCAAGGGATTATCCGGGGCTGAACCGAAGTGGAGTATGGCCTCAGGCCAAAATATTTGATTACTACCCAGAGCTGAGGCTGGAGAATAGCATCCAACATTTCACAAAAGTTAACGATGCATTCTTCTATCATGTCATCTGCCTGCTGAGGCCAAACATGACTCATAGTCGGACGACCAAAAACATAGTGGCAGTCATGGAGAAATGGGGGGCCCTGTTCACCCAATTTCCCATGTTCACCTATCTGAGGGCTCCCAACTTTTTGGGAGAGCCAACCAGGCTACCAAGGTATGTTGGACCTAAGCTGATTCTACTAGAACTGTCAAGGCAGCTGGTCACATACCATGAGAAGTGCCTCAAAAGAAAGAAGGGTGGAACTCCTTTCCCCCTCACAGTGGGCCGATACACATGCTCCACCCACCATAAGGCAAAGGAAATGTTTGCAGAACTGGAGCTACTCAACTTGAAGCATGACTTCCCAGCCAGGCCTACCTTCGACCCAAGAAGCTGCCTGCCAAAAGCGAAGCTCGATCCGATCCATGTCCCTCAAATTGAGGATATTTACATTGACGTTCTCCATGAGGCGGAACTCAGAAGAAAGGATCACTCTCGCTTGGCATTGGCGGAAATCATCCAATACGGAGTGGCCATTGTCCCCGAAGGCTTCCAGACTACGGAAGATGAAGTAGATAAGGTGTATAATGACACAGATGGGGACAATTGGCCCTTCCCAGCCATTGACAGGAAGCAAGGCTCCTCAAACAATTGAGGAGAGGGTCAAGGAGACTATGCGGCGAACAGAGCACTGGTGTCGCATGAACGGGCTGATCTACCTCAGGGTAGATTTCACAACTTCCCCGTTGGGCAATGCACCTCCAAGGTCCAAGAAGCAGCTAAAGGACAAAAGTGCAGAAGGTGAAACTAGCACCATTCAGGAAGAAGCCCCTGAAAGTCCTCTTCCCTCAGAGCCAGAACAGGTTATAACTCTGGATTCGCCAGAGAAAGAATTGACAGAGGATAGTCCTATACGCCCATCCACCCAGGATGTCGGCGTCGCTACAACTTCAGAGGTCCCTTCTATCCCTTCTTCTTCTCTTCCTTCCCCTCCTCGAGTGACTCAAACGACCACCCCTTTGGTCATGTCCTCTGCCCCTTCTTCTACCCTTTCCCCTGCTTCTTCATCTATCTTCTCCTCCCTCGTTGATTTGTCTTCCTCTATTTCTTCCCTCATCACCGAGCTCCCTTCCCTTCCTATGTCTTCTGTAGTTACGATTTCCCTTCCTCCTGTGGACACTTCTTCGGCTATTCTCTCAATGTCGCCGCCGCGTGTCTCCACGTTTTTCCCCTCCTCTACCATTGTTGCCTCCCCCTCTATCTCTGGTCCTTCTTCTATAGGACCAGCTTGGATCTCTCAGCAGCTGAGCCAGCAAAAGAGGAAAGTTCCCATCGCTCTGATGGACTTTTCGGTAATTCCAGCCAAAGGGGCAAAGAAGCACAAGCCTGTAACACGCTTCTCTCAAAGTGCTGCAGGTGAGAGAGTTATGGAAATAGCTTACCCCGACCCCCTCAAAGAGAAAGAAGATCTGTCTCCGACAGATTTCACCGTGACCCAAGTCACAATGGGGACATCCTCAGAAAGTCCTCCAGGGGGAAGCTCTTTCCGCAGTGGAATGCACTCTGCAAGAAGCTTCAGGAAACGAAAGAGGAAAAAAGGCTACTGAAGGAGCAGAACAAGTATCTACTTCAAGCCTTACAGAAGAAGGGAAGTGCACCTCCCACAACTGCCGCCGAAACTTCTGAGCTGCTCAGTCAGGAGAAGATCAATGAATATTCAAAGATTGGTGAGCAGGGCATGGGCCGTTTCTGCTTGGAGGAGCCAAATCCTCAAGGAAAGTGAAAAGAGTAATCGCAGAGTATATCAGTTTATACCTAAACATCGAGAAGGTGGAATAAGGAACTCCAAGCATTAGCGGGTCCGATATCAGAAGAGTTAGAACATGCTAGACTCCAGCACGAGACATTCCAACAAATGTTCGACTGTTCAGTCGAAGATCTGGTTCAAGTTCGGAGTCTTCGGCCATCCAAGGGCCCTCAACAAAACTATGTCCACTCTGGGACTATCAGATAGATCAGCTGGAATTTGTTTTAGAAAAGATAGACAAGGTAAAGGAAGAGGCCCTGGATGCAATGCACCAAATGGAGAAAAATTGTCCTCACCATGACTCCAGGGTTACTCACTCCTTCCCTTACCTTGAGATCAGCTGATGACACTATCCGGATCTTCAAAGAGATAGCTTCTCAAGGGACAGGGCCAGAGGTCACGTTCGACACTGAATCTATCAACAACCTACTAGCCTGTAGGGACTTCATTGGGTTCCTTATCGAGGCGGAGAAAGATTATTCCAAACTCCCGGAAATGCTCATAGATGAGCGGGAGACTTGCGAAGCAATCAGGTGAACGGCACAAGGATCCATCACAGGATCAATTTGGGCCAATGATCAGCAAGTTTTTGGAATAACCGCACTCAGTTCCACATATCATCACCTGAGCAGCACCAGAAATAGGTAACCCCTTTTCGGCCGCAGGATGATGATGATGAGTAGCTTCTTCTTCTTCTTCTTCTTCTTCTTCTTCTTCTTCTTCTCTCTATTCTCCGACTTTCTTTTCGAAATGTCTAAAAAGTGTTGGCACAAATGATGACATCATCCATGTTGCATCATGGGATGATGTCATCCATCAAAGTTGTCAAAGTCAACATGACTTTTGGATATTTTGGAAATATCTTTGTAAATAAGTGGTTGGCTCCATTTTGCCTTCTCTCTCCCTCATCTTCTATAATTATGAGAATACTTGTTGTATTCAGGGTGAACATTTTTCAGATAGAAATAGAAGTGAGGAGAGAAAGACTTTGAGCTTTCTTGTAACAGAAAAAGGACAGTAGTAAAAATTATTCAGACTTTGTGCTCAATAGCTGTGTTATACGTTAGATCTTTCTTACGTTAGATCTGTATGTGTTTAAATCTGTTGGATTCATATCTACTTTTCCGTCATTTGTTTATCAGTATTGCTTTGTTTATTTATGCAAGTAGGTTTGGCTCTGGTTACTACCAAACTAAAAACATAAATCTTCTGACCTTTCTGCTTTGGAATTCATTTCTTTTCTCCCTTCGGATCTGTTCTTTCTCTTCTCCGTCTTTCATTCCTTTCTTTTCGCAGCCTGGAATACTCTACCGGGATGAGATCCCAACCCCCCGAAGGCAGAATCTGTGAGACTTGCATAGGTTTCCTGCTAGTAGAAATAGCAATAAACCAGTTTCGCTTTGCTGTCTCAAAGAGGGGCTAAGCCCTGCAACACTGTTGGCTCGTCTATCCATAGATCTGTCCATGCGTGACAGATTTTCGGCCCAACAGTTTTTGGCGACTCCGCTGGGGAATCGAACAGATCTGTCAGATCTATGGTGGTGGTATAGTATAAAAATCAGAAAAATATAAGAAAATCACTGCCTGTTTGCAAATCTGTACTTTTTTGTTGAAAATCCAAAAAATTTGCAAAAGTTGCCCGAAATTGAAAAAAAAATCTTCTAAGAGTCCGTAGATCGGGCCCTAGTTACAGATCTTTAGTTCGCTGAGTTTTTATCAAAATTAGCATTTTTTCGTAGATCTGAATTTTTGACTATTTTCCAAAAAAGTTCAAAACCCTCTGAAAAAATTAAAAATCAGATCTGAAAATCAGCCTGCTATTCTTCCCTGCCATCTTATCCTCGCTATTATTTGTCATTAACCGCAATCGGTTTTTTTTTTTAGGAGGATAGTTTTTTAAATACCCAGAAAAGTGCATTTGCTACTGGTTTTTGTCAAAAAAAAAAAAAAAAAACCAGAAAATCAGCAAGTACACCCAAAAATAAAGTATTAAAATCTGCGCCATAATATCACAGATCTGGAAGGTACACTGGCAAGTGAACCTTTTACGCGTAGCAGGAGAGCCCGTGGAGAAGTTGATCCTACTTTTCGATCTGCTCCAGAGGCAACAATTTCAGCGTAACACCGGCACGTTTTTTCAATGCTAAGCTCGGCTAGCTGGTTCATCCAGGAGTGTCTTGCCTTCACGAAGAAAAAGTCTTGTACAAGGAGCATCTACGTCCCTTTGTAGTGCCTTGCTGCTCAGTGGAACCACCCCTCCCAGCTCGTGTGCTTTTTCCAGCCTTTCAAATGGCGGGGTACCATGGGGAAATGCTATGGGTCCTCTTGCACTCCCACATCCAGTTCACGCGCCTCCCTCACGGAAACCGAAAGAATTTCCCTAAATTCGACGGGAGCGGAAATCAAAGCATGGATTCCCACATATCTGCTTTCATTATGTCATGTAGTATTTTGGACGTGACTCACGAAGATGTGTCGGTTCACCTTTTTCTGGAAACTCTATAAGGGCCCGCAGCTGAATGGTTTCAGCATTTGCCGGCCGGATCTATCACCAGTTGGGCAACCTTGCGGGAAGCTTTTGAAGACAGATATAAGCCTTCAGAAGATGCATTTGCGTTGCTATCACGGATCACCCCACCTGAAGAAAGAGGCCAATGAGATTATGCAGCGATTTTGTTGCCCGGTTCAATGCATTGATCAACCGTGTCCCTACTGTTATGCTTCCAACACCGGAGAATCAGAAGTGTTTCTTCGTGAATGCCATGAGCTCAAAAGTCAGCTTCTTGCTCCTTCAAGAGCGAGTAGCTACTCTACCTCTCGCTCAGGCTGCCCGCCATCCGGATAGAAGACAATTTGATAATATCTGGTGAGTTGAAAAAGGAATCATCAAAGTCCAAATCTTCAGATCCCTCACCTACTACTTCGTCTGATCCAGCATTCCAAAAGATGGGCGAACGATCTGCTCGCATTGAAAAAAGTAGTTGGCCCAGGCCTCTCCTAGTTCCTCGTACCGGGATGTCCCGCGGAGGAATTTCGTTCCTAACAATGTTTCACAAAAGACCGCGCTTACTTGCAACTGCTCCACGGTTGGCGCTTGAAAGCTCCTCCCGGTCAATTGCTTTGGCCGAAATTGAAGAGGAAGAGCAGTACTATGAAGAAACCTTCGCTTGAAGGCGAAGATGATCAAGATGTCGGGTGAGCCGACTGGCGACTCTACTATTGGATACATGGGAATTTGATGAGGATGAATCTGATGAAGAAGAGAGTACTCAGGGCTATGCAAGTGGACAATCATACGCTGTTTTTACCCGCTCACAAGGAAAAGAAGTAGAAGTTGCTGCCCATGCGCAGAAGAAGAGAAGGCTGTGTGTCAAAACGCGCCTCCCACCATTGCTAGAAGAGGTAATCCTCTTCCTACTCAACTCCCTGTTAAATCTTTTGCAAAGAAGTCTTTCCCACCCATCTCTCCTCCGAATCAGCCCCCCTCATATTCCTATCAAGATCGGTAACCCTGGTTCCATCATCGCGAAGTGAAGGGACTCATGCCCTCACCAACGCAACCCTTGGCCGCATTTTGATATAATAGATCATGCAAAAAAGACCAAGATCCAAATGTCTGAAGCTGAGTATCTTCAGTCAAACCCCGAACAGCTTGTAAGATTGACTAAGTATATCCAAAGTCAAGCTGTTATATCTAATCAGGCTTCCCCAAAAGGAATCCTTTCCCCTCCCCCTGAATCCCATATAAATGTTGCTTCAACATCTGCATCAGGAAAAATAGAGCCTTTCTATCTCTCTCTCCTAATCAATGGACACAAGTTGAGTAACTGCATAATTGATTCTGGAGCTTCTGATAACGTCATGCCGGTGAAATTCGCCCATGCTTTGGGCCTTACTCTTACCAAGCCTTTCGGCAGGTGTTATTCATTAGAAACTAAGCAAGTTCCGTTGATTGGCCAAATCAAAGACGCGCAATTTACGTTCGCAGCATTCCCTGAAAAGAGGGTAAAGATGACCATTTCTCATCGCTGACATTCCAGCAGCCTATGGAATTCTGCTAGGAAAGAAGCTTTCTGCAGCGAAGTTGGCGGAAGAAGAAATTCACATGGACTGGTCTAAAGCTAGAATTCCAGTCAAAGGCGTAATGCAAACTTTGGAACCGGAATCCCAAAAAGAAGTACTTGTTCACTAGCTCTGAAGACCCCCAAAGCCCAAATCCTTTTTGAATCATCAGGGATGGGGAACTACTTCTTATCTACAGAGATGGATACAAAGGGCGTTTTTTGTTCAGGAAAAGGATTGTCAATAAGATTTGGACCTTGCAATTTGATGGCAGGTTGCGCGACTAGTGGATCTGGCGCTGGAGTTGTGCTGATATCTCCCGAAGAGGAGGTGATTCCTCTCTCTTTCAAATTGCAGTTTTTTCAACACTAACAATACTGCTGAGTATGAATCTCTCTTGCTCGGTATGCAAGCCGCAAAGGAAAGAGGAATTAAAAATCTAAAGGCACAAGGTGATGCCGAGCTGGTTGTAAATCAGGTCAAAAGGATTTACCAAGTGAAAAATGAAAGGCTCAGGCACTATCGTAACGCAGTATGGGACAGCATCGAAGAATTTGATGCTTTTTCAATAGGGGCAATTCCAAGAGCTCAAAATGATCTGGCCGATTCATTGGCCGTTTCAGCATCTCTCATGCTCCCGCACCTGGGTTTGAAAATGAACAAATACACCATTGAAGTGGTTTTCCGCCCCGAGCGTGCCAGACAACTCTCAGCATTGGCAAGTATTCAATGATGATAATCACCTCATTGCCTTTCTAGAAAAATCAGAAAATTTTGATGAGTTGTATTTTGAAGGATCCACTTCTACATGCCGTGAATCAATCAACAGTCAAAACCAATGAATCAGAAGAGAATGATGGCATATGTCAGCTCAAGGGAAATAAAAATTCCAAAGGGCCTGGTTTCTCTGGAGTGCCTGTTTGACAAGCATGACCGTTTTATGAAAAAGAAGAGGCGAGACGAGTCCTTGACTCATCTCCAGAGACAGAACCGGTCAATATAGGTTCTGAGGCACATCCGCAATTTGTAAACATCGGGAAATGTTGCACACCTAGAAGAGAAGCAGAAATTTGTCAAGTTGCTGAAGGAAGATATATAGATGTGTTGGCATGGTCCTATGCCGATTTAAAGTCCTTCAAGCCAAAGGACGTTCAGCACGATATTCCCTTGAAAGACGATGTCAAAGCCTTCCGTCAGAAGCAGAGGCACTATAATCCCAAGATTTCGGGCACCATTCAGGCTGAAATTCAGAAGATGCTGGATGTAAGAATCATCTTCCCTATTCATCACAACACTTGGGTGGCGAACATTGTGCCAGTGCGCAAGAAAAACGGTGAGATACGCATATGCGTAGACTTCCGAAACTTGAATCAAGCTTCACTGAAAGACAACTACCCTCTTCCCATAATGGATCAAGGTTCTGCAAGCAGTAACTGGATCAGAAATGTTTGTCTATGCTTGATGGTTTTTCAGGCTACAATCAGATTGAAGGTCTCGCCGGAAGATCAATTCAAAACAACATTCACTACTCCCTGGGGTACATTTGCCTACAGCAGAATGCCTTTTGGCCTAACTAATGCAGGTGCTACTTTTCAACGGGGCCATGGGACTTCGCATTTAAAGGTATGATGGGGAAAGTCATTGTAGTTTATCTAGATGACTTAACCGTGTTCTCTAAACAACGAAGTGATCATTGTGATCACTTGGAGCAAGTGTTGGCCAGGTGCTGAGAACATGGAATTTCCCTAAATCCCAAAAAAGTCCGTTTTTGGAGTTACGGAAGGGAAGTTGTTAGGGCATGTGGTTAGCAAAGAAGGAACGAGGATAGACATTGAAAGGGTTTAAGGCTATTCAGAACCTTACTCTGCCTACAAGCAAGGCTGGGTATTCATTCTTTCTTCGGAAAGGTGAAACTTTCTCAAGCGTTTTGTTCCTGATTTTGCTGAGAAGACCCGCCACATACTGAACATGATGAAGGGGTCACCAACTTTCAGATGGAGTGAAGAAGGGGAAAAGGTCATTTGAAGAAATAAAAACTTCTGTTGCCTCATGCACCAGTCCTGGTTATGTCCCCGATTTCTCCAAGGACTTCATCATGTATAGTTACGCCTCCGAACATACTGTGTCTGTAATCCTAATGCAAAAGAACTCGGAGGATATTGAATCTCCAATCGCGTTCATGAGTTCTCCTCTCAAGCCTCACGAACTGAAGATGACTCAATTGGAAAAGCATGCCTTTGCCGTTGTCAAAGCGGGTGAAGAATTTCAGGTATTACATTCTGAACTTGCATACGGTGGTGCTGGTTTCCCGACACCGCAGTGAAATCAATTCTAACTCAGCAGGAGTTAGGAAGCTTGAAGAGGGAATTGGATCGTGAAAGATCCAGGAATATGACTTGGATATAAAACCAACCAAGCTGGTAAGGGGTAAGGGCATTGTGTCAGCTAATGGCTGAAAACAAAAATTTAGAAGACCCTAAAGGAAAAGAGGACTGTACTGACGAGGAGCAAAGCCCTCTAGAGGAGCCTGATTCTCTGCCTCTAGTTCTGTTTGTTGCAACTAGCGACGAGTGGTACTCTGACATTGCTTTCTTCCTTACCTACGGCGAATGCCCAATGCACCTAAACTACGAAGGAGAAACGCATACGATAAAGCTCAGAGCGGCCAGATATGTCATCTGGGATGATGGTTTATATAAGCGCGGGATAGACGGTGTCTTTCTGCGATGTGTTGATAAGCCCCAGCAAGTAAAACTGCTGGAAAGTTTTCACAATTCAGCCTGTGGAGGTCATTTTTCTTCTTCCGTGACAGCACACAAGATCATCCGAGCCAGGTACTATTGGCCGAACGCTTTTTCAAGATGCAGCTTACCTGGGTGGCAATGTGTGAACCCTGTCAGCAACTCGTCGGCAAGCCCAAGTTGGCTTGCCCTTCCCCTAAGGCCAGTCATCATCAATGAACCATTCATGAAATGGGGGAATCGATTTAATTGGTGCACTCAATCCTCAATCGAGTGCCGGACATAGCTATGTCCTTACAGCAACGGATTACTTCACCAAGTGGGTGGAAGCCATACCTGTCAAGCATGCCACTTCTGAGGCGGTGGGTGTGTAGTTTTATCAAAGAAAATATCATTGTCAGGTTCGGCCATTCCAAACAAAATCGTTGCTGATAATGCTTCTAAACTTCTCCTCCCGAGAAGTTATTAGTTTTTGCTATGAATATGGAATAACTTTAGCACATGCCTCGGATTATTACCCTCAGGGGAAATGGTCAGGCGGAATCCAGTAATAAGAACTTGGTGACCATCATACGGAAATTAGTAGATGAAAATCAGCGGATGTGGCACAAGTCTTTGTACGACGCTTTGTGGGCGGACCGCATTACTCCCAAGAGATCTCTCGGCATGTCACCTTTTCAAGTGTTATATGGTACTGATGCCAAACTTCCCAATTTCTACTGAACTTCCTGCTCTACGCTTGGCACAAGTAATCGAAGATGAAACTTTTCAGAATTCTCTAGAAAAGAGAATCATGTATCTTGCAGAACTTGAAGAAAAGAGAGTAAAGGGTGGTCGACAGGATCACTGAACATCAGAATCAAGTAAAGAGGCTTTTTGATAAGAAAGCCAAGCAGAGAATTTTTCAAGTGGGAGATCTCGTCCTTCTTTGGGACAAGCGAAGAGAGCCAAAGGGCATGCACGGAAAGTTTGATTCCCTATGGAGAGGGCCCTTTAAAATCAAAAAACTCAATGGAGATAATAGTTTCTATCTCTCGTATCTAGATGGGAGCTGAACTCCCGCTTCCCTATAGCGGGCAACATCTCAAGATTTTCAGGAAGTAGAGCTTGCTCTCTTCTTTGTACAGTTTATTTTTTTCGTGTGTTTGCTTTCGTCATGTGTTTGCTTTTGTTTGGTTGGTGTTGTGTTTCCTTTGTTCTCCCTCTGGTCCCCCTTGTTTTTGACTCCATACCCAATGGATAGACACATGTGATCTGGGATTCTCTACCCCCGAGTTTGCTCAGGGATAGTCCCCCATAAAGAGCCAACTGTTATCCCGTAAAATTGACAAGGGCAATTTTACCGATAACCATACCGAAAATTTTTGTTTTGATCCCTCGTTAGGGATCCCTTCGCATTCGAAACGTCGTAAAATCCCTTCCCGGGAAATTTAGTTTTCAAACTTAGTCTTTTTGAGCCTTTTTTTGGCTGGGCGCATGGATTTTCCTTGTAACACCATAGTTTCAAGTGCGCCCCCTTAAAAAGCCTTTGGCGCATGGTTTTCCAT
The DNA here is from genome assembly GCA_019776745.2 of Taxus chinensis. Taxonomy (NCBI): domain Eukaryota; kingdom Viridiplantae; phylum Streptophyta; class Pinopsida; order Cupressales; family Taxaceae; genus Taxus; species Taxus chinensis. The sequence goes on along the minus strand of CM034147.1, from coordinate 119,890,664 downwards.
GTTAACATGTCTTTTCGGTGCGCCAATTGATGTTGAATCACTTTTTGGTGCGCCAAGGGCACACGTAATCTATATGCAACACCAAGTTTTGGTGCGCCAAAGGGCGCACATAACTTCGTGTCGACAATGCATATGGTGCGCCAAAGGGCGCGCTCATCCTTCTGTTGTCAATTCCTTCCATGCGCCAAACGTGCGCACGCTTTCCCCTGTCGACAGCAGTTTCCATGCACCATTTCAAAAGGTTTGGTGGCGCATTAATGATAGGTTTTTCCTATAAATATCCGTGCGCGCCCATGTCATTTTCATTCCTTTTTATCAAAGCACGTGATTGCTCTGGATTTGTCAACTCTGCTCTGTCGCCATTGTCGCCCTGTGGACCCGCTTTCTGAATCTTTTGCATATATATTTGAGGTAAGAGGTTCTCCCTCGTTTTCTGTTTTAGTGCTTTCATGTGTTTGATCTGCTGTTCTGTTGGTATGCATCGGTCTGTGTTTGGTCTGCTAGTTTGTGTTTAAATGAAATGTGTTTAAGCCTTTTCCCCTGTGCTGTCCTGATCGTTTTCTTCTGTTCCTCTTCCTCTCCCTCCCTCTTTCCAGATCTGCTGGAAAAGGTAGTCGTTTTGTAACTGGCTTGGTCTATTAAAAAGTTTTTTTTTTTTAAAACCTTACTTGTCCAAGTAATTTTTGAAGTAGAAGAGAGGAATAAAGAAGAGATTTGAAGTAGTTTATTTCCATAGGCGCACTGGCGCGCCTTGTAACAATAAAAATAGTCGCGCCCCTCGGCGCACCTACCCGCCATGCAACATGCTCAAGATCCGCGCCAATGGCGCACCCTGCCATCCTGCTGCAAGTTTGAATCCCGCGCCTCCTTAAAAGCCTTTGGCGCACCCTTTATCCATGCTGCATAATGTTTCCATGCGCCAAAGGGCGCACCCAGTTTCGATGCAACACAAGCCTTATTCACGCAAATATAAAGATTACATAGGCACAGGGCGCACCCTCCATTGCAGTAACATGATGTTGTGTAAACCCTCCATGCGCCGCGCCATATTCCTTTGGCGCATCATTTGTCCATGTTACACAATCTTCCCATGCGCCATAGGGCGCACCAAACCCCCAATGTAACACTGCACTTCCCATGTGCCCTTCTATAAAATGCAACCTGTTTCCTACATGCGCCATGCGCCCTTTGGCGCCAGTTTTAACCTATGCAACATTCCTTTTCTATGCGCCTTATCTATTTGGCCTGTAACATACATTTTTCATGCGCCCTGAGCCTTATAATCTCTAACTCTTTCCTCTGCTTGCATTCCAATGGAAGATCAAATTTCTAATTCAACCTTTTTGGATTGGGTCTCTCTTCTTCTTCATGTAGATCAGCAACTGAGTTCGAAAGAACACATGTCTACGTCAAGCAAGAAACCCACCAAAACAAGAGGAAAGGCTAAACTGACAGAAGAAGAGATGAAATACAAATATCAAAGGGTCAGAATGCCCGAATCACAGGCTGAGTGCAGTATGGATGTCAGAGACTCAGAATTGGGTCACATTGACATGGATGAGTTCTGGGTTAGAACTCAGAAGGTTACAAGAAGTCCATGGATGGACAAGCTAATAGGCAGTGCCCTGTACTTTGCCGGAGGAATCCCTGTCAGCACTGTGAACAATGAGTTCATGATGGTAGTTGCCCAATCTTTCAACAAGGACACAAGATGTGTCGAGAACAGTAAGGGCGAGGTAGTCATAAACCTCATTGCCCGTCATTTTGAGTTGATGCTTGGCATCCCTCAACACCGGAAATACGTTGTTGTTAGCCAACAAGAATGCATCAAGGCCTGGGAAGACAACGAGGGCCAGTGCATGCAGTTGATAAATGAGGTCTACCTAAAGAATAAGAAGGTAGTGACCTGGTGGCCTCAGACTATCCACCGAAATGATTTCTCAGAGGAACACAATGACACGATCACCTTCCTGAGCAGAGTCTTCGGGCTTTCAGATGCCCACTATTTCCATAAGTGGATGCTGTGGTACCTAGAAACAATGAATAAGAATTTGCCCGATCAGCGCTTTTACTGGGGTGAAATAATCAGCAGCACCATCTCTGAGCAACTACAACAGTTCGCCACAACGGGAGTGTTCCATATGAACTCCTATGTAGTCTATGCTGCAGCGTTAGCAAGGGATTATCCGGGGCTGAACCGAAGTGGAGTATGGCCTCAAGCCAAGATATTTGATTACTATCCAGAGCTGAGGCTGGAGAATAGCATCCAACATTTTGCAAAAGTTAACGATGCGTTCTTCTATCATGTCATCTGCCTACTGAGGCCGAACATGACTCATAGCCGGACAACCAAGAACATAGTGGCAGCCACAAAGAAATGGGGGGCCCTGTTCACCCAATTTCCCACGTTCACCTATCTAAGGGCTGCCAACTTTTTGGGAGAGCCAACCAGGCTACCGAGGTATGCTAGACCAAGGCTGATTCTATTAGAACTATCAAGACGGCTGGTCACGTACCATGAAAAGTGCCTCAAAAGAAAGAAGGGTGGAACTCCTTTCCCCCTCACAGTGGGCCGGTACACGTGCTCCTCCTACCATAAGGCGAAGGAAATGTTCGCAGAGCTGGAGTTGTTAAATTTGAAGCATGACTTCCCAGCCAGGCCTACCTTTGATCCTAGGGGCTGCCTGCCAAGGGCGAGGCTTGATCCGATCCATGTCCCTCAAATTGAGGATATTTACATTGACGTTCTTCATGAGGTGGGACTCAGAAGAAAGGATCACTCGCGCTTGGCATTGACGGAAATCATTCAATACGGAGTGGCCATTGTCCCCAAAGGTTTCCAAACCACGGAAGACGAAGTAGACAAAGTGTATAATGAAACAGAAGGGGATGATTGGCCCTTCCCGGACATTGACAGAAGCAAGGCTCCTCAAACAATTGAGGAGAGGGTCAAGGAGACTATGCGGAGAACAGAGCATTGGTGCCGCATGAACGGACTAATCTACCTCGGGGTAGATTTCACAACTTCCCCTTTGGGCAATGCACCGCCAAGGTCAAAGAAGCTGCTGAAAGGCAAAGGTGCCGAAGGTGAACCTAGCACCATTCAGGAGGAAGCCCCTGAAAGTCCTCTTCCTTCAGAGCCTGAACAAGTAATAACTCTGGATTCTCCAGAGAAATAATTGACAGAGGATAGTCCTATACGCCCATCCACCCAAGATGTCGGCGTCGCTACAACTTTAGAGGTCCCTTCTATCCCTTCTTCTTCTCTTCCTTCCCCTCCTCGAGTGACTCAAGCGACCACTCCTTTGGTTGTGTCCTCTGCCCCTTCTTCTACTCTTTCCCCCGCCTCTTCATCTATCTTCTCCTCCCTCGCTGATTTGTCTTCTTCCATTTCTTCCCTCCTCTTTGAGCTCCCTTCCCTTCCGATGTCTTCTGCAGTTGCGGTCTCCCTTCCTCCTGTGGGCACTTCTTCGGCTATTCTTTCAATGCCGCCGCCGCGTGTCTCCACGTTTTTCCCCTCTTCTACCGTTGCTGCCTCCCCCTCTGTCTCTGGTCCTTCTTCTATAGGACCAGCTTGGATCTCTCAGCAGCTGAGCCAACAAAAGAGGAAAGTCCCCATCGCTCCGATGGACTTTTCGGTCATTCCGGCTAAAGGAGTAAAGAAGCACAAGCCGGTTACACGCTTCTCGAAGAGCGCTGCAGGTGAGAGAGTCATGGAAATAGCATACCCCAACCCCCTCAAAGAGAAAGAAGATCTGTCTCCGACAGATTTCACCGTGACCCAAGTCACAATGGGGACATCCTCAGAAAGTCTCCATGGGGAAGCTCTTTCCGTAGTGGATGCACTCTGCAAGAAGATTCAGGAAACGAAAGAGGAAAAAAGGCTACTGAAGGAGCAGAACAAGTATCTGCTTCAAGCCTTACAGAAGATGGGAAGTGCACCTCCCACAACTGCCGCCGAAACTCCTGAGCTACTCAGTCAGGAGAAGATCAATGAATATTCAAAGATTGGTGAGCAGGGCATGGCCGTTTCTGCTTGGAGGAGCCAAATCCTCAAGGATAGTGAAAGAGTAATCGCTGAGTATATCAGTTTATACCTAAACATCGAGAAGGCGAATAAGGAACTCCAAGCATTAGCGGGTCCGATATCAGAAGAGTTAGAACATGCTAGACTCCAGCACGAGACATTCCAACAAATGTTTGACTGTTCAGTCGAAGATCTGGTCAAGTTCGAAGTCTTCGGCCATCCAAGGGCCCTCAACAAAACTATGTCCACTTTGGACTATCAGATAGATCAGCTGGAATTTGTTTTAGAAAAGATAGACAAGGTAAAGGAAGAGGCCCTAGATGCAATGCACCAAATGGAGAAAATTGTCCTCACCATGACTCCAGGGTTGCTCACTCCTTCCCTTACCTTGAGATCAGCTGATGACACTATCCGGATCTTCAAAGAGATAGCTTCTCAAGGGACAGGGCCAGAGGTCACGTTCGACACTGAATCTATCAACAACCTACTGGCCTGTAGGGACTTCATTGGGTTCCTTATCGAGGCGGAGAAAGATTATTCCAAACTCCCGGAAAAGCTCATAGACGAGCGGGAGACTTGCGAAGCAATCAGTGAACGGTACAAGGATCCATCACAGGATCAATTTGGGCCAATGATCAGCAAGTTTTTGGAATACCGCGCTCAGTTCCACATATCATCACCTGAGCAGCACCAGAAACAGGCAACCCCTTTTCGGCCACAGGATGATGATGATGAGTAGCTTCTTCTTCTTCTTCTTCTTCTTCTTCTTCTTCTTCTCTCTATTCTCCGACTTTCTTTTCGAAATGTCTAAAAAGTGTTGGCACAAATGATGACATCATCCATGTTGCATCATGGGATGATGTCATCCATCAAAGTTGTCAAAGTCAACATGACTTTTGGATATTTTGTAAATATCTTTGTAAATAAGTCATTGGCTCCATTTTTCCTTCTCTCTCCCTCATCTTCTATAAATATGAGAATACTTGTTGTATTCAGGGGGAACATTTTTCAGATAGAAATAGAAGTGAGGAGAGAAAGACTTTGAGCTTTCTTGTAACAGAAAAGGACAGTAATACAATTATTCAGACTTTGTGCTCAATAGCTGTGTTATACGTTAGATCTTTCTTACGTTAGATCTGTATGTGTTTAATCTGTTGGATTCATATCTACTTTTTCGTCATTTGTTTATCAGTATTGCTTTGTTTATTTATGCAAGTAGGTTTGGCTCTGTTTACTACCAAACTAAAAACATAAATCTTTTGACCTTTCTGCTTTGGAATTCATTTCTTTTCTCCCTTCGGATCTGTTCTTTCTCTTCTCCCTCTTTCATTCCTTCCTTTCACAGCCTGGAATACTCTACTGGGATGAGATCCCAACCCTCGAAGGTAGAATCTGTGAGACTTGCATAGGTTCCTGCTAGTAGAAATAGCAATAAACCAGTTTCACTTTGCTATCTCAAAGAGGGGCTAAGCCCTGCAACACTGTTGGCTCGTCTATCCATAGATCTGTCCGCGTGATAGATTTTCGGACCAACACACCACCACCATCATCTTCATTTTCATCATCATCATTATCACCACCATTACTAATTCCACCATCATTTTCATCATTATCATCATCAATATTAATCTTATTACTCATATTATATTGTTATTATAATTTATTAAAAATTTGTATTAATATTATTATCATTATTATCACTAAAAATATTATAACTATTTTTAATATTTGATTTTTAGTAATGGTAAAATTAATATACTCATCTACAAAATCATTATTATCATCATGGATGTTTTCATTTTTAATAATTAGCATTGTCTTCTTTCTCCTTTTCATCTTTATCATTATGATCATCAATGTCATCACCATTATCATCATAATAATTTTATTGATTTTCATGATATTTGTATTTTTTATTTTCTTCATCATTATTTTCACCATCATCATCTTCATAATCATAATCTTTGTAATCATCTTCATCATCATCATCATTAATGTCATTGTCAACATCCTCGTCGTTTTCATCGTGGTTATGGCCAACATCTTCCTTTGACGTTTGTGATATTTAATGTATTGTTAGTATTAAAAAATGTTATGAAATGAATTGGGGATAGTATTTATATTGATCTAGTAACCTTCATTTTTTATTCTTGTAAATTCTCCTCCTTGTAACGAGAGTATTTTTCCAAACTAGCTAAACTTGAATCTTTCAAAAAAATCCTTAAGTCAAATATTAGAAGGTGCATGTGTGTATATTCGTTCCTAATCACAATCAAGCTATATAAAGTTATTTCCATAAGAGAAATGACAAAATTATAAAGGAACCACTATTGGTGAAATTTTAAATAAAAACATGCAGCCAAGTTGTAAAGGAATGAAGGATCCCATGTTATATGTTCTTCATACAATTATAGCCAATTAAATATTTTTTTAGAAATAAACCTTTAACATAAGAATTGAATATTAGGAGACTTATAGTTGTTTAAAAATAATTTATTTAACAAATGAGCTATTAATAACTAATGGAATTGGAGAAAGGAACCAACTACACATTCTCCATTAAAGACTAGTGGTCTGCGATATATAGCAATTGAAGTTTGAAAAATATGAAATTTTAAACTTTATGTGTTTAATTTTTTTCAAAGCTATAAGGTCATACAATGGAAACCTACATGTAATGAATATGTAAACCATCAAAAATTCCATGTCATGGAGTATGCTTATCCTGTGTTTCTTACTATAATTAGGTCATTGTCCTGGTTTATGTCATTTGAGTGAGACATTGATGTGTACCCTATGTTATCCTATTATATGAGTGGTTTCATTTTTATGTAAGTTTCATACAAGATGTTGAGTTTATTTATTTGGATCCCATGTGGTGTTGTGTAGCGTGTAATTAAAGTAAAAAATAAAATTATTCTGATAATTTTACTATGGTATTTTTGTGTTGAAAATGTGGGCATTACACCCATTCTTGAACCTTCTGAATACTTCAAAGAACCTTCCTTCTAACATTGACCTTAAAGTTTAAGATATGACATGCACTCATTCTCTTGAATATTAAGGAATGCCCTTCAGATGGAAAATATGCTTTGCATTGGGATGTATTGTTGCAGATTGTTAGATGGAAAAGAAAAAGAATGAGAGAACCACTTAGTGGAAGGATGCCCTCATCTATCATTTTGTACCTGATGCTAATTCTAAGGAAGTTTAACTACAAATTTAGAGGACTTTCAGGATTCGGTTCCTCAAACACCACTAAGAGATATTGACTTACCTTTTTAAGGCACACAAATCTGGTGAAGTGGATGAGAAAAATATTCATCCTTTAAATGTTAAATATGATTTGATTAATTCTATTGAAGTCCACTTACCAAACAAACCAAAACCTGAGAATAAATGGCCTCATGGATGAGTGGAAATTTGTTTATAATAAGAATAAAGGATATTTAAATAAAACCAGTACTCCTCTTCATATGAATTTTCAATAATCTTCCTAGTTATCTTCTTTTTGTTTCTAAAACTATAAGGCAATTGTTTATTTCTTGTTTCTTTTGTGTTTTATTACTTTTATCTAGGTATTATATATATATATATATAAACAAGCTATTTAATGGTGGAAAGGAAAAACACATTGTTATGTAAGGTACAAAGGGACATATGTGCATGAATCCATCCTTTCCATTATCAATATAAAGTTGATAGGAATAATCCTCTATGATGAACAATTTATTAATATCTTATTTTCTTATAATTCTCGTTTATTACCTGATAATGTGAAACTTAGTTTTCATTTTCCTTACAATGGCCCTGGGAGAGGTGTAACATGATTTCAATTAGATGTGGCTCCATTTAAAAATAAATTAGAAATTATGTTAATATATTTTCAAAAATAAGGTTTAATTTATTTTTAAAATGTTGGCTATGCCTATGTCAAACTACTTTCACAAGGTAACTAGCAATATATATGTAAATGAATCATTGAGTTATGTAATTACAAATTGGTTATAGGAATAAGGTAGAGCATATAAATAAATACAATATAGAAAAGTATGAAACCAACTCGTCCATATTCGTAGGAGGAAGAAGTTATCCATTTGTTTCATTTATTCGAATTTCATGATTTATGTTACAATGTTTTTTACTAATCAAATATTATTTCATTTGAAATAGTTTGGTGTAAATATCTTTAAATATTGTGAAAAAACAATGTTATCTATCATGAAGTGGGATTTTTTAAAACATTGAAAAAAGTGTAATATTTTATGAGATGAAAAAATTAGTGTTATTCCACTTCATGATCTTTTGTGCTATCTATCATGAATGCACCAACACTTGATCTTTTGTGTACACTCCAAAATATTGTGAAGTTCATGTATCTTGTGCAGATATTAAATATATTTTTCAACCTCTACACTCTAATTGTGTACCACTTCATGCAATTAAATGAATCCTATTGGAATTATTTGATAAACAATCTGAAATGGATTATTTCCTGTAATTTGGTTGAACAAGTCATTATAGGAAAGTTTTTATTACACAAATGTGATATCCCACTTTAGTCGGCTTGTCTTCCATGAATATGTACAGTAGATTGGCATTAACATTTTATTCACTACCTCTATTTTTCCATTAGTTTGTGAATGGTATGTTGAGTCTAAAATTTAGACTCATTCCAATTTTTTTCCACAAGGTCCTCAACAAATGACATAGCAACTTTGTATCCATGTCAAATATTACACTCAATGGTAACCTATGCAATCAAAATATTTCCTGTAAAAATAATTGTTTGATACATGATGCATTACTAGTCTCCCTGCATGTAATGAAATGTGCCATCATCAAAAATCTATTGTATAAAATAAATATCGATTCATTTTCTTTCTACTTTACAGAGAAACCTAATATTTAATCCATGTTGATATTCTCCCATGGCCTCCTTGCTATGGGTAAATGTTGATACAAAACCATGTTTTGTTTGCGGCACTTAGCTAATTGTAAAGCTCTTCACCTTTCCACATAGTTGCATAAATTTTCATTCATCTTCAACAAAAAAACTATCTCTTATAATGGTGTTATTGTTGTTCTACCTCAAAAGGTAGCTCCTAATCCTCTATTTTTTTCCATGATTAAATTCTTACACATTCATCCTTGTGGTATGACAATTATGTAGCTTTGAACAAACATCATTCTTGGATAAAATAGTCCATCCACAACATTTTATCCACATGTGTTACCTCCATGCATGTCTCACATGTTTCCTTAAATTCATCATCTTGTGTAAATGCCAAGACTTTATTTTACATTTCCTTCCAAAAAACACTCATCTATATAGTGTTTTCACATCATTGTTGGGGTTCCCAGTTTAGTGTTTCAACACAAATGAGTAAATTTATATGAAATCCACCCATTACATGTGCCTTTGATTAAAATATTTCTGACTAGTAAAAAAAAAATGCACCTGATTATCAATGTACAAAAAAAATAATTTTTGAAACAACTAATATATCCACTCTTGAAGGATTTCCAAATTTTATAGAACTCCTAGTCATTAACTAAAAATGAATAACTAAATAGTGTGGGGATAGTTAATCTAAGCTATGAATAATTGTAAATAAAATAAATAAATGCAATAAAAAAGCATGTAAGCAAGTTAAACAACTATGTAAAAGGAAATGGTAGCCCTAATGTACAAAAGAGAGTGAGGAAAGAACTCAACTTATAACAGATTCTGTTGGGAGAGTGTCACAGAGGTAACTGGAAAAATTAGGGGTAGGAACGAATATGCAGAAGTCCTGAAAAGGATGGATCTATAGGATCTAGTTGGACTAGGGTGTCTGGAGGAGGTCTAGGGTACCTGTAGGTTCTCTGGTCTACAATATGGGCATCCTATTCTATGTAAAATCTATGAAAATTGTTTTTATAGGGTCGAAAGGTGGTCCAAAACTGTCACTGTGTGTCGTAAAAACTTCATTGTCCTCTACTGAATGTCGACAATACTTGAAGATAAAAGAAAGATCTACAAGAACCCTAAAAAAGAAAAATGAATATGAAGGGATCAGACTGTCCTAATCGGCCACAATGGTGTACTTACTAACTGAGCATTGCACTACATCTCAAACCTGATGTAGTTCTATGTGGAAGTGTGTGTGAACATGCCCTATCTTACTCTTGTGCCAGTCAAAATTTGTGAAGTAGAGAGTAATAAATTTATATAGAAAATGTAATAGAATACCTACATATAATAGAATAGAATCCCTACCCCTATGAAGTGTGATACATATGTCCTAGCCTTGTGCCTTAATGGAAATATGTGGATGCAAGTGATCTCTAATACAATAGATGGATGCAACTCTAGATGGAGTGATAGTAGTAAGTGATGCTAGATCCCTCATTATGGTCTCATAACTTTATATTTATAGGGTTTTATTGATCTAATTTTGTAATTAACCCCAAAAAGTTTAGAAACAAGAAAAATAAAGATGTCAAATGGCTAGAAAGAGCCCAAAAAATGGTGGGAAAGTACAAAATGACCATGATGCCCCTATTGGGACCGGGGCACCCACGCGCACCCCAGTCAAGGCTAAAATGATGGGAAATGAACAAAAAAAACTGGGCATGTGGCTGAAAAGGGGTGGTAATGATGAAAAAAATTAAAACAAGATGTCCAAAATATGGGGGTTAATTAGTACTTTCTTCAATCAGAAAATTCTAAATAGTAGCATGAAATTAGGATAATTAAATGTATAAAGTGCATGATTTTGTGACTAACTTTTTCCCCCAATTTATGTTGGTGAGTTGAAAAATTGGTAACATAAAATAGATATAGATGTGTACCTGATGTCCATGAAGAGTGTAGTAGAAACGCGCCAAAGGACTAGATAAAGCGTGGAATGACAAAATTATGGAGGAGCGTGGAAAATAAAAATGAAAAATGCACAAAGAAAAAGTGATGAGTGGGAACCTAGGGTGGAACACGAGTGTAGTTTTTATGAGGTGTAATGTACCTGCATTGTTAGTAAATCACGTGCTATCGCAAAGTGTTGTTGTTACCCCCAATTTGACTACTTATTTATCATATGACCAGACCTGTAAGGAGAAAATGAATAAGTAGTAAAATATGTATGTATGTTTGTCTATAAATACTATGTAAAAGACATATGCAAATTTAAATGGAACTTGTGCACTTGATCCATGTCGAGAAAGAGTGTAGAAGGATATCTTTTACTGCACATTTTTTGGGCGATCTCCTGCCACCCTAGCTGAAGAAGTGTAGGGAGGAAATTATCTATGTCCTCCAAGATCTAACCACATCCCTCAATGTGTGTGCAGATATCTATGTATCATCCTAATTTTTTTGGCAATCCGACACCACTATTTGGATTTTTCTAGAGAGGCACACTCACTGTAACCTGTAAGCATATAAATGCTTCCTAGAATGCTAAAAACAACATGTCCTTTCAAATCCACTGTGTATGGGGTTCGTAGAATGGTTTTAACCCACTATTTGTATATAGATTAACCGAACTGGTGTAGAATCTATGTGTTAGTTTGTAGAAAAAACCTAAATGATTCCCCCCTATTTATGGGTACATGCAACACCACTGATAAGAGAATGTGACCCCAAAAGAGGAACAATTGCATGTGCTTTGTAACTCTGCCTTACAAGGGGAAGGGAATGCACTTGGTAGAAACCAAGGCACACACAAACAAGGATCGCTAGCCAAAAATAGGTGTTAGTACAAAAAAATATGTATGTAAGATGACAAGTGTAGAGTACGTAGATAATGTAAAAACTACCAAACACAGTAGTGTAAACACGTAAGAAGATAAGTAAACCACACAAAGGGGGTTGAAAACATGGGACATCAATCATGATGTCACAAAAAAATCCAAGGCCATCATGGTCATAAAAAATAAACAAGTGTGCACACAAAACATAGGGAAAATCCGAAATACAAAAAGCAAACAAAGCAGACAATGTAACAAACAAGTAAATAAGAAGAAGCCATGAAAACATGTAATCCTATAAAAACATTACTACACATGCAACACGCATTAACATGTTAGATAAATAACTAATATGTCAAAGCATGAATAAGAAATTAATGTAAAGTGGTAAGTAAAAAATGAAACAATAGTAGCTCTGACAGACAATTGTAGATGCGGCCAACGGCTAGGATAGGAAGGGTAGAATGCCGACATCCATGTTGTGTGTGAAGGATTTTTATTTGTGATCACAACTAGAAAAAGGATTAAATGAGCATGTGTGTATGGTATAGACAATTACATGTAATAAATCAATATAACATGTGTAGTAAAGTAATAATGTAAAACACTAGTAAACAAGAGTAAATTCCCCCAAGACAATGCAATATGTTTTGGATGGATGGAATGGAATGCAAGATGGAATGATAGGATATGTGTGCCCCCCAAGTGAATGGAATTGTATGCAGTGAGATTATTTTTGTTTTCCCTGAGGAGTAAATAATGAACTGTAAATGAGAGTGCATGATAGGGAAATGGTCAAGTAGGATGTTGTGTTTAATGCGTTGTGATGAACATGTAAGTGTAGTGATGAGATACGACCTAGAAATGATATGTGTGTGAATCCTATAGCCGAAGCGTATATCACGGCTAGATGAACATATAAGTGATGATTTATCCTAAGCATATATCACTAGAAGATGAATGGATGAATAGAATAGGTGACGATTTAACCTAAATAGTATGTCACTAAGCTTGAAATGTCAAATGATAAGTGTGTGATGAATGTAACGTCCATTTTATTTGTAAACCCTCGGCAGTCAAGTATGGAAGAGGAACTAAAGTGTGTCATAGGGTAGTGAGTGTAGTGTGTAGAAAATAATGTAATATATGAGATGACCATGTGATGATTATAATGTATAAATACACTATGTGTATAATGTAAATACAAGATGTGTAGAATGTATAAAATTTAATGTATAATCACGTATTGTAAGACATATAGATAGATTTGTAATGTAACATGTAGTGATGAATGTAATGCTAGACTCATATTCGATGAAGACTAGTGTAGTATATATAAAATGTATGACATGAAGATGCGTACTATATGATGTATGGTATATGACTATGTAAAGGATGTGAGATAATATGCATGCATACCCTTATAGTGTATGATGCAAAATCCGTAAGGTGAGAACAAGTATAATGTATGGTGTATGAATGTGGAAATGCCACAATGTTGTAGATGAACACAGAGAATGTATGGTAATATGGGGAATGATATGTGAATAGATTCCATATGTAATTCTTAGAGCATAATGTGTGTTGTTCATTGTAGTAGTAATCTCTCAACATTCAAGTGTGAACTGAAGTAAAAGATTGCATCATCGAGTAATGATGATGCTAGAACATGTGATGATTATGGCTATGTAAGAAGATGTAAATATGATAGACATGAAGTGTGTGAGTTAATGTTATGTAAAGATACTAAAATGGGGGGGATTGTTTTAAGTTTTATGCCCCCCCAGGATGCACATTGAAGTAGTGGTCGAGTAATATCATCTAAAAGATCGTCCTAGTCATTATCGAAATCATATGAAACAATGTGGGAAACCTGATAAGAAATAGTCTTCAATTGGTCTTTCAAATAGCCATGAGCATGCAATTTATACATTTTTCATGTCATATTTTTCATCAGTAAAGGGAGGAAATGGACATCCCTAAGTATACCAAATAGTAAAATTGGTTGAGTAAAAATTAAAGGAACTATTGCAAATATGCACATTACGAAATGACATAGGAAAAGATATATCAATATGACTAGGATCAAGTGTGCCTCTAATAAAATGTAATTCGGATTGTCCGAGAGTAAGCTAACAAGATGGAAACTGTAAAGTCCATATGCATCATAGATAATAATAGATCCATGATACAAATCTAGATCGTATAAGGGAGAATGGAGGTCCTCAAAGGAAAAACCAAGCCGAAGGATACCTTCGTGTGAAAATATAATGGCTTTGTAGGACGTGTCAAGTGGTATGTGATCCTAATAAGAATCATTCATGAAGAGAGTACAAGTAAGTGGTGAGTGTACTAAGGTTGATAGAGTTGGTGAAGGTGCAGATGATATACCAATGTCTGTGGACTGGAAAAGCCCATGATATGGAAAGATAATAGTAGTAGTAACATGAGGCATAGAAGGAACTGTATCTATCATATAGATGACACCCTCAAGTGGTGATAAGTGAGGTGGTTTGTCCACAAGTTGAGGCAATTGAAGGGTAGGTAAAGTAAGGGATAAATTTGGAGCAGACCCCGTATAAAGTATCATATAGTTTGTGACAGTGGGAGTTGGCAAAAAATTAGGAGGAACCACATCAACCATACAGTTAAAAGTGTCACAATTATGTGGAGCTTGAGTAGGTTGTGGTAAAGAGAATAAGATGGGGAAGTAGGGGAAAATATTTTATTAGGAGAAGCATCTATATACAAGGTTAGAGGAATAATGGACAAATGCAAATGGAGAACATCTAGTGGTTTGGAAATAGTATGAGATGTAGCTATTTGACCAACTCGAGCATCTTGTACCTCCTTTAGAACTCACGCTAAACTATTAGGATAAATAGTATACATATAAGTGACAAGAGCGTCACCTAGAGTGATATGGTCTATGTCAAAAGATGGAATATGAATAAGTGAAGGACAAGGTTGCTAACATGATATATTAGTTGGAGTGTCAAAAAAGGCACATCCAAAACTATCAAACTTTAGAATGATTGGAGGTGGAGAAGAAGTATCTTTAGCCATGATACGCCATTAGGTTCACCAAAATGGACTAAGTAGTATGGGGATAGTTAATATAAGCTATGGACAACTGTAAATAAAGTATATAACTGTAATAAATAAGTATCTAAACAAGATAAAAAAATATGCAAAAGTAAATGCTAACCCTAATGTGTAAATGCAAGTGAGCAAATAACTTAATTGATAACATATATCTATCGGAGAATGTCACAATGGTGAGTAGAAAAATATGGAGCATGATTGACTGTACAAAAGTACCACAAAGGATGGATTTGGAGGATCTATCTTGATTGGGGCATTTAGAGGGGGACAGGTGAGCCTGCAAGTGCTTTGGTCTGCAATCTGGGTACCCTAGTCTATGCAAAAGATTTGAAACTAGTTTTTATAGGGTCATAAGGTGGTTGGAAACCCTCGTTGTGTTTTACATCAACTTCACTGTCCTATGTTGAGTTTCTCCAATAATCTAAAATGAAATAAAGGCCTGCAAGAACGCAAAGAAAACATCAAACCCTAAAAAAGAATAATGATAGGATGGGGTTAGACAGTCCTTCACGATTAAAATGTTGGACTTACTAACTTAGGGTTACACTACATCTCAGACCCGATGTAGTTATTTGTGTAAGTGAGTGTGAACATGCCCTAGGTCTCTCTTGGGATAATCACACTTTGTGAAGTAGTGAGTAATAACTATGTGTAAAAAATTTGATAGAATGTGTGCATGGAATAGAATAGAATCCCTCCCCGTATGAAGTGTGATGAAGATGGCCTGGGCGTGTGTCTTGATGATGGATCTATGTGGATGGAAGTGATCTCCACTGTGATAAATGGATGCAACTCTTAATGGAGTGATGATAGTAAGTGATCCTAGGTACCTCATTATGGTCTAATAAATTTGTATCTATAGGGTTCCCCTAATCTAATTTCATAATTAACCATGAAAAGGGTGACCACAAGAAAAATAAAGATGCCAAACAGCTAGAAAGATCCCAAAATGTGGCGGGAAAGTGTGAAATGGACCGGGACGCCCCTAGTGGGAACAGGGCACCCACAAGTGCTGCAGTACTGGCCCGGGTGCCTCAGTTGAGGCTAAAATGAAGAGAAATGACCAAAACAGACTGGGAATGTGGCTGAAAAGGGGCGGTAATCAAGAAATAAAGTAAAACAAGATGGCCAAACAATAGGGGTTAATTAGTACTTTCTTTAGTCAACAACCTTCTAAATAGTAGTATGAAACATGGATATATAAATGTCTAAAGTACATGATTTTTTGACTACATTTTTCCCCCACATTATGTTGGTGAGTTGAAAGATCTGTAACATAAAGTAGATAGAGATGCTTATCTGATGTCCATGAAGAGTGTAGTACAAATGCGTCAAAGGAATAGAAAAAGTATGAAATGAAAAAAGGATGGAGGATTATGTAAACTAAAGATGAAAAATGGGAAAAGAAAAAGTGATGAGAGTGAACCTAGGTTGGAATGCGTGTTTAGGTGTTGTGGTGTGTAATGTACCTGCATGGCTAGTAAAGTGTGTGCTATCACAAATTATGTGTTGTTTATGTTGTTTATTGTTATTACCCCAAATTTGACTACTTTTTTTCTCATATAACCAGACTTACAAGAATAAAATGATCAAGTAGTCAAATATGTATGTATGTGTGAAAACAATATATAAAAGATGCATCCAAATGTAAATGGAACATGTGTACCTTATCCATGTCGACAAAGAGTGAACAAGGATATAATGTACTAAGAGTTTTTTGGGAAATCTCACACCACCATGGCCGAAGAAGTGTAGGGAGGAAATTCTTTATGTCGTCTAAGTTCTATCCACTTCTCTGAATGCGTGTGAAGACATATTTGTATTGTCTTGGGTTTTTGGGTTATCCAATGCCACTGGACAAAGTATTGTAAAGAGGCACACCCATTGTAATGTTCAAGCTTGTAACTGCTTCAGAGAATTTTATGGACACCACATCCTGTAAAATTCGTGTATGAGGTTTGTAGACAAGTCTGAACCCACTCATTGTATATAACTAAACCAAACCAATGTAGAACCTTTGTGTTAGTATGTATAAAAACCCCAAATCATGCTCCCCTCTTGCGGGGCACATGCGATGTCGTTGATAGGAGAATGCGGCCTCATAGGAGGATTAACCACATGTACTTTGTAACTCTTCCCTGTATGGGAAAGGGGTTACACTTGATAGAAACCAAGGTATGCACAAACAAGGATGACTATCCAAAACTAGTGTTAGTAAAAAAACACATGTATGTAATAGGACAAGTCTAAAGTATGCAGACGATGTAAAACCTACCAGGCACAGTAGTGTAAAAATGTAAGAAGACCAATAAGCCATACAAAGAGGGTGGAAATATGCGACATCAATCATGATGTCATAATAGAAGCCAAAGCCATCATGGCCACAAACAATAAAAAAGTGTGTACACAAAATATAGGGAAAATCCCACATAAAGGATGCAAACAAAGAATAAAATCTAACAAGTAAACAAGAAGTAGCTATGGAAACATGTAATCCTACAAAAAAATTACTACACATGGAACACCAATTAACATGTTATAAAAATGACCAATATGTCAAAGGGTGAATAATTAATGTAAAGTGCTAAGTATAAAATGAAACAATAACAGCTGTGAGAGATGAATAAGGATTCCTCCAATGACTAGTGTAGGAAGGGTAGAAGATGATCATCCATGTTGCATGTGAAAGATCTAAATCTGCGATCACAACTAGAAAAATGCATGAATGTGCATGTGTGGATGGTATAGATAATGACATATAAGAAATCAATAAAGCATGTGTATTAAATTGATCATGTAAAATAATAGTAAAAAAGAGTAAATACCCCCAAGAAAATATAATATGTTGTGGATGGATGCAATGCAATGCAAGATGGAATGATAAGATCTTCGTGTCCCCTAAGTGAATGGAAGTTTATTCAGTGAAGTTAATTTTTTTTTCACCCTTATCAGTCAAGAATGAACCGCAAATGATGGTGAGTCATCAAGAAATGATCAAGTAGGATGTTGTGTCTAAAATACTATGATGAACATGTAGGTGTTGTGGTGAGATGCAATTAGAAATGACATGTGCGTGAACCCTATAGCTGAAGTGTATATCACAATTGGATGAATGTATAATTGATTATTTAGCCTAAGCATATATCACTATAAGATGAATGGCTGAGTGATTATATTTCCATAAGCGTATATCACTATAAGATGAATGAAGGGAGTGGTTATGCAACCTAAGGTGTATAGCACTACAAAATGATAGAATAGGTGACAATTTAGCCTAAAGCATATGTCACTAAGCTTGAAATGTCACATGATGAATGACCGAATGATAAGTGCATGATGAATGTAACGTCAATTTGATTTATAAACCCTCTCCATTCGATTATGGATCGAGGAACTAAAGTGTGTCATAGGGTAGTGAGTGTAGCGCATAGAAAACAATGTAATATATGTGATGACCATGTGATGAGTAGAATGTATAAATATGCTATGTGTATAATGAAAATGCAAGATGTGTAGAATTTATATTATGTATGTAATAATCCCGTAGTGTAAGATATGTAGATAGATGAGTAATGTAGCATGTAGGTATGAATGTAATTCTAAAATCATATGTGATGAAGACTAGTGTACTATATAGAAAATGTATTACATGAAGATGCGCAATGTATGATATAACGTTTAATATATGAATGTGAAAATGGAACAATGTTGTAGAAGAACATAGAGAATGTATGGTGTATGGTATATGATGCAGGATATGTGAATAGATGTGGTATGTAATGACTAGAGTATAGTGTTTGGGGTTCAATATAGTAGTAATCCCTCAACAGTTAAGTTTTAACCAAAGTAAAAGAGTGTGTCATCAGGTATTGAAGATGCTAGAAAGTGTGATGATTATTCCTATGTAAGAAGATGCAAAGATGATAGACAAAAAGTGTGTGAGGTAATTCTATGTAAATATACTAGAATGGTGGGGTTCGTATTAAGTAGTATGCCCCTCAAGATGCACATGGAAGTAGCGATCAAGTAATACCATCTAAAATATCACCATGCTCATTGTAAAAATCATATGAAACAACGCGGGAAATATGATAATAAATAGTCTCTGGTTGGTCATTCAAAGAGCTGTGAACAATACCAAATAGCATAGGAAAATCTATATCAGTATGACTAGGGTCACATGTGCCTCCAATATAATCTAGCCAGGATTGGTCTAGAGTAAGGAGAGAAGAAGTACAATAATGTGCAAGGTGAACAACAAGATGGAAAACATAGATTATATATGCAACAGTGAGAATAGAAGAACCATGATACAAATGTGGATTATATAAGGGAGAATCGAGGTCCTCAAAGGAAACACCAATTCGAAGGAAACCTTCATGTGAATATATAATGGATTTGTAGGAAGTGTCAAGTGATATGTGCTCCCAATAAGAATCATTCATGAATTGAGTGCAAGTAAATGGTGAGTGTACTAAGGGTGATAGATTTGGTGAAGGTGTGGATGATAGAGCGATGTCCGTGGACTAGATAGCTACCTGATATGGAATGATATTAGTAGTAGTAATAAGAGACATAGAAGGAATCACATCTACCATACAAATGACACCCTCAAGTGGTGATATGTGAGGTGGTTCATCCATAAGTTGAGGTGATGAAAGGGTACATAAAGAAAGGGAGCGTTCTGGAGAAAACCCTGTATAAAGTATCTTAACATTCAGGATAGAGGGAATTTGTGACAAAGTAGGAGGAACAACATAGACGTTACAAATAGTAGTTTCAGATTTATGTGGAGCTTCAGTAGGTTGTGATTCAAGATCATAAGATGGAGAGGTAGGGAAAAATATTGTATTAGGAGAATCTCTATACATAACGCAGGTGGATTAATGGGTGAATGAAAATGGAGAATGTCCTATGATTCAAAAATGGTAAGAGGTGTAGCTATGTGGCGAGATTAAGGATATGGTTCCTCCTTTAGACACTAAAATTGGATCACACTCCCCTTTGATCCCTCGAAAAATAAGCACCCTTCATCACATTCACCTAGTCATGGCCCCCTTCACCCCACCAATATTAATTTAATTAATTAAATTAAATTAATAAATTATCCTCACCATATTTATCATTTAAATATCTTAATTTAAATAATATCCACATATACACTTCACTTAGACACCTCACCACGCTAACTCGCCCTAAAAACCTATTCTTAGTAAGTTGTCATAACTAACTAACACTTACCTAAACCCTAAAAATCAATGCCTACATTCCCTCTAACCACATCCCTACATGCTTACAAGAAGTTCCCAGTCTAATCCATGGGTTAATAGCATGAGATCTGAGGAAATCAAGAGGATCTCCCTAATTTAGTAAACCTAGGAAATCCTACCTTGACTGACGCCAGCTACCCCTAACCATCATCGGTTAAGCCAGAACTACCGTCGGTTACCCTTCTAACCCCAAAACAACCTTATTCTCAAGGTTGGAAGAAGGTTGGAAAAGCTTGGAAAAGTTTTCGAACATTAGCACATTCTAGAGAGATATCACATCTTCTGACAGTAAATTTCAGTAGGAACACGCATGTAAGGAAGGAGATAAAGCATCTTTTCCTACATAGCCATCCCAACAATGATTTGATCTAACCAAGCAAAGAGGTATGCTCATGCAACCCATGTAGAAGCTTTCCTTTAGTTGGTGATCACCTGCAGCCTTCAAACCTCTCATCACCATCTCTATCCCTCACTCAAAGGTATCCAGGACCAGAATCCAAGTAATTAGAAGTTATACTTCTCTAGTTTATTCCATTTCATCATTATATTATCATATTTTGTGTACCTAGCCACCCATTGACCTCCCCCAACACTCACCCCTCCATATACCCATTAAAACCCCACCAAATCCTATCTAAATCATGCAATACCTCACCCCAACCAACCAAAGTCCATTGTACAATCACAAAGGAGACCTAAATATCATTCTATGGCATTCCCAAAACTCCACAGTAACTCACACCAACTACACCCAACCACTATTGGTCACCCTTAACCAACATCGGTTATTGTATTTTCCCATATAACTCAGAACAGTGAACCACCCACCTAATTCCCTCTCACCCTCATTCACCTCTGATCTACCTGAGACCTTTGTTAGACCTACAGAGACCCAGAACTAGTTACTTGACATTTGGATCCTATTCTAACCTAGTCTGTTAGATTAGATCTATTTCTTATTGTGTTTTAAGTGAGAAACCTAAATCATTTTGAATTGCAATAGGATTTACCTTATTTAGTACATTAAATTTTTTTAAATCGTGGACTAATAGCCATCTCAGAAGTATCACACTTCCCGGATCTAGCATACGCTAGGCAGTTCACTGCATATATTGTTTAACTATTTTTGGTGGTTTTACTTTTTATTACACGTAGTTTCTTTTAGCCAAAAGGAAGATCTCACAATCAGCTATGGATTCAAAAGTCATACGCGCGCAACAACACATCGACCATCATTTTAATAGGTATTCCTCCTACGCCTGTTACCCTATCTTTTTTGTCAATACTTCAAAGAAATGATCTAGAAAATGGTGAAACATTTTGGCACGCCCAATGGGACCCATCCGGGGTTCCTTTCATTTTATTCTATTGGGCCCCTAATATAGCTCCCAAATCTTAAAGGTGTGTAGGCGCACAAGGTAGTATTCGAAAGGCTTCTTGGAGAAACCATGGCACACACGCCATGCAAAGAAAAATTTGGGACTTAGCCATTTTTGGCCTTTTGGGACAGAACACATGAAGAACGTGTTCCATTTGGATAATATTCCAGCCTGGAAACAGGGTGTCCTAGAGGGAATATACCTTGCGATAGAAAGATCCAAAAATTTAATCATGACATGGAGAGGAATGCACCTGAGATGACCCACACCTTGACACTTGGGGCTAGATCTGAGGTTGGAAAGGAGTTTGTTAGAGCTCAGATGCCTATTTATATGCGCACCCTTGGCAAAGAAGAAGGGACAAAATTGAGGTAGCGGAGCTTTACAGAATTACTGTGAGAACTATGAGATGAAAATGGGTAAAGGATTCCAGTAAGGATGTAATGGGGAATGAAATTTTTGTTTCATGAGAATACATGTATGAATCCAGACATGGCACATGACTCTGGTCTGCCCCTCTATGATACTTTGTAGCAAGACTATGAATGAGTATGATAAGGTTACCATCATGTTTACATTAAGATCTCCTTCTGTATTATCTGCATGTTTTTATTTTGCTTTTGATCTTGTATAATCATGGACCTTACTTGAATGATTAAGTATGTTTGTGGATTTACAAACTCTTGATTCTATTATTTATGTTGCATGCTTTGTTTCTATTATGACTGAAGGGGTGTAGAAGCCGTCCTGAGCTCTATAGCTCTTCATGTATGTTAAATCACTAAGTCAGAATAATGAAATATGCCTTCCACTAGACTCACATAAAAGAGAGACTCGGCTCCCTCTCGCGCACCTCAGGTGAGCGCCTAGCATCCGCTGGGTGATACGCCAATGTGCATGAGGTTCCCTTGTTCTTAGTGGGTGAAAAAGTGACTATATATTGGTTCCATTGTGGAGACCTCTTTTTGAAGTTGTAGTGGAACATGGCATTCATCACGATCTGTGCATAAAGTGAAGGCAGAGCGCTTAACACTTGAAGGTGTTGAAGATTGGTTTAAAAGCACGGATGATGAATTCGCTTAGAGATTTAGTACCGGGTCTAATTTTGATACGCAAAGATGGGTGGAAGACACTCTTTATCATGAGTTTTACAAAACCTTCTTTTGTTGTTTCCTAGTAGAGTTATTCAAATGGCTCTCAACTTATACATCTAGATCGGGGTGGTGTTATAAATCACACCCTTGGATGCAAGAAACATATCAGAACCTGCAATATGCTAATCTAACATGGACCCGTGCTATAGATCATTAGTGGAAGGGGGTATTCACTAGTTACACTTTAGAATACACCATTTGCACATATTCCTTTCCAGAAGTTTCTAAGTTCAAGTTCTTATGAGAGCCAAGGGGATCATTTATACATGTCATTCCCCTTGTGATCAAAATCTAGATGGTAACTATGGGTTTAGAGGCATTTCCTATGGCCAGCTAAACCACCCTGAGTGCTAGGAGAGGAAGCTAGGTTGGGGAAGGATGGTTGATCTGATGACTGAACAGGAAAGGGAGGAGAGATGGCTCTAGTATAACGAAGTGCATGAAAAGGAGATCAATAGACAACATGGGATTACAAGTGGGTTATGGAGCCAGACATGGTAGAAAGGAGTCGAGGTTCACGCGAAGGATGTGGAACTTGAATAGTCCGTGGTACCCCATATTGGTAAATGTAGGAGAGAAAACCTTGCAACTTCTGATGAGAGTCCATCGTGTAGAGAGAGAAGAGTCATTGGCATGCATCCGACCCCACCTAGTGACTGAACCTTGGCACTTGGTTTGTTCGAATGAGGGAAAAGTACAGTTGATCCATTTGATATTAGTGGAAGCAACCGATCAATGCCTAGAAGATACAATTTCTCGTTTCGGACTTCTATGGCTTCACACACTATTCCAATATTTGGTGGAATGTTTGGACAAGGCATGTATACAGCTGGTTTTGGAAGTGCATTGGTAATTTGTCGAGAAACTATGAATGGGAGTGGTACTAGTTCACAAACTGTCAGCCCGTAATTCAGTGGGACAACGGGAGTATTTGGCATGACAAACGCAGGCCCTGTACCTAACACAAGAGGCTATGGAGGTGGAAGTGGTGGAGCTGGTGGCTCAGGATCTAGTGGATCCGGTAGAGGAGGAAACCAAGGGGATGGATCGGGAGGACAAGGACCTCAGCCACCTCCTCAAATCTTTTTTGAGATGTCTCTACACTTGCCAGATTACAGCGGGATAGAAGATGTCGTAGAGCATATGCATAAGTGTGAGATGTTATGGTGCACGAAGGGGATCAGGACCCAGGATCGAAAGGCCAATCAATTTTTGATGACCTTGTAAGGATGCACACATAGTTGGTATAGAAAGTATGACCCTCATCAGACTGTTGTGGATTATACCATGCTGAGAAATGTGTTCTTGTCAGAATTCCACATACCTAAGTTTGAACAGAACAGCATTAGCTCTCTCAAAGAAATCCAGCAAGGAATGGCAGAGAGCATGCGGGAATATGATGTGTGGTTTAAAACTCTATTATCTAAAAAGTCTTATGATATCCACCCTTCAAAACATGCTTAGTGGTTTGTCAGAGGGTTGATCACACCCTTTAGGAGGGCTTTGTCTCATAAAACATTCACGGACCCACGCGAAGTCTTGGAAGCTAATTTACACACTGAGGCAATTGGTAGTGTTGACACTAGTGTTAGTAACTTTGTGGAAGCTTAGATTACTACCATGGCTAAGGAATTGGAGAAATTATCTTCCAACACAGTTCTAGACATTCACGGAGGGATGTGGTGCATGGATTGTAATGCAGAAGGGCACACGAAGGATAATGGTGGGATATGTACTGGGAAGGTGGTGCACGTTGTAGTAGTAAATTGTAAAATATGTCACGAGGACCATGATGCAAGTAGGTGACCCCTGTTGTAGCGTGTGATCTGTTAAAATGTGTCTTGTTATTGTAAGATATGTACCTCAACCACACATGACACCAAGGATTCTAGATTGATTGACTAGATTCATGAGGTAATTGATCTTGGTGTGTGCTAGACTGGCATTTCCAGTAGTTCCAAAGGAGATGACCATGGGTATGGAGGTGTGCATGGAAGAGGGTTTCACGGGGGATTTCATGGTCATGGTAACCATGGAGGAAGAAGTGAGTTCCTGCGTGGGACGTGTTTTAATTGTTGAGCCATAGACCATTATAAGCGTGAATGTCCAGATCTTCTACAATGCTCTTGGTGTGGAAAAAAACATAAGTACGAAGAGTGCCCAAAGTTATATGAACATATGAGTCAGAAAAATAGAAAGGATAAGGGCACTGCCATGGTGAGTATTAAGAAGGCTGATGTGCAATGGCTCCCGTGAGTAATACATGAATCAGAACTAGAGCCTGTTATGGTAACAACAAGGGCGAAATCTGCGCACATAAAGGAAGTGCCTAGGCAAAGACCTCTAGTTTCGAGAGAATAAGTAGTACATGGGAAGTAGCCAAACCCGGCTCACCAGAAAGAAGTCTACCAGGAAACCATGGACGTAATTCAAAGCTTACAAGGGGAGATCCAATAATTAAAAGAGAAAACTAGAAAATATGAGCAAAGGAGACCAGTAAACGCACCAAGGGATGACTTGGATGAAGTTAAGGAGGTGTGTAAACTATTGAGGTAGGAGAATATTATTCCCCTGCTAGGGGCATGGTTGAGAGGAAAGGTTCCACGCGCTGGGGGAGAACATGAAAGGCAGATCCTACATGCAAACCTCCCACCTCATAGCCTTGATTATGACAAAGAGATTACCTTGAACACAATGGTGGATGGATTTTTGCTTAGCAACATCCTCATTTACATAGGAGCAGAGGTTAATGTTCTCACTCTGGATGTTTGGCATCAAATGGGAAGACTTGCATTACAGCCATCTTCAAATGTGATGTTTATGGAAAATAAGACAAAGGCAATGCCCATAGGTGTCCTGAAGGATGTGACCATTACCATTAAGGGGACTAGCTTCACAGGGGATTTTGAATTCTTGGCGCTTGCTGAGGTAGATAATTTCCTAGCTCTACTTGGGTGCCCGTGGTGTTATAAGAATAATGTAGATCTCCAGTTTAACAAGGGGCACATAAGATTTGAAAACAAGGAAGAGAGGGTATTTATACCACTAGTTGATGGGAAGTCCACCCCCTATACTGAACCCCTTGGAGAGGAGGTCCTGGACAGAATATATGTGCGATACATAAGAGATCCAGAGACCATCCACCTTACAGGAGGAGTCATCTAGTTTGATAGTGCTCGATCTTTCACTGAAACTACCAGTATAGTATGTGACAATTGGGTGCATGGGACTTATGAATTGATTGGGTGACATTTAAAAGGATCAATGACCAAGGTAACCATGGCGCATACAGTTTGGCACCTGAGAGGAAAGGCAATAACCAAGTATTCTAGGGATGCATACCCTAAGGTCTTTTTGAGGGAAATAGAAGCTCATTGGAGGGAAGATGAATGACGAGGTATGCTAAGTCATGTTTTGTTAGGAAAAACAGTGAGGTGGTGGGCCACGCATAGTGAAAACTTGTTGGAAAGGTGTGAAGCTAGTAATGCGCTCACTATTTGATTCTCGAAAAGTAACATACCCACTACTATCAGGATTGCAATGGCAATGGACCCACCTCTTCCCACATCCAGGCATGTGAGAGCGTGTGGGGAGAAGGTGCAAAAGCTTTACCACCCTCCCTTTGGGTGTACAAGCTGTATTTGAAACTAGAAGGTTGTGCACGCGATTGGTATATCCATTCCAAAACACGCCGCCAAACAGGAAGTTGGTAGGAATTAGTGGCTGACTTGGTTCACACATTCGAGTACTGAAGTACCAAACAACCAGTTGATGAGGTGTTGCAGACTATCAAGTGCCTCACTTTGGGGGATTGATCCATGGAGGAAGATACATAGGTAAACTTACTTGGTGGACCTAGCTTAGAAGAACAGTTCAAAAAAGAGGAACCAGAAGACATACAATTCAAGTGCGTGTGTTCTGAAAAGGAGAAAGGAAAGATGGTATACTTTGTCGATGGAGAGGAGATGGAAAGCTTGAATTTCAACCATTTGGTTAGGGGTTGCAATGTAGTTGACACTACGGATGCATGTGCGTGCGCATACCATGAACCACTCAAAACCAAGAAAGTTAACATTGGCT
Organism: Taxus chinensis; assembly: GCA_019776745.2. Lineage (NCBI taxonomy): Eukaryota > Viridiplantae > Streptophyta > Pinopsida > Cupressales > Taxaceae > Taxus > Taxus chinensis. Next base: position 119,863,918 of record CM034147.1, on the reverse strand, counting down.
CGGAATAGGATCCTAAGGAAACTATCATTGGGGACTACTGGTCAGAAAAGGAAGTATCGAAGATCATCGATCTCTTACATGAATTTGAGGATTTTTTCCCATGCGGATACCATGAGTTGAAAGGCATCCACCATTCATTGGGGGAAATGAGGATAAAGTTGAAGGATGGTGCGCGCCCGATCAGGAAGAGGCCTTACAAGATGAATCCCAACATGCGCATAAGGGTTAAAGAAGAGCTAGATAAAATGATAGCATCCGATATCATTGAGTCTGTGGAGGAATCTGAATGGATAAGTCCAACGATGATTAGCATAAATAAGGATGGGAGGATTAGGATATGCGTGGATTATAGAGAATTGAACGTTGTTTGCATCATAGATCCTTTTCCCACCCCCTTTACTAAAGAGATTTTGGAAGGATTGCGATATTCGTTTACAGATGGATTCTTGGGATATCACCAGGAAAAGATGACTTTTGCCACCAAGTGGGGAAGTTTTACATACACAGTCATGCCCTTTGGGCTAAAGAATGTGCCCGCTATATTTTCACACATAGTGGTACAAGAATTTTAGGAATTCATCCATAGGTTCCTTCAAGTATATTTGGATGATTGGACAGTGTATGGATTGGTCAGGCACCATTGTGATAACTTGAGGTTGATGTTTGAAAGATGTCGGTAGTTAAGGATCTCCCTCAACATCAAGAAATGTATCTTTACAACTCCTTTAGGAACGTTGTTGGGGCATATCATATGCAAAGAGGGCTTACTGGTGGATCCCACGAAAGTTATAGTTATTATGGGGTTAGGGGAGCCTACTAGCCAAAGTGCCATGCGTGGATTTCCTAGACACACTGGGTACTATAGAAAGTTCATTAAGGGATACACTAAGATCACCGTGCCTTTGGAAATATTGCTCAAACATAAGAGTGCCTTTCAGTTGGGAGAGGTGCAGTAGAGGGCATTTGACACTCTAAAAGGAAGGCTTATCACTACACCTATTCTATGGTTCCCATCTTGGGATAAACCTTTCCATGTCCACGTGGATGCCTCTAGTATAGCAATGGGAGCCGTTCTTGCTCATCCAAGAGAGGGGGTTGTTGATCATCCCTTGTGTTTTACATGTAGGAACTTGACACAAGCAGAACAAAATTATACAATGACTGAGCACGAGGAATTGTCAATGATCTACGCACTCCACAAATTTAGACAATATCTGCTGGCAACTCCCTTCATATTCTACACTGACCATATGGCCTTGAATTATCTAGTAAACAAAGTAGTGTTGCAAGGGTACATATGACGTTGGGTACTTTTATTTTAGGAATTTGAATTCAAAGTGGTGGTAAAATCAGGGAAGAACAATTGGGGGCCAGATCATTTATCAAGGATTGATTCAGGAGAGGACGCGTAAAGTATCAAGGAAACCATGCTAGACACACAACTATTCATATTGCAGCGCACACCCTCAGAACTAGAAGATATTGCTATTTTTCTCAAGGAAGGTGTGGTGCCCGGAGAGATGAATGATCTGGAAAGGAAAAGGTTAGCCATACGTGCGACACCCTTCATGTTGATCAATGGGGATTTGTATAAGATGGTCTGCGATGAGGTTTTACACCGGTGTGTATTAGAACATGAGCATGTAGCTATAATAGAAGAAGCCCATGGTGGGATTGGTAGAGGACACTATGCGAGTAACGCGACTGCACGTAAGATCCTAGTCATCGGACTCTCGTGGGAGACGATTCACCAGAATTGTATTGAGTTTTACAAGGCTTGTGACCACTGCCAGCGCTTTGGAAAACCTAGAAAAAGGGATGAGATGCCCTTGCACCCCATCGCCAATGTGGATCATTTTTAAAATTAGGCAATAGATTTTGTCTGACTAATCTCACCAGTTGCGCGAAGGATTAACTCGCGGTATATCATTACCTGTATTGATTATCTAACAAGGTGGGCAGAGGCCATGCCCACTAAGGATTGCACCGCAACCATGGCTGCTAGATTTTTGTGGGAGAACATTATCAGCAGGTATGGGTGCCCATTAAGTTTAACAAGTGATAGGGGCACTCACTTCTTAAATGAAACAATCAGGATTCTATTGGTATAATTCATGGTAGCCCATCAAAATACTACCCTTTATCACCCTCAGGAAAATGGGACTGTAGAGGCATTCAACAAACTCATTAGTCACACATTGACTAAGATATGTGATGTGGGTAAGTAGGATTGGGATGACAAAGTATCAGTAGTTATTTGGGCATATAGGACAATGTATAAAAGGTTGAACAAGGCCATGCCATTTCAAATGGTGTTCAGCGCGGAGGCTATTTTTCTAGTTGAATTCATGCTACCATTGCTGCATATAGTGTGTGTAGGATGGTTAGACAATGAACAAGCACAGGAAGAAAGAATTGATGAATTGATAAAGTTGGATGAAAGGCGCTCACTAGAAAAATGGATCCAAACAACTGAAAAAGCTAAGCAAAAGGCATGGCATGACTTCCGTATTAAAAAAAAATAGTTTGAGGTTGGCCAGATGGTATTCCTATATGATTCTAAATTTCTACACCATCCTGGAAAGTTGAACGTGCATTGGTTGGGTTCTTATGTAATTTCATACATCCTTGATTCGGGCGCATGTCAATTACAAGCGCTGGATGGAACAAACTTACCTAGACACTTCAATGGGAGTAGGATGAAGCCCGATTATAAATAATTCTTCTTGGTGTTTGTAAATAAGGTAGTTTTGTCAGTTAGTTTAGAATTTCCTTTTATGCTTTTTCTTTCTTGTTTTTCCCTTTTGCGTTGTTGTCTTGTTTTGCACCTTGGGTGCCGGTAACCTTATTACTTTTTGACTTATGAATGTGCAGAGTACCGCGCATTGTTTTAGTGTGGGGTAAGGTGATAAAAAGAGGCATGAAGTTATTCTACCAGCAAGATTGGGTTGGTAGACCATTTGAATTAGCCCTGTTGAAAAGATGCATTAGGAAGGCAGATGGGTGGCAAAATAAGGTTACATTGGAAATCCACGTACAAAGGAGAGAGCTAAAAACATGAGGTATGTGAAAGCAAGCATTATAAGGATGGAAGAGGTGCCTTGGGTGCTAGTAACACACGTGCAAGACTCTTCTGTCAAGATCAATTATCTGCGTGCAAGGATTGGGCGTGGGTGAAAAACTTTTTCACGTACGGATTGGGTGCATAAGGAAATGTGCTAAAGTTAGGTTTGTCTGAAAAATGCCGCATTAAATATTGTCGTACGGTGGTAGGTAGCCTAGCCTTTAATGTATAAAAGTAGGAAAATCTATAAATACAAGGATGTGCAGTTCATTATTTTACTTTGCGAAAACAAGGAGAACAATTTTCTTTCAATAGCTAGGGTTTCGAGAGCTGACTCGTGCAAAGGAAAATCTCAAAAAATCACACGCAATCAGTCCATTAGATCTACAAACCAAAGTAGAAGTGATTCATGGGTGTGGGGAACTTTGTGAAAGAGCATCGTGATCGAAGGAGGAAAATCAAAAATTAGGGTTTTTGCTCTAGGGCATGGGGCACACGAAGAAAACTCTCGAACAACTCGAAAGTAGCTAGGGAATGAAAGCAAAGGGTAAAATGACGGCCACAAAACTAGTTGATAAACCTGTAGTACAATCCAAGAAGGGAAAGAGTAAGGGAAAAGGGAAGAAAAAAGAGGAAGAAATCCCTTTGGATACTAACAAAGAATGGTACTCAGAAATGCAATACGTGGATGGGGTTTTGATGGGGCAAGAGTGGGAGTCCCACATCAGATAGATGACCGTGATCGATTACAATCATTGGTTGAGCATAATCATGAAGGAAATGGCACTTGAGGTGGTGTACCCCACAAAAAAATGAACACCTGACGGGATACTGATCTATAGATACATAGTCAAGGTGAAAATGGAGAAGGCAGGGCTTCTCTAGCTTTACAAGTTGCAATACTTCGGGAAGCTCGAGTGCATGTACCAATGGTTAGTGACGCATGTACACGAAGATTTCTTCTACTTCGTAGGGTGAAAAATACGTATAACTCCCTAGTTAATCTCACACTTTACAGGCCTAAGCTATAAAGGGGATGCAATCATAGATGACCTCCAAAATGAGGAGGTAATTAAAGAAACCATTGTATCCCAGGATCATAAGAAGGGATCAAGGTACTATGACATCATGGATATCAGTGATCCGGTGATGAAAATGGCCATGCACCTTGTTTCTAAGTTGAATGGACAAGAGAGGTAGACCCAGGTGAGCAAGCCCTAGTTGAATGTCTGCAGGAAGGTCACAGAGGGCACCATATACAATGTCTCCCAGTACATAGTAGATGAGATCATAAGCAGCACAGAGAACAAAGGAAAGATATTATTTGGGAAAATTCTGTTAACCATTTTATTCTCAGAGATTGAGGTGGTGGATGCATCTGATAAGTTCATATGGGGTACCCCGATGAAGACCCTTCGCCCACGGACAGGTTCCAGAAGTATACTTGTGAGAAAATGACAAGGTTGCACAAGGCGTGCTTGGATAAATGGTACACGCACCTTAGGAACACATTCGGGGCTGAATGGTGAATTCTTGAGCAAGTCCTCATGGCGACCGAAGGAGAGGAAGAGTTCGTGGTATACCAACACTTCTACATTGGCAGATTCATCTTGGTGGATGGAAGTTGGAGTCCCTGGTACAAACTCCCCTTCTCATTTACTACCCAATTTTTCCAAGCTTGAGTGAACAGGTATAAGGAGTCGAAGAAATTAAAACTTAACCTATCCACCCCTGAGAGTGAACACAAAGAAATGAGAAAGAAGCTGGTCTACCCGAGGAAGCATGCATACATTGAAAGGTATGTGTTGCAGGACGTGCACATCGTAAGCCCGTTGAACTTACCCATTGCTGAGAGCACTACTACCAGAATCTACCTACGTATAAGGCTAAAGTTTGAGAAGGGTACGTCCGTAGAGAATGAAATATCCATCCCGGATGACCCCATGGGAAGGAAGAATCCAGCACCAATGCGCAAGGAGAAAGAAGGAGAAGAGGAAGAACAAAGAGTGGTGGAGAGTAAAAACATAGATGCTGTAGGGCCAAGTACCTACATCTAGAAGAAGAGGAGAATGGTGGTCATGGAGAAAACCTTAGAACCTGTGAAGCCACCATCCCCTGAAGAACCTTTAGATGAAGAAAAGAAAGCATCCCTGACCTCAAAAATTTTTGCAAGGGAAGAAGAACAAAGAATGGAGGAACAAGGGTATGAAGATATAGATGACGCAAATGCCTATCTAGGTGAAAAGGATGATGATGGAGGTAGATCAAGAGCCAATTGATGTCCATGACTCAGAGGGAGAGGAAGTAGAGGAGACAAATGATGAATTCATCTTTATAAGGAGGAAGGGATCCCAAAGGGAGGAAGGCATGCGAAGAAAAGAGAGGAGCAAAGGTGCTAGTACCAAGAAGCCAGATATTCCCAAACTCACTCAAGAGGATGTGGATGAGAAGGCAACAAGGGAGGTGTTATCTAATTTTTCACACATGGCAAGATTGGACAACAGGGTCCTATCATGTTCAAAATGAAAATAGTAGTCCCAGGAACCCATCTCCGGTTATTATCAAGATACAAAAATTTAAAATAATTTTTAAATTATGAGAGATCACCTATCATCGAAAGGCACCCAGTTTATCTCAACTCAGTGTAGAGTTTGGGGTCGAGTTGATAGAGAATCCAGTGTCAAATTGATAGTCATCTCGGAAATCATCTCGGTAGAGACTCTCCGTTGTAAGAGCTTGACGATGGTCTTGTTAATGCAAAATATAGCTCGTTGAAAATTGACAAATGAAAGGAACTGTACATGGATCTCGGTGGAGATCGATAAAAAAATATTTGAAGGCCAAGTCAGGGAGAGTCAAAGTCAACATGATGTCAGGTTTAATCCATTAATACAATGCTCGACCAACCACTTGGGAGAATTATCTTATTTGACCGAGATGATATGAAATTATGCAGATATGGGAGGTTCAACATCATTGAATCTCGGGTTTGTAATTACATAATGGAAGGACTTCTATCGACCTAGGAAGATAGTATAAGCACCATAGAATACCAATGTAAAATTGAGTCAAACCGACATCTTAAAAAGAGCTGTGAATTATAATGGTGTTCAGACCTTCCTCGGCCGAGTATTCGGTGCACAGGAAGCAGGCATGTTGCAGTATAATAAGAGTTCTTTTGAGCACTTCCAACAAGCAGGTCGTCCAACTACGTTTTTATCTGTTCAGCATCGAATCCATCCTCGAATTCAATATTTTCCTTCAAGATATTTTTATGAAAATGGATTAAGTGGCAATGATAGTGTTACCGAGAGACCTGAGGAAATTTATTACAAAGATTCTCTATCGAGATCTTACTGGTTTTACAATGTAACTCATAGAAGAGAATCTCCTAGAGGTGGAACTGTTTCATATCAGAATATTCATGAGGCACATTTTTCTTTGCAATTATATGAGCATCTTCAATGAGTCACTAAGTTCGCAAGCATAAAGGATTCTTTCAGAATTATCACACCTTACAAGTTACAGCTGAAATGTTTGCACCGAGAAAATGATGTCTCCTCACGCTGAGTGGAAAAGTGGAAATCGGTGGCCATCTGTCCAAAACGAAATCTGGCCAAATGATAACGAAACCCCACACTCCAATCCCAGACGTGGGAAATAAGGTGAGCATTTCCAAGGGAAATGTTGTGATGTCAAGCCATTGAAAATATTCTGGGCGTGGGAGAAGTTTGGGTCTACTGCCAAAAAATCGGGAGCACGATCATGGCAAGCCGCAGGTAATCCCCTGCATGGGAAACATTTTACTATCTTGCCAAGGTTGCATGGTGAAGTTGAGGCTGGGGCCCGTGAATTAATGTGTCTGAGCCATTACGTGGGAATTTGGAGCTGGTATGCCGAGGTTAGAGATTTGATGACGTAAGTCCAAGCTGTTCACTCCGTGTCAGGGAGATTCAGGCAAGCACTACCAAGTGCAAATATACCCATGGTAATCCATGATTAGACTTCCGTGAATTGGAGAAATCGGGTCAAATTACCAAGTTAAGACAATATGATGGCTATCCATCATGGTAATCCCGCACATAGGAAACATTTTAATATCTTTCGAAGGCCGTGGAAATATGGGAAAACACTGCCAAGCATGGAAATATTACGATGGCTATCTAACATGAGACTTCCACATGGGCCGTGTAAATAGGATCCGAGTCGTTGTGTGAGTCACTAGGAGAATTAAAGTGGCAGTTACAAATTGGGTGGCGAGTAATCCTCCAATTGATAAGGGAGGATGATGGAAAGATGGTTGAAGATGGGTCGATGTTGGAAAAAGTATCCAGTTTTAGGCTCAAAAGAAAGAAACGCCTTCTCATGGGATACCACAATTGCAGCTTACAGAAGACATGGGTTTCCTCACGACGCGTTGATACTATTTCACCGAATGTAACAAATAGATGTCTGACCTGATCAATTCACCTTTGCCAACATACTTCTCCCAACTCCCGTTCGGGCTCTGAGCATTCGGTGGTCGCGAGACAAACTCCCACACACCAGGCAGTTGATATGTTGCAGTATGGTAGAATCCTTTTGAACGCTTCCAACAAGTAGGTTGTCCAACTGTGTTGTTATCTGTTTAGTATCGAATAGCAGCTGCAGGAAATGAATATTCACTGCTGTGTATGATGGATTGGAATTGCGCTATTCAAGGCTTCATAAAATTTTCCTGAATCAGGAGATGAAGGTTTATTACGGTGCATAATGAAACGATTCATATTGCTCATCATGTTTTCTCCTAGAAATGAATTGAATGTGAAGGTCAGCTTTGAAAATACCGCATTTTCCATTTTGCATGCTACATCCTTGTTACTCGTATATGGTCTCTTTGAGAAACTCTGAGGGTAATAGGCAATATTTATACCATTCCATTATGTACGTCCAATCAGACAATAAAAAGTGTTCCTTTACCAGGTTCAAAGAAACTTTTTTTTTACAAATGGATGATTATACTGGAGTTTCAAGCTAATTTTATCTAGATTTATTTCTATTAGCTTTGATCCATGACTAAGGAAAAATTCATATGGTTGTTACCTGTACATTTTTCCAAGGTCCTCTTGGTTTCCCCAAGTTGTTCAATATATTTTTTGAAGGGCTTATTTTATGTGTTGCAAATTGTAACATAAAGGATCTTTTTAGTTTCTTGTAAAATGAGTATATTGTGTAGCTCACAACTACCTATGCCATACTAAGATCCCAATAGTGGGCATAATTGTTGATTGGAGCCGAGATTACAAAGTGCACTGCCAAAATACCGAAGGACTCAATGCAAACGAATTTGATTGCCAAAGCGAGGAAAGAGTTAGTGTGGGGTTCAAAATTGATTGCAACACCAAGTTAGAGGATTCGAAACTCACCGCATTGAGATTTTTGTAGACTCTATCAACATGGACCCCCCTCCTCTTCAAGTCAAACGGGTCAACGGGGGGGGTCCCGACATTATGTTGATTAAATTAATATTTTTATTTAAATATTTTTATAATAATATTTATTATTATTATTTAAATATTATTTTAATTAATTGAGAAGACTAGGTCATCAGGGAATTAATGACCCATGATGGAACCTTCTGAGGTGGTTCAACTAACTGTAATAAATACATCATCGGCCTTCAAATTAGGAATGTAATTATGACTTTTCCTCTTCTTTCTCACATATTCTTCTATAAATGTAAGTTGGAAGATCATTTCAAAGGGTTCCAACAATTCAGACAAGTTGCACAGTTAGATATCTCAGACGGGTGTATACTTTTCAAGAGTTCTCTCTCTTCTGCAAGTTGTTCTTATGTGTTGAGAGAACTTTCAAGCCTCCTCTTCAAGACTGTAATGGCAACTATTGCCTCTTCTAAATGTATGATGCATTGTGCATGTTATTGAAGCAATAAAAGTGTGTGTTTTGTGACTAATCTCGGTCCTTTCATCCTTCTATGCTTCTTTTTGCCTTTCTCGTACTTGTAGGTACACTGTGCAAGTGTAGGTTTCTATTACAGGTTCTTGGAGTTTTGTGCTTATCAAGTGGTGGAGTATTACATGCCATTGATTTGTGGTTGTCCATTCACCCTTCTTGAGTTCATCCTTCTTCACTAGGAAACTGGTATACTTCTCGGTCTGATAAGGTTTAACAAAGGGAACGTGTGTCTCTTAGTTTTTGGTATCCTGTACCCTCTCTAAGTTGCAGTAGGTGAAGTTGACCTGTGGTTTACACACCCTATTCAAATTAACCCTTCCTGAGTCTAGAAACACCCTTTATTTGGTGCATCACCATCCCTAGTATAGTATCATTTCTGTAAATCTCCTTCCCTAAAACCCCATGAAATGTTAGCATAGGACTAGATAATTATTTTTGTTACACTAGGAGTAGTACAACACTTAGTTTAGGAAAAGGAAGCTGGCCTTCTCTGGAGGTTCACCTTGAGCCCAAGTCCCACAACTTGAGAGGTGATCCCATGTGTCCCCAATCACACCAAACATCCTATCCACATCCTGGCCATTCAGAGGGTGCGGTGATTTGGCGACAACAGTTTTTGGCACGCCCGGTGGGACAGAGTTTGGTACTTCTCTTCTCACTTACACAAGTCAAAGTACCTGGCGACTCTATATCTCTGGATTCAAAATATCAGTGCGGTAACTTATGCGAAGAATTTAGACAAGAGCTTCTTCAAAGAAAGGAAAGTATTAGCATATCGAACTTTCCTTGTCTCCTCTAAAGAGAAGAAGAAGAGGTATTTCCACATCCCCAGTTATAGATTTACCTAGTAGGGGTCATTCAAGTCCTCCTTACAGAAGGTTTCCTCTACCCAAGAATAATCAACCTTTCGTTGCTATGGTGAGGAACCAAGTTTTTCCCCCTTTCAATGCAAGCAGTCCTCTTATGTTGGCTCAACATGACCCGATACATGTTGCGGCACTCAAAAGTTTACCCTTCTACATGGGGGAAACTCACGTTACTCCAGTGGAGCATATATTTGATGTAGCCAGCATCTGCGTAGTATATAATATCATAGAAGATAACGTTGTAGTTAGACTTCTTGCTATCTCTTTCAAGGGAAAAGCACTTCAATGGTTTCACGGGTTAGGTGTTGGCACTATAACCACTTGGGACGACTTGGGAGAAAATCTATGTAAACAATTTTAAGAAAAAAGTGATCACCTATCACTTTTGGAATAACTTACTACCATAAAGAGAGCTTCCCAAGAATACATGAGTGATTTCAACTTCCGATTCCACAGGACTAGGAATAGGATTCTGGCGCTTGTAAAGCCTTCTACACATAATGCATTCTTGTACTATTTGCGAGCCTTGAATAGCGATGTAGCAGTTATGATCTAGTCCATGGGAGGGACTACACTTCCTTATGCTTACGAAGTTACCATAAGTGCAGAGAATTATTTGATTCATTCTGGAAAGATAGCTCCAAGACCACCAATGCCCTTTTCTTCAGATCTTACGAATCATCAGCCTATCATTTCTCCTATTCAAGTAGACTCCAAGCAACTATATCAATCTTCCCCTACCTATTCAAATGACCTATTTGAAGTCAAGTCACTACTGTAAAATTTTGGAAATGAGCTCGTTGCACTCAAAAGGCAACAGTTTCAATACAATCATCCGTATCAGCCACAAAATCAGCAGTATTAGGCTAACCGTCCTCCTTTTCAAGGAAACAATCAGCCTCAAAATCAAACTACAAGTCAAGTTGCAAATGTCAGGCCCTTGAACTTTCAGAACCCTCTTGCAGCTAGCTCATCTAGAGCTATAGTACCTATTCAAAATAATCTAGTTCAAGACTACGAATGGTGTTATCCTTGCTCTCAACCTCACAATCAAAATCTTTGTCCCAATGGGGTTCTTAGCTAGGCCCTTATAGTTCAAAGTGTATCTACCCCTTCAGATTTAACAAACAATTCATCTTCGCAAGAAGAAGCAGATCAATCGTAGGCACCTGAAGAATCCGCTTTGCTAAACTGGCAAGTAGAATATTTTTGTGGGTTGAATATCGATTCTTCAGTGGCAGAAAATACTCATTCCAAGAAGAGAGCAATGGAGCCTCAAACTCTGGAAGCTGATCTAGTGTCCACTTCTCAACCTGGGTTACAAATGGCAATTGATAAAAATGTGGGAAATAAATCTCCAGAAACACCAGCTAGCCACGCCGCAGGTAAGGATGGTTCTCTAGGCATTACGGTACCCAAAAAACATTTTCCAAAGGAGGACCCCAATGCCCAAAAAAGTGTCATAAAATTTGGAGCAATTCCTTTCAGCATAGTAGAACAAATTAAGAAAACCAATCTAAGCATTACCATGTGGGACGCGCTCTCGATCCCTTCCCAAAGAAACCTGTTGCGAGAAGCTCTGAACAGTTTTAGTACAACCAGCAGATCACCAAGCCATAGAGTGATAAATGCTACAAGTTTGTGTCAACCAGAAGGGAAAATCATTCCTACAGCAAACAAACTACCACAATTCTACATTTCCCTAATCATTGGCTCCACTTGGTACATAATTGCATGATTGATTCTGGTGCCAGTAGCTCTATCATGCCTAAACAAATTACAGATGTACTAGGCATACAATATGTGCCAGTTGCAAGAGGGGTTGTTTAGCTGGATGGCACAATTGTTAAGACTATTGGGGTTATCAAAGGACTTCAACTTAGCATTCATGCATGTCTAAGTTTTTCATTCACCCAAGACATATCGGTCATTGATCTCCCTCCCCTCTTTGCCATCTGCCTATCACGAGATTTCACTGCCAAGATGGGTGGTTACCTATCAGCTGATTGGTCGCATATGATTCTCAAGACTCGATATGGAACCAAGGTAACTATAAGGGCAGAACCAATCTGCCATAATCATGTAGAACCCTACACTGCTAGTCCCATAAATGGAAATGACACCATCAGTGATCCAGAAGAGGAAAATGCCGATCATGAACCAACCACCCTTGTTGAAGGAGTCCCTGATACTTTTCTTGATGAAGTAAGTAGAGATCATCAGTACGATCCCTATGCTAATGTATTGGCAGAAGAAGAAGCTGGTTTGCTGGTCTTGGAAGAAACAGGATTAGGTACTTACTGTATCCATGAAGAAGATACGATCATACCACAACTTGTCAACCACCAAGTGATTCTAAAGGATTGTGGCAATTGTTCTTCGATGGCTCAAGAAGTAAGAATGGATCCAGTGCTGGTGTTATGTTAATTTCTCCAGAGGGAGATAAGTACTTCACATCTTTTCGGTTGCAGTTTAGTTGCACTAACAATGTTTCCGAATATGAGGCTCTTGTGCAAGGAATTCAGCTAGCCCAAAGGAAGGGAATCAAGGCCCTGACTATTTTTGGAGATAGTGAGTTAGTTTTTCATCAAGTTTCAGCACGTAGTGCATCCAAAAATGATCTTTTAAGATCATACAAGAACCGAGTTTGGGACCTGATTGAAGATTTTGAAGCTTTTGGAATCCATGCAATCCCTAAAGATCAAAATCAAGATGCAGAAAGGCTTGCTAATATTGGTTCACAATACAACATACCAGTTGATATCATGAAAGAAGGGCAGCAATTTGTTAAAATGGTGGTTCGACCAGCAGTCCCTGATAATGTGATTAGTTGGCAAGTGTTTGATAGTGACAAACAAATTGTCCCTTCCTACAAGAAGAGGCAAAGTTTGCTACAAAGAATCAAGATAATTTGTAGGAGTCATATGGTGAGAAAATTATCCAATTTAAAATGCAACAAGTTACCAAAAGGTTTAGTCACTTTGGAATCCATTTTCAATTCAGATGACCAAGCCATAAGACAAAGCCCTAACATGGTGGTTAGAGAAGAATATTTTGAGGAAGTCGAAGTATCAAATGTAAAGTTTCTCAGGATCAGAAAAGTGTGTACTTATAAGGAGAAAGAAGCTTTCATCAAAAATTTTCAAGAGTATCATGACATCTTTGCATGGAGCTATAAAGATCTGCATGGTTTTGATCTAGGTCTAGCTCAACATACCATTGAACTAGATCCAAATGCTAAGCCAGTTCATAAAAAAACAGAGACCAATTAATCCCAAAATTGAGCCACTAATGAGAAAGGAGCTAACCAAGCTCATCGAGGCCTGTATAATTTTTCCCATCAAGCATTCCTCATGGGTAGCCAATTTGGTGCCCGTGAGGAAGAAGAATGGAGAGATCTGGTTATGCGTAGATTTCAGGGATTTGAATCGTGCATCATTAAAAGACCCATTATCCTCTTCCATTGATGGAGTAGATCCTTCAAACAATGGTAGGAGCTCAAATATTTTCTTTTCTCGATGGATATACAGGTTACAATCAAATCCTTGTCCAAGAATCTGACCAATTCAAAATGGCTTTCACTACCAAGTGGGGCACGTATGCCTACAGTAAAACGCCATTCAGATTGTCCAATGCCAGGGGATACTTTCCAAAGAGCCATGGACCATGGGCATTTAAGGGACTAATCAACGATATTATTTTGGTTTACCTTGATGATATAACCTGTATACTCTAAGCATGCAGAAGATCACATCACGCATCTAAGGAAAGTTTTCCAAAGGTGTAGGGAATTTGGGATTTCACTTAACCCCAAGAAATGTATTTCCATAGTACACAAGGGAAAATTGTTGGGGCATGTGGTTTTAGTGGAAGGATTATCAATCGATCCAGCCAGGGTTCATTTGATTATGTCCTTATCTCTCCCAAGTCACAAGAAGGGCCTCCAAAGTTTTCTGGGAACCATAAATTTCATGCAGAGATTCATCCCTCAATTCGCAACATTGGCTAAACCACTGACAGCCATGCTAAAGAAAAACATGCCATTCTCATGGACAAAGGAAGGATGAGAAAGATTTAAAGCCATCAAAACAGCCATTTCCTAAGCTCCCATGCTTGTGAACCCCAGGTTTGACAAAGATTTTATCCTTTATGCTTTTACAGGTCAAGAGAGCATTTCAGGGATCCTCACCCAACAAAACAACAACCTGATGGAGCAACCAATCACTTTCTTTAGTCAATCCCTCAAAGACTACGAGTTCAAATACTCATTCATTAAAAAGCAAGTCTTTTCAGTTATTCGAGCTTTGAAGAAATTCAAGCACCTGTTGTCCAACAACAAGATTCAATCTAATGGTGTCTCATACTAGGTGTCAAGGATTTTTTGCTGAACAAAGAAATGAACGAAAAGCGTGCTGGATGGATCATGAAGGTAATGGAGTATGACGTGCACATCAAAGTCATTAAACTTGTTAGAGGTAAGGGTTTATGTTAGCAACTTGCAACAGACATGGAATTAAAAAGTAATGAGGACGTGACACTCCTAAATACTGATGAGGATGTTGATAAAGCTGATTGGTTATCCAAAATGAAGAATTTCATCTTCTCAGGAGCATACCCGACAAACATGGATAAAACCAAAGATGAAATTTCCGTCTTCAATCTATCCCATATGTTTTGGTAGACAACATTCTCTTTCAAAAATATTTGAGCAGCGTTCTCCTTCGGTGCATAGGACTGGAACAGGTAAGTAAGATACTAGAAGAATTTTGTAATGGCCTATTTGGAGGACATTATTCCACATGAACAACCACTACCAAGATCATGGGAGCCAGCTATTATTGGCCAGATTTATTCAAGGATTGCCCATCTTTGGGTAAGGAATTGTAAGGAATGTGCCTTTTTCACAGGTAAGCAGAAGTTGGCAACTCTTCCACTACATCCAATTCAAGTGGATCAACCCTTTGTTCAATGGGGGTTGGACTTCATAAGAATGATTAATCCTCCATCCAGTGACGGACATAAGTGGGTCCTTACCACAATAGACTATTTTACTCAATGGACAGAGGCGGTAGCATTAAAAGAGAGCAATGAAAAGGAAGTTCTATATTTTTTGGAGGGTACAATGAGAAGGTTCGGTGTTCCATTTACAGTCATTTCAGACAACACACTGGCTTTTCTTGGTATGAAATTGAGTGAATGGGCTGTTAAAAATGGGGTATACCTCAAAACTTCATCCAATTACTATCCTTAAGGAAACAGATTGGCTGAGTCTAGCAACAAAAACCTCATAAGGATTATTAAGCGCACAATGGAGACTAACAAGAGGGACTTGGCATACACAGCTTAAGACCACCTTATGGGCAGATCGGATCACACCTAAAAGGGCCATCGGAAATTCTCCCTTTCATTTTGGTATATGGAAGGATGGAGGAAAAACTCCCACTCTCATTGGAGTTACCTTCTTTGGAGTTAGCTCATCAACTTGAAGTTATAGAGTGTGATTCCTCTGACAATAAGGTTTGCTGAACCTCATGGAGGTTAGAGGAAGTACGAGACAAGGATATGAAAACTTTGGAGTAGCATCAGGCTCAAGTTAAGAAATATTTTGATAAGAAGGTGTCCAACAGGTGTTTTCAAGAGGGAGATTTAGTTCTCAAATGGGATGAAGACAGGGCCAAACCAGGTAGGCATGCCAAGTTTGATGCTCTCTGGAGTGGGCCATACATCATCACAAGTTGCAAAGAGGAAAATTCATTCCGTCTATCTAGGCTCAATGGAGAAGAACTTCCCATTCAAGTGAATGGGATACATCTCAAAGGTTGTTTTTGAGAACCGTTCCACCCCTTGTACAGTTAAATTAGGTGTTTTCCTCTAAGTTCTTATGCACATTGTTGTGTGTTGTTGTTTTGCTTTCCTTGTTGTTATGTTTTGTGTTGTTCTACACATTGTTTCACCATTGGAAGGTGTCAAGGAGAAGCAGGTTCAAGGTTTCCATAAGAGTATCAAAATCTACTTCATTCAAAAAAATTTAGTGTTCCATGGATGTCAAGCATTCAATAGATTCAGTATACTTCGTGCTTAGGCATTTTAGGGAGGCCCAGGATATCGGCAATGCTCATGGAGATTTCTGGATGTGTCAAAGAAAATCATACTACTTTCAGGATTCCAACATAGACTCCATGCCCAATGGATGACTTAAGGCTACTGGAATCATGCTTAGCAGGCAATCATCCTCGAGAGGTCGCCAAAAATGTTATCCAATTTTGCACACATGGCAAAGATTGGAGAACGGGGTCTTATCACATTCAAAATGAAAATAGTAGTCCCAGGAACCCATCTCCGGTTATTATCAAGATAAAAAAATTAAAAATAATTTTTAAATTATGAGAGATCACCTAGCATTGAAAGGCACCCAGTTTATCTCAACTCAGTGAAGAGGTTTGGGGTCGAGTTGATAGACAATCCGGTGTCAAATTGATAGTCATCTCAAAAATCATCTCGATAGAGACTCTCAATTGTAAGAGCTCGATGATGGTCTTGTTAATGCAAAATATAGCTCGTTGAAAATTGACGAAGGAAAGGAACTGTACAAGGATCTCGGTGGAGATCGATGTAAAAATATTTGAAGGCCAAGTCAGGGAGAGTCAAAGTCAACATGATGCCAAGTTTAATCCATTAAGACAATGCTTGACCAACCACTTGGGAGAATTATCTTGTTTGAATGAGATGATATGAAATTATGCAGATATGAGAGGTTCAACATCATTGAATCTCAGGTTTGTAATTACATAATGAAAGGACTTCTATCAACCTAGGAAGATAGTATAAGCACCATAGAATACCAATGTAAAATTGAGTCAAACCGACATCTTAAAAAGAGCTGTGAATTATAATGGTGTCTAGACCTTCCTCGGCCTAGTATTCAGTGCACAGGTAGCAGGCATGTTGCAGTATAGTAAGAGTTCTTTTGAGCACTTCCAACAAGCAGGTCATCCAACTACATTTTTATCTGTTCAGCATCGAATGCATCCTCGAATTCAAGATTTTTATTCAAGATATTTTTATGAAAATGGATTAAGTGAAAGTGATAGTGTTACCGAGAGACCTGAGGAAATTTATTATAAAGATTCTCTATCGAGACCTTACTGGTTTTACGATGTAACTCATAGAAGAGAATCTCCTAGAGGTGGAACTATTTCATATTAGAATATTCATGAGGCATGTTTTTCTTTGCAATTATATGAGCATCTTCAACGAGTCACTAAGTTGGCAGGCATAAAGAATTCTGTCAAAATTATCACACCTTACAAGCTACGGCTGAAATGTTTGCACTGAGAAAATGATGTCTCCTCACGCTGAGTGGAAAAGTGGAAATCAAATGGCCATCTATCCAAAACGAAATCTAGCCAAATGATAACAAAACCCCACACTCCAATCCCAGACATGGGAAATAAGGCGAGCATTGCCAAGGGAAATGACATGTTGTCAAGCCATTGAAAATATTTTGGGCGTGGGAGAAGTTTGGGTCTACTGCCAAAAAATCGGGAGCACGATCATGGAAAGCCTCAGGTAATCCCATGCATGGGAAACATTTTACTATCTTGCCAAGGCTGCATGGTGAAGCTGAGGCCGGGGCCCGTGAATTAATGTGTCTGACCCGTTACGTGGGGATTTTGAGCTGGTATGCCGAGGTCGGAGATTTGATGACAGAAGTCCAAGTTGTTCACTTCACATCGGGGAGATTCAGGCAAGCACCGCCAAGTGGAAATATACCCGTGGTAAGCCATGATCAGACTTCTGTGAATTGGAGAAATAGGGTCAAATTGCCAAGTGAAGACAATATGATGGCTATCCACCATATTAATCCCGCGCACCGGAAACATTTTAATATCTTTCCAAGGCCGTGGAAATATGGGAGAACACTGCTAAGTGTGGAAATATTACAATGGCTATCCAACATGATACTTCCGCACGGGCCGGTGTAAACAGGATCCGAGTCATTGTGTGAGTCACTAGGAGAAATTAAAGTGGTAGTTGCAAATTGGGCGGCGAAGTTAATCCTCCAATCGATAAGGGAGGATGATGGAAGAGATGGTTGAATATGGGTCGACGTTGGGAAAAGTATCTAGTTTTAGGATCACAAGAAAGAAACGCCTTCTCATGGGATACCACAATTGCAGCTTACAGAAGAAACGGGTTTCCTCATGAGGCATTGATACTGTTTCACCGAATGCAACAAACAGATGTTCGACCTGATCAGTTCACCTTTGCCAACATACTTTTCCCAACTCCCATTCAGGCTCTGAGCATTTGGTGGTCGCGAGACAAACTCCCACACACCAGGTAGTTTATATGTTGCAGTATGGTAGAAGCCTTTTGAACACTTCCAGCAAGCATGTTGTCCAACTATGTTGTTATCTGTTCAGTATCAAATAGCAGCTACAAGAAACAAATATTCACTACTGTGTATGATGTATTCGAGTCATGCTATTCAAGGCTTCATAAAATTTTCCTGAATCAGGAGATGAAGGTTTATTACGGTATAGAATGAAATGATTCATATTGCTCAGCATGTTTTCTCCTAGAAATGAATTGAATGTGAAGGTCAGCTCTGAAAATGCCTGGTTGGCCATTTTGCCTGCTACATCCTTGTTACTTGTAAATGGTCTCTTTGAGAAACTCTGAGGGTGATAGGAAATATTTATACCCTTCCATTATGTACGTCCAATCAGAAAATAAAAAGTGTTCCTTTACCAGGTTCAGAGAAACTTATTTTTTACAAATGGACGATTATACTGTAGTTTCAAGATAATTTTATCTAGCTTTATTTCTATTAGCTTTGATCCATGACTAAGGAAAAATTCATATGGTTGTTACCTGTACATTTTTCCAAGGTCCTCTTTGTTGCCCCAGTTGTTCAATATATTTTTTGAAGGGCTTATTTTATGTGTTGCAAATTGTAACATAAAGGATATTTTTAGTTTCTAGAAAAATGAGTATATTGTGTAGCTCACAGCTACCTATGCCATACTAAGATCCCAATAGTGGCATAATTTTTTATTGGAGCCAAGATTGTAGAGTGCACTGCCAAAATACCGAAGGACTCAATGCAAAAAAATCTGATTGCCAAAGCGAGGAAAGAGTTAGTGTGGGGTTAAAAATTGATTGCAACACCAAGTTAGAGGATTCGAAACTCACCGAGTTGAGATTTGTGCAAACTCTATCCACATGGACCCCCTTCCTCTTTTTCAAGTCAAATGGGTCAACGAGGGGGTCCTGACATTATGTTAGTTAAATTAATATTTTTATTTAAATATTTTTATAATAATATTTATTATTATTATTTAAATATTCTTTTAATTAATTGAGAAGACTAGGTCATCAGGGAATTAATGACCCGTGATGGAACCTTCTCAAGTGGTTCAACTAACTCTGATAAATACATCATGGGCCTTCAATTTAGGAATGTAATTATGACCTTTCCTCTTCTTTCTCACATATTCTTCTATAAATGTAATTTGGAAGCTCATTTCAAAGGGTTCCAACAGTTCAGACAAGTTGGACAGTTAGATATCTCAGGTAAGTGTATACTTTTCAAGAGTCCTCTCTCTTCTGCAAGTTGTTCTTGTGTGTTGAGAGAACTTTCAAGCCTCCTCTTCAAGACTGTAATGGAAACTATTGCCTCTTCTGAATGTATGATGCATTGTGCATGTTATTTGAAGTAATAAAAGTGTGTGTTTTGTGACTAATCTCGGTCCTTTCATCTTTCTATGCTTCTTTTTTCCTTTCTCTTACTTACAGGTACACTGTGCAAGTTTAAGTTTCTATTGCAGGTTCTTGGAGTTCTATGCTTATCAAGTGGTGGAGTATTTCATGCAGTTAAGTTGTGGTGTCCCATTCACCCTTCTTGAGTTCATCCTTCTTCACTAGGAAACTGTCATACTTCTCGATCTGATAAGGTTTAAACAAAGGAAACGCATGTCTTTTAGTTTGTGGTATCCTGTACCCTCTCTAAGTGTGCAGTAGGTGAAGTTGACCTGTGGTGCACACACCCTCTTCAAATTAACCCTTCTTGAGTCCTGGGAAACACCCTTTATTTGGTGCATCACCTTCCCTAGTATAGTTTCATTTCTGGTAAATCTC
Organism: Taxus chinensis; assembly: GCA_019776745.2. Lineage (NCBI taxonomy): Eukaryota > Viridiplantae > Streptophyta > Pinopsida > Cupressales > Taxaceae > Taxus > Taxus chinensis. The sequence goes on along the minus strand of CM034147.1, from coordinate 119,843,890 downwards.
TTTCCCTAAAACCCCATGAAATGTTAGTCATAGGACTGGATAATCATTTTTGTTACACTAGGAGTAGTACAACACTTAGTTTAGGAAGAGGAAGCCGGCCTTCTCCGGAGGTTCACCCCGAGCCCAAGTCCCACAGCTTGAGAGGTGATCCCATGTGTCCCAATCACACTGAACATCCTATTCACATCCTGGCCATTCGGAGGGTGTAATGATTTGGCGACAATAGGAGGCTAAGAAGATAATCAACACCTTGGTTGAAGAGGAGTTGGAGTGCAGCGCAGAGCTAGTCCTCATAAAATTCAAAGAAGAGTAGAGGGAGAAGAGTTAGGGTAGCCCAAAAGGCCCAACTCTTTCAGTAACTATTCCCAAGGGCATGCACACGGGAAGTAAACGCGCGGAAGGGGGAAGAACAATGATGGGTTAAATTGATGACCCCAAAAAAGTTTTGCACATGCATTTCCAAAGTACCATGTCCACCAAGGAGCTCACCACCATGGAATCCTTTGACCTTGAGGGTGGATACCTATGAATGAGGAAGATGCTATCATTGGCATTCGATTCCCACCTTGATGAGCCTGTATTCGAGATTAACCAAAGAGTGGTATTAAGGTTGTCTAAAGGAAAGGGGGATAACCCCATTATAAACATGCAGCAACTATCGGATGAGCAAGCATGTAAAGTGCTCAAAAAATTCTCTATGGAAATCAAGGCTAGGCTCTTTGGTAGGAATGACAGGGTTAGAGTCTTGGAGGACCTATTGGAGAAGAGGAAGGAAGAAGTAGTGAAGCTTACGAAGGATCCAAGCCTTGAGAAATTAATCAGCACTCAACTACAGAGGGAGCTTCAGGAGGAAAAGGGCAGGGTACGTAAATTTTCCAAGATGGTAGAGCTCATCTCCCAAGTGATTATCATGAAGCACCCAGACCTTAACCCTCCTACGTAAAAGTATAGATCTTCCCTGGAGTGCCTAGAGGACTTGACTTAGATCCTCACCATGGAAAGGAAGCCTTTGGCATTGGAGTCGACAAAGTTGGTAGCGGCATGCTTGGATAAGGAAGAAAATTTGAAGGTCGTCACGCTTTTGGTTGAGTACAACAAGGTGCTCGCTAACATAAGAATAGCTACACAAACCACGGGGGTCACCTACGACCACTATGTGGATCAAGACAAAGTGACAAGAATACTACTTTCCAATGACGAGGCCGAGCTGAAGGAATTTAGAGAAAATAATAAGGGCAATAGAGCCAAGCGAGAAAGGATAATAGCCAAAGTGGAAAATAAATCCGAAGCCATTGAGAACTGGTGAGTCTCAATCAAAACCCAGCTAAAAGAGCTCTATAAGTTCATCATGAGGAAGATGGATGCCCTGAAAGATCACACTAAAGAACTAGAGACTGTGGTGGAAACCATTACCACACAAGGGGAAGTGTTAACCTTCGACGAGGTGAGCACCTTCGTTGGCGACATCTATACTAAAGTGCAAGAGGAAGTCAACACTTGGATTACACTGGTGGCTAACCTACGATAAAACTTTCCCGTTCTTCTTCTTTAGGGAATTTTCCCCCTATTCATTTTCTCCCCCTTTCTTTATTCTTTCCCCCCATTGTTTTCCAAGGCAAGGCCATGCATTCTTTTTGTAGTGTATTATTTGAGAAGGTTCCTAAGGGTGGAGAATAGGTGAAGTGTGGGGTAATGTTGGACCCCTAATATAGCTTCCAAATCTTAAAGGCGCGTAGGTGGGCATGGTCGGAGGAAGCGCGCAAGTTAAGGCACGCAAGGTAGTATTCAAAAGGCTTCTTGGAGAACCCAGGGCATGCGCATCATGCAAAGAAAAATTTGGGACTTAGCCACTTTTGGCCTTTTGGGACAAAACACATGAAAAACGTGTTTTGTTTGGATAAGGTTCCATCCTGGCGAAAAGGTGTCCTGGAGGGAATATGCCTTGCGATAAAAAGATCTAAAAAGTTAATCATGACATGGAGAGGTATGCACCCGGGGTGACCCACACCTTGATACTTGGGGCTAGATCTAAGGCTAGAGAGGAGTTTGTTAGAGCTCAGATACCTATTTATATGTGAACCCTTGGCAAAGAAGAAGGGACAAAAGTGAGGTAGTGGAGCTCTGTAGAATTACTACAAGAACTGTGAGATGAAAATGGGTAAAGGATTCCAGTAAGGATGTAATGGGGAAAGAAATTTTTGTTTCATGAGAATACATGTATGAATCTAAACATGACGCATGACTATAGTCTACCCATCTATGATACTTTGTAGCAAGACTATGAATGAATATGATAAGGTTACCATCATGTTTACATTAAGATCTCCTTCTGTATTATCTGCATGTTTTTATTCTGCTTTTGATCTTGTATAATCATGGACCTTACTTGAATGATTAAGAATATTTGTGGATTTACAAACTCTTGGTTCTATTATTTCTGTTGCGTGCTTTGTTTCTATTATGAATGAAGGGGTGTAGAAGCCTTCCTTAGCTCTATATCTCTTCATGTCTATTGAATCACTAAGTTAGAATCATGAACTATTCCTTCCACCATACTCACATAAAAGAGAGACTTGACTCCCTCTCGTGTGCCTCAGGTGAGCGTCCAGCGCCCGCTAGGTGATAGGCCAGTGCGCATGAGGTTCCCTTATTCTTAGTGGGTTCAAAAGTGACTACATATTTATTCCTAGGAAAGGTTGTGTGTTTTTTTCCCTTCTGAAAAGAATACACATTAATTTTCTTCCTTGGTAACCCACCTTTTCTTTCTATTTTTCTCTAAAGGAAACCTTTCTTTTGGTGTAATTAAGAAAAGAACCATTTCTTCATGTTTTCTGCATTATAGTGAAATAGCATCCCTCTTCCTCTTCATAATTTTGTGTTATCCAACTTCAAAATTCAATTTGGGCTTTAAAATAAGTGCATTGTATTCTGATTTATCACATTAGCTCACATTAATTGCGGGCAACCTATACGCTGGAGGTCATGACCAGCTGATGGTTGAAAAACAAACCGTAGAAAGCACTTTCTTTCTCTTTCTTCTCTCTCTGAGTCTTACCAAATCTCACAAAAATGAAAAATACACAAATCCTTAAACAACATCTTACCTGGAAGAAGCTGTAGGTGATCACATAATCACGGCATAGTGGGCACTCAGCTCGCTGATCTGTCAATTCATACTTCAGAGTGAGGCCTGCCCCCACCATAACATACCTAAAACCTCAACTTTTAGATCTCCTTCTTCGGAGGAATCCATCCTCACCAAAAACATCTATTTCACAATTCATGTGTTAGTCCTTAAATAGCATAAGCTAAACAAACATAATAGAAAAGGGACTCCTAGGATCGCATTTTTCTTAGTGTTTCTGCTTGGCTTGTGTTTTTAGGTGAGAGATCATGTTCTTCATTTTTCTTGTTCATCCTTACATGATCCTCTTCACAAATGGTGTATTCTAGCTTCACCTGAGTTTTCTTGGGCCATATCATCATCATTCCCAAAATTCTAGGTCTGATTGTACATCAAATTTTAATTCACAACCACTTTTATTTCATCACTATTTCAATTTCAGAGTAACTGACATCGGTTACCCTCTGACTTTCATTGGTTATACCCAACTAACGTCAGTTCTAGGTCCTTTCATTAACCAACCCAAAAGGACATTTTATTCATTTTCATCCACTTTTCACATTCCCTGTCACTGCCATCATTCCCATTGACATTGTAAAACACCATCAGATTTGGCATGCCTATTGGATTTGACCTTCTCCCTATTTTTTCACTCACTGACCATTTTTCTATAGTGACTGGTAGCGGTTACCCCTGACTAGCGTCGGTTTTCCTTAACTGGCATTGGTTAGCCTGTTTCACTTTCCAACCACCATTTGGTACCTAATCCACTTTTTACCATCATATTCACCTGTTCCTATTGTTTTCTGTGTCATTTATAGAGAAGCATCCCGTCGACACTAAAATTTTCCTCTGTAATTTCTATTTCATTAATGTATGTATTAGGAATAGGATGTTGTTAAGTATAATTAGTAGTAGCGTCCGATAGAAGATAATGGTGCTGCCTGTACGACGCCGCCAATAATGTATAGTACGGAAATAGTCAAAAGTACAATAGGAATGTTGTGGTAAAAAGTAAATAGTTGTCGTAAGTGGTCCAGTAATGTTAAAATGTCAAAGTTGGGGGTAAGTAGAGAAGTAGGGTCTACATGATTAGGAATTAGAAATATTATACTGGTAATAAGGACAAGGAGTGAGGTCATAAAAATTTTGTATATTTTATTTGTAAAAAGTCTAAAAATGTGGAACCCATGTGAAATGATAAGGTTTATCTTATCTTAAAAGATAAGTTTACATGTAGAGATAAGAGTTAAAGTATGGAATATGATTCGTCAGAGTGGATTTCTTATCCTATCTTAGAGATAAGATGGATAAGCCTAGAAGTCTATAAATAAAGAGGCCACCCCCCTCATTTAGCATAGAAGGGAAGTAGTGAGAAATATTGTATGAAGTGTGTAAAGGAAGCCATCAGTTTAAAGGTGTGTTGAAGAATCCATTAAGAGGTGTAATTGTAAAGTTTCTCCCATAGTATCGGTGGAAGGCAAGTGAAGTCAATAACACTTGAAGTACCTCATGGATTACATCCACCAAACTAAAGGCTGTGCATTAGTAAATAATCATAGCACGAGGAGTTCCCAGTGAAGAATTATCATAGTGCCGAATTGGTGATGACATTTTGGTTCCGTTGCTGGGACCATTCCTCGTTGGTGGATTTCTTGGAGAGATATTCCCACTTAGTCAAAAATCAATTGGAGGGGTAACCTCATTTTTACTATGCATAGTAGTTACCATGGTAAAGTCATTTTTGCCATGAATAGTAGTTACCATGGTAAATTCATTTGTGTTGTGAATAGTATTTATCACAGTAAAGTCACTTCTTACTGTGAATAGTATTTACCGCAGTAACTTCACTTTTTACTATGAATAGTGTTTACCACAGTAAAGTCAGTTTTTACCGCAGTAAGTCAAGTTTTACCATAGTTACTGTGGTCATTTCTATTTTACTGTAGAAAGGTGTAAAGTCACTTTCTATTACAGTGATTCCAATTATTTGTGCACATAATTCTTGTTGATTGTACTTGAGGGTTGGTATTTTACGGTGGTTACTTTTGAAAATGGGGAAGATTCCTGTTTTTTCAGCCCAATCTAATGAAGATGCTTCCTCTTTCATTTAAGAATTTAAATGATCTTGTATTTGTAATGGCCTTATAAGAAGGGAACAATGGACTGAATTTTTTCCTACCTTTTTGGATGGTTCAGCCCTTAGGTGGTTTGAAACACTAGGTGATAATGTGAAAAACTCATGGGATTTATTAACTGAAAGTTTTCTTGAAGAATTTGGTGAACAACAGAGATATGAAGATCTCATGATTGATATCACAAAGCTAACCCAAGGAGAGAAGGAGAAGATAAGGGATTATCATGCTCGTGTTCTAGAGCTAAGGAGGAAGCTCGACGCCCAGATCTGGAAGGAAGGATTAACATATGGGTTGATGAATGGCATGGATAATCTCCTATGTAAGCACTTCATTCTTGGGATGAAGCCAAAGATCAGACAACAAGTGAAGTATGACCACCCAGCTACCATTGAATAAGAAAAGGAGATTGCAAGAAAGCAAGAAGAGAGTATGGAAGAGGAGCCTAAAGAAGTTGTTGCTAAAGTAGAGCCTATACTAGCCCCTTTGGTCCAGAATCCATAACCACTCTCGGTGAGAAAAAATATTTCTCCTAGTACATCTACTGAGTATGAAGATCTGCTTAGGAAGATGGGCTACTTAACTATTAATCTTCTTCAACGAAAGGAATTTAGTTCTCAGGGAGGAGATAGAGGTCCAAAAAGAAATATTTCTGAATTTTTATGTTATGGTTGTTATAAAAAGGGTCATTATAAGTATAATTGTCCAGATAGAGCTTTCTACATCTGTTAAAGGAGATAATGATAAAGGAAAAGCACCCGTGAATTCTTTTGATGTAATAGATAAGAGAAGAAATAATGAAGTAGATGTGTTTGTAACAAAAAGAAAGAAAGAAAAAGATAATCAAGATGGAAATGACCTTAAGAATATGAAAGGAGAAACTAGTAAGAAACATAGGAGAAGAAACTTGGGTGTGTAGGATTTTCTGGTTTCACAGGGGCAAGGACCATACTCTATCTTGGAAGATCTGTCCAAAGGCCTGCAAATATTACATATGGTCAACTCTTGGATATGTCTTCTCAGAAGAGGTGGGAGTTACAAAGTGGACTCAATGCTCGACGAAGGAAGGAGGTTGAGGTCCCTGTTTTGGAGGCAGAGGTAGATCCCTATGCTCCACAAGTTGAGGTATTATGTAATGGTATTTCAATTCATGATGTCTTAGTTGATGGAGGTTGCTACAGTTAAATGTAATGACCGAGTCTGTAATGAATATGTTGGGTTTAAAAATTGATCACCCTTCAACACTTATGTTAAGGGTCATTAAATAAAGGAAAAACTAAACCAGAAGGTGTAGTTTCAAATGATGGCAATATCTGTTATGGGTGTTGTATGTGTGGTAGACTTTTAGGTGATGAAAAATGGTACTGTTGCGTACCCAATGTTGTTGGGAAGACCATGGCTAAGGAGAGTTCATGCAAGAAACTACTGGAATGAAGGTTTCATGACACTTGGACGTGGTAGAGAGAGGGTGAAGATAAACATGATCCCTCGACATCATAAGGCAGAACCTGTGGATTCAAGTGATGAAACTGATGATTAGACATCCTTTGATTACTCTAGTACCAGTGAAGTTGACACTGAAGATGAAGAAAGTGAGGTTGATGTTTCAGTCATGGATATCCTTCCAGTCACACCAACTCATGACCCCGTAAAATTATCTGAAGAAGAAGTTGATGATCGTCTCCAACAAATAAAGATTGGTGATGTTGTGATGGAGAGTGAAAAGGAATCCTACCTCCAACTCTTTCGAAGGTACATACACATATTCACTTTTGATTACAAGGAACTCCGTCAAGTAAGTTGGGTAGAACATTCTATTGAGCTGGTAGATAGTGCTAATCCCATAAAGCAAATGTCATATAGAATGAATCCTAATTTTTCCAAGACTGTAAAAGAAGAAATAGATAAGTTGCTTGATGCAGGATTCATATTTGTTGTGGAGAATTCAGAATGGGTTTCTCCCATTGTGATCTCAATAAAAAAGAATGGGAAGCTACGCATTTGTGTTGATTACAGGAAGCTCAATAAGGCAACAAAGAAGGATCATTACCCTCTTCTATTTTCAGATCAGATCTTGGACGAAGTAGCTGGCCAGGAGTGCTATAGTTTTGCTGATGGATATAACGGCTACAACCAAGTTCGTATAGCAGAGAAAGATCAGCTGAAGACCACGTTCACCACTCCTTGGGGAACATTTGCTTATAGAGTTATGCCTTTTGGGTTGTGTAATGCTCCGGAAACATTCCAGCATTTGATGAATAGGGTGTTCGAACCCTACATTGGGACCTTCATTAGAGTATTTCTGGATGATTTTTACATCTATGGGAGTAAGTTGGACCACATGTACCAAATGGAGACAACATTTCAAAGGTTAGATGAAGGACAAGCCTCACTAAACGCTACAAAGTGTGTCTTTGGACGTTCTAAAGGTGTTTTGTTAGGGCATGTTGTATCCAGAGATGGTATTGGTACTGATCCTGATAAGTTTCAAAAATCAAAGATTTACCATTTCCTATGAATAGAAGTAAGTTGAGATCATTTTTAGGCCATGTGGGTTACTATAGAAGCTTCATCAAGAATTTCTCAAATATTGCACAGCCACTAACCCAATTCTTGAAGAAGGATGTTACTTATGAACTAGGAAATAAGGCACATGAAGCTTTTGGACAACTGAAGGAAGCCCTGGTGTCTTCACCTATTTTAAAGAATCCAGATTGGTGCAAGCCATTCATTGTGTACACTAATGCCTCAGATGCAGCACTAGGAAGTACTTTGAGCCAAAAGGATGAAAATGGGAATGAACATCCAATTTACTTTGGGAGCAGACAAATGAGCAGTGCTGAGGTAAATTATACTGTAACTGAAAAAGAGGCTCTAGCTATCATTTTTGCTGTAAAGAAGTTTAGAAATTACTTGCTAGGGCAGAAATTTATAGTTGTAACAGATCATCAGGATCTAAAATATATTGTCAATAAGCCTAACCCATTAGGGAGGATAGCAAGATGGATAATTTTGCTACAAGAATTTGAATTTGATATTATAGATAGGCCAGGAAACAATCATGTCAATGCAGATGCACTCTCTCGAGCCTATAATGGTTTAGGATCATCTTGTGATGATGATGATTTCCCCGATGCAGCCTTGTTCTCCCTTGACACAATCCCTAGTGAATACATAGATATTTAGAATTATCTGAATGAATTCAAGTTTCCTGACTGTGCCAATGCAAAGACTAAGAGAAATATTACTCAATCCAGTCGTCCATATTCTATTCTGCATGGAGTATTATTTCGAATAGGACCTAATGGACAGTACAAGAGGGCAATTGGATGAGATCAAGGGAAGGAGCTGCTAGAAGAATTCCACAATGGTACATGTGGAGGGCACTTCTCTGGACAACTTACAGCAAGAAGGATCTTGGATGCAGGTTATCACTGGCCCACTCTTTTTAAAGATTGTTATAATTATTGTAAGACATGTGATATTTGTCAAACACATGGTAACCGTAAGACTTCATCAGCTCCATTATGCCCTATTCTTCCACTTGGTCCCTTTGAAAAGTGGGGAATATACATTATAGGTCCACTTCCAACTACCCCACGCCAAAATAAGTATATTGTAGTTGCCATAGATTATTTAACCAAATGGGTTGAAGTTAGGCCATTGAAAACAACTTCCATGGATGAAGTGGCAAGTTTCATTTATGAACGCATTGTCACCAGATTTGGTTGTCCATTACAAATTGTAACAGATCAAGGAAGTCACTTCATTAATGAGGTGGTAGAAGCCCTAGTCAATAAGTTTTCTATTAAGCACATGAAGGCAACAACATACGAGCCAAGCACAAATGGACAGGTGAAATGAACAAATTTTGTGTTGTGTCAAATTCTAGCAAAAGATGCATCCTTATAGGTACATAAGTGGGATAAGAGGATTCATGCAGCATTGTGGGCATATAGGGCAACATCAAAGTCAGCAACATGATACTCCCCATTTCAGTTGGCTTATGGCATTGATCCAGTTCTTCCTATTGAGTTTGATATTCCCATGGTCAGAGTAATGGAAAATGAAAGAATGGATGAAAGTGATTTAGTAAAAGAAAGGTTGGTACATCTTCATTTGCTAGAGAAAATGAGGGAAATAGCTAAGGATACAAGCTATAAGAAGAAAATGAAGCAGAAGGAATACTTTGATCAAAAGATCTGGTGGTCTCCATTTCATGTGAATGACTTGGTTCTAGTATATGATTCCAGATACAAAAAAAGAAGACAGAGAAAATTTCTTCCAAAATGGATGGGGCCCTACAAAATAGCAGTTGTGTATGAAAATGGTACGTACCGACTGGAGGAATTGGATTGCACTCCCATTACGAAATGGGTCAACCACGACAAATTGAAGATTTTCCAAGCACCAGAAGAGTCTACTTCGAGGACGGAGTAGAAGCTAGGAAGGGGGAACATGTCGACACTAAAATTTTCCTCCGTAATTTCTATTTCATTAATGTATGTATTAGGAATAGGATGTTGTTAAGTATAATTAGTAGTAGTGTCCGATAGAAGATAACGGCGCTGCCAGTACGGCGCCGTGAATAAGGTATAGTACGGTAATAGTCAAAAGTACAATAGGAATGTTGTGGTAAAAAGTAAATAGTTGTCGTAAGTGGTCCAGTAATGTTAAAATGTCAAAGTTGGGGTAAGTAGAGAAGTAGGGTCTACATGATTAGGAATTAGAAATATTATATTGGTAATAAGGACAAGGAGTGAGGTCATAAATATTTTGTATATTTTATTTGTAAAAATTCTAAAAATGTGGAACCTGTGTGAAATGATAAGGTTTATCTTATCTTAAAAGATAAGCTTACATGTAGAGATAAGAGTTAAAGTATGGAATATGTTTCGTCAGAGTGGATTTCTTATCCTATCTTAGAGATAAGATGGATAAGCCTAGAAGTCTATAAATAAAGAGGCCACCCCCCTCATTTAGCATAGAAGGAAGTAGTGAGAAATATTGTATGAAGTGTGTAAAGGAAGCCATCAGTTTAAAGGTGTGTTGAAGAAGCCATTAAGAGGTGTAATTGTAAAGTTTCTCCCATAGTATCGATGGAAGGCAAGTGAAGTCAATAACACTTGAAGTAACTCATGGATTACATCCACCAAACTAAAGGCTGTGCATTAGTAAATAATCATGGCACAAGGAGTTCCCGGTGAAGAATTATCATAGTTTTGGATTGGTGATGACAATCCCTACCTGATTAGTACTAGTTCACATGGTGCTGACTCGAAGAAAAGCAAGCGGACTTATGTTTCATGCCATTTTTTAACCACTCTCACCTATCACTATCACTACCAAAGATGAGGATTTTGCACAACTCCTTCACCAAAACCCTGTTGCCTTGCAGTTTTACCTTTCCCACTTGTCCACTCAAGATGCCTTGGGTCAGTTGATATATGGGATGCCCGTATCTATCCCACTGACTCTCTCTCCCACTCCTGCATTGGTCTAATCTAGCTCTGTGTTAGCCACATCTACCTTACCCCCAATCGTTTCATAGCTAGGTCCTATACCTACTATGAATTTCACATCTGCCACCTATATTACCCCCACCACATCCACCATACCCTCGACAACTACCCAAAACGTAACCTCATCCACCCCTAATGTCTCACACATACCTATAGCTACACTACCACCTCCTGTGTTAGTGACCCCTACCCCTTTTCAAAACACGGTCCTTTCCATTCCACAATAATTATCCCCCATTGCCACTAGGGTTACCACGACCCTTCCACCTCCATACACATACTATCATCCACCTTTCGTTTCATCCATTCTTCACTCAGGGTACGTACCTCCTATTTCACTGCCTTCTTCCCAATCAACCTACATGGCAGCACCATACACTGGAGTGCCACCATCGTTATATGCCCAAAACCAACCCTCTCATGTTACAAGAGGTACCCAATCATCACAACCTACCAACGACCTAATCAAATTGAGGTTGGATAAGATGCAGACATTAGAGGCATCAGTTTCTGGCTCCCATAACACTCTCACCTACGACGAGATTTGCAATGAGCCCATCCACCCATCCATTCCTATCCACCCATACCCCATGCATTAGGAAATTCCTAAATTCAATCATTTCAATAGCAGAGAAGACCCACAACAACATTTGTGGTCATTCAAACATAGGTGTTATCTGATCACTCACGATGATGCCTTGCTCTTAAGAACCTTTCCCATGTCTCTAACTGGACATGCATTAGATTGGTATAGTGGGTTACCTAAACACTCTATATTCTCATTCAATCAGGTAGCCCAAGCCTTCTTAGATCATTTTTCTATCAATATCGTCAAAAAGGTTACCATGACCGACCTATACTCCACGTGTCAGTATGAGGACAAATCTATCACAGATTGTTTCACTCGCTGACGTAGCTTGATCAACCAACTTAAATTCCAACTGCCATAAATAGAACTCATTGAGATCTTCACATGGGATTGTGCTAGGCATATCTCACTGACCTTGCAGGTCCAAACCTTCTGAAAATTCGATGAAGTGTTCACTATGGCACGAAAGTTGGAGATTTGGGCCATCAAAGAGAAATAAAATCAATTACGCAATAAGAATTCAACATTCAAATTGAATGATACATCTTCTTATTCCAAACCACAAACCTATTATTCAAAATCTAAGGGCACCACTAACGCAATGGTACTCAAAGCCGTCCCAACTCATCTGTCAAATCAGGCTACCCCATCATCTAATCTCTCACCCATCCAAACTTTTCAATTCAGATGAGAGCAACGGAAATACACCCCAATTGGGGAACCTTACTCTTTTTTCTTGAAAAAAATTATCAAAGTCATGGCCATTACCCTTCCACCCATAAAATAACACACTAATTTTTACCCTGTTCACCCCATGCCCACATGGTATAAAGAACATGAATTCTATAACTATCATCAAGTAAAGGTTCATAGTGACAATAATTGCATCACTTTCAAAAATATTGTCCAAGAAATTCTCGAGAAAGGAAAGTTAACTATGGATAATCCTAATGCACCTTCCAACCAAAACCTACACATCTTCAAGAAACCATTTCCCAACCATGCATCTTCATCTGATCAAACTGGTGAGACCTCAACTCTTGATACCCATACCCACGAGGTCCACGCTATCTTTAATGACATACTTGTTGCCTCCCAATTACCTCACATTCCTTCCATAGAGGAAATCATAGCCCAAAATCCTCCTTCCGCATCGGAACCAACCTCCCATGTTCATTCACCCACAGAGGAACATCTTTCATCTCCTTCATCACCTATGGGGGAGTCCCCCACTAACATCAAGACCATCTCACCCCTCTCTTCTCCACGTAGAGAACCTTTACCCACAGTACCTCATACACTCATAGAGGAGAACCCATTACCTCCTCCACCCACATAGGACCAACCATCATCTCCTCCACCTATAGAGGAGCTCCCATCATCTCCTCCACCTATCATAGACCCAATTGAGATACCTTTTTCTCTTGGTGAGCATTCTCCATTAGCTACCCAAAATCCTGTAGACCTACTTTTGGCTCTCCTACCCACGAAAGTAGAAGCTAGCCAATTTCCTGTCTCGAAGACACATTTTACAAGAATTTCCATTAGGTCCTCATTAACTCCACCTACAGATGTTTCGTTCTCACATTTGGCTGATCACTTAGATTATGTGGATATATCCTTACTATGGGGAAGCATTTTTCTTCCTATCTCAAGGCAAATGCGGAGGTCACTTGCTGATACCTCTAGTATCTACCCAAAAATATTTTGACTAATTGATCCAAACACAACCACCTCTATCACAACTCCTTCCATGACACCTGTCATAGCTCAAACCACATCCTTACCCATAGCCCAATCTATATCTAAACCCAAACCCACACCTATGACATCATCCTTGACTAAACCTATTACCACTTTAGGGGTCACCCCGACTACCAGCCTTACTCATCCACCTATCAAACTGGATTTAGATACATCCTCCAAATACAACACCACACCTACACCGACACCCAAACAGAAACACCACACCCATAGAACTCATGCCCTAGCTGTGCCAATCACACCTGTACCTGTCCCATCCATCTTAGGATCTCAACTTCCCCACATGGTCAAGAAACATCTACCCACCAATAAACCAAAAACACAACAACCCATTCCTTCCTCACAAACGTCTAATCTCCCCACATGCCCAACATGACTTACACCAGCACCTGTAACATCTTTACCACCCATACCTCTAATACCCTCAGCTATTACTTCACTACCCATTACACTTTAGTCAATGTCTCTCACACCCCAAACATGACCCGCATCCTCTACTTTCACAGCACCTTCGTTATCCCCGTGGGTAACTCATCCTCTTCCCCCATCTTCTTTTCCTTCTAGACCTCATACACCCATATCACCTTTACCCAAGAAGGTACAACCCAAAAACAAAACTCCACTACCCCACAATAAGGTAGTCAAAGCAACCACACACCCTCTTACCCATCCATTTATGATACCCCTACATAAACAAACACGATTGACACCCAAAACCATGCCAGCACCCAAAACCATAGCTCAACCCGCTCCTCCTCTTCCAAACACCATTCCTCAATAATCAACCACACCTACACCCAAACCCATGCTCACTTCCCATTGTGATCCACTAGCAGGGTCCTATGCCAAAATTTTAACCAAAATCCTTGAGACTTCTGTCATCACATTACCGCCATTCAGGCCTTATGACCCCCTCAAACCCAAGCCAAAAGGGTTTGATGATACTAAAATTTTCACTTACCATCATGTGCCAAGGCACGTTGTGGAAAACTGCAAGGCCTTAAAAACCGTCCTTATCCTATTGTGTCCTCCAGAAGCCAAATTTGAAGATGAGGACCTTCTCAATGAGGATCCTACTTCACCAACACTCATTCCCACACTTGCCACTCAACAACCACAACCTCCACCCTCATAGCTCCTAGAGCCACCCCCAAGATTTTAATTTAACATGGTTTGCATCCGAGAACTTGCCACACCGCCACCCAAATGTCGTTGCGCCCAACTCACCTCACAAGGTTTTCCTCCTTTGGTAGGTTTGTTCTTGTCGTGTCGTTATACCACTCACCCTACACCTTCTCCGTTTGCCAACTCCCCTTAGATCAACATGATACATGTCACTACACATGCTCAGAAGGATAAGGGTAAAGAAAACGCAACTGACCCACCAACCAATCCTATACCCAACATACCATCTGCATGCCTACCTAAAATCACTATCCGCAGCCCTATGTACCCCATTTCTAATGGTGTCACACATCGCACCATGCCCAAACAATTACACCAGTCTCCACTCAAAATGTCCTTATATGACCTCATCTAAACCTCAGAATCCCATCGTCAAGATCTCATCAAGGTTCTTCAATCTATTGAGGTTTTATGCAATGACCCTACACCCATAGCCTCCATTATCACACCCCACCATGTAGCCTCTCTCACAAAATTACCACCTTCATCTTCACCCCACCCTATTCACCAAGTGGCCTCCCTTAGCTTCTCAGAGGAAGAGATCGTGCCACACCAAAATGATGACCCAGACCAAGCCCTCTTCATCTCTATCCACATCGATGACATACGGGTATGCTATGGGATGATTGATTGGGGCACTAGCATTAACATCATTTCATCCCATGCATTCGCTCAAATGCACATACCTGATAATTGCATGCATAAACATCTGATCATGTTACATTCATTCAATGATGCTATCACCTCTCAACTAGGTACCGTCATCCTCCACATTCACGTGGTCCCCTGTACTGTTTCAGAATTGTTTTACATTTTGGAAGGGGAATTCCAATAAAACCTATTGCTTTGCAGACCATGGATTCCTGTCATGGGTTGTGTTCCTTCCACTTCACATTATTGTGTAAAGTTTGAACATGAAGGACACACCTATACCAATCAAGTTGACCCATCACCTTTTAAAACATGCAACATGCTTTACCAACCCAACGATGTGCTCATACATATTAAACCAACTACCTCCACAACTGTTACTTCATCACCTACACTTCCACTTACCAGTGTAGTTACTTATTCTACCACACATACCTCCTCCATTCCTACCACTGCCATAACCTCCACGACTGACCCATCAGCTTCCCAATCCATTAACTCCACCTCCGCATTGACCTCTGACACATCATCCATTCCAGCTACGTACATACCAACCACTGATCCCCTGGAAGGTGTTTTTCAAATCTTCACTCTAGGGGAGTACCGACTATATAGTGTCAACACATTCCTTACTCCACAAGAGTACAAAAGTATTCACCAACGCCCTCATTATGATCACCATATAGGAGAATGTCTCCTATATGGTCCTCCTCACCTTCGTACTAGTCTCACCTATGGGGGACTTGATACTACCACTTACAAACCCAAACCACCGTGACAAAATCACCCCTTTTCCACTAACTTCCAATCACTTACCAATCACTGTTTCACCCACACCTTCCTACAAAAATGTGCGTGGAAGGGTTTTGGTTTTGGATTTTATGAGTAAGGCCACCATACTGTTACTCCATGTACCACCCAAAAACATAATGACTGTCGTGGTATCTGATTTCCTAAACCACCTACCAAATAGGTCCACATTGAACTCATTAAGGACACTAACCCTTCTCCACCTTCTTCACCCGCTCCACCTTTATACTCGCCTTCACCGAAGGAGTTGATGGATCCTGAATCTATCCCTCCTAACTTTTATTTTTTTCATCAACACCATTTCCTTGGGGCCTCTAGCTTATCAAGGTGAGGGCGATGCCCCTTCCACTCTTCCCTTCCTGTATCCTGAAATGATCGATGACAATACACCTTCAATTAACATCATTCAATGCCAGGATGTTGAATCCATACTCACCAACCTTGGTGCAGAAGACTCATATATTCATCAGTCATTACCTTCTGAGATGTAAACCATGTTGAATGAATCAAATATCGAGATCAACATTCATACTCAAGATGACCCACACATCCTAAAGATCGGACAATCTTTAGATGTTGTTGAACAGGAAGCAATCACTTCTTTTCTCAAGGATCATAACCTCACTTTTTCTTGTTCTTACGTAGACATGCCTGGTATTGACCCCATCATAGTAGTCCATAATATTGTCACCATTCCTGATGACAAGCCCATTAAACAAAAGCTGAGGAAAATGCACCCTTGCATTTCCCTTCTCATCAAAGAAGAACTTAAGCACCTTCTTTCTATTTCCTTCATCTTACCCATTGATTATCCTCGTTACATTTCTAACATTGTCCCTATCACTAAATTGATAGGGGGACTCTGCATTTTCATAGACTTCCGTGACCTCAACCTAGCATGCCCAAAAGATGACTTTCCCTTACCTGGTATTGACTAGCTAGTTGAATTTACTGCTGGCCATGAGATGCTATAACTCATGGATGGATTCTCAGGTTATAACAAAATCCTACTTTCCCCAGAAGATCAACACGAAACCTCATTCATCACCCCTTGGGGGACCTTTTTCTATCGATTCATGCCTTTTAGCCTTAAAAATGCTGGTTCCACATATCATTGGGCTATGACTTACATATTCCATGACATTATGCATCACATATTGGAAGATTACGTGGATGATCTCTTGGCCAAATATAAATGCCGCTCTGAGCACCTAAGCATCCTCAAAACCATCTTTAACCATCTTATTAAATATTGTGTCCTCCTTCAGCCAAATAAGTGTGTCTTCACAGTTCTCTCAGGAGAGCTCCTAGGATTAATCATTTCCCTCCATGGTATAGAAGTTTACCCTACTAAAGTCAAGGCCATTCTGGAAATGCCTCCACCCACTAACCTTAAACAACTTCGTAGTCTGCAAGGTAAGTTGCAGTCTATTCGCCATTTCATTTCACAATTATCGGATCGGTGCCAACCGTTTCATCATCTTCTCAAGAAGTATGTATCCTTTAAATGGGATGATAACTACCACAAATATTTTGAGGCCCTAAAACACTACCTTCTCCAACCAGCCGTACTCATCCCACCTAAAGACAATCAACCTTTTTACCTATACATATTTGCTACCGATCACTCCTTGGGAGCCATGCTCGCTCATCGCAATGAACAACATAGGGAGCAAGAGGTTTATTATATAAGCCATACACTTTTGGACTATGAAACCTGATACACCCATCCTGAAAAAATTTGCTTAGCCTTAGTGTTCATTGCCACCAAACTTTGTCATTACCTACTCAACCAAAAAACCTATGTTGTGACCAACACCAACCCCTTACACTTCATGTATGCCAAACGTTATCATAATTAGCATGTCGCATGATGGTTTATGCTTTTAGCTGATCTTGACCTCGAATTCATTCATTAAAAGTCCAGCAAGCGCCAAGCTAGCGCTGAATAATTGGATGATGCACCTATTCCCGGGGATCAACCCTCTAATTTTTACATTCCAAATGAGTTGATTACTACCCTTTCCCTGGACGAACCCCCTTACCAAATGACACTCTTCTTCGATGGTTCCAAGTGTCAGCGTGGGGGTGGGGTTGTTATTATCCTCATTCCCCTTTAGGGTTAACCCATGCCTTTGTCTTTCAAATTAGATTTTGAATGTACCAACAATATTTCTGAATATGAAGCACTCGTACTCGATCTTCGAGCTGCCTATACCATAGATGTCAAATCAATCAACATCTTTGGTGATTCTTAATTGGTCGTAAACTAACTCAATGGTATGTACCAATGTTGTAACAAGATACTTCAAAAGTATAAACATCATGTAGACATACTTTTGACCACCTTTGATCATTACACCCTTCAAACCATCCCACGTTTAACCAAAAAAAATGTAGATACTATGGCCTTCTTAGCTTCTCAAATACCAACTTCACCCACCGATTCTATAATATTTTTCACCATACAATGACTCCATTAACCTTCTTATTTACCTCATTATGTTTAGTCGATCGGAACTGCTACCCCTAACCTGAGTGACCTTTGGTGCAAAAAATACTCTGACTACCTTTCTCTCTCCATCTTACCTCCTGATCTCACCCGTAATGGACAACGAGCCTTCATTAAAAAGGTCTCTCGTTACGTCATTCTGGGGGGCCTCCTCTATAAGTGCATCTTTAATGGTATTCTTTTACGATGCCTCACAAGTTCTTAAATTCCTTTTACCATTAAGGAAGTTCATGATGACATATGTGGCAGTCATTTCAGTGGCCTTGCTGTTGCTAAGCTTATTCTTTGCCTAAGCTATTATTGACCAACCCTTAACCATGATTGTTTTGACTATGTTAAACGTTGTGTAAAATTCCAACAACATTCCAATCTTCATCATGTACCCAGTCATGCCTTACAGGTCACCCATGACCTTTAGATCTTGTAGGAGAAATCAACCCTTATTCTTCCCAACGATATAAATGGATCATTACCACTACCGAATACTATACAAAATGGGTGGAGTCCATACCACTCATCTCCATGAAAGCTAAGAAAATATGTGAGTCAATTAACAACCACATCATTTGTCACTTTGGTGTTCCTCATCACCTCATCACTGACAATGGAAAACAATTCAAACACAAAATTATTGCAAAAACATTGTGACGCCTTTGGAATTCATCTTCATTTCTCATCAAATTATTACCCTCAAACCAATGGCCAACTGAATCCACTAACAAAAACTTAAACAAAACTCTTATGAAAGTGGTTGATGATACTGGGAAGGATTGGCATACGCACATTAATTTTTCCTTCTGGGAATACCACACTAGTATTCACACTTCCACTACAGCCACACCTTTTTATCTGGTCTACGGTACAGAGGCAATCCTACCTCTCGAAGTCTAGATCCCCTCACTCCGCATTTCTCTCCATGACATGCTCAATGATGATGACTTTTGTCAGGACCGTTTAGCACAACTAGAGTTATTAGACGAACGTTGTCTTAACGCTCTGGATCACCTTCAAGTTTACCAAAAATGTATCAATTGTGCCTATGAGAAATGTGTCCATGTATGAACCTTCAAAGGTAGTGACCTTGTCCTGAAAGAAAATCAACATGTAACTAAAGAAAGAAAAAGTAAATGAGGAAAATTTTCTCCTAATTGGCTTGGACCATACATAGCGACTCATACCTATGGATAAGGTGCTTATCATTTATCCTCACTCGATGGTAAACCATAACATGAGCCCCTTAGCACCTTGCATCTTCAACCATTCTATTGTTGACTTGTAGTCCTACCTCACTTTTTTCTCTTTCCATGCTCGTCCCTTGAGCGCTATTCACTCCATACACCTCATTAACGATTAAACAAGAATCATGTGAGTACCCGTCACTTGTGATCTTCTCTTGAATAAGTGTACCACGGCACTACACATAGCATGATTCTCATGGATACTTTTTGTCTACCTTTAAATGAGATCCCATGGTCATTTCACCTTGCCTTTTGAACAAGAGCCTTATTCTCCACCTTGGTCTTGTCCATGACTTCAAAGACCTCACATGGGACCAAAATCCTTGAGTAAAAATTCTAATAAAAAGATTACTCCCTCAAAAGGACATATTCCTCTCGACAACTACTATTATAACTAAACTTATCCCTAGAAGGATAGCTATGTAAAGCTTTTACCAAAAAAACAAAAAATAAAAACAAGAGCAACCGAAGCTTCCCGCATCAATCAACTTCATGAAGACCTCAAGGAGTTCAATTTTTCCCATATATATTTCCCTCATCGATCAATCTATCTCCACTATAAGTCAAAACACTCAACCTTTTTGTCATGGACTTTCCCATTGTGAGCTAGGTTCTCTTGCTAGAAACACATGCTACCTATACCATATATAAAAATTACCCACTTTTCACCCTGCAAACCTTGCCCACTCTCATTTCCTACTACCTCAAGGGACTTCTTAGAACTTATACATTTGGTGATCATGTGACTACTTTTCACTGTAGAACATTCCATCATGCAATGTCTTTAGGGTCTTACATTCATCACTTCCGCCAAGGTATGATCTACTCAGTATGATCCTATCCAATCAGGTGGCTTTATTGCCCCCTCTTATATTTTAACCATCTTTGTTTACGTTTTGATTACCTTATATAGGACATGGTCCTCGATGCTTACTTTTGGGGTAATCTCCTTCTTTCACCACAATCACCCTCACCTACATCATTTTACCTATAATCTACCCACACCTAACAAACCTAAAGCCACAACATTCCTAAAAACCTACCAACTCATTTTCATACCTCCTCATATTCTTATCTAGCTTATGGGAGAACTACATCGGTTTGAGGTCCCTTTTTCAACAGGACTATGTACGTAGCACTCTGAGGGCATGGGGCCCTTGGAGGTTAGCTCGGCCATCCTTTACCCTAAACAATTCATCTTCCGTGTACCTCACATTACATCACACCTAACTTCATTTCCCTTTTATACCCAAAATTGGAAATTAAACCACATACATAACAAGTTGTTTCATATTTTAAACATTATCACAACATACATTTATTACGCCTACCATTTCTCTATCATCACTATGCATATATTATACCACATCTCACATATGACCCATAGTATCAATAATTGCATAAAATAATGAATCACAACTTCACTTAATTTCAACTCAACCATGCCTATAACCTGACTCAACCATGCCTAAACTAACCTGACTCAATCCATGCCTATAACTTCACTCAATCCATGCCTAAACCAACTTGACTCAATCCTTTCCTATAACCTGACTCAATCCATGCCTATGACCTGACTCAATCCATAACTAAACCCACCTGACTCGATCCATGCTTGAACCAACCTGACTCAACCATGCCTGATGAACCTGACTCGATCCATGCCTAAATTGACCTAACTCGATCCATGCCTATACCAACCTGACTCCATCATGCCTAACTCACCTAATTTCCATCCATCTCAACACAACAAATACATATCTCATAAACACATCAAGACATCAACAAAAGCCATGTATTTCATCATATAAGGAAATCAATGTGTATCTCAACTATACATGGCTATCTCATCATGACCATCATCTCAAAATCATCAGTACACAGGCCGATATACAATACAAAATGTCATCGGCATGCAAGATGGTCTCATTTATACAATAAAATAATGAATCAATACAAAATTTTATCGGCACACAAGCGGGTATATGCTCGAAATATAAAAAATCACTCATACCTCCTCACAGTCTTCGGCACGTAGGCCAGTATGTGATCAACACTAAAAATATCTCTCGGCATGCAGGCCGGTATATATCACACAAAATATACCATCTTTGTATCACCTGTACCCTCAGCCTCCTAGGTCCTTGTTTTCGCCTCAACTGGAGCTGGTCTCTGTGCATTGGTAGCCTCTACCTGATCAGGCCTCAGAGCTCACTGACCCCTAATGCTCTCCACATTATGAGTGTGGGATCTTGTCCTCTCACTGGATGCCTGTTGTGCCCTGTACTCGGCATAGGATATGAAGTCTATCCCAGCCGTCATTAGTTGGTCCTAATAGTACCTAGCCTCACCTAGGGCATCCCATAACCTAGATACAGGCATAGTCTATGGTGGTCTCATTGGTCTAGGACCCTGTACCTATCCTACGGGACTCTGTCCCACTCCTACCTGTGAACTAAGACCCGGTCCTGGTGCTTGTGATGGTGGTGCCCCCTGCCCCTATTCTTATAAGACCCCAATCTATGCATGGGTTGTTGCCAACTGGCCTTGTAAACCTACCACCTGTGCCTATAAGGCTGCCACCTAACCATCCCCCTCCTCTCCATCTCCATCTCCTCCACCAGCCATCTAGGCCTGCAGATTGGCTACCTGTACGCGTAGCTCTATTACCTCCACCTCCGAGCCCTCTAGCTTTGTTTGCAGTTTACCCAACTGGGTAATGATAGTAGCCACCTGCCCCTGAGGGTGTCTCTTTGCACCGTGCTGGTGGCTAAATCCGGCTTCCCCGGTCTGGGTTGTATGGCTTATAACTAATCCACCCACCATTTTATGTACCTATCTGTACACTTGACGTCATCTATATGCCAGTCCACTAGTTACTTCTCCTGCCCTGTGGGCACTGTAGGCTATGGTATAGGTAAGGGCCTCTCTAGGTCATCTCTACAGTACTGTGGGAAGGGCAAAGGAATGCCCTGTACTAGCCTGAACTATCGTCAGACTCTATCTACTAGGACCATCTTGTCCTCCCCGACACTATGACCCTGTATCCATATTTCTAGCTTGAGCTCAGCTAGCTCCTCATGCATATGCCTATATGAGGGGAATCCCACATATGGCCTCCATATAATGTCCACTCCAGACAATCGCTCCAGTAATTTCCAGAAATGGGCCACATCATGTGTTAGCCTATCAGATCTCCACTCTCCTATCACCATAACCCATCTCCTGTATCCTACTCACACGAATCACACTGGGAATGCATCTACTTGGGGCATCCCTATATGACACACAAAAACTATGTGCTCGTACACCCAATAGTGTAGTATAAATGTACAACAAAATTTGAACCTATGCAGCCACCCATACACCCACATATCCCTGTACAAATGCACCAAGAATGTTGGTGCCCAGGAAAATCAGGTCTCATGCAACATCATGTCGTGGAGTACCCTGATAAGTGATTAGGGAAATCATCCACCCTCTGCATCTGCAAGTGCATAGCAGCACACTACCTCCATCAATAGAACCACTAGCCTCATCTCCTCCAAACGGGCTAGGTACATCTCTCAATAGCTCAAACTGGTGTTATGGAATCTCAGATCGGCCATCCCCTCTCCAAAAATAGTCATAATTAGCTCCTCAAAGGCCTAAGAGGAGATAGAATAAACCTGGGCACCCAACGTGGGTAGCCTAAGAATCTGGAACACATCCTCTAGGGTGATAGTCATCTCACCCGTCGGAAGGTGGAATGTGTTAGTTGCAAAGTCCCATCTATCGATGAGCACGACCATCAAACTGGACTTCCAGACTACATGCTTTTAACAACAAACCACACTGAAGCCCACTACCTCCACATGTTGCAGCTCCTTTGGGGTCGTTACACTATGCACTATCACCAGTAGAGGTAGAACCATGTCCCGCATATGTAGTTGTGCTCTCCCCTACATCCAATACAAGCACACCATTAATTTACATATATCAATCCATATTCAACCATTATCATTTCCCTATACCTTATTTTCATCCTACCCATCTCACTTACCTAGCCCACACTAATTTTGGACCCTTTTGCCCCCCTAATTTGACCGGTACCAGTTCAGCCTAATCGACCCCAGTCACCCTTTAACCGACACCGGTCACCTATTTGGTGACCGATACCAGTTCACCCTTACCAACCCCGGCTACCCCTTAACCTACATCGGTCACCTATTTGGTGACCGATACCAGTTCACCCTTACCAACCCCGGCTACCCCTTAACCTACCTATTTGGTGACCGATATCGATTCCACCTAGCCAATGCCGGCCAAACTTGACCAACGCGGTCATTGTCCCAGAAAAACCTATGATTTCCCAAACCCCCCTTTCTCAAAAAGTTCCCCCTACCCCTTATACCCACCTATAATGACCTAAACTACCCTTGGACCTCCACCCACCACCCCTATCCCATTTATTACCCTCCCCATCCCTCCTTTTACCCAATATAACTCCCATTCCCAAATTTAATTTGTTCCCACCATAAAAACGTAAAGTCAACACAACCTACAAACAAAAATAAAAAACTCCTCTAATCTATCCAATACACAACATAGCATAGAGAGCTTACCTCATCGCATTGCCACTATCTCAGTGGCATGTCTGGCCACTATACTAGTGGGCCACCTAATCCCTCTCTGGCCTTTTCCATCACTCAAATACCTACTCGCAACATCTCACTAATCGGATCCCTCACAATGATCTTGTGGACCCACATCTCACTAATCAATCACTCATCAATCACACTGCCAACTCACTGTTCCATTTCATCTGAACACTTTTCTCTCTTTTCTGTCTTTTTTGTTTTGTTTTCTCACTTTGAACAATAACAAATGAATAACAAAAAACATAGATTTTTTTTATCACAAACCCGACCTAACCGATGTTGGTTACCCTTTCCTGGCATCGGTCGCGTGCCCTACCTAACCATTGTCAGTTTCCCTTTACTGACATTGATTATCCATGACTGGCATCAGTCACCATTAACTAAATATTGCCCTACATTTTAACGTTTACCCTACCCCTACCTCCCTTTTTGCCCCACCTAACCTTCACCCTGATCATTTACCCCACCCCACCTTTACCCTACCCATTTACCTCACCTTTCTTGACCAAATCATTTACTTCCTATCTTCATCCTCCTCAAGGGACTCATTATTTTACCCCTACCTTGGCCTTACTCATGCCGTGATCTAGATATTTGGACTTGTACCATCACTAGTGACCTTTGACCTCATGTGCTCATTATACCTTGTGGCACTGTTACCTGTTTTTTTGACCTAATGACCTTACCTAGCCTATTGCCACAACCATTTATCCTAACCCTACCTTTGCTGTACTGGAACATACCTAAACGTTCCTGCACCTAACCTACATCATGTTTCCTGAACATATCCTATACCTTGGATATTGGAATCATTTCAACCTCGTTTGGATAAATCTATTGACCTTAGACGATGTAGACCTTAATACATGTGCGTGTGTTTGACTATTTCTACCTTTGACCCTTACCAATTACCTAGATTACCCAAGTAGACCTTTAAACAATTTCCCCCCATTGCCCACCTTCCCCTTTCTCACATTCACCTTTTATCAAACCACTCACCGATTTTTTCTTTGGCCTTGTCAGTTCTTGTTTTGAGGGGGATCACCTTTACCCACACATGGGGCAACCACATCTTATTTTTGTTAGCGTCACTTACCAATACAAGCTACGCAAAAAAAGGGGAAAAATGAAGACACTAAAATTAGGTCACACTCCCCTTTGATCCCTCGACAAATAAGCACCCTTCATCACAATCACCTAGCCATGGCCCTCTTCACCCCACTAATATAAATTTAATTAATTAATTATCCTCACCATATTTATTATTTAAATATCTTGATTTAAATAACATGCACACATATACTTCACTTAGACACCTCACCAAGCTAACTCACCCTAAAAACCTATTCTTAGCAAGTTGCCATAACTAACTAAGACTTACCTAAAACCTAAAAATCAATGCCTACATTCCCTCTAACCACATCCTCACATGCTTACAAGAAGCTCCTAGTCTAATCCATGGGTTAATGGCACAAGATCCAATAAAATCAAGAGGATCTCCCTATTTTAGTAAACCTAGGAAATCCCACCTTGATCGACATCGATTACCCCTAACCGTCACTGGTTAAGCCAAAACCGTTGTCGATTACCCTTTTAACCCTAAAACAACCTTATTCTCAACGTTGGAAGAAGGTTGGAAAAGTTGGCAAACATTAGCACATTCCAGATAGAGATAGATATCACATCTTCTAGGAGCAAATTCCAACAGGAACACACATGCAAGGAAGGAGATCAAGCATCTTTACCTACATAGCCATCCCAACAATGATCTGATCTAACTAAGAAAAGAGGAATGTACATGTAGCCAATGAAGAATCTTTCCTTCAGTTGGTGATCACCTGCAACCTTCAAACCTCTCATTAACATCTCCATCCCTCACTCATAGGTATCTACAACCAGAATCCAAGTAAGTAGATGTTATACTTCTCTGGTTTATTACATTTCATCATTATATTATCATATTTTATTTACCTAGCCACCCATTGACCTCACCCAACACTCACCCCTCTATATACCCATTAAAAACACACCAAAATCCTACCCAAATCACCTAATACCTCACCCCGACCAACCAAATTCCATTGTGTAATCACAAAGGAGACATAAATCTTGTTCTGTGGCATTCCTAAAACTCCACAATAATTGGCACCAGTTACACCCAACCACCACTGGTCACCCTTAACTGACATCGGTTACTGTATTTTCCCATACAGCTCATAAAAGTGAACCACCCACCTAATTCCCTCTCACCCTCATTCACCTATGATCTACTTGAGAAATCTGTCAGACCTGCAGAGACCCAAAACCAGTTACTTGACCATCAGATCCTATTCTAACCTAGCATGTTAGATTAGATCTATTTCTTATTGTGTTTTAAGTGAGATACCTAACTCATTTTGAATTATAATAGGATTTACCTTATTTACCACATTAAATCATTTAAAACATTGTACTAACAACCATCTAGGAAGTATCACACTTCCTGGATCTAGCATACGCTACGCAGTTCACTACATATATTGTGTAACTATTTCTAGTGGTCTTGCTTTGTATTATAGGTAGTTCCTCCTAGCCAAAAGGAAGCTCTCACAATTAGTTGAGGATCGATAAGTCATACATGCGTGACAACCCATCAACCATCACTTGAATAGATATTCCTCCTATGCATGTTACCCTATCTGTTTCGTCAATACTTCAAAGAAAAGATCTAGAAAACGGTTAAACACCTCCTCTAGAACTCATGCTAAAGTATTATGATCAATAGCACACATATAAGAAATAATAACATCATCTAGAGTGGTATGGTCTATGTCAGAATATGGAAGATGAATAAGTGAAGGACAAGGTTAACAACCAGAAAAATCAATTGGATTTTCAACAAAGGCACGAGCAAAAATATCAAACTAGAGAATGATTGGAGGTGGAGAAGAAGTATATTTATCCATGATAATATGTCAGGTTTACCAAAATTATTAAATAAAAATTAACTAAGTAGTGCGGGGATAGTTAATCTAAGTCATGAACAACTATAAATAAATGTAGTAAACAAGTATGTAAGCAAGCTAAACAACTATGCAAAATGAAATGCTAACACTAAAAAAAAGAGTGAGGAAAGAACTCATCTAATAACTGATGCCTGTCATAGGGTGTTACAAAGGTAAGTGGAAAAATCAGGAGCAGGAATGACAATATATATTGAAAAAGGATGGATCTGGAGGATCTAGCTGGATTGGGGCACTTTGAGGAGGACTCGGGAACTTTTAGGCACTTTGTTCTATAATCTAGGAACCCTTGTCTATGAAAAATATCTAAAAATAGTTTTCATAATGATGGAAGGTGATCCAAAAACCTCTCTTTGTGGGGCATCAACTTCATTTTTCTGCACTAAATGTCACCAATACTTTGAGATGAAGAAAAACTTGTAAGCCCCTAAAATAAGCATCAAACCCTAAAAACAAATAATGCATATGAAGGGGTTGACCTATCCTCGGCAGCCATAATGGTGGACTTACTAACTAAAAACTATAGTACATAAACTAAAAACTATAGTACATATCGGAACCAGTGTAGTTCTATGTGCAAGTGTGTCTAGACATGCCCTAGGTTGCTCTTATGCCAATCACACTTTGTGAAGTAGCAATCAATAACTATGTGTACAAAATTTAATATAATGTGTGCATGGAATAGAATAGAATCCATCCCCCTATCTAGTGTGATTAAAATTTCCTAGTCTTGTGCCTTGATGATGGAGCTTTATAGATTTAAGTGATCTCCAATGCAATAGATAGATGTAACTTTAGATGGAGTGATAATAGTAAGTGATGCAAGGTCCCTCATTAAAGTCTCATAACTTTATACTTATAGGGTTCCCTTGATCTAATTTCATAATTAACCACGAAATAGTTGACAATAAGAAAATTAAATATGGTAATCATCTAAAAAGAGCCCAAAAAGTGGCAATAAAGTAAAAATAGGACTGGGGTGCCCTTGGTGGGACCAGGGCACCCATAGGCACCTTAGTACTGGTCCAGGTGCCTTAGTCAAGGATAAAATGATCGGAAATGACAGAAATAGATAGGGCATGTGGGTGAAAAGGGGTAGTAATGACTAAATAATCTAAAACAATATGGAAAAAATATGGGGGTTAATTATTACTTGCTTCACTCAAGAACCTTCTAAATAGTAGTATGAAACCGGGATAGTTAAATGTCTAAAGTGCATGATTTTGTGACTACACCTGATCATAGAATGAATATATTTTCCTTGCATAATTCAACTTCTCACTGAGATAAAATATTAGTCTCCCTTCTTTAGTTAACATTGTCCCAATTTTAGATCAACTTGCTTCACAATACAAATGGAATACCTTCTTAAAATTTTGAAATACTAGTAAAATTTTATTTGTATTTTGTAGATTCAAGTCATTGAATTTTCACTCTACTTCTTCTATTCACACAAAATCCTTGTGATCTCCATTCATTATCTCAATCATTTCCACACAAATTCTAATTATATTTCTTATATTATTTTGTAGAACCTTAATAATGCATGAAATATTCATTCCTTAGTCCATTCGCTATGTAAACCTCTCCTTCCCTATGTTTTCTTGCTCTAATTATACACCTTGCTCCTACATTCAACTCCAACACTGAATATCTCACTCACTTGCTCTCATTAAATTTAATGATTTTCTTCTTGATCTGTTTGGATCTTTGAATGATCAATTCTCTTGCACCTTCTTATATTTATATCTTTCTCCCATGTCCTCCCAGGAAATGGAGAATGGTAAAAGTCAGGGAGGGAAGAGACACAGTCAGATAGTTCAAATTTTCATCCATACATGCTCTATTATTCTTTTCTATTTAGAATTGTCAGGATCGCCACCCTAAGTAGACCAGTAATTTCAGAACCGATGCCCTAGATGGGCGATAGTTATAAGACCGCCACACTTGTAGGGGTAGTTATGAAACCGTCACTTTGCACAGAGTGGTAGTTCTTTCCAGAACCTTTGTATACCTCATTTTTCTTCATTTTATTTAATTCTCCTTCTTGGTGCTGATGGAATTGATGAAGTGGTGTGTTTTTCTAGATCCCTATTAATCATACCTCCCCTGCTAAGGAGGCTTCTGGTCCCAAAAAATATTAGTTGGGGAGTCGTAGATGAATTAAATCCCTCTCTTTCTCCTTCAGCTACCACTAGGTCTGCCTTGGTGTCTTCTCTCCTTCAATCTTCCAAGAGTTATGTGGATCTCTAGTTTACTACTCCAGTGTTATATCCTCCTCAAATATTCCTCAAGTACAATCCCCTTTAGAAGGTAGATTTTGTATATTTCCTTCTTTGTCATGTATATATGGCATTAGAAGGTGTGAGATCTTGCAAATTCATATCACGGGAATCTCCATGAATTATTGCCTAAAGGCTACTTTTCTAACCTACTCAAGTATGACGAAGGTCCCATATTGTAGTAGTTTAGTCTACCTTTCTTATCTTTTTCTCTTGAGATGGATTGGTTGGATTCTCTCCACCTACACTACTGTTATAGTCAGCATTGTTCCTTGTATCTCTTCTTCTCCTTGCTGCCCCATAGTCATGTCCAGTGAATTAGTAGGTAGATATGGTGACTACATAATGGAAGTTCATTTTAATCCTTGAAGGAGCACTTCCTGTGGTGACTTATTCTTCAAAAATTGACAAGTGTTATCCAAAATATCCTTTTTCCCAAGTCCATTTATCTTTTCTTCCAATGAAAGTAAAAAAAAAATAATGATTTTCCTGAATAAGTCTTGGTGGTTGGCTGACACTTACCATATCCTTCTTTGATTTTATCTGGTGTGCCCAAATGTTGAAACAAACTCCTTCCTTGACCCATCTGTATCGATTCTCCCTCCTTGTGAACACATCATTGAATACAAGTAAGGACTTCCAAAGATAATGTCAAATGCATCAAGTGGAATGATATCAACCTCTAATATATTAATATATTCGGTATTTACCCCAAACATAAACTTACACTTTCTTGTAACCTGTATTTCTACACCCTTCTTCACCCATCGCAATGGGTATGGATGTGGATGCACATAATTTTCTAGGCCAAGATGTTCTAAAACTACATCAAAAAATTAAATTTTACTGAGAACCAGAATATAGTAAAGTGTTTACCTTAGTCTTCTCGATTTAGATTCTGATTTGGAAAATCCTACTACATATCTTATTTTTCTTCTCCTCTGTACATGTTAATGGTTGTGCAACCTAGCCTCTCCTCTACACCTCCCCTTCTGTATTAATAATGGCTATGGATTTCTTGGAATCCTTAGTTCTGTGCTTTGGGTGTAATTCAGGATGCAAATTCAAACTTGTGGCATTAGTATGTCCATTTATATCACAATTCTTATATAAATTCTTAGGATCTTTACAAGTATGAAAAGTAGTAGCGGCATGTTTACCTTTCCATTTAACTCTTCTACCTATCTTCCCTAGTTCTTTTTCCTAATGATCTATTAAATGGTCTTCCTTTGGATTTGTTTCTCCTTTCTTATTCCTTTTATCAATGTAGTATGCTTGTATAAATATTCATTGATATCCTTGAGCTTCATGGAGATTACCTTCCTTTGAAGGTGATTGTGAAGTACTCACAAATACTTGATCAGAATATCCTCATCCTCCAAGTCCATATTAAGCAACATGTCTTGTAACTGAAATTACGTAGTGTAGTTTTACACGCTCTAACAACTTCCCTCCTTAAAGAACTTCCACTTAATCATCATGTCAATGTTATGGCTAAAAGGATAGAAGTTATCTCTAATCAAATCTTTAAAATCCTTCCAAGTATTGACAATAGGATATTTCTTCTTTTCACAAGTGGCTAGATGGTTTTCCCACCAAACCAGAGAATGAACTTTCATTTTGAGATGTGAAAAGGTAATCATTTGTGACTTAGTGCCATTTAAAAAAAAAAAGTAGACATCCAACTATAAAGCCACTTATCCAGGAATTATACATCTATTTGTCCTTCAAATTTCTTTATTTCCACTTTCATTTCAACTTTAAAAGGTGTATGAGTAGATTTTACCTTCTCGCTTATAATTGCCATCTCATTTTCACACTTTTCCCATTCTTCCCCTTCACGGTTCTTTTTGATACTAATTTTTTTGGCCAATGCTCAAACCACTAAGTCCATGGAATCTTGCTTAACTGAAGCAGTCTTTTGCAAATCTGAAATTTCTTCTTGTTTTCTATGTAATCTAACCATCATGGACTCTAAGATCTCGACTCTATGGACCAAGTTCTCTTCCTCCATTTGAGCTATAATTATTTATTTCCACTTCTTCATAGAAATATTTTTCTCACAACGTAGAATTTTTTAACCTTTGGACCTTGCCACTATCATACAAATCACAAGAAATAATTAAATACCAAAGTCCCGGATATATAATTAGCTCTCATACCAAAATGATATGTAAACTTCTACTTTGGAACTCTATGAAACCACACAATTATGTTGTTCTACTTTCAACTTTGGGATATGATAGATTGATTGAAGATTAGAGCTTTAGTGATTGATTATCTAGTGCTATATAAAGGAAATTTTAGAAAATAGGAAAGAATTCAAACTCCAAACACCAACAATTTTATCATGGAAACCTCCAATGGAGGAAAACCAATCGGGAAGGGAAAAACACTCTTTCTTCCAAACTTTATTGATCAATTATAGAAAATTATGGATTACAAGAGATAGAAAATGGAGAAAACAATGTAAACCTCTCCTTCCCTATGTTTGCTTGCTTTGTTTCTACACCTTACTCGTACAATTCCAATTCAGCATTGAAGATATCACTCACTTACCCTCATTAAACTTAATACTTTTCTTCTTTTTCTATCTGGATCTTTTAATGATCAATTCTCTTTCTCCTCCTTGTATGTATATGCTTCTCCCATGTTGTCTCGTGTATTGGCAAACGAGAAAGGTTAGGAAGGGAAGAGACACAATCCTACACTTCAAATTCATTTCCATTCATTCTTTATTCTTAATTTTTGTTCAGAAGTGTCAAGACCGCCGCCCTTAGTAGACCGGTGGTTTAGGGACTGCTGCCCCTGAAGGGTGGTGGTTCTTTCTATAACCTCTGTATACCTCATTTTTCTTAATTTTCTTTAATTATCCTTCTTGGTGCTAATGGAACTGATGAAGTGGTGTGTTTTTATAGATCCCTATGGATCAATCCCAAATAAATCAACTCTTCATGCATAAAAATAAACTCCTTAACATTGACAAGAAACATATCCTCTTTCAGTCACTTCTTTAACTTGTGAAGTTAATGTGAGTGTAGAATCACAACACCCCTGAATGTCTACAACTGGATGGGTCAAGAGTCTCAGTGTGATTGTACAACATGGAGCATCTCTCAAACTGTGGGACCTTGTGAGTTGAGAGAGATCTCTATATTGAGTTCGGTTCCTATTCCTCTGTTCAGGTGCATAGAGATAAATTTCAAAGGTTCTATTCTAAATCTACTCTGTTTTACCAAGGAGACATGGTTGAGGAGATGCAAGAAAATAAACTAATCTAATGAGGTAATGCACCAAAGGAATGTTAGATGCTCATCTTACAATTTAACACAGATATCAAAAATACAATACAAATACTATGCCCAGATGACCAAACTACAACAAGAGATCAAAAAGACAATAATGAATACATGAGAGGGTTGAGAATCATGCACAGACATATATATTATTGCTCAAAAGTTGATACAGTATATTGCAGTGGTGAAGAATAAAAAATTGCATTACAACCTGAATGAGAGGTTAGGAAATAGCCACAAATCCTCTTGCAAGAAAAAGGAGGGAGGAAGCAAAACAGAAATGTCCAAACTTTTACAATGAGCCTTGATCCTTCCTTTATAGATTCAGCACAAACAGAAGAAGGAGAGACAGGTGGGAAAACTAATTCAAATCTCAACCACTGGCCATAAATTCCTTCTACAAATATGTCCCAAATCTATTATGTCTGCATTGATTACTTATTTGGAACCTTGAAGGAGGAAGAATGACTCATCAAATCAAATCAGATCTGGTTGTTGGGGCCAATATATCTTATATTAATGGAATGAAGACATCTTTTCATTTTTTCCTAACCTTACTTCTTCAAAATTAAATTTTCAGGTCTCCATGGTGTAGGTGAGGTCGATCTCTTTCCAACGGTGCCAAAATTTTCATATTTCAAGCACTGAATCAAAAGATATGCCCATTTGAAAATTTGAATCGAGCCCATACAAAATGGTGGGAACCAGTTACCAAAACAGGTCCCTTTTTTAAAACTAGACACGTCGAGGGCTAGTGCATGGTTGGGGACCACTTTTGAATTTTTCTTTTGAAGTTGCACCAGGATGACACGTGGCATCTTCCATAGATTGCTCAATTTCTTCATGTTTTGGCTAAGATATTTTACTCGACCGGGCCATACATCTGATCAGGGAAACGTGGAGGCTTGGTGCTTGATTGGAAACCTTACCCAAATTTTACTCTTGAAATAGTGTCATGTTGACACTAGGCTCCCTCAACTGGCCTATCTCTAATTTGACTATTCAACCCCGAACCTATGACTTTTTTGGACCTAGGACACGTGGAAGGTCCGCGCGCATTTGGAAACTCACTTAGAATTTTAATTTTGAAGGAGTGTCAGGTTGACATGTAGAAGCCTTCGTAAGCTCTTGGACTTTTCAAAGGTTTCTGTTAGTGCAGTCTCACAGCACCCCTGGATGTTGATCAAATTTCTAGTTTGATCATACTAGCATCCAGTGTGATTGCACAACATGGAATCCTTTCTCCAAGTGTGGGATTTGCAAGAATGAGAAAGGAATCTCCAGAGAAGGCTGGTTCCTATTCCTAAACTACCTACCACAAGCTATTCCAGTGCAGGTAAGCTAATCTAATCCTAATCTAACCATGCCAAGGAGACAGAGAGAGAGAAAAAAAGAAAAAATAGAGCCTACACTAAAACGGTGATACACCAGAGAAGGAAATCGTTGACATCTATCAAACTTACCATGGAACAAGGCGAGGTGAGCAATGGAAGGATGGACGATGACATCACAGGCCCAAGGATAGATTTCACACAAAAAATGTCCCAAACTCCATGAACACACACTCCAAACCTGTAATGCGCATTAAAACATGCACCAATACTTGTCATGAAGAGAGGCGAAGAATAAGACAAGCAACGAATGAGCAGGATGGATAGATGCATCACGAAACAACTTTTTGTTGCTTCAGAAGTTTGCACAGAACATCATTTTAATGGTAAAAGGAAAAAAATGCCATTACAAAGAAGGGGAGGAGGTTTGAACTCCATTTTCAACCCTAGAGAAGAAAAAAAGGGAGGGCAGAGCTGAAAAGATGAACACCCTTTATAAAATGACACAAATTTGGCTTTTTACAATGCATGGGTCGAGCCCAAGAGAGAGAAAATGTGTAAAAATGTGGGAGCCATTCCTCATTGAATGAAGATGCATAAAAATAGCATGGGCATCCTTACAGAACCATGCCGTAACATTTTTGACCATGCTCGAGAAGAATGCGACCCATTCTGCATTAAAACTGGTTGTTGAAACGTCAGTTCTGGCCATTACCACGTGCCAGAGACATTTCTTGATTTTATCTCTCCAAACTGAACCAAAATGCAAGATTGACCTTGGAATCATGTAGAGAATTTCACCAGATTTTCATTGATATAAAGAACGTGAAAATCCAAGCTCTGGATCGAAAGTTATGGCGATCTGAAGATTTAGGGCAAAAACAGACAGAAACGGATCAGCGAGAAAATATTTTAATTTTTTTCGCACTCTGCCACTTGGATGACACGTGTCAGGCTCTGATTCATCCACGGGTTCATCCTCTGAAAATTCCTTTCAGGCCCTTGAACTTGGACACGTGGCACTATTTTATTGGTTCGGGCCTGAGGGGCGCATTTTTACCTTGCGCCAAACACTTAGCAAATTTTCAACCTTCTGACACGTGGCACGTTTTGATTCATCCGCGGGCCTCCTTGTCTCTTTTCATCCATCTCACCTTTTCACGTCCCTCGCATACCTTTGGCCTGGATGTCCCGAATGAAAATCTCTTGCTTTGGCCGATTCGGGCTTCCTTGTCCCTCTTTGCGGTGAAGACACGTGGCGAGACTCCATTCGCTCTCGGATCTTTTGGCTTTTCACGTTCCACGCGTCCCTTTAGCCCGGATGTCCCAAACTACCTCAGACGAAAGTGTCCTATTTCAGCCGAATCGGCCGGTTCGCATCCTCCGTGTACTTTTGTCCTAACTGTCCCGGACTGCCTGGGACAAATATCTCCGAACCACCCGAAATGGAATGACTTGCGCCAAACCGGCCGATTCACGTCCCACGCGTACTTTTGTCCCAGATGTCCCAAACCACGTGAAACAAAGACTTAGACATTTTTCCCTTGCTTTTGGCCATTTCAGCTTTTCGTGTCCCGTGCATCCTGACGTCCCAACTGTCCCGCGGACCACCTGGACTAGGACTTAGCCGATTTTCTTCATTTTTTCGGCCCCAAGCTTGGTACAATGAACCTCAGTATGACCCAAACCCTTCAGACCCGAAATGCCTCAAAACAGTCCTGAAATCGTATTTTTGCATTTTTTCCATTTTATCAGCCTGTTGGGATTCCTTCTTGGATGGGAAAGTTAGAGAAAGGCCAAGGGGGACCCCAAAAAACATGATTTTGGGCCTTGAATCAATCTACTTTCTCAGGACTGAATAATCTGATGCATGTTATCAAAATTTACCCTGGGGGGTGAATTTTGGATAACAATTTGGTGACTCAACGGGGTCATCTGCCTGCTGGATGAAGTTACCAGTTACCTGAAGCATCCATTGGGCATGGATTCATGAGTTATAACTTGGAAACTGATCTGAACTCTGAAAACCTGCTCTCTAAGCCACTTGGAAACCCACTGAAATGGAGTCGTTCTCACCAAAATGCCACTGAAATGGACTGTGCAAGAGCAAAACCAACACCACAAAAACTATGTACAGAACTGAAAATCATACATGCTCCAAATGGAACATGCAGAGTGTGCACAAGCACTTCTTTTACTGAAAGAAAACCTACCTACTCTACTCTAATTGGAAGCAAAGGCAAGCTAAACAAACCCTGCAATTGGTTGTGAGAAATAGCTTCCCTTTCTCAAAAGTGGCAGCCATGCAATTGATTTGGCATTGAACATGGATGGTTGGATGAATGGAAAATCAACAAGAAGCTGGTCTTCCACCCAAATCATCAAGGTATCAGGTGAAGGCAAATTCAATACCTCTTTTAGTTGCTCTACATTTGGATTGAAGAGGTATGAAAGATGATCCTTAGTACTTTGTAGCTCACCCTCATGCTCAGAAGCAAGCATGACTGGTTGTGACTTCTCCTTTGGCTCCAATAAAGCCAAATACCTGATTGGGCAAGGTATGGTCCATTTTATATGCCCATAGTTCTGATTTTCAACTCCAAAAATGGAGTCTTCTTGTAGACCTTCTTGAATGGATGGTGTGGAAGCAATGGTAGAATCTTTGTGCCATTTCTCTTCCTCCAATAAAGGACATGAAACATTAAAATCTTCCAATCTTGGTTCCAAAGAGCTGCTATAAGATGCAGGCTACTGCAAATGAATGTTATCCTTCATGACAACAGACTCAAGTGTTTGGAATGTGGATGATGAAAGAGAGAATGGTGGAAACTCAACCAGTTCCTCTTTATCAAAACAATCCTCAAAATATGATAGATACACTACCTCATGGTTGTCCTGCTGCAAATGCTCAACTTCCTCCATGGTGTCCTCTTGATCATCATGGTTTCTTTCATCCTCCAACATTGAGTTTGAGAGATCAAACTCTTCTTCAACACTAGAACTCGAGAGAGATGAAGTAGAAAGAAGAACTGAAGGTTCTCCTATAGCCTGCTTTGAGCTCAAAGCCCTTGGATCTACAATTTTCTCCTCCACAACTAGAATGTGCTCCTCTTATTTTAGATTTGGAGCAGCTTCTTCCTCCTCTACTACTTGAAGTCAATCTTGCTCTTGATAGAGCTCTTCTTCTAGCATGAAGTTTGTCAAGTCAAACTCTTCAATCTGCTGCTCTAGAGGACAAGTTGGGACTGAAAGATCTTCTTCTGAGCTTTCTTCCTCTATGGCTGATTGTGTAACTTGAATTGAATCAACATTCCCTTCAAATAGAGTGCCAACATGGACACTACTTTCTGAGCAAACTGACTGCTGATCTGCTTCTTCTTTTTGCTCTTCTTCTGCTGCCACAAAATCAGTCTTAACCACCATTTGTTCAACCTTAGCCTCTTCTGTAGGTTTAACCATCAAGGGGATATTTGTCATCCCAAATTTGGCAGCCCAAACCCTCAAGTTGTTTGTCATTTATTTTCTGTTGGGATCCTCTTCTTGCTGTCCTTCATGGCTGATTTTTGCAATTTCTTCTTCCCCACATGGAATTGGGAATGCAAGAGGAGGGATGGGTTGTAACTCAATTGATTTGGAAATTCTTGGTGGTGGTAGAGGAGGTGAAACCTCTTATTTCTTTGGGGGAGAGCATATTTCTTTTAGCTCTTGTGGAGGGGATGACTATTTGGAAGGAAAAAGGAAAGAAGAATTGAGGTGTGGTGGAAGACTAAGAGGTGGAGACATGGGATCAACATTTGGGACAGCAGATGGGGAGTTTAGAATTTGCAATTCCAAATGAGATGTTACTACTTGAGTAATGGGAAGAGAAAAACCAAATGATGGTGCATAACTTACCCATTGACAAGGTTGTTCAACAACAAGTGTATATGCCTCTATTTCTACTGTCCATTGTGCAAGTTGGGGCAGCATCTTCATCATGAAGTCCAACTTCTCCTGAGGGCTGAAGTGTCTTGGAAAAGGGCCTCCCCATGGACAAGGAGTCCTGCAACCAATTCTGAAAGCTCCCATTTGAGCTGTTGCTCTGGACTGCACCATCTTTATCTCCATCTTTTGGATTTTCTCCAATAGACCAGCATCTTGCATCTGATTGTCTTCATTATATGCATACTCTTGCTCTTGGAAATCTCCATAGCCAAAATGATTTTGGCATTTCTGCTCATATGGGTATGCATGCTGATTTTGAATTTGTTCAAAATGCTGATTTGGAGGATTTAAAAAACATGTTGGAGGTGGGAAACATTGCTGCTGTTGTTGAAAATGTGAATTCCATGATGGAAATGAAGTCATGATTGCAAAACTTCATGGAATGGAAAAGAATGAAAGATATGGAAAGAAATATGGATGGAAATGGATGGAAAATGGGTCTGCAACTTTAGAAATGGGTTGCTAATCAGATGGAGTCACCAGATGTGTTTGCAAGTGCCTCCAAAGGCTGAAATCTTCAGAAGAACACACCAACCTGCAAAAGATGAAGTGGAAGACCTCTAAGGTCCCACCCGGCATGCCAGAACTGTTAGTGCAAAATCACAGCACCCTTGGATGTTGATCATATTTCTAGTTTGATCATGCTAGCATCCAGTGTGATTGCACAACATGGAATCCTTTCTCCAAGTGTGGGACTTGCAAGAATGAGAAAGGAATCTCCAGAGAAGGCTGGTTCCTATTCCTAAACTACCTGCCACAAGCTATTCTAGTGCAGGCAAGCTAATCTAATCCTAATATAACCATGCCAAGGAGATAGAGAGAGAGGAAAAGGGGAAAAATAGAGCCTACACTAAAATGGTGATACACCAGAGAAGGAAAATGTTGAACATCTATCAAAACTGCCATGGAACAAGGAGAGGTGAGCAATGGGAAGGATGGACAGATGCATCACAGGCCCAAGGATAGATTTCACATAGAAAATGTCCCAAAACTCCATGAACACAGCTCCAAACCTGTAATGAGGATTAAAACATGCAAAAATACTTTCAATGAAGAGAGGCAAGAAGAAAGACAAGCAAAGAACGAGAAAGGATGGACAGATGCATCACAAAACACGTTTTTATTGCTTCAGAAGTTTGCACAGAACATCATTTTAATGGTAAAAGCAAAAAAAATGCCATTACAGAGAAGGGGAGGAGGTTCAAACTCCATTTTCAACCCTAGAGAAGAAAAGAAGGGAGAGAAGAGCTGAAAAGATGAACAACCTTTTTAAAATGAGCTAAATCTAGCTTTTTACAATGCATGGGTCAATCCCAGGAGAGAGAAAACATGTAAAAATGTGGGAGCCATTCCTCATTGAATGAAGATGCATTAAAACAACATGGGCATCCTTACAGACCCATGCCCTGACATTTTTGACCATGCTAGAGAAGAATGCGACCCATTCTACATTAAAACTGGTTGTTGAAATGTTAGTTCTGGCCATTACCATGCGCTATAGATGTTTCTTGATTTTATCTCACCAAAATAAACCAAAATGCAAGATTGATCATAGAATTGTGTAGAGAATTTCACCAGATTTCCATTGATATAAAGAACATGAAAATCCGAGCTTTGGATCAAAAGTTATGGCGATCTGAAGATTTAGGGCAAAAACAGGCCAAAACGGATTAGCGAGAAAATATTTTAATTTTTTCCACACTCTGCCACTTAGATGACACGTGTCAGGATCTGATTCATCTGCAGGTTCATCCTCTAAAAATTCCTTTCAGGCCCTTAAACTTGGACACGTGGCACTATTTTATTGGTTCGGGCCTGAGGGGCGCATTTTTACCTTGCGCCAAACACTTAGAAAATTTTCAACCTTCTGACACGTGGCACATTCTGATTCATCTGCGGGCCTCCTTGTCTCTTTTCGGCCATCTCACCTTTTCGCGTCCCATGCATCCCTCGCATAGGTTTGGCCTGGATGTCCCGAACGAAAATATCCTGCTTCAGCTGATTCGGGCTTCCTTTTCCCTCTTTGCGGTGAAGACACGTGGCGAGACTCCATTTGATCTTGGCTCTTTCAGCTTTTTGTG
Organism: Taxus chinensis; assembly: GCA_019776745.2. Taxonomy (NCBI): domain Eukaryota; kingdom Viridiplantae; phylum Streptophyta; class Pinopsida; order Cupressales; family Taxaceae; genus Taxus; species Taxus chinensis. The sequence goes on along the minus strand of CM034147.1, from coordinate 119,803,744 downwards.
TCCCACGCGTCCCTTTGGACCGGATGTCCCAAACTACCTCATACGAAAGTCTCCTATTTCGGCCAAATCGGCCAGTTTGCATCCTCCGCATACTTTTTTCCCAACTGTCCCAGACTACCTGGGACAAATATCTTCGAACCGCCCGAAATGGACTGACTTGTGCCAAACCGGCCGATTCGCATCCCGCACATACTTTTATCCCAGATGTCTCAAACCGTGTGAAACGAAGACTTAGACATTTTTCCCTTGCTTTTGGCCATTTCGGTTTTTCACGTCTTTCGCGTCCTGACGTCCCAACTATCCTGCGGACCGCCTGGACTAGGACTTAGCTGATTTTCTTCATTTTTTTCGGCCCCAAGCTTGGTACAAGGAACCTCAGTACGACCTGAACCCTTCAGACCTGAAATGCCTCAAAATAGCCCTGCAACCGTATTTTTGCATTTTTTCCATTTTATCAACCTGTTGGGATTCCTTCTTGGATGGGAGAGTTAGAAAAAGGCCGAGGGGGACCCCGAAAAACATGATTTTGGGCCTTGAATCAATCTACTTGCTCGGGACTGAATAATCTGATGCATGTTATCAAAATTTACCCTGGGGGTGAATTTTGGATAATAGCTTCTCTTAATTTTTTAGGCCCTGAACACATGGCAAGCTATATCTCATTTGGGGATCACCTTTTTTGCCGTGCCTTTGAAATTGCATTGATGGAACACGTGGCGTCATCTGCTAGTTTTCTATACATAGTCGATTTTGGGCCCGCTCTGTCCCATTTTTAAAATTGGAATACATGGCAAGCCTGCATTCATTTGGGTCTCCACTTTTGGATTTATCTTTGGAGATGTGTCAAGCTAACGTGTGGTACCCTCAGCTAGCACCTATATACTTAGTCTTTTTAAAGCCTGCCCTGTTTGTTTTTTTTACTTTTAGTTGTTGACTCTGCCCCTCTTTGGACCTAGGACATGTCAAGGCCTGACACTTCTTTGATTCTTCCCTTTTGGATTCAATCTTTGGAAGTGTTTCATTTCAACACCTCGCAACTTCCCCTGACTCTCTGTACTTAACCAAATCTTGGGGCTCGTTCTGAGTCATTTGTAGAGCTCAAAGACTTCAATTTTTATTTGTTTCTTTTCCCTCAAGCCTCTGATTTTTTTGACATTGTTTTCTTCCTTCCCCGACCATGCTCCTCTATTTTAGAATCTTCCTATAACCCGCTCATTGGATTTGAAGTGTGGATTCATTCAACGGAAACATTTTCTTGAATTTCTTGCTGCATGGACCATGTTTGATCAATTTTGTCAGGGAAAAAATAGAGATAACAATTTGTCAAATCATAGGGGCATCTTCTTGGTAGATGAAGATATCAGTTGCCTTGTTATATCCATTGGTCATAGAGTCGTGATTGGTGACTACAAGTTGATACTGTTCTTTTTCCTGAAATTGACTCTCCGATTGCTTACACTTGCTGACACTGAGCCTTTCCCAGAAATATTTTCTTCAAAACATTTTTTAGTTTCTCTACATTTGTTTTATTTTGAAATTAGTGACTATTATCACCAAATCACAACACCCTTCTATGGTTTATACAAGTGCATATACTTGAACTCACGATGTGATTGGATAACATGGGTACTATCTCCAATGTGTGGGACTTGCTACTTGAGATAGACCTCCAGAGAAAGCTGGTTCTTGCTCCTAAACTACCTGCCACAATCTACTATAGTGCATGGGAAACTAACTATTCTAATCTAAATTTCCAAGAGACCAGGGAGAGAGAATGCATAAAATTAAAGCCTACACTAAAGCAGTGATACACCAGAAAAGGAGGGTGTGAGAGTAGTTTTCAAATGCGTGAGATGCACAAGCAAAGTCCACACTAGAAGGGGTGATGACAGTTCTCCACAATCTAGCAAAATGCATTCACAAAAATACCTCGAACATACACAATGATAATGGATCGCTGCATGAACATAATAGTAGACACAATATTCTTGTAATCAAGGTTGAAGGGGTAAGAAGAATGCAACAAAACATAGCAGGGGAAGATACATCCACAAACTTATATTTTATTGCTTCATGATATACACAGTTCAATCTATTATAAGATAAGGGCCTAGATCACCATGCAAGGAGTCCACAACAAGGGCTTGTAACACATCAGCTTCACAAAGCAATTTTGGCAGAGATTTGCTACAAAAACTACCTCCCTTTAAAATGAGCCCAACACTCCAATTTATAGAAAAAATGAGAAGAGAAAGAGAAGGGAAAATGGAAATCCCGAAATCTGTCCTTCAACCAATTGTAAGAGGCATTAAATGGAGTAAAATGACTATATATTACTTGCAAAAGGCTCCCCATACTATCCCAGGTGCTGCAGTAGAGAAAGAATGATGACCATGCCTCTTAATTGCACTCCCAACCACCAAATAAAACATTGTCACGAACCCAGCCACATTTTCTTTAAAATATCGATCAATCTCTCATAAAATCTAGAATTTCTTGATTTATGTGTGTCTGGCTCAGAGCCATGATTCCAACGGTACCAATTTTGTGCCATTTTGTTGAGAAATACAAAAGTTATGGCCTTCTGAGTGTGGGCAGCTATTTTGGGTCTGGCAGGCTTTTTCTGTCATTTGACGGGAATGAGCATTAACTGACTGGAGCCGAATATGTTTCTTTTATTTAAATATTTCTACCCTCATTAAAAAAAAATCTAGTCTTTTTTGTGTAGAGGACGTCGTTCTCGTTCCAGAAAGTCCAATTTTGTGAAAATCGGAGCTCAGAGTCAAAAGTTATGGCCGTTTGAAGTTTCACGGGTCAAACGTTGACTTTTCTTCTTTGCCTTCGGCCATTTTGGCTTTTCGCATCCCTCACATCCTGCACATACCTTTGTCCTAACTATCCCAGATGAAAATCTCCTGCTTCGGCCGATTCAGGCTTCCTTGTTCCTGTTTGCGGCTTTTTCGGCTTTTGGCGTCCCACGCGTCCCTCGCGTACTTTTGTCTAAACTGTCCCACGGACTACCTGGGAAAAATATCTCCGAACCACCCGAAATGGACTGTCTGTTGTAAAATCGGCAGATTCGTGTCCCGCATATACTTTTGTCCCGGTTGTCCCAAAATGCGCGAAACAAAAACTTGATGATTTTCCCTGCTCTCGTTCATTTGGCTTTTCGCGTCCCACACATCCCAACGTCCCAACTATCCCGCGGACCGCCTGGGACAAAAATGTCTGACTTAGCCGATTTTCTTTGTCTTTTTGGCCCCAAGCTTAGTACAAAAAACCTCAGTACGACCTGAACCCTTTAGACCCGAAATGCTTTAAAATAGTCCTGCAACCTTATTTTTGTTTTTTTTCCAACTCGTTGGGATTTCTTCTTGGATGGGAGAGTTAGAGAGAAGCCGAGGGGGCCCCAAAAACATAATTTCGGACCTTGAATCAATATCCTTGCTCAGGACTGAAGAATTTGATGCATGTTATCAAGATTACCTTGAGGGGTGAATTTTGGATAACAGTAACTATTACAGGAAACTATGGGTCTCTTTATCATGAATACTGAAGGGGATAACACATTCACTTGGAGGCATGTTGAATTATGTAATGACGCAACATGGAGCAATAAATAACCTATACCACAACACTTAGGGAAATAAATCCTATGCTACAACAAAATAATGTGCATATGCACTTAGGGGAAATAAAATCCTATGCTAATATTTACAGGGTGGAACCTCCTTTGTAGTAGTAGTGTTTGAGATGGATCCCGTTCACTGGGATCTGCAATTCTTCACCATCAAATCTAGCCAGCTGGAAGGAATTGCTACTCTTGCACTTTGTGATCATGTAAGGGTCACTCCAAATGGCATCAAATTTGGAATGCTTTCCTAGATTTTCCCACTTTAGAGATAAGTCTCCTTCTTGAATGTTTTTCATTCTTTCCTTCTTTTCAAAAATATTTTTTATCAATGCTTGATCCTTTTCCATGACCTACATCACATACTCTCTTGCCTCCCCTACCTCCATCAACTCTACATACTTGATTGCCATAGTTCAAAATTAGTCAGCTCCATCTGTTTCATGAGTTCCAAAGTGGGAAACTTCAATGAGATGGGCAATACTGCCTCTTTTCTGTATACAAACTTTTATGGTGAGCTCCTTGTAGATCTTTTGGATGTGATCCTATCATCCCATAAAGCTGAATTGAGCCTTGTATGCCAAGTCCTTTGATTTTTTTCAAAAAGAGTCCTGATAATTCTTAATAAGTTCTTATTTGTGGACTCTTCTTGGCCATTACCTTAAGGGTAATAATTTGATGAGGTGTTGAGAGAAACACCATTTTGACTGCCCATTCAGTGATCCTTATACCAAGGAATGCCAATGTATTATCTGATATAATACTGGCAGGGTCTCTAAACCTGGTGGCTTTTCCTTCATAAAAATCTAAGATGTTGGATTCATTTGCTTCTTTTAGTGCCACTGCTTCAGTCCACTTAGTGAAATAATCTGTTGCAATAAGTATCCACTTGTGCCCTTGCCTTGAATTTGGGTTGATTACCCCAATGAAGTCTAGTCCCCATTACATGAATGGATGATCCACTCAAATGGGATGAAGGGGCAGGGATGCTAGGTTCTCCTTTCCTATGAAGAGTGCACTTTTTTACTCTTCTTGATCCATGAGTAGCAGGTCCTGAACACTGTAGGAACATAATAACCAACTTTCATGATCTTGAGAGTTGTTACTCAATGGGAAAAGTGACCTCGTGCTTCGCCATCATGGAACTCATGCAATACTCTCTCAATTTGGCTTGTCCCAATGAACCTCAATAGAACACTATTGATATCCTTCTTAAACAAGACACCACCAAAAAGCACACATGGGATGGATTGTAGTCTGAAGTATCTTCTCTTTTCCTTGTTCCATTCAGGAGCACACAAACCTGTTTGAAGGTAATACACAATGGCTTGGGTTCAACATGGATCAGGTGCATCATTAGCTGGTTGTTCTTGATCATTCTATAAAAGTAGGACAGCCTCTTTTTCACCCATTGACTTAGCATGTTGCTTAGAGGTCAGATGTTCACACATACCCTTTTCTCAAAACCAGTTGGTCACCTTGATCTCAATGTCATATTCTATTACCTGGGTGATCCAACCTACTCTCTTCTCTATTCACATGCTTATTTAAAAGGAAGTCCTTAACACCAACATGAGATACTAGCAGTTGAATATTTTTATTTGAGACCAAGTGTCTGAAATTTTTTAAGCTTCTAATAACATCAAGGACATGTTTTTCAACGAAAGAGTATTTTACCTCATAGTCGTCCAAGCTTTGGCTGAAGAAATCTATGGGTTGCTTTGAACCTTCATTTTTAGGCTAGACCAAGATGTTTGAGATGGTGTCTGAACCTCCAAAATGTATATAGCTTGAAGTCTTTGGAAAATTATGGGTTAATAAGAGCCGGGGCCTATGATATTGCTAGTTTGATGGCCTCAAAACTCTCTTTTCCTTCTGTTGTCCATTTAAATGAAAGAATCTTCTTTAACATCATTGTTAAAGGCTTCACAAGAGTTGAAAAATCAGGTACAAACCTACGAACAAATTTTATCCTTCCCAAGAATCTTTGGAGATACTTTTTGTGTTGTGGTAATGGAAGTGTGCGGATAGCTTCAACCCTTTCATGATCAATTGTCAATCCCTCTCTTGAGACAATGCGGCCCAATAATTTCCCTTCATGGGCTAGGAACACACACTTTTTTGGGTTTAATTACACCCCAAACCTTCTACTGAAATACCTTTCTAAGGTCAAAGAGATGGTCTACAACATTGTTTGAGAGGATAGTGATATCTTCAAGATACACCAAGACTATGTTTTTTATTAAGCCTTTGAATGCCATGTCCATAGCTCGCTGAAATGTTGCTCCAAAATTTGATAGTCTAAATGTCATATCCTTATAAGAATATGTACCCCATTTTGTGGTGAAGGCTATCTTGAATTGATCTTCTTCTTTTACCATTATCTGGCTATAACATGAATACCCATCTAACAATGAAAACCTCTCAGAACCAGCTACAACTTGTAAGATATGTTCCATTGATGTAAGTGGATAGTGATCATTAAGTGATGATCTGTTTAGATCACGAAAGTCCACACACAACCTGATTTCTCCATTTTTCTTCCTCACAGGTACCAAGTTAACAACCCAGCTTGAATGCTTGATAGGAAAGATGATAATGGCATCAATTGGTTTCTTCAATTCTTTTCTCATGAGAGGCTCAATGTGGGGATTTATTGGCCTTTTCTTCTGTCAGAAAATCTTAGCTCCTAGATCTAACTCAATGGTGTGTTGTGCTAGCTTTGGGTTGAAACCTCTTAAATATTTATAAGTCTAGGAAAAGACATTTAGGAACTCTTGAAAAATTTGAACAAATTCATATTTTTCTTATTGAGTGCTTACCTTGCCAATCTGTAATGTTTTACCTTCATCTATAAAAATGGGTTCTAAATCTTCACCCTGTACTTGAATATTTGCCTTCTCCTTTCATAATTGGTCATTTAGGTTGAATATTGATTCCAAAGTGACAAAACCCTTTGGTAGGTTTTTGGTACTCAGCTGTACTACTTGTTCACCATACTACTGCTCCAGTTTGTCTTGATTCCTGGAGGAGAACTCAGCTTCTTCTTGTAGAAAGTTGAAAATTTGTTGATCATTTTCAAAAACTTGCCAACTTGTGTTGTTGTTTGGGACAGCTGGCCTTACAACCAGCTTGATATGGGGCTAAGATTTATCATTATTGATACTCTCCATAATGTCAAATGTTTCCCTAACTGCTGTCAGTCAGTCTACTGCTTCATTCTTCTTCCTTGGGATGGAGTTGATGCTGAATGCCTAAAAATCCTCAATGAGGTCCCATACCTAGTTCTTGAAACTCTTTAACAAGTAATTTTTTGTAACATTTTGTCTTCGGACCTGATTAGTAACTAGTTCACTATCACCAAACACCTGTAAGTTCTTGATTGCTCATTTCCTTGCCCAATGTAGTGCATCAACCAAAGGCTCATACTTTTTTGTGTTGTTTGAAAAAGAAAAGTAGAAACAGAAGGATGAATAGTATTTCATACCTCTAGGTGAGACAAGCATAGCTCCTCATTTGACTCCTTACCTACTTCTTGAGCCATTAAAGAACAACTACCATACCTCATTATCATATTTGTGGTCAGGATTAATGATGTCAGGAAGAGGTTGATTTTCCTCATACAAACAATAGACTCCTAGCTTGGATTCCTCCATCTCCTTGTAGGGGTCAAAAGCATATCTTTTGTTCACCCATTCATCGAGGGTCAAGTATGGGATGCACCCCACCTTGGTATCTGTCTCACAAGTACTTGGGAGGTCCTCTTGATTAGAGTCTGAACAATTAGCATTGATTGGGATAGGTACATAAGACTCAATATGGTAATCTTCAATGGGCTCAGAACCGATTGTGGCCTTAGCTCCATACATTTTTCTAAAAATCATGTGTGACACATCAAAAAAAAAATAACCTCCAATCTTAGCAATGAAATATCTTGATAAACATAATGGAAAATGGGGTGGTAAGTCTATGACTGATATGTTTTGTAATACAGTCACATTGGGGCAGGCATGTAGTGTGAGGCTCAAATCTTTGATGAATCCAATAGTTTTCACTATTGTCCCATCCAATTGTACTACCCTACTAGAGGTGAATTTGTATTGAAGACCCAGTTGATCAGCTATTTGTTTTGGCATTACAAAAATACTTGCCCCCGAATCAATCATGCAATTATGTACCAATTTGTCCCAAACAATTAATGAAACATAGAATGGAGGAGGCTATAGATTCTTACCTTGTTGTCCTCCATGGTTTTCCTCACAATGATCCGTATTGGTAAACACTTTCTCTTTCTGGCTAGGGGGCCTATTTGAGCTTGACCAGTTTTTCATAACAGTCTGTAACATATCTCTCTGTCTTGGAATGGCCACTAACTCCCACATTGAAATGTTCACATTTGTCTTCTTTATTTGTTCAATGATATTAAATGAGCTATCCTTTTTCTCCCCCTTTCCTGGCACACTTTTCTCTAGCACATGGGTCGTTACAACCAGTCCCTAAGTGGGTTTGGAAGGTGGCTTGGAATGACTCTGCATATTGGGAGTTGCATTTTGAGTGCCAATATTTTGTGGAGTAACAAAGGTTTGATGATTACTTGAGTTTGGTGATTGTCTCTCTCCAATATTCCTCTTCTTATACCATGTATTGGCATCTACACTTTGAGAAGAGGCTTGATTCATTCCACATAAATCTTTAGGTTGCCAATTAACAAGCATAGTTTCACATAGAGGTGCCTCTTATTGAGCTTCTTACTACTGATTTTCTTCTTGGTTAGACTCTTGTGACACACAAATGGTTTGTACCATCAAGGCTTGGTTTAGTGCACCATTGAAGTACATTGATTGGTTATGTGGCTGATTGCATGGGAAACACCAATTATATTCTTGGGCCATGTTATTTTGTGCTAGAACCAATGCCCTTGATGTTGAAGCTGTGTTTGGATCATATGACCTAAAAGGTATAATAGCTTTAGGTTTTCCTTGGTTTTGATTCTTATTTGCAGCCTGAGCTGGTAGCCTATTTTGCTGATATGGGGATCTAGCTTGATAGTGATTCTAAGGTTGATATGGCCTAGAACTCTAAGCTTGTTGCCTCTTGATAGATACTAACTCATTCCCTAGGTTCTATAGTTGTTTCATCACTTCTTGAAGCTCCTTTGAGGTGTTAGAGGATGAGGTGGAGGCTTCAGCTGAACTTTGATTCCTAGGAGTAGGTATAGGAGCTAATGTGGGTGTCTGGATAGTGCTCGGATTTCCTAATTCTAGGTATAGATGCATGGGTGGCCTAGGAGCAAGTTTTATAGCCTAATTTAGATAATTTTTAGCTCTTAAAATGCTATAAGTTGTAGGAAAGGTTGTGCCTCCCATTGATTGAATCATTAAAGCAATGTCATCATTTAGATCTCTAAGAAAGTATAAGAAAGCACCTTCATCTGTGGCCCTTATAATGAAAGGAATCCTGTCCCAATTCCTTTGGAACCTAACATTGAAATCTGTCAGCTTCTCATTAGGGGCCCTCTTAATGGTTTTCAAATTCTCTAACAAGGACTGGTTATCCCCTTTTTCTCCAAACTAGTCATGGAGAGCTCTGCACAAGTGGTCCCAAGTCTGAATAGAGCCTATTTTTTGACTCCTAAAACATTGTGAAGCTTTACCCTTGAGTGAAGAGGCTAGAAACTTGACTACAATGTCCATCTCAATGATCTCATGGATTACATAGAAATTTGTAATGTCTTGAATGTGTTCACTAGGAGAAGTGTGGTTTTCTCCAGTGAAATATGGGATGCTCTTTAATGCTGCCAATGGGACTGGATTTTGTGCATTGAGAGTGAGTGGGGTGCTGCTAGTGAAATTGACATAAGGATTGGGTTGTTATGCCATTCTAATCGGCCTAAGAACCTTTTTGATTGAATGAATGGCCTACTAGGAGGAGGTGTTGACAAGGTTCTGCTTGGTGGAGATGGAGACCTCTAGGCTATTCTCCCCCTTCTCCTTCTATCCGGAGACAAGTGTAGATAGAAAAATAGTCCCTCCTCTCTAGTTCTTGACCTTGTTTGTATTCTTCTCATGAGCTTGACAAGCTTGGAATCTTGAAACTAGTAGATTTTTTCCCTTTTGGATTCGCTAGATGTGCAACCTTTAGATTTTCTTAAAAGCTAACACTTATAATAAGTGAACATCAATCTTGTTGCAATAAAAAATGAAGACTTCTTTGTCCCATTGGGTGTGCCAAAAATGTTAGTGTAGAATCACAACACCCCTAAATGTCTGAAACCAAATGATTTTAGATTCTCAGTGTGATTTCATAGCATGGAGCATCTCTGAAAGTGTGGTACCTTGCAAGGTGAGAGAGATCTCTGGATTGAGGTCGGTTCATATTCCTCTGTTCAGGTGCATACAAATAAATTGTAGAGGGTCTATTCTAATTCTACTGTATTCTTCCAATGAGACAGGGTTGAGGAGATGCAAGAAAATAAACCTAAGCTACAAGGTGATGTACCAAAGGAATGTTAGATTCTCGTCTTGTAATTTGACACAAACCTCAGAAATGTAATACAAACACTATAGACAAATGACCAAACTACAACAAGAGATTAGAAAGACAACAATGAATACAAGAGAGGGTCAAGAATCATCTAAAGACATATATATTATTTCTCAAGAGTCGATAGAGTATGGCCAAGAAGAAAAAATTTCATTATAACCCGAATGAGAGGTTAGGAAAGCTCCATAAATCATCTTGTGAGCAAAAGAAGAATGGAGGGCCCAAAATAGAAATTTCCAACCTTTTACAATGAGCCCCGATCTTTCCTTTATAGATTCAACAAAGAGAGAACAAGGAGAGAGAGGAGGGAAAAATAATTCGAAGCTCAACCACTTGCCATAAATGCCTTCTACAAATCCACCCCAAATCTGTCATGTCTGCATTGATTACTTGTTTGGCACCTTGAAGGAGGAAGAACGACGAATCAGATCAAATTCAATCTAGTTATTGGGGCCAATAGATTTTATATTAATGGCATGAAGATGTCTTTTCATTTTTCCCCACCTAACTTCTTCAAAATTAAAGTTTCATGTCTTCATGGCATAGGTGAGGTCGAGATCTTTCCAACAGTGCCAAATTTTTTGGATTTCAAGCAATGAATCAACAAAAGATATGCCCATTTGAAAATTTGAATCGGGCTCATACAAAATTGTGGGAAACAACTACCAAAACGGGTCCCTTTTTTAAACTAGACACATGGAGGGTTGGTGCATGTTTGGGGACTGATTTTTTATTTTTCTTTTGAAGTTGCTCTGGGTTGACATGTGGCATCTTCCATGGCTTGCTCAATTTCTTCATGTTTTGGATAAGTCCTTTTCCTCGATGGGGCCATACATCTAACTAGGGACATGTGGAGGCTTAGTGATTTTTTGGAAACCTTCCCCAAATTTTACTCTTGAAATAGTGTTGTGTTGACACTTGGCTCCCTCCGCTGGCCTATCTCTACTTTGACTATTCAATGCTGATCCTGTCCCTTTTTCTGGACCTAGGACAAGTGGAAGGTTCACTCTCATTTGGAAACCCGCTCAAGATTTTACCTTTGAAGGAGCGTCGAATTGACACGTGGAAACCTCCATAGACTCTTGGAATTTTCAATGGCTCGTTCTCTTACTTTTTAGGCCCTGAATGTGCAGTGAGCTAGCACTCATTTGGGGATCACCTTTTGGGTCATGCCTTTGAAATTACACTGGTGCAACATGTGGCGCTGTCTACTGGTTCTCTATACTTAGTCAATTTTGGGCCCGATTAGTCCCATTTTTTAACTTGGATTACGTGGCGAGCCCGCGCTCCTTTGGGTTTCCACTTTTGGATTTACCTTTGGAGATGTGTCAAGATGACACGTGGCATCCTCCGCTAGCACCTTTATACTTAATCTTTTTTTTAGGCTGTCCCTGTCTATTTTTTTGAATTTTAGCTATTGACTCTGCCCCTTTTAGACCTAGGACATGTGGAGGCCTGGTGCTTGTTTGAGTATGCCCTTTTGGATTCAATCTTTAGAAGTGATCTATTTGGACACCTAATAGTTTTCGATAACTCTCTATACTTAACCAATTTTTGGGGCTCGTTCTGAGTTATTTGTAGAGCTTGAAGACTTAGATTTTTCTCTTTTTCTTTTCCCTCAAGCCTTTAATTTTTTTGAAATTTTTTTCTTCCGTCCCTGACCATGATCCTCCATTTTAGAACCTTCATGTAACCTTCTCATTGGATTTGAAGTATAGATTCATGCGATGGAAAATTTCTCTTGAATTTCTTCCTGCACAGGCCGTGTTTGATCAATTTTGTAGAGAACAAAATGGAGATAAAATTTAATAAATATTATCCTCATTCATTATGATAAATACCACTTTGTCATCTAGATATACAATCACAAATTTCCTAAGGAATTGATTCAACATACCATTCATCAACCTCATGAATGTACTTGTGGAAATGTTAAACCCAAATTTTATAAATAACCATTCATATAGGCCTTCCTTTATCTTGAATGTTTTTTTCCACTCATTTTCTTCCCTTATATGAATCTGGTGATAACCACTCTTCAAATAAATATTTAAATACTAGTACATGACACTATGGAAGTCTCTTAAATAATCCATTATAGGTAATGTAAACCTATACTTAAACGTGATCTTATTAATGACTCATAAATCAATTCACATACATCGTTTCTCCACTTTTCTTTCATTTTAGTACTACAGATACTGTAAATGGAATCAAAATTTCACACACTAGTACTTGGTCGAACAACAATTGCACTTATTTTTTGTACCTATGAATTCTTTTTTGGAGTCATTTTGTATTGTCTTTGTTTGGAAAAATTGATCTGGGTATTACATAAATTTGATGATTGATAGAATATACTGGTAGTAACCCACGTGGAAATTCCAATGTCACAATGACTTTGAAATCTTTGAATATTCCATACACTTATGATGGGATTTATTCTTTCTCTATGCAACATTTGAGCACTTACTTTGGTAGAATTTTTTAACATCCCTTTTATTCCTCAATATCCTACAATAATACCTTTCTCGACACAAAAAAAAATATCAAAAAACTCCACCACACACTTCTCCTTCATCATTATCCTTCAAGGGTGATAAATTAAAATTGTGCTCATCCTTGTTAATACAGATAACATTTTTGTTCCCATCATGAAAAACCTTCTTATTGTACTACTATATCCTACCTATCAAGATATGGCAAACCTCTATTAACTTTAATTGACACAAAACTCATTGTAGTGTATCCATATATGAAAAGTAATGAGGATTTGTTCATTCAGTGGGACTAGGTGCCCTTTATGAAACAATTATATTTTGTAAGGGTTTATATATAAAATTTTCTTTATCCATTTTTTTAACCATCTCACAAGAAACAATATTGTCGATTCATGCACTATTGATAGTCACCTTGCAATATTTTCCTCTTCACTTTCATGTTGTTATAAACAAGTTCTTTTTTTTCATAGGATGGTCCTCTCTTTGTATTTCCTTTAACAATACTTTTTGTATCATCAAATCTTCTACACAGTTTGTATGCTCTAAATTTTCCACACATACTCCACTAATTTGACATCACCATGCACTACATGTGTGCATAATTTCATAAACCTATCCATAACCTCACTTTTCCCAATTAGAAAATCAAATGTGTGATTTCCAAGAGTTACACATTTGAAGCATGTTTTAGAAAATCATATTCCCCTACATCGATCATATATTCCACGCCCTCTCACAAAATCCGATGTTGTATCATTCTATGTACTTCTTTTGGCTTGTTATTCCACCTCTACCATGCACATTATGGATTTCTCTTTTATTTGTGTTCTTACCCTTGTGCACAAAATTTTCTATTTCCTTAGAGGAGAATTGATAATATTCCTCCATCATCTAGATACATGTGAGTTTGATATCCTATTTAATTTTAAACCTCAAACCATTTAATTACCATGAAATTTAACTTATCCTAGTCTACTTCAACATCCCTAGACCTAATCATAATTTGGTGGAGTTCCTATGTGTAATCCTTAACATACGTTTCTTTTTACATATACTTTTCAAATTCATAAATAAACACATTTGATAGCTAGACAACAAGATTTTACTCTTCATTTTTGTGACCATGTGATCTTGACATGAGTATTTTTATTTTCCTCTCCTTCATCACTTAATTTTCACATCCTTCCACTATAATTTCATATGTTTCTTTAACTTTGACTATTCCATTTGATGTGATATAGGTAACATATCTCTTTGAACTCAAATTAATCCTCCATACTTTTGATTCAATCTTAAACTTATTCTAGATATATCTTTCCAAAGAATAATGAGACATCCACATTTGGTTTTTGGTCTATGCTTGATATATCTTATAATAATTGCATTTCCCATTCACTGATAACTTCGTTTGCACCTTTTCCTTCATTTATAATGGCTCGTTCTTTTTTTGCACTTCCTATTGCCACACCTTCAAATTTTCATTACACATCTAGTACCATTAATCCTATTAATTTTTATTATTTGATGACGTAGAGAATAGTCCTTATACCCCTTAAACACATTATAACTTATTGTAGCACTAACATAATAGTTGTATTTGTTGCATTCACTACTCTTACATTGGTGGATCTTCTTGATAATATATTTTATCCTTTAACTAGTTTCCACATAGTTGGCATTCTTTCAATCCTTTCACTACTAAGCTCTCTTTCCAAAGTGTGTATCAATGTTATGATGCCATTGTTTACCAAGTTTCTGATTCTTAATGAATGTGATACACTAGTGAATGAAGAAAGTTATAAATTCATAAATGCTGGAGGGTTTACGTTACCTTAGATGCGCGATGTGATACGGGTGCTAAAAATTTGATTGATCCTTATTGTGAGATGAAGAAGACATGTGAACAAAATGAAAATGATATTTATTAGATAGATTTATGTGGGGGATTCCTAGAAAAGGTCTGATCTAAGAATATTTTTTCTTCCTTTCACAGATGTCAACCCATATTGTTTAGAAAGAGTGAAATAACACAAGAGGAGAAGATAACATGCAGAAATAGGAAATAGTACTGAATCTAAGAAATGATTAGAATTGATCTAGGAGCTGATATTACTGAAATAACTACAAATTAAGTGTTACCTAGTCTTGGTCGAAGGTGACCTTGATTATGTAAAGACAGGTTGCGGACAACCTGGGAGGATCAATTTGAACCTAGAGATAAACTATGCAAACCTGCAAGGTCTGAGTGCAATCTAGAAACTGATAAATGTTTATAAGTGTTAGATAGGATCTATAGACAAGAAAAAAACATAGAGAGGTAGGAAAAATGACTAGAAAGGATAGTTTGGATAAATTATTAGATGAACAAGGCCTGATGACCAAGAGAAATCAATGGTGAATTTATTAAAGAAATATAAATCCAAGGATAAGTGGATGAATATAGAAACTTGTAGGAAAAGGGGTTGTAGGATAAGGATAGTGAGTGTTACCTAGGATAAGTTACTTTGTGCGTGCAAAAGGTTAGGAACAAATAATATACGATAATATGATAGATATACCAAAATCAAGATAACACTGATGGAAAATCCCATGAAGTATTATCATGTGTGATGCAAACACACCAAAGGGATATGTAGGAGGCTTGTAAAATGTCTCAAGAATGCTTAGGTGTGAGGAATAATTCTCAGTTCGCAAGAAGGATAAAATTACATACATCCGATTGAAGAATAGAAAGGAAGGATTTAGTTTGTAGGGGTGACGATGATCGGGCTGGGTCGCGATTAGCTATAGGGAAAGTTTCCCCAATGGAATTATTTTGTGCTTTTGGTTAGGATTTTTGGATTCTTAATGATTGGAAGGATTCTTTAAAGCATTTAGGTTGGATTATATTTCTTGGGGATAAATCATGGGTACTTACGGCATAAAAATAGATATGAAGAAAGATAGAAAAAAAGTGAGGGGGTGAGGGATTAGGATGAAACCATCCTAAATAGAAAGTGAATTAGGGCATGGATGAAGATTAATGATTAATTAATTTATTTATATCAACTAATTAATTAATAGGAGTTAAATGGGCATGGTATGGTGTGGATATTAATTAATTAATTAATAATAATTAATTAATTAAAATTAATAAAGATTAATATAGATGGGATGAAATGGACTTTAATCAAATAAGGGGATGAATTAATTAAATATGCTCACATTGGTGATTATGGGGATAAATGTCGAATCTAGGTTGTACATTTTACCCCTTTTTCTTAAGTGGTTTGCACTAGGTAAGTCATGAGACAAAAATGATGAGAGTTGGTGGAGAACAAAAAGGATTGAAGATGTTCTCCCCCTCAAACAAGGGATCAATGACATCAAGGGAAATTGATGATGCATTTTAAAAAGGTAGATGAACAAAAAAGGGTGGGTGAAGAAAGTATGAGTAAAATGATTACAAAGGAAAGATGCCCCAAGAAAAAGGTATCACAATAACAATCAAAACTATGCCAGTGACTCCAATATCAACTTGGTAGAAGACAATTGTAGTCTCAAAGGAGATATGATACAATGTTCTACGGAACAGTGAGTGGATGAAGATCACTGTAGTATGGATGAAATCCGAGAAGACCAACGTGTCATAGGAAAGTAATCAAAATATGTGAAATTAAATACGAAAGGTATGTGAAATCCTTCATACATGAGGAATCGAGTTAATAGGTATGTGTCCACAATAGATAAGGATGAAAAGGAATGGCGTCTAATGGGACATGAAAAATGGCCGAAAAGGAAAAATGAAAAGTGAATGATGAAATAATATGCCCCAAAGGGGAAAATATGGTTGTAAAGGAAAAACTAAAAAAATCCCCAAGTGGGGAAATATGGCCAAAAAGGTGGCCTTTAAATGAATATATGGTTCCCTTAAGAAGGGCACATATATGGCCATTGCATGGACTTGATATGATGAATGTAGTGCAAAAAGGGGAAAATTAACATGGCCTCACAACAGGGATTTGTGCATGGATTAGAAAGGATTGTGAAACATAATTCCCAAAGGAGGAGTAAGGCCACAAAATGTTGGCTTTAGGGAGTATGAAAAAATTGAAATTACTTAAAGAAAAATAGAGATGGCCACAAATGTGGACTTAAAAAGTATATATGCCTGAATGAGGAATAGTTTTACTATTGGATTAAAAATTCCCGAAGGGAAAATAAACATGGCCATGAATGTGAACTTAAATGTCAAAAATAGATGATGTCGAAGGAAAGTATACAAGGAAGAGGGGGAAAATCCCAAAATAATTAATATTTAGGGGATTTGATGGTGACTGGAGCTAATCGATGGTGACCTACGAGGGTGGACGTCGACCCAAAGCTAGTGGTTATTGTTATCCATATTTTTCCCCCGACGTGAAATATCAGATCAGCCATGACCCCGCATAGAAATAACTAAGAAAAATCATTCATATCTATAAATTGTTGCAGAGGAACTCAAAAAATTGAGTGGCGGGGGCTGAGAAAGACTAAGGGACCCTGTGCAAAAGAAACATCTATTTTGTGCCATTTCTCTATCTCAAATCTAGTTTCAAGTTATAGGTAGACTCAACAATGGAATAACATGGTCAGATAAGAAGGGGTAGTGCCACAGAGGAACTGAGGGAAAGAGAGGGAAGAAATGGTGAAGATCTAGAGTCCTTGGGCTCGAAACAGTTTAGGAAAGGGTCAAAAATTGACTAAGTATGGAGGAGGCAGTGGAAGGGACCGTGTGTCCTAATGGTTCTTCTCCAAAGGTGAATCCAAAAAGGGAATCCTGAACTTGTGCCAAGATTCCACGCTTCTAGGGCCCCAAAAAGTTGCGGGACCATTGAGAAGTATTTAACTAAGAAAGAAGATGTCAGGGGTCGGCTCGATGCAAATCCGGAAAGGAAGCCTAGGGCGGAGACTTAAACTTGTGCCTTCCCTTCATGTAGAAAATGGTCAAATAGAGTCAAAATATAGAAAAGGTGGGCCTCAAAATGGGCTAAGTATAGAAGTGTAAGTGGATAATGCCAAGTGTCAGTGTGGCGCGTCTCCAGGAGTTAGTCCCATAGAGGAGACCCACTTGAGTGCTAGCCCACCACGTAGCCCAAAGTCTACAAAGTAATAAGGACCATTGAAAATCCCACAGACTAGCAGAGGTAGACAAGTGTCAATGCGACTCTCCTCCAAAGGAAAACTTTGAGCCAAATTCAAGCAAGCGTAGTGCCTCCATGTGTCCAATCTCAGAAAGAGGTAGAGTCAGTTGAATAGTCAATGCAAAGGCAAGACCGGTGAATAATTCCAAGTGTCTAAATGGTGCTAATTCAAAGATTGAATAAAGAAGGGGTTACCAAATGATCACCAGGATCCTGTGTGTCCTAGATAAAGAGATATGCCCTACCAAGCAAAGGACTTAGCTAAAAAACACAAAATGGTTCGTAACTCCACCCAAGGGACAAAGTCAGCATTTGGGCCCAAGTCAAGGAAAGCGGGCCGTCGGGGGGGAAGTTGGTTTTTCACCCTTTGTCATCCCAAAAGGATAAAAGTCACAAAATGAGCCACAACTCTGGCCAAGGGAAAAATTCAAGGTTTGGGCTTGAGTCATAGCCAAAGCGGGGAGTCAAAGGAAAAGGTGAAAATTTTCCTTTTTTCTAAAAGTCACAAAGGTAAAGATTGAAGTCCATTTCCTAGCCAACCAAAGGGCTTGAAATATTGCAAATATAACACCATTGGAAGAGTCTCGACGTCTTCTACACCATGGAAGGATAAAGAATCTTTATTCTCAAGACCTAGTAGGTGAAAAATGGACAAACATCTTTTTGATTTTTATGCAGGATCTCTTTTCCTAAACAACTAGATCGGATTCGATCTATTCCACCGTTTCCTCTTCTTTCAAGGAACCAAACTAGTGGTTGAGGTAGTAAAGACAGATTTGGGGAAAATTTTATAAGAGACATTAACAATAGTAGTTGAGCTTCAACCTGCTTTTCCCGCCTCTCTCTTTTTCTTCTCTTTGATCGAATCTATAAATACAAGGGCAGGATTCGTTGTAAACGATTGGCCATTATTTGTTTGGCAGACTCCCCTTTTCTTCTGGAAAATAAACTTATGGAATTGCAAACCTTCTAACTAGACTGTAATATATTTTTTCCTTTTGGCCACTTTGTAATGCATTGTATCAATGTGTAGAGCAATAAAACCTGTCTGTGATCAAATTTAGATCCTCTCTTATCTCTTTTGCTTTTATATGATCTTTCATTGCAGATTTGGTTATTTGTGCTTAGTTATTGTGTGCATTTTGTTTTTTTGTTTATTGGAAAAAAAATGTTCATCATTCCTTTTGTGCATCACCTTATATCTTAGTTTGATTTTCTGTATTATTTTTACCCTTGTCTCCTTGGTAATTTTAGATTAGGTATAAAGAGAGATCCTCTGCAAGTTCTCACCTATGCACCTGAACAGAGGAATAGGAACCCACCTTTAATCTGGAGATATTTTCCCATTTTTGCAAGGTCCTAGACCTTAGGGAAAGTTCAATGTTATGCAATCACACAAAATGAGCTTTCTTTGGAAAAGCATACCTGTAGAACTCATTTAGGGGTGTTGTGATTCTACACTAACATTTTTGACACACTCGATGGGATAGTCTCCATCTTATTATAGTAAGAATTGATGTATACTTGTTGTGATTTTGGATTTTAAGAAATCTTAAAATTTTACATCTTACGATTCCAAAAGAAAAAAATCCATTGGTTTCAGAAATCCAAGCAAGTTCATGAGAAGAATACAAACACGGTCAAGAACTCGAGAAGAGGTATTATTTTTCTATCTAGACTTATCCCCAGATAGAGGGAGGGAAGGAAGAAGAAACTAGAAGTCTCTATCTCCACCAGATAGGGCCTTATCAACAACTCCTCCCAGCAGGCTGTTCTCTCAATCAAGAGGGGTTCTTAGGCTGATTAGGATGGCTCAGCCAAATCCTTATGTCAAATTCACCGGTAGCAGTCCACTCACTTTGAATGCACAAAATCTGGTCTCGATAGTAGCATTAAAGAGCATTCCATATTTCACTAGGGAAAACCAAACTTCTCCTGATGATCATGTCCAAGATATTGCAAATGTTTGTACAATCCAAAAAATCCATGAGATGGACATTGTAGTCAAGTTGCTTACCTATTCACTCAAAAGGGAAAGCTTTATAATGGTTTAGAAGCCATGAGGCAGGCTCTATCCAAAATTGGAACCAGCTGTGCACAGATCTCCACAACCAGTTTGGAGAGAAAGTTGATAACTTATCTCTGTTGGAGAAACTAACCACAATCAAGAGAGCCCTGAAAGAATAGCTGATAGAATTCAACCTCATATTTCAGTAGACTTGGGATAGGATTCCAACAGCACTAAAGCCCACTAACAAAGGTTCCTTCTTATACTTTCTTAGGGCTTTAAATTCTATTATTTATTTGATGATTCAGTCAATGGGCGGACCAACCTTACTTGTAACCTATAGCCTTTCCATAGGGGATAAGAACCATTTGATTTAGGATGGTGAAATTTTTCCTAGGCCATCCATGCCTCTTTACCCCAAGTTAGGAAACCCAGATACTAGCCAAGCACCCACATTAGCCCCTATACCTACTCCTCAGAGTCAAAGCTTAGCTGAAGCCTCCACTTCATCATCTAACACCTCTGACGAACTCCAGGAAGTCATGAAACATCTTCAAAACCTAGGAAATGAGCTAGTAACCATTAAAAGATAGAAAGCTCATAGTTCTAGACCTTATCAGTCTTAGGCTCAGTACCAGGATAGGCCCCAGCATCAGCAAAATAGACCACCATCTCAGGTTGTAAGTCAGATCCAAAAGCAAGGACATCCTCAAGTTGCTAGACCTTTCAGGACATATGATCCAAACACAGCTTCAACATTAAGGGCATTTGTTCCAACACAAAACAATATGGCACAGGAGCATGATTGGTGTTTTCCATGCAATCAACCTCATAACCAATCAATCTGCTTTAATAGTACACTCAATCAGGCCTTGATGGTGTAAACCAGTATGATGTCACAAGAACCTAGCAAAGAAGGAGATCAAAAATAGGAAGCTCAACAAGAGACGCCTCCAAGTGAGACTATGCTTGTCAATTGGCAGGATGAGGACTTCTGTGGGTTAAATAAAACCCCTTCTCAAAGTGTAGCTACCAATACACTGTCCAGAAAGAGAAATATTGGAGAAAGCCAACCATTGAATTCAGGTGATCTTCAACCTTCCATCACTCCACAAGGTTTTGGTGATCCAAATATAACTCCCAACATGTAGAACCAATCCAAGCCACCTTCTAAATCCACTCAAGCACCGTTTGTGACACCCCATGTGCAAGAAATAAATGTGCGCAGGAAGGGGAAACAAAGAAATAGCTCATTTAATATCATTGAGAAAATGAAGAGGACAAGTGTGAACATTTCACTATGGGAGTCACTAGCCATTCCAGGGCAGAGGGATCTATTATAGACTGCCACGCAGTATTGTTCAAGCTCAAATCAACCCCCTAACCAGCAAGAGAAAGTTCTTACCAATACAGCTCAACATGGGGAAAACCATAGAGAACAATAAGAGAAGAACCTGAGACCTCCTCCATTCTATGTCTCATTGACTATTGGAGACAAATTAGTACACAATTGTATGATTGATTCTGGGGCTAGTAGTTCTGTAATGCCCAAACAAATACATGATCAACTAGACCTCCAGTATGAAGTCATCTCTAGAGGGGTAGTAAAAATTGATGGGATAGTAGTGAAAACTGTTGGGATCATCAAGGATTTGAACCTCACTTTGCATGTCTGCCCCAATGTGATTGTTTTACAGAACGTATCAATCATAGATTTGCCACCATTGGAGGCTATCTATCTACTAATTTTTCACATATGCTCTTTAGAACAAGGTATGGGGTAAATGCCACAATCAGATTTGAACCTATTGTTGATTATCATATCGAATCTTATATGCCTAGCCCAATCAATGCCAACTGCTCATCTTTTGATCAAGAGGACATCCTAAACACTTGTGAAGCAAACACCAAGGTGGGATGTATCCCATACTTGACTCTCGATGAGTGGGCCAGTAAGAGACATGCTTTCAACCCCTACAAGGAGATGGAAGAATCTGAGCTAGATGTTTACTACCTACATAAAGAAAATTATCCTCTTCCTGACCTAATTATGCCAGAATATAAAATGACAATGAGGTATAGAAATTATTCTTTGATGGATCAAGGAGTAGACAAAGAGCTAGAGGAGGAGCCATTATTGTTTTCCCCAAAGGTTGCAAATATTATTCATCCTTTAGATTTCAGTTTTCTTGCTCAATATGAAGCTTTACCCAAAGGTCTTCATTGGAAAAGGAGGCTTGGAATCAAGAACTTGAAATTTTTCGGTGATAGTGAGCTGGTTGCAAATCAAGTCAGAGGAATTAATGTTGTGAAGAATGACTTGCTCAAGAGATACAAGAGTAGGGTATGTGATCTGATGGAGGATTTCGAGGCCTTCAACATTGTGTCCATACCATGGAAGGAGAAAGAAGTTGTTTATAGGATTGCAATAGTTAGAGAAATGTTTGATGTGGTCGACAACATCAAAAGAGACAAAGAATAGCCACATATCCATATAGTTGTGAGGCCAGTAGTGCCAGATAACAACACATGCTAGCAAGTGTTTGAGAATGATCAACAGATGATTAATTTTTTGCAAGAAGAAGCTGAATTCTCAACTAGAAATCAAAGAAGAATATAGAAGAAATACGGGAATCAAATAGTACAACTCCATACAAACAAGCTTCTCAAAGGCTTAGTGACATTGGCGTCTATCTTCAATCCTAATCACCAGTTTAGGAAAAAAATTCTAGCATACAAATCAAAGGAGAAGATTCAAATTCAATCCCAGTTGGAGAAGACAAAACACTTCAAATTGGAAAAGTGGCCACCGAGAAAGAAAGGTATGAATTAATAAAACTTTTCCAAGAATTTATAGATTTTTTTCTTGGAGATATGAAGAGCTAAGAGGGTTCAATCCAGATCTAGCAGAACACACAATCGAACTAGATCCACTTACTCAACCCATTAGGTAAAAGAAAAGACTAGTCAACCCACACATTGAGCCTCTGATGAAGAAATATTTGAACAAGCTGATAGAGGCGAGTATCATATTTCTAATCAAACAATCAAGTTGGGTTGCAAACCTGGTACCATTCAGAAAGAAAAATGGAGAGATTAGGTTGTGTGTAGATTTTCGATGCTTGAATAGAGCCTCCCTCAAAGATCACTACCTGCTCCCTTCAATGGAGCAAATATTGTAAGTAGTGTTTGGGTCAGAGAGATACTCCCTCCTAGATGGCTACTTAGGATACAACAAGATCATGGTGAAAGAGGATGATCAATTCAAGATGATTTTCACCACCAAATGGGGCACCTATTCCTATAGAAAGATGCCATTTGGACTGTCGAATGCTGGAGCCAAGTTTCAAAGGGTAATGGATATGGCATTAAAAGGGCTGATTAACAAAATAGTGCTGATCTACTTGGATGACATAATGATGTTTTCCAAAAATGCAGCAGACCACCTTTTCCACCTAAGGTAGGTGTTCCAAAGGTGTAGGAGATTCAGGGTATCATTGAACCCCAAAAAATTTATATTCTTGGCCCATGAGGGTAGGCTTCTAGGCCATATTGTATCAAAGGAAGGAATGACAATTGACCCAGAGAGAGTGGAAGAAATAAGAGCATTTCCATTTCCAAGCCACAAGAAGGCTCTTCAAAGCTTCTTGGGAAAAATCAAATTTTTCCGCAGATTTGTGCCAAACTTTGATGCTCTTGTTAAGCCAATAACGTTGATGCTAAAGAAGAGCTTGACATTCAGATGGATAGCTAAAGGAAAGAAAAACTTGGGAGGCCATTAAAGAGGCTATATCACAAGCCCCAACTCTCGTAAATCCAAATTTCTCTAAAGACTTAATATTGTATGCCTTTGGTGGTAGTGACACAATTTATACAATCTTAGTTCAGTAGAACAAAGGAGGTACAAAACATCCAATTTATTTCTTCAATCAAGGTCTACAAGACTATGAAGTGAGATACTCCATCAAAAAGAAATTCCTGGTAGTAATCAAGGGACTAAGGAAGTTTAAGCACCTGGTTTCAAATAATAAAATCCAATTTTTGGTCTCCCATGCGGGAGTTAAATAATTCCTTCTCAACAAGGACATGAATGAAAAACGTGCAAGATGGATCACTCATGTCATGGAATATGACATTGAGATCAGGGTCACTAAGATGGCCCATGGGAAAGGGTTGTGTGAACAATTAGCCTCATGTCAACAGGATGAAACATACAGTACAAAGGAGGTTATTTTTGTTCTACAAGATAATCAAGAAGAAGGGAGAGATGATATACCTACTCCTTATTGGACCCAAGACATGGTACACTTCCTCCAAATAGGCTTGTTTCCTTATGGGATGAATAAAGAAAAGAGGATTCATTTCAAACTACAACCCATCCCATATGTTCTTATTGATGGTGTCTTGTTCAAAAGATACATTAATGGTATTCTACTGAGATGCATTGAAACATATCAGGTTGAGAGAGTGCTACAAGAATCCCATGTTGAAGCAACTAGAGGTGATTATTCTCTAAGGGTGACAACACTCAAGATCATGAAGGTAGGTTATTATTGGCCTAGTGTGTTCAGTGATTCCTATGCATGGATCAAAAGGTGGAAGAATTGTGTGTTCTTCAAAGGAAAAGAAAGGCTAGCAGCACTTCCATTGCACCCAATCTCAGTCGATCAATCTTTCATGCAATAGGGATTGGACTTCATTGGAGTCATCAACCTAAATTCAGGCCAAGGCCACAAATGGATTTTGACAGCAATAGACTATTTCACCAAGTGGACCGAGGTAATGACGCTTAAGGAAGCTAATGAGTCTAGTATACTAAATTTCTATGAAGGGATAGTGACCATGTTTAGAGTTCCAGAAACCATAATATCATAATATGCATTAACATTCATAGGTTCCAAGATAACAGGATGGACTGTTAAGAACGAGACTTACTTGAAAACTTCATAGAACTATTACCCTCAAGGTAATGGCCAAGCTAAGTTCACAAACAAGAACCTACTAAATATCATCAGAATAACTCTTGATGAGAATTAGAGGGCCTGACACACAAATCTCAAAATAGACTTATGGCCTGATAAGATAATGCTAAAGAGATCTGCATGCAGCTCTCCATTCAAACTTGTCTATGGGAAAGAAGTAGTGTTGCCTATATCACTTGAGCAGCTAGAGATGTATGAATTTGAACTAATGGAGGCTAGGTATGTGGATCTGATAGAATTGGAAGAAGCAAGAGAGCATGTAGCCTAGGGAATAGAGAAGAATCAGGCTTCAATCAAGAAATGCTTTGACAAGAAGGAAAAAGTAAGGAACTTCTAGGAAGGAGACCTGGTTCTAAAATGGGATACAGATCGAGCAAAACCAGGAAGGAATTCCAAGTTTGATGCCATATAGAGTGGCCCCTACTTGGTCACAAAAAGTAAGAGTAGGAATGCTTTCCAATTGTCTACATTGGAGGGTGAGGAGTTGAAGATTCTAGTGAATGGGATCTATCTTAAGCACTACTACCAAAAGGAAAGTTCTCACCCTGTACATATTAGTTTTGTTTCTCTTTCCTCTAAGTACTTATGCACATCGCATTGCTATAGTTTAGGTTTATTTTCTCATAAGTGCTTGCATGCTCTGCATGTTCTATTTGGAGCATGTATAATTTCAATTTTTTACATAGTTATGGTGTTATTTTCTTGATCTTATGTAGTCCATTTAGAGAGATAGATGAGGGCCGAGTCAAAAAAATTTTCTACTCTTAGAAATCTTCATTTCAAGATTTCTTATGAAAGTTGAGATTGCAAAAAGCCAGCTTCATGAATCAAAATCAAAATCAGTATTAGACCTTCATTCTTGACTCCATGCCCAATGGATATGACAAGGTAATTGGTCTTTCATCTAGTAGGAAGATACCCCTATGAGTCACTAAATTGTTATCCATATTTCACCCTCAGGGTCAAATATCAGATCAGCCATGACCCTGCATAGAAAGAACCTGAGAAAACTTGTTCAGATTACTAAATAGTTGTAGATGAACTCAACAAATGGAGTGGCAGGGCTAGAGAAAGACTAAGGTACCCTATGCAAAATAAACGACTTTATCGATCTATTTACATCTCTCGAATCCACTTTTAAGTTACATGTAGACTCAAAAATGGAATAACAGGGTTAGATAAGAAGGGGTAGTGCCGTAGAGGAACCGAAGGAAAGAAAGGGAAGAAATGATGAAGATCCAGAGTCCTCAGGATTGAAATGATTCAGGAAAGGGTCCAAAATTGACAAAGAATGGAGGAGGTAGTGGAAGGGACAATGTGTCATAATGGAACTTATCCAAAGGTGAATCCAAAAAGGGAAGCCCGAACTTGTGCCAAGTTTCCACATGTCCAAAGCTACAAAACGTTGCAGGACCATTGAAAATTCTTCAACTAAGAAAGAATATGCTAGGTGTCGGCTCGGAAAAAATCTGGAAAAGAAGCCCAAGGCGAAGACTTAAACTTGTGCCATCCCTCCATTTAGTAAATGGTCAAATAGAGTCAAAAGATGGATAAGGCGGGCCTCAAAATTCGCTAAGTATAGAAGTGTAAGTGGAGAATGCCAAGTATCAGTGTGGTACTATCATCACCAATCCAGCACTATGATAATTCTTCACTGGGAAGTCCTCGTGCTATGATTATTTACTAATGCATAGCCTTTAGTTTGGTGGATGTAATCTGGGAACAAAACAACAACATAAAACAAGAATACCATCGACTATGATAAGACGAAATGATGAAAAATCTGAAATATCAAAGTAAATTATAATATTAACATGAAACTGTTACAATCTCACCCATGAGGTACTTCAAGTTTTATTGACTTCACTTGCCTTTCACCAAGACTATGGGAGAAACTTTACAATTACACCTCTTAATGGCTTCTTCAACACACCTTTAAACTGATGGCTTCCTTCACACACTTCCTACAATATTTCTCACTACTTCCTTCTGTGCTAAATGAGGGGGGTGGCCTCTCTATTTATAGAACTTCCAGGTTTATCCATCTTATCTCTAAGATAGGATAAGAAATCCACTCTGATGAATCATATTCCATACCTTAACTCTTATCTGTACATGTAAGCTTATCTTTTAAGATAAGATAAACCTTATCATTTTACATGGGTTCCACATTTTAAAACTTTTTACAAATAAAATACACAAAATATTTATGACCTCACTCCTTGTCCTTATTACCAATATAATATTTCTAATTCCTAATCACGTAGACCCTACTTCTCTAATTACCCAAACTTTGACATTTTAACATTACCGGACCACTTACGACAAATATTTAATTTTTACAACATTCCTATTGTACTTTGACTGTTACCGTACTCCACATTATTGGCGGCACCGTACTGACGGCGCCGTTATCTTCTATCAGATGCTACTACTAATTATACTTAACAACATCATATTCCTAATACATACATTAATGAAATAGAAATTAAGGAGGAAAATTTTAGTGTCGACATCTTCCCCCTTCCTAGCTTCTACTCCGTCTTCGGAGTAGACTATTCTGGTGCTTGGAAAATCTTCAACTTGTCGTGGTTGACCCATTTCGTAATGGGAGTGCCATCCAATTCCTCTAGTCGGTACGTACCATTTTCATGCACAGCTGCTATTTTGTAGGGCCCCATCCATTTTGGAAGAAATTTTCTCTGTCTTCTTTTTTTTGTATCTGGAATCATATACTAGAACCAAGTCATTCACATGAAATGGAGACCACCGGATCTTTTGATCAAAGTATTCCTTCTGCTTCATTTTCTTCTTATGGCTTATATCCTTTGCTATTTCTCTCATTTCCTCCAGCAAATGAAGATGTACCAACCTTTCTTTTACTGAATCACTTTCATCCATCCTTTCATTTTTCATAACTCTCACAGTGGGAATATCAAACTCAATAGGAAGAACTGGATCAATGCCATAGGCCAACTGAAATGGGAGTATCCTGTTGCTGACTTTGATGTTGCCCTATATGCCCACAATGCTGCATGAATCCTTTTATCCCATTTATGTACCTGCAAGGCTGCATCTTTTGCTAGAATTTGACACAACACAAAATTTGTTCGTTCCACCTATCCATTTGTGCTTGGCTTGTATGTTGTTTCCTTCCTGTGCTTAATAGAAAACTTATTGACTAGGGCTTCTACCACCTCATTAATGAAGTGGCTTCCTTGATCTGTTACAATTTCTAATGGGCAACCAAATCTGGTGACAATGCGTTCATACATGAACCTTGCCACTTCATCCATGGAAGTTGTTTTCAATGGCCTAGCTTCAACCCACTTGGTTAAATAATCTGTGGCAACTACAATATACTTATTTTGGCATGATGTAGTTGGAAGTGGACCTACAATGTCTATTCCCCACTTTCCAAAGGGACCAAGGGGAAGAATAGGACATAATGGAGCTGATGAAGTCTTACGGTTACCATGTGTTTGACAAATATCACATGTCTTACAATAATTATAACAATATTTAAAAAGAGTGGGCCAGTGATAACCTGCATCCAAGATCCTTCTTGCTGTAAGTTGTCTAGAGAAGTGCCCTCCACATGTACCATTGTGGAATTCTTCTAGCAGTTCCTTCCCTTGATCACGTCCAACTGCCCTCTTGTACTGTCCATCAGGTCCTATTCGAAATAATACTCCATGCAGAATAGAATATGGATGACTGGCTTGAGTAATCTTTCTCTTAGTATTTGCATTGGCACCATCAGGAAACTTGAATTCATTCAGATAATTCCAAATATCTATGTATTCACTAGGGATTGTGTCAAGGGATAACAATGCTGCATCGGGGAAATCATCATCATCACAAGATGATCCTAAACCATCATAGGCTTGAGAGAGTGCATCTGCATTGACATGCTTCTTTCTTGGCCTATCTATAATATCAAATTCAAATTCTTGTAGAAAAATTATCCATCTTGCTATCCTCCCTGATGGGTTAGGCTTATTTACAATATATTTTAGAGCCTGATGATCTGTTACAACTAGAAATTTTTTCCCTAGCAAGTAATTTCTAAACTTCTTTACAGCAAAAATGATAGCCAGAGCCTCTTTTTCAGTTACAGTATAATTTACCTCAGCACTGCTCATTTGTCTGCTCCCAAAGTAAACTGGATGTTCATTCCCATTTTCATCCTTTTGGCTCAAAGTACTTCCTAGTGCTGCATCTGAGGCATCAGTGTACACAATGAATGGCTTGCTCCAATCTGGATTCTTCAAAACAGGTGAAGACACTAGGGCTTCCTTCAGTTGTCCAAAATCTTCATGCGCCTTATTTCCTGGTTCACAAGTAGCATCCTTCTTCAAGAACTGGGTTAGTGGCTGTGTAATCTTTGAGAAATTCTTGATGAACCTTCTATAGTAACCCACATGGCATAAAAATGATCTCAACTTACTTCTATTAATAGGAAATGGTAAATCTTTGATTTTTGAAACTTTATCAGGATCAGTACCAATACCATCTCTGGATACAACATGCCCTAACAAAATGCCTTTAGAACATCCAAAGACACACTTTGTAGGGTTTAGTGAGGCTTGTGCTTCATCTAACCTTTGAAATGCTGTCTCCATCTGGTGTAGGTGGTCCAACTTGCTCCCATAGATGCAAAAATCATCCAGAAATACTCTGATGAAGGTCCCAATGTAGGGTTCGAACACCCTATTCATCAAACGCTGGAATGTTGCTGGAGCATTACACAACCCAAAAGGCATAACTCTATAAGCAAACGTTCCCCAAGGAGTGGTGAACGTGGTCTTCAGCTGATCTTTCTCTGCTATACGAACTTGGTTGTAGCCGCTATATCCATCAGCAAAACTATAGCACTCCTGGCCAGCTACTTAGTCCAAGATCTGATCTGAAAATGGAAGAGGGTAATGATCCTTCTTTGTTGCCTTATTGAGCTTCCTGTAATCAACACAAATGCGTAGCTTCCCATTCTTTTTTATTGAGATCACAATGGGAGAAACTGATTCTGAATTCTCCACAGCAAATATGAATCCTGCATCAAGCAACTTATCTATTTCTTCTTTTACAGTCTTGGAAAAATTAGGATTCATTCTATATGGCATTTGCTTTATGGGCTTAGCACCATCTACCAGCTCAATACAATGTTCTACCCAACTTGCTTGACGGAGTTCCTTGTAATAAAAAGTGAATAGGTGTATGTACTTTCGAAAGAGCTGGAGGTAGGATTCCTTCTCACTCTTCATCACAGCATCACCAATCTTTATTTGTTGGAGACGATCATCAACTTCGTCTTCAGATAATTTTATGGGGTCATGAGTTGGTGTGACTGGAAGGATATCCATGACTGAAACATCAACCTCACTTTCTTCATCTTCAGTGTCCACTTCACTGGTACTAGAGTAATCAGAGGATGTCCAATCATCAGTTTCATCACTTGAATCCATAGGTTCTGCTTTATGATGTCGAGGGATCACGTTTATCTTCACCCTCTCTCTACCACGTCCAAGTGTCATGAAACCTTCATTCCAGTAGTTTCTTGCATGAACTCTCCTTAGCCATGGTCTTCCCAGCAGCATTAGGTACACAACAGTACCATTTTTCATCACCTGAAAGTCTACCACACATACAACACCCATAACAGATATTGCCACATTTGAAACTACACCTTTTGGTTTAGTTTTTCCCTTATTTAATGACCTTAACATAAGTGTTGAAGGGCGATCAATTTTTAAACCCAACATATTCATTACAGACTCGGTCATTAATTTAATTGCAGCACCTCCATCAACTAAGACATCATGAATTGAAATACCATTACATAATACCTCAACTTGTGGAGCATAGGGATCTACCTCTGCCTCCAAAACAGGGACCTCAACCTCCTTCCTTCATCGAGCATTGAGTCCACTTCGCAGCTCCCGCCTCTTCTCAGAAGACATAGCCAAGAGTTGACCATATGTAATATTTGCAGGCCTTTTGGACAGATCTTCCAAGATGGAGTATGGTCCTTGCCCCTGTGAAATCAGAAAATCTTGCACACCCAACTTTCTTTTCCTATGTTTCTTACTAGTTTCTTTTTTCATCTTCTTAGGATCATTTCCATCTTGATTATCTTTCTCTTTCTTTCTTTTTGTTACAAACACATCTACTTCATTATTTCTGCTCTTATCTACTACATCAAAAGAATTCGCAGGTGCTTTTCCTTTATCATTATCTCCTTTACCAGATGTAGAAGCTCTATCTAGACAATTATACTTATAATGACCCTTTTTATAATAACCATAACATACAACTTCAGAAATATTTCTTTTTGGACCTCTATCTCATCCCTGAGAACTAAATTCTTTTCCTTGAAGAAGATTAATAGTTAACTGACCCATCTTTTTGAGCAGATCTTCATACTCAGTAGATGTACTAGGAGAAATATTTGTGCTCACCGGGAGTGGTTGTGGATTCTGGACCAAAGGTGCTGGTGTAGGCTCTACTTTAGCAACAATTTCTTTAGGCTCCTCTTCCATGCTTTCTTCTTGCCTTCTTGCAATCTCCTTTGGTTGTTCAATGGTAGCTGGGCGGTCATACTTCACTTGTTGTCTGATCTCTGTCTTCGTCCCAAGAATGAAGTGCTTACATAGGAGATTATCCACGCCATTCATCAACCCATCCGCTAATCCTTCCTTCTGGATCTGGGCATCGAGCTTCCTCCTTAGCTATAGAACACGAGCATGATAATCCCTTATCTTCTCCTTCTCTCCTTGGGTTAGCTTTGTGATATCGATCATGAGATCTGCATATTTCTGTTGTTCACCAAATTCTTCAAGAAAACTTTCAGTTAATAAATCCCATGAATTTTTCACAGTATCACCTAGTGTTTCAAACCACCTAAGTGCTGAACCATCCAAAAAGGTAGGAAAAAATTCAGTCCATTGTTCCCTTCTTATAAGGCCATTACAAATACAAGATCGCTTAAACTCTTGAATGAAAGAAGAAGCATCTTCATTAGATTGAGCTAAAAAAATAGGAATCTTTCCCATTTTCAAAAGTAACCACCATGAAATACCAACCCACAAGTACAATCAACAAGACTTATGTGCACAAATAATTGGAATCACTATACTAGAAAGTGACTTTACACCTTTCTACAGTAAAATAGAAATGACCACGGTAAACTATGGTAAAACTTGACTTACTGCGGTAAAAACTGACTTTACTATGGTAAACACTATTCACGGTAAAAAGTGAAGTTACTGCGGTAAATACTATTCACGGTAAAAAGTGACTTTACTGCGGTAAATACTATTCCGAGAAAAAATGAATTTACCATGGTAACTACTATTCATGGCAAAAATGACTTTACCATGGTAACTACTATTCATAGTAAAAACAAGGTTACCCTCCAATTGATTTTTGACTAAGTGGGAATATCTCTCCAAAAAATCCACCAACGAGGAATGGTCCCGGCAACGGAACCAAAATGTCATCACCAATCCAGCACTATGATAATTCTTCACCGAGAACTCCTCGTGCTATGATTATTTACTAATGCACATCCTTTAGTTTGGTGGATGTAATCTGGAAACAAAACAACAACATAACACAAGAATACCATCGACTATGATAAGACGGAATGATGACAAATCTGAAATATCAAAGTAAATTATAATATTAACATAAAACTGTTACAATCTCACCCATGAGGTACTTCAAGTGTTATTGACTTCACTTTCCTTTCACCAAGACTATGGGAGAAACTTTACAATTACACCTCTTAATGGCTTCTTCAACACACCTTTAAACTGATGGCTTCCTTCGCACACTTCCTACAATATTTCTCACTACTTCCTTCTATGCTAAATGAGGGGGGTGGCCTCTCTATTTATAGAACTTCTAGGCTTATCCATCTTATCTCTAAGATAGGATAAGAAATCCACTCTGACAAATCATATTCCATACCTTAACTCTTATCTGTACATGTAAGCTTATCTTTTAAGATAAGATAAAACTTATCATTTTACATGGGTTCCACATTTTTAAAACTTTTTACAAATAAAATACACAAAATATTTATGACCTCACTCCTTTTCCTTATTACCAATATAATATTTATAATTCCTAATCACGTAGACCCTACTTCTCTAATTACCCAAACTTTCACATTTTAACATTACCGGACCACTTACGACAAATATTTACTTTTTACAACATTCCTTTTGTACTTTGACTGTTACCATACTCCACATTATTGGCGGCACCATACTGACAGTGCCGTTATCTTCTATCAGACGCTACTACTAATTATACTTAACAACATCATATTCCTAATACATACATTAATGAAATAAAAATTACGGAGGAAAATTTTAGTGTCGACAGTACGTCTCTAAGAGTTAGTCCCAGAGTGGAGACCCAAATGAGTACGAGGCCACCACGTAGCCCAAAGTCTAAAAAGTAAGAAGGACCATTGAAAAGTCCACAGACTGGTGGAGGATGACAAGTTTTAACTCGACGCTCCTCTAAAGGAAAACTTTCAATCGGGATTTTAAGTAACCATGGTGCCTCCACGTGTCTAATCTTAGAAGGGGGCAAAGTCATTTGAATAGTCAATACATAAGCCAGGACGACGGAGAACGCAAAGTTTCTAAATGGCGCTAATTCAAATATTGAATAAACAAGGGGTTCCCAAATGAGCGTCAGGCTACCGTGTGTCCCAGATTAAGAGATATGCTCCGCCAAGTGAAGGACTTAGCTAAAAAACACAAAATGGGCTGTAACTCCACCTAATGGAAAAAGTCAGTGTTTGGGCCTGAGTCAAGGAAAGTAGACCATCAGGGGGAAAGTTGTTTTTTTTCCCTTTGTCATCCCAAAAGCATAAAAGTCACAAAATGATCTGCAACTCTGCCTAAGGGAAAAATTCAGCATTTGGGGCCGAGTCATAGCCAAAGCGGGGAGTCAGAGGAAAAGGTGAAATTTTTCCTTTTGTCCAAAAGGCACAAAGGAAACGATGGAAGCACATCTCCCAGCCAACAAAAGTTCTCCAAATAATGCAAATCGGGCACCATTGGAAGTGTCTCGATGTCTTCTACACCATGGAAGGATAAAAAATCATTTTTCTTAGGTCCTGGTAGGTGAAAAATGGAGAAACGTCTTCAATATTTTAATGTAGGATCTGTTTGCCTCAACAACTAGATCGTATTTGATTTTTTCCACCGTTTTCTCTTATTTCAAGGCATTGAACTAGTGGTTGAGGTAGTCAAGATGGATTTGGGGCAGATTTTATCAGAGGCATTAACAACAGTAGTTGAGCTTCAACCTACTTTTCCCACCTCTCTCTTTTTCTTCTCTTTGATCGAATCTATAAATACAGGGACATGATTCATTGTAAAGGGTTGGACATTCTTTGTTTGGAAGGATCCCCTTTTCTTTTGGAAAATAAACTTGTGGTGTTCAATCCTTCTAACTAGACCATAATTTACATTTTTTCCTTTTGGCCACTTTGTAATGCATTGTATCAATGTGCAGAGAAATAAAACACATCTGCAATCGACTTTAGATCCTCTCTTGTCTCTTTTGATTTCATTTGATCTTTCATTGTAGATCTGGTTATCTGTGCTTAGTTATTTTGTGTATTTGGTTGGTTTGTGTTTATTGGAAAAACAAATGTTCATCATTCCTGTGGGGCATCACCTTATAGCTTAGTTTGATTTCCTGTATTCCTTTTACCCATGTCTCCTTGGCAAGTTTAGATTAGGTATAAAGAGAGATCCTCTGTAAGTTC
Source organism: Taxus chinensis (assembly GCA_019776745.2). Classification (NCBI taxonomy): domain Eukaryota; kingdom Viridiplantae; phylum Streptophyta; class Pinopsida; order Cupressales; family Taxaceae; genus Taxus; species Taxus chinensis. The sequence goes on along the minus strand of CM034147.1, from coordinate 119,769,124 downwards.
TCATGTATGCACCTGAATCAAGGAATAGGAACAAACCTTTAATCTGGAGAGATTTTCCAATTTTTGTAAGGTCCCACACCTTGGGGAAAGTTTAATGTTATGCAATCACACTAAATGACCCTGCCTTAGAAAAGCACACCTGTAGAACTCATTTGTGGGTGCTGTGAGTCTGCACTAACAGTTATATAAGCTTGATGGTCAGTCAAGGATTCTCCTTTACACATAAAAATGTGGTGAGAGAGAGTAGATTGATTAAAGAGAAAATGGAGAGATAGAGGCTGTTGAAGTTGCTAGGAAATCCCAAAGGGTATAGAGGATGCTTTTCTTCAGGGGATTTTTCATAAAATTTGAGATATGAGGCTGGGGTAAAACACAACCATTTGATTTGTATGGTGATGATGGGTGTGTCATGTTATGATTTTCCAGACTATGGTGGAGCTTGGTTTCCATGGGAACTAGTTGGTATAGTGGCAGATGTTTTTGAATATCATATAGTTTTCTCATTCGGGACTACCTCGTTGGCTCATGTTTATCATGAGCTTTCCATGTATAGGACAGGAAGGAGGCCCGACTATGATATGGGTTTCTTATTACACTGTTGGGAATATGAGAACATAGTAGTGATTTGGTCACCAGGGCTTCCATGGGTCACTCGTGACCATATTCAGTTAGATGTGGGATTTCTAAGGTGAAGGGCCGATCAGGCCTTTGGTGATATGAGTGATTAGATGGTGGATTGGTATGTGGATCAAATTATAGATTTGGATATTGATCATATCATATGGAATACATATCGAGAGTTCCCTGCATGTCCTGGTGGAGATGTGGAATTGGTAGGGATGAGGAGGATGAGGTGGATACAAGGGATATGACAGGAGATGATCAAGGGCATGTAATTTTACAGAGTGTGACAACATTTCTGAGATGTAAATGGTTCCTAGGGATCTAATATTATACAGGACAGAGGAGATGGAAAGAGATTTGTCAAGTCCTACCATGGAAGTCCCAGTGGCAGAGGAGGCTACACCATGGGATGATGAATATGATGTAGGATAGGGCATGGTATACTTTGATTAGTATATTGCACCATGGGAAGCTCGAGATGCTGAGAAGGGGGGAGAGGAGGAGGTAGAGGAGATGGAGGATGATGTAAAGGTGGCTCCTAGAGGAGGTGAAGATGGTGGAGCAGGAGAGTCCATAGAGATGGCATGCTTATGTGTTGATTTAGATCAGATGAGGGTGGAAAGAGACACATCTCTACAATAACAAGATGTAGTTACTTAGGAGAGGGACGAAGCTATACATGATAGACACTACTACCGCAGAAAAAAGAGAGGCATACAAGGAATGTTTTGGTGATATGTCCACCATTTTAGTGATAGATTCGGTGAGTGGTTTTCAAGTATCTCTATAGGGGTTGGGATAGGTTACACCAATGGTATGATCTCCATGTACATATATAGATCACTAGCCATAGAGGCTAGATATTGTGAGGGGATGTTTTTTAAGAAGCCGCCGAAGAAACTACACTACTGGGAGTACGTCAAGGGGACAGCAGTAGGATAAACAGGGACTTCTAAGAGTATAGTGAGTATGGCCCATCCATAGTGAGAGGGAGGAGGCCATGAATATGGTGGAGTTTCATAGGGATCAAATTTTATACCTTCCCCTAGAGGAGAGGATGTTAGATTTTGAGATATACACTTTACATATTTTGATGGCATATCTTCTTTGAGAGAGGTCCCTTAGATGTTGGCTATGATGGATTGATAGCCCTTTTGATATATTATTTTGGCATGGATCATTATATGTTTATTATGCAATGTGATGAATTTTATTAGATGTTGTGTTGATGGTTCTAGATTAGATGTTATGATGTTGTGATGAGATGCATATTTATATTTATATTTGATAATGATGGTGAAATAAATGTATGATTAGATGGTTAATTTTGATGTGTATGGTAAGATGTGAATGAAAAATCAATTTGAAAATTGATGTGATTAATGATGAATGCAAGTAGGAGTAATTATGATTAGGATAAATGGATAACCTATAGATGGTTGAGATAATTAAAGTTATGTTTTGTAATAAAATAAATGTAGGGATATAAGATAAATATAATAAGACCAAGGATATAATGAAACAAAAAAATGTGACCTATGGGTGTGAAAAAAACTACATCGTATCAAGGACATATGGGGAAAATATGCCTCCAACTACATTGGAGGTAACAAAGAGGGGGATCCAGGTAACACAAGGCACATGCAACTAAAAGCAATGTTATCAAATAACCAATGATAGTTAGTTATACAAAATATCTTGGAAAAAATGGATGAGAATAGCTCATAAATGTAATATTGACATGATAAAATGGGTTTGAGATATACTTATACAAATGAAAGAGAGTTATTCAAAAACATTGTTCCCTAAAACTATGCCCAAGCTCTGGGAAGGGGAGAGAGAAAATTGATCAATGCGGGAAGTCTAATAGAAGAAAGATGATCAATGCAAGAAGATCTCTTAAGATCTTAATAAAATGGAAGGATGGTCAATGCGGGAAGCCTTCAAATGGCATAAAATAGTAACCATCCTTCGAGGGTATGGTATACTTTATATATAATATATATGGACGTAATAATATGTGATATCTGTCCTTCGAGGGATCGGTATTTTTCTCTTGATTTTTTCTTTTGACTTTGATTTGCATGAATCATTGTACTTGGAAGGATCAATATTTTTTTTATAACTAGTATTTTGACAAGAGCATCCATGAATTTTGATTTTACATGGGGGAGAGTTGGGACTAGCTAGGTAGACCACTGAGGAGGGGATAATAAGTATACAAAAGAAACCCCTAGCCCCTTTACATGGTTCCAATAGGTGAACAAGAGGGTGATGCATGTAATTATCATGGAATTATTACCGAAGAGGGATAACCTATCCATAAGTTATATGCTATGGGAAGAGTCATGGTGCCGATATTTAAGGTCACATCTAGGAAGTGATGGAAGACTACATAATTCCAAATCATCACAATAAGAGCTGGAAAAGGATAACATGGAGGAATGATCTAAAGGTATGACTGAGAGCACTAGTAGAAATTCTAACACTATAATTGTCACAAGTGGAATGGGTTAAGAGGTTCCACTTCTGGTTTACCATCAAGGGACGCCAAACGATAGGCTCCTAACCCATATTTATATGGTCCAATCTCGTTAGGAGAACAATTTCTACATTATCTCTTTTCTAGAGTAGTGAAATTGTGATGGTGAACTTGTTTACTTTAAAGTTTCATAGGATAGGATAATATATTACAAAGGATTAGAAGATGAAAAAGAAAATATGTGCTTGATATAGCGAAGATTCACATCCCTATTGAGACAAAGAGACGGTTTCCTAAAATGAAAATATGATGCCCAAAGGGGAGCATAAATATTTCCACAAAAGTGGACTTAGGATTAGAATAAATGGTTCCCCAAGAGAGGTAAAAACATGAATAAGACTAGTTTAGATATGATTTAATGAGATGAATTGGATAAATATTGTAAAATATGAAGAACACCTTAGAAATGATGAGTGGAGAATAATGGCCAAAAAAGTAATCTTAGAGTAAGGAGACAGCTTGGCTTTAGGATAGGCACAAATTTGGCCATAGTTGTAGTCTTTAGGTAAATCCATGGTGTTCCTCAGGGAAAAAAAAATATAGATACAAAGGTGATCACAAGAGGATAAGATGATACATAGATAAGTTGGATAAGGTCAGATGAAGATAGGATGGATGAGATGAGACAATGTCAAGCATGAAGAGGATAAAATCCAGAAGAAAACTTATCCTAGAAATAATTACCCCTAGCATAAAAAGAGACATGGGGATAAGATGCATGGATTAGGGAAAACACTTGGAAGGATCAAAAAGAAAAATTGGGGGATGCTCCCCCAGCAAAAGAGATATGGATAATATAATTGATATCAGAAGATATGAAATGGATGTAAGCGGTATTGTGTAGCAAGGTAAAAAAAATCAATGAATAAAAGAAGACCCTCATTAGGAGGAATGATGTGTGGAGGAGGGATAGTAGAAGATGACGTGGATAGGTGAAGAGACAGAGGAGGATGAATGGATGGATATGTGGTAAAATAAGTAAGATGGGTCATGGATAAAATAGTAGATGGAGAAGGGAACTAGTCAAGAAGGTTCTCTCGCTCAATAAGATCATGGATGATAGTTTGAAGGGCCTTATAATGATCAATGTAATGAATTAGAGTACGATGATAGGCAAAAATGCAATGGAGATCAAACCATGAGGGGTTCAGATGGTTTGGGTCAAAGGCCCTGATCAGTGGGACCATGATGACAAAATTTTGAAGCAGATGTTGGAGGACCTCCACATATGATGCTATCTATGCACCAAGAGAGGTATTGTGAGATGGTGTAGATTTAGATGACTAAGGTGTATTACTCTGAGTTGTGGGTGGTCTAGAAGATGATGCAATGGTGGATCATTTAGGCTTTGATTAATTAGTGGGTGGAGGCACAAGCTAGTCCTAAGAGAGAATAAGATGGTTTGGATTTAAATGGGTTGATTGATCATGATGGAGGAGATGGTCCTAACATAGAGGAATGTGGCCCTATAATCGATGATGTATATTTGGTCTTGGTTTATAGAATGTATATCTTTCTTTGGGGACACATAAGAGATTGTTGTTGAATGGTGCCAAAAAAAAATTATTTATATTGTTGAGGAGTTCCCTTGGAAGGGATTACAATTATTTTAACCAGAGGATCTAAAGATGGGGTTGTGGCTGATGGGGGAAGCAATTTTTACATACATTGTTCCAAGGAAGATGGGGATTGGCTCGATGTGGGAATATCTAGTTGTGTGGGTGAGATAGGAGGGTCTCCTATAGTCGCTGCAAGTTGAAGTATTCTCCAATATTGTTCACACAATGAAGGTGATGTAGAATAAGAGGGAGATAATGGTGATGTGGTAATAATAGTCAATGTGGTAGGTGTAGGAAAGAGCACAAAAAGAGGAATTGGTATGGATTCCAATAATGTTATAATAGGAAACCTAGTGGAATTCAGGTGGATGGGGGGATAAATTCTAACAAAGAAGATGGGGTAGATGTGGGTTTGAATTAATAATGATAGTAGGTGTCTCTCCAAAAATAGAAATGGGTGTTATGATGATTCGATTGATGATGTATATGTGAGAAGGAGGTGATATAGGTGGTGGATAAATTGATATAAAAATGATCGGTTGTGTTGTAGAAGTATATAAATCAATATAGAAATGATTGATTTGTTAATGGGGATGTGGATTGAGGAGGTGTGATGGGGGATGTAGATGTGGGGATGGTAGATGTAGAATATTGGGATGAAATGGATGATGTAGGCATGAGAAAGGAAATATGTGGTAAGGATGTCAAGGTATTGGTATCACTTGAAAGTGCACCCTTTTTGAGAGATTACTTTAGGGGTTCTAAGTTTCCTTTGGATCTATCACTTTGGTAGATACAATGAAAACAACTCAGGTTTATGGGTATACCTATTATTGAGGTGAGTCTTTGGTATCAAGGATGGTCTATTTTTTATGTATCCTAAACTACTCTTTAGGGGTTTTGAGGGTAAAAAGATGAATGTAAATGAATTGAAAATGGGGTGATACACCAAAATTGTTGTGGGATTTGACTGAGTACATTCATAATAAATTTTAAACTGAATATTGTATGCACATGCCAATCATTTTTAGTAGAATATTAAGGAAAAACACTTTGTGTATTGAGGGAATGAATCAAAATAACACAATAAGATAAACATGCACACTAATATTATGCAGAAATTACTAATTCACAGCAAGGTAAGATGATTAATCAGGGAATTTGAAATTCATAAGAACTAATGAGATATAAACACCACTGCAAATAATTGGAAATGTAGAAATCAATTCTCATTGAAGGGGTAAAATTGGCAAAATTTTCTTTAGCACTTCGATGTCCAAAAAGTCCTTATGATTCCTTACAATTACACATAATAAATAACAATATTTTTCACCTAAATCATCCTAAAAATAGACTAAAATTTACACTTGCCCACGCATCCTATTTTTATCCTTTTATCACAAATAATAAAAGAGATAAAAGTAAGCACACTAATTACAAATTGACAATTAAAAGACTAAGTTACAAAAATAAATTTCAGTCAAACTATAGTTGACCGATTTATTTCTAAAAAAGTAGGATGATTAATTTGGCTAATAATATCCCTTGCTTGATATGTAAGTCTCCTCCAATGTGCATGTGATCTCCATCTTCTAGTGATTGATGTGACACTTACAATTTAATCCACTTGCAATGATATTCTGGGCATTTTTTAATTCTGCCCCTTAATGTACATGCAAAATTTAAACCTTGTGTGAGAAAAATAATTATTTTATTTGAAATAATTTGTAAAATATTCACCCATGCACTTCATCTATTTTGGGGACCACCTACATGGTCTGATGTTGACATCTATGCACATACTCCATTTTGCATGTTGATAATGACATTTTTATGTTTTGTGACTACATGCAATACTATCTCCTGTAAGTATAATTTATTCAATCTCTAAATTTTCCCATTGTGAGGACCACCTCTGGTGTTTACATACTTTGTATTTATTTGGAATGGCCACCTATCCATGTGCAAAATCTATTTATTCATATGTGATACATAGTCTTGATCATTCCTTATATGCATCGACCACCTTTGTCTACATCACCCTTGTATTATTCTTGATACCATTGTTTATCCGACCATGGCACATGATATAACTTTGGTTTTTGAATAATTATTGCATAATGGTCTTGATTTGCTTTTTGGGTTGAGAATTTGATTGGTTATTACAAAATAATAAGTCTTCATATTTTGAAGGAAATCATGAATAAAAAGGTATATTACCTTTTAGGCGATCATCTGGCGTGTATATGGTTCAGACATTATTCGGCCAATGCACTAATATTTTTTAACCATGTGTATGGCCACCCTCTCCATGATGACTCACCCCTTTGGGATTACATGTCAGTGATCTTAACTCGACCCTCATTAGGGTTTCACCATTATTTTACATGTACATGTTTCTGAACTCTAGTTGAGTTATAAGAAACTATGGTAAAGTTTGCATTGAATTTTACGTATTGATATCAACCATCGATTGGAGTACCTACTGGGTATGAACCATCGATTCTATAATCATTTAAATTTTGTATTGATTGCGGGTTTCATTGATCCTATAGATGGTTCTTTGTCATTTTATTCTGGTGCTGACTTGATCTACACCATTAGATCTGTACCTTGTTATGACTATGGTAAACATGGATTTGGTATTGGGTTAACATTTGACATCATTGATTGTTGTATTGTAAGATATCATCCATCAATATTTTGACTCAGGTCGAGTTAGATTTATGTGAGGTTTGGGTTTGTAAAACAAAAGCAAGCCAAATTGTTTGTTCATCATGCATTTTTTAACTCACAGAGAAGTCTTGAAAAAATTTCCCTAGGTAGCCATGATTGAACCTTCTCAGCTTTTTATAAATTTGATTTTTTCTTAGTTCCATTATTGTTATGCATCATTAAGCTCAATTCTGTGGAGTTTAATGCAGTTTTTTCAATTTTAAATGCATTTAACTCATGCCATGTTGTTCTATTCTGAAGGGAAACTCTTTGTATGTTTCCATTGAACGTTATTTGAAAGGAATTCCTTCATATTCTGATTCATACTATGAAAGATCTATGTTTTTCTATTTTTGTTTGAGAAAGTTATGAAAATGATAAAGAACTCTATATAATCTCGAAAATGTCTTCCTTTTATGGTTCTTTGTGAACATTTGGTCATCATCAATGAGTTATGTGGTCTTTTTGAGCTATTTGTACTTTAATCATTTGGGCTTCCTTTAGATTTAGAAGTTGTGCTTATTCTGGAACTCTATTTTCTTTGTAAAATGATCTTATCCCTTGAACCCACAATGTAGGTTCTTGTACAGTTGTATCAACCATGGCCACTCCTAGATTTTCATTTGATTTGAGATTTTCTCTTGACAAGGGGGTCTTATTTTCTATTTACTTTTGTATGTAATCTTCATTGATTCTTTTCTTCATTTTCTTGTTGGGATTCATCTCGTTGAGGATAACGCATTGATGGGTTTTGAAAGCTCAATTATAAACTTGTAAGTTCTTTTTTTTCATTTGAACATCTCTGTGAAATTTATATGAAAACAATGGGTGGTCGTGAAATACATGGAATTTAATTTATCAGTTTCTAATAATTTATTCCTTCCTTCTTTAACTGGTACTGAAAAATGTCATCTAACTTTGTGTTATCGGTCTCAAAATTATTAACCTTGGTATTAGATATTGTTGTGTTTATCTGATCACAACCACCATTGGAGTGGAACTCTTTACTTTTATAGCATTGGGGATTTTATTTAATCTGTAATGGTTTGAATTGTCATTTATCATGAGCTTGGATTTTATAGATTACCCATATTTGGGTTCTAATTCATACTATGTATGCCCTGAATCCCTTTCTTCTGAATACATGGGTGAAGTATATATAGTTGTTATAATAAATTTGTTAGATCTCGGCTTGTGCCTTTCGGATTTATTTTGGAATTTTGTCCTTCATTGGGAATATTACTTTGTTCTTGAATGAGAGTTGGTTCTTAAAACTGTATTTGATAAATTGACAGATATCATTTAAAATAGTGCTCCTTTTATTGCATAATTGTCATTATATTCTGATTTCAATGACCATAAGTTCATCTATAAGCACTTGTAACTTGTAAATTAGGGTGTTCTAAGATCCATTATTCTGTAAATTTTTTTTGAATAAGAATTTTTGTCACTACATACTTACTCTTTAAAATATATGCTCTAATTGCATTTTTTATCATGGCTCATCTGGTCCTTCTCTGTAAAGATTTATTGTTCCTATTTTCTTGTTGATGCTACAAACTAGCAGTTCTTATGAAGATCAAACTGTTCTAGTAAATCATGATGGCTCAAAAACTTTATATTTATATCCTGAAATTTTGTTGCATCTATTACCTTTTGAAGCACTTTGTTGATGTTTTAATATTCTCTAATGATGTAGCATATTGTTTTGGAATGAATACCTTCCTGATTGATTTTGAAACTTGGTACATGACTTGTAATGGAGGAAATATCCTCTTCTATAAGCTTGAGGATTTTCTATCTCTTTCAGTCATGATACTTAATTACTCTTTTAAGGAAATTCTTAAGTTCTTTGCGAACACTTTTTTGTTCTAATACTCCATTCACTTGTGTATTGAAATTGGAAGAACTTACTTGAGTTGAATGGGATAAAAGTATAAACATATTCTTTCACTTTTATTCCATCAGTCTGGATTGATATTTGAGTCTTTTCTCTGTTGTTTAGCTTTGCTTCCTTTGCAATCTATAATAGATGATGGACCTTATTACATTCTTCATTTTTTTACTACATAAGTGTAGTTATTTCATCCTGAAAACTACATTTAATGGTTTTGTTCCAAAGAATGTGCCCATTTGGAAACTTTACACATGTAATTTACTTTTGTATCATACTTTTGATGGTGTCTTAGATCTGTATGCTTGACTTATGCAATGTAAAATATTCCTATTCTAAAATTATTCTAATGCTGAAGTTCTAAACATGGATCAACATCATTATCTGCACTTTATGTATGCATTTCATTTGTTAGAATATGTAGTACTGAACTTATATTTCTTTCATGGATTGGTATAACTATATCTTTATATATTCATCCTACGGTTTGAATTGAAACAAATACACTTCTTTGATTCAAATTGTAGAATGCAATACTTTTGATATGAAAACACAACAATTAGTATTTATTTCCTTCTTTTTACTTGTACCTTCACATTTATATTAACTTGTTAGAAAACATTAGGCTTTTTGGCCTCTCTTATGCTCCATAGTTTTTCTTTTCTCTCTTTTTCTTGCAATTAATCTATGAATCATATGTGTTGATGTCGAATATTTCTCTTATCAGTTGTGTATCTATATCTTTTGTACCTTATTCTTATGCATTTTATAAATCCATCTACATGTAGTTATATAGTACATGGGTCTAGATCAAACCTTGAGCTCAAATTTGATGCATTTCCTTATTAAATTTTTAGGTACATTGTGACTGCTAGAAGAGTTGGATGAAGAATGGAGGTGGAGATGAAGTGAAAGAGACTTAGAAGAAAATCCTAAGACAATGATGGGTTTATTCTATACTCTTTTACTTTTAACTTCATGCACATGTTCTTATTTATTCAGTAGTTATGAGTTACATCCCATGGCTTGTGTGGGAAAAAATTATACTTGTTCATGAATAAATAACATTTAATTTATGTACTTGAGTTGTATACTTACTTTTTATTTCAGCTTAATAACATGGACATTAATTGTCTAATGAAATAAACAACTCAATCACATAATTAAATGTATTTAACATGTAGAAATAATGAGATTTAATTTACTTGTCACTTAAAATGAATATGCTGCCTGAAAATTACAACTCTGCTTGTCATTACTGAGTTTAATCCCTCAGGAAAACTGTAATTCCTACCTTCATCAAAGTAATGCATTGGTCCTTTGGGAATTTTTTTTGTTTGCTGAAGAGGAACATGGAATGAAAGTCTATGTATGGTGTTACATTCTGTAACAACATACATAACTGCATATTACATGTAGTTAATCAATTTCTACAACTAGAAATATAATAAAAATGTAATGCATCCCCCTAGTTAGGTCCACTTCATCAATGCCGTCCATCCTAACAAAGTTTCAAGTTTCCCATCTTTGCACAAGTGTAAAAATTGTCAACATCTCTAATGATTCTATGGGGAAAGCTTCCTACTAGCTTGCAGATCAATTTCTTGCTCTTGTCCATTGGGCATGGAGTTAAAGAAAATAACCAAAACTACCTTTCCAAAAAAACAAACTAAAGCTAGGTAAGGATCTAGAAACTAGATCACGTGCACGAGTGTAATTTATTGAATTGAAAAACATTGCTATGTGCACAAATGCATTTATTGAAAGGAAAATCCTACTCTAACCAAACACTGTGGGATTTTCAATAACAATGTTTAAGACACACCATTCGTAGGAATGGGAGGTTCGTCTCCATTAAAATTTGAAAGATGAAATGAATTTTGTTCTTTGTAAGTTGAAATAATGTAAGGACCACTCCATATTGTATCAAAATTCATGTGGTTTCCTGGCTTTGCATGATTAGCATCCCATTTTAACATAATGTCTCCTTCATTGAAGAATCTGAACTTAGACTTCTTATCGAATGTTTTCTTTATCCATATCTAATTATTTTCGATGCTCAGATGAGCTTGATCTCTTAGCTCTTGTAACTCCATTAATTTTGCATAAAGGATCTGCAATGGTTCATTCTCAAGTAATTCCATCTAGTGTAGTAAATCCAATATAGGCAACTCAATTGAGATGGGAACTCTTACCTCTCTTCCATAAAAAAGCTTGTACGGAAAATTGCCAATTGATATTTTAGGAGTCACTCTATGAGCTCAAAGTGATGAATTTAACATCAGATGCCATGATCTTTGATTATCTTTGAGTGTCCTTATGATGATCCTTAAGAGATTCCTATTAGTGCTTTCAGCAAATCCATTACCTTGTGGGTAATAATTAGATGATGTAATTAAATAAATTCCATTTTTAATAGCCCAATTTGTTACCTTTGTGCCAAAAAATGCAAAGAAATTATCTGAAATGATAGTTTTTGGAACACAAAATCTGTAAACTATACCTTCGTAAAGAATAGAATAGAATTTTTTTTAGCTTCTTTCAAGGTTATTGCTTCAGTCCACCATGTAAAGTAATCTGTAACATTCAAGATCAACTTATGTCCTTGTGAAGAAGGTGGATTTATCATGCCACTGAAGTCAAGTCCCCATTGTATGAATGGCTAATCTACTTAAATAGGTTGCATGGGTAGTGAAGCAAAACATTCCTTTCCAACAAAAATAACACATCTCTTACACTTTTTGATCCATTCGAAGTAGTATTTGAATATGTTGGGCCAATAGTAACCAAATTTCATAATTTTTAAGACTATAGTACATGCCAAAAAGTGACCTCTTGTAGGTCCTTTATGATATTCGGATAATAGTTGCTAAATTCTATCATAATCAATACATCGCAATAAAATTCCATTTATATCTCTTTTAAACAACACACCATCAATGAAAACATAAGGTAAAACTTGTAACCTTAAATATATTCATTTATTTTTGTCCATACCTTCTGGATAAGTACCATGTAGTAAGTAGTTAATAAAATCAGTCATCCTTATTGATTCCTAAAATTGTTGACCAAGTTTGGGTTGTTGAATTTCTAGTTGTACCATGAACTATTACTACTGATACATAATTTAATCATGTTGTTGTAGCTATTCTGATTCTACAGCCCGTTGCTTTTCCATATCAGCAACTAGATGTTCACACAAACCTTTTCCTATAACTATTTTAGCAACACGTATGTCAACATCATATTCCATAACCTTCGTAATCCATCCTGGTCTCTTCTCATTCAGTTGTTTGTTCAACAAGAATGCTTTAACACTTAGATGAGAGACTAAGACATGTATCTTATTATTTTAAATAATTTACTTGAAGTTATTTAATCCTCTAACTACTAAAAGTAGTTGGTTTTCAAGAAAGATGTACCTTGTTTCGTAGTCATGTAAAATTTGTCCAAAGAAATTAATTGGTTGATCAGTGTTTTCATCACTGACTTGAGTTAATATAGTTGAAATAGTCTCAACTCCTGCAAGTGCATATATTATAAATTATTTATCAAAAATTGGATTTGCAAGAGTAGGAGCTTGTGAAATGGATGACTTGATGGCCTCAAATCCTTTTCTCCCTTTGTAGGTCCAAGAGAAAGTCTTATCTTTCTTTAACATGGTTGTTAATGGCTTTATTAATGATGCAAAATATGGAACAAATCTTCTAACAAAGTTGATTTTTTTGAGAAAAAATTGTAATGCTTTCTTATGATGACACAAGGATAACTGTGAAATAGCTTTAATTCTAAAAGGATCAATAGATAAACCTTGTCTAGAAACAATATGACCAAGAAATTTACCTTGATGTACTTAAAGAATGGATTATTTGGGATTCAAAGATATTCCAAACTGTCTGCAAAGTTGAAACGTCTGCCTTAAATGCATTACATGTTCATCAGATTTTTTTGAAAATATGGTGACATCATCTAAATAAAATAATATGCATTTATTTAATAAGCTATGAAAATCCATGTCCATTTCACGTTGAAACATTGCACCAAAATTTGAAATTCCAAAAAGTATTCTTTTGTAAGCATAACTACCCCACTTTTTGGTGAAGGTTGTTTTGTATTTGTCATCTTCATGCACAAAAATTTGATTGTATAAATTGTAACCATCTAAAAGAGACAATCTGTCTAAACCAGAATTGTCCTTAGAATTTGATCCATATTGGGCTGTGGATAATGATATTTTAATGAAGCTTTATTAAGATATCTAAAATCCACACATAGCCTAATTTATCCATTCATTTTTCGAATAGGAACAATATTATCTACCCAACATGAATGATTAACTAGAAATATAATACATGATTCGACCAATTTTGATAATGTTTTCCTCATTAGGGTCAATCTTCAGATTAACAAGCCTTTGCTTCCTCCTAACTAGCTTATAATTTATCTATAAATCTATTGTATGCTCAACTAAAATGGGATCAAAACCTATCAGGACTTAGTATGTCCATGTAAAAACATCTCTGAATTCTTTACATAACTTGATAAATGATTATTTTTCAGTTGAGGAACATACCTTTCTGATAAACAGTTTCTTTTCATCACCCACCAAGATCTCCTCATAGTTATCTGTGTGAGTGGAAATCTTTCCTTTGTCCTTTCTTAACTGATCATGAGAACTAAAAATATCTTCTAGTGTGACCAAACCTTGAGGAATTTTTTTTGTCTTCAACTAAACAATCTGGTCACCATAGATGTGTTGCAGGTTTTCTTGATTTACTATAGAAAATTCAGCTTTTTGCTACAAAAATCTATATATTTTTTCATCATCTTCGAAAGCTTGCAATTTTTATTCATTATCAGGTACTGAAGGTCTGATAATTAACTTTATATGTGGTTATACTTTACTATTTTCAATTTGTTCTAGTACATCAAAGCTAACACCAACTATTGCAAGTTGTTTTGCATGTTTGTTTGCAACTCTTGGGATATATTTTATGTTAATAACATCAAAATCATCCATTAAGTCTGAAAATCTATACTTGTAAGATTTCAACAATGAATTCTTACACACAATATAGTTTTTCACTTGATTAGTATCTAACTCTGAATCACAAAAATCTTTTAAAGTACTGATACCTTTCTTTCTGGCCCATTGCAAGCCATGAATTAATGCTTTATAATCATTTACATTACAAGTACAAGAGAATTGTAGACTTAATGGTGATAAGTACATTTTTTTTGAAGGGGAAGTAAATATTAAAGCTACACCTTGTCCTTTCTTGTTTTTAGCTCCATCAAAGTGAAGCTTCCATAGAATTTCTATTTGTTTTTCTATTTTGGACAGTAAGGGAATTGCTACATTTTATTCATGCAAGCAATAGACACCAAAAAAATATTCTTTTTCTTCTTTGAAAGGACCATAAGCATGTTCTTATTTAGTCTTTTCATCCATTAACAGATTAGAAACACCGTCTAATGTAGAAACATGTGGTGTAACATCAAATCAGATTGATCTAAATCTGCATAGTTTGCTGTAGCATTTGAAGCATGAGGGTGATTATGAAATCTAGCCAGAGGCTTTGAATTTATGGTAAATTTAGTTCCATATATTCTATTAAAATATAAAAAATGACCAATCTAAAGAAATATAACCTCCTATATTTCTTGTAAAATCTCTTGATAAACATAAGGCAAAGTATGGAGGTAAATCTACAATAGTACCATCTTGTAAGATAATAACATTAGGACAAGAATGTAAGTTTACCTCCGTATTTTTGATAATGCCAACTATGTTTGTTGTTCTGTTTAGCTGTAACACACTATTCTCTGTAGGCTCATACTGCAATTCCAATTTTTCTGTAATTTCTTTTAGCATAACTACGTTACTTGCTCCATTGTCAACCATGCAGTTATGAACTAAATGATCTCTAATAATTAGAGATAGATAAAATGGTGGTGTATTTTTGATATTGTGATCATTTAAGACCTTTTAACCATCCATTTAACCTCCTTAATACAGTATTGCTCCATTGTTCCAAGGACCACATCCACTTTTTGGGCTTCCTTTTCTATTATTTTTTATGAAATCTACATCTTAGAAAGCTCTTGAGAAAGTAAATCATGTTGTCCGAAATACTTAGAGCATCCCACAATAAAATATTAATATTACACTTCTTCATTACCTCATCAATATTAAAAGAAGAAACTATTTTCTAAAAAACTTCTACCATTTTAACATAAGATTTAACAAAAACTGAATCTTCTTCAGAAACTTCTGAAATCTTCGGTATGAAGAGTCTTATGGGATCAGGCTACAATTGTTTTTGTTGGTTCTTTTGAGATGAACTGCTTACTATTTTTTGAGGAACAACATAATTGTTAGGTATTTTTTGACCTACACTTTCTTTTTTATCAATGAGTGTGGACAAAATAGGTCTATTTTGTTGTTTATCTCTCTCTTGAGCCTTTTCATGGGACCTATTTGTGACTACAATAAAATATTCCTCTCTAAAGCTGGCTAGATTATGTTCTGGTGGTTTCTGACTATGAGCTTCTTGCTACACACCCTACATTTGAGGCATGAATAATGCCGCAGGTTGAGGTTGTGCAACAAGGCTTATATTTAGGAATGTATTTGGACAATTGGCAGCCAAATGAGGTTGATTACAAGGTTGACACCATTCTTCTAAAACCATGTTAACTAGGACAAGAGCACTAGATGAACTAGGATTCTTTGGGTTAAAATTCCTTGACTGATATGGATATCTATAATTCTGATTTTACTGATAAGGTTGTTTATTTTGTTGATTTTGCTGATTTTGTTGATAAGGATCTTGATAAGGCCTGCTAGGCTGAGATAATTGGTTTTCAATTGATGTCAATTTATCACCCATTTTCTACAGATCCTTGAATACATCATATGATGGTGCTAACACAATAGGATCTATAATGGTAATAGGTTATATAATAGGTTAAAAATATGCTATAAGAGGAATTGAAGGCCTTAGTGTAAATTTCCCAGCTTGAATAAGGTTGTTTTCAGCCCTAATGGTAATTTCATTATCTATTGTGAGAGTATCTCCTCCCATAGATTGAATGATAGTTGAAATATCACTTTTTAAGGATCTAAGATAATAAACAAAAACATGGTCATCTTGAGGCTTAACACTATTTCAAATTCTTTCCCAAGTTCTAGAAAAACGGATGTTAAAACTAGCCATAAATTCATGAGGGGATCTTTTAATAGTAGAAAACTGCTCTATGCGGGATAAATGATCAAAATACTCTTGAAATTTCTTAAGTAATTTCTCCCCTAACTCATCCCAAGTTCTTATGCTCCCAATTTCTAAGTTTCTATACCATTACAAGGCTTGTCCTTTAAATTTTGCAACTAGAAGTATTAAGGCTACATCTTCATGAGTTATGTTATGGAAAACATAAATGGTGTAACATGTTTAATATGTTCTACAGGAGTAAGTTGATTTTCACCAGTAAATGAAGGTAAAATTTTCATTGTAGCATTGATAATATCGTGATAAACTAGAATTACTAAAAGGATGCCATTAGTAAAGGTCACAAAATTCCTTGGTGGTTGAATATCCATTTGAATAAATGGGATTTGAACAACAAGATTAATACATAATGAAGGAAGATTAGGAGGAGGGTTGCCAAAACCAAGCCTATTATAAGGTAATGTATTGCCAACTCTTCTTCTTATTACAAAATTCAAAGGTAAAGAAATAAACTCAGTAGGGATTCCTCTTTCTAATGATCTTGTAGTAACTTTAGGCATGAAACATGCTGCAAAAAATCTATAAATTAACCTTACGGAGTTGCCAAATAAATATTTTGATATTTAGAATAAATTATTACATTTTCTTGCTCTAAAAGTGACTTTATTTCACTGTAAATCTACTGTAAATTGTTACAGATATGATTCGTTGTCCCATCGGGTGTACCAAAAATTGTTGTCTCTCAAAAGTGTACCCTTATTGAGAGATAAAATATTAGATGCAATGGAAACACCTCTCTATATCTCTCAATTTCGTAGATGCAATGGAAACACCACAGGTCTGTGAGTATACCTATTGTTGACGTGAGTCTATGGTATCAAGGTCAGTTCCTTTTTTATGTATCCTAAACTAATTTTTAGGGGATTTGAGGGTAAAAAGATAACTATAAATGAATTGAAAATGGAGTTATACACCAAACATGTTGACGAATTTGACTGAGGACATGCAAAATAAAATTGAGAATGAATTTTTGATGCACAAACAAATAGTTTTTCATCGTAATATTAAGTTAAAACACTGTGTATTGAGGGAATGAATCACAACAACACAATAAGATAAACATGCACACTAATATTATGCATAAATTACTAAATTTTCAAAAAGGTAATATGATTAATCGGGGCATTTGAAATTCACAAGAATTAATGAGATATACACACCACTGCAAATAATTGGAAAGGTAGAAATCCATTCTCATTCAAGGGGAAAAACTGGAAAAAATTGCTTCAACACTCCTATGTCAAAAAATTCCTCATGGTGCCTTGTATTTGCACACAATATATAACAAGATTATTTACCCAACCCATCCTAAAAATAGACTAAAATTTACACTCACCCGTGCATCCTATTTTTATCATTTTATCATAAATAATAAAAGAGATAAAAATAGGCATGCTAATTACAAAGAGGCAATTAAAACCCTAAGCTACAAAAATACATTTCAGTTGAATTACAGTTGACTGATCTATTTCTAATAAATTAGGATGAATAATTTGGCTAATAATATCCCTTACTTGTTGTGTAAGTCTCCTCCAATGTGTATGCAATCTCTATCTTCTAGTGATTGATGTGACACTTGCAACTTTATCCACTTGCAATGATATTCTAGGCATTTTTTATTTCTACCCCTTAATGTATATGCAAAATTTAAACCCTGTGTAAGTAAAATAATTATTTTATTTCAAAACAATTGTAAAATATTCACCCATGGACTTCATCTACTATGGGGGCCACTTGCATGTTATGATGTTGACATCTGTGCACATACTCCATTTTGCATGTTGATAATAACATCTTGATCTTTTCTGACTACATGCAATACTATCTCCTGCAAGTTTAATTTATTCAACCTCCAAATTTTCCCACTGTGTGGACCACCTTTGTTGTGTGCATACTTTGTATTTATGTGTAATGGTCACCTATCCATGTGCAAAATATATTTATTCATCTATGATACATAGTCTTGATCATTCCTTATATATATTGACCACCTTTGTCTACCTAACCCTTGCATTATTCTTGATACCATTGTTTATCCCACCATGGCACCTGATATAATTTTTGTTTTTGAATAGTCATTACATAATGGTGTTGAGTAAATTTTTGGTTTGATAATTTGATTGGTCATTGTAAAATAATAAGTCTTCTTCTTTTGAAGGAAATCATGAATAAAAATGTATATTACCTTTTAGGTGATCATTGGGCATGTATATGGTTTGAACCTTATTTGGTCAGTGTAATGATATTTTGTTTTAACCATGTGGATTTCCCCCTTCTCCACAGTGACTCACTCCTTTAGGATTACATATCGAAGATCTTAACTCGACCTTGATTAGTGATAAGGGTCGACAATCCTCGCCGTCAATAATGTCAATCCGGGTTGGTGTCTTAAGGATGTATGCATTAAGAGAAAAAGATATTTGAAAGAAGCTCAGTTAAACACAATCCAAACTTACATAAATTGAAAGCACACATGCAGAAATTTAAATGAACACTTGCTTAAATGTAAACACACTTTCATAAAGGAAATCATACTTGCAGGAATAAAACACACTTACATAAATTTAAATTGCTGAATTGGAAATAAGAGAAATTAAATGAAACACCTACATGTTTAAAATAGACTGAATGTTACAATAAAAAGAGAAGAACAACACAAGAAGATGATAATTACAAAAAATAAATAAACATAAATTATTACAAAATAAAAACACAAATATACAGATCCAGCTTCCTTAGAATGAGTGGTCAACTCATTCTTTGGAAAATGATTTAAACCATGCTACGAAATCTTAACTCAAAACTTCAGAATATTAGAAAAAAAGAATAGATTCAATTCTTGGTGGTAAAAAATATTACATATCTAAGTGTGGAAGGTTGCATTTATAATTTATGTGTCCAACCAACTGCTTATTTTGGGAGATACAATCTGATCTTATCTTTAGTCTAATCTTAACAACTAAGATCTCTGTCTCCACAAAATATGGAGAGAGATCTATTATTGGAGTCAAAGTCTTATCTTACTTATTTTAGGAATATTTTCTCCCAACTCTTCTCCTTGATTTTCGGTAACAAGAATCATAATCATTTTATTCTCCTATTGGTGCTCAATTTAATCTTGCCCTGTTTATTTGAAATTTATTAACCCTCCTGGTTTGATGCAATTTTTGTTCTCCTATGTGGGTGTGCGTAATTATTTGATTTCACAAGGATGTCATTGTCAGTCCTTTCCTTGGGTTGTGCATCACATTGATCCTTGGTATTATTTACATTATTCTCTCCACGGGAAATTTTTTTGTTGTTACGCATCTTCCACTATTTTGTCTCCTCTGTAAATCCTGTCCTAACATCTGTGGATACGCAACCGTATTTAATTAGACAAGGAACGTTAGGTCTATTTAGTGAGCTTGTCACTTTTGTCACAATTGTAAAAAATGCCAAATTGGTCCCACGGCCCTGATAGTTTCTAATTGTCTATTCAACAATGTGTAGAAACAAAGAAAATTTCTTACTTTGACCCCGAAATGTACACCTATCATAAATCAAGCGGCTGCGGAAAGGTGGGCCCTTTTTGTGTTTTGAGGAATTATGGCGAAAGGAATGAAAATATAAAAGGAAAGACTAAGGCCCACAAAAGAACACATGGCAATTTGAAAATTCAAAGGTGGAGAGGTGGATCATCAGAGAATTTTGAAGATTTTGGCCTTTTTTGTGAAAAGGAAAAAAGTTATAAAATGAACCATGATTTTGTTGGGGACCAAATAATGTCACATGTTTGAGTCAGCAGTGAAAATTCAAAGTGGGGAGGCAGGCTGCCGGGGCATTTTGAGATTCTCGGCTTTGTTTTGAAAAATAATTAAAGTCATAAAGTAAGCGGCATCCTCGTCAATGCCCAAGAAATCCACATCTAAATCATATATCAAAAGCAGATGGGCGGGCCAAATTGTCAAAAAATGCATAATTTATTTAAGTGATAAAAAATGTGAAAAGCACCCCCAGGCCTACTTCAACTAAGATATTTTCCACATGGACAGCTTAATTTTGAAGTTGTGAAAGACAAAGTTAACAGATATGATACAAGGCATTTAGTTTTTCTACCATTAACGCTCCAGGACCTCAAGAGATTAGAATGCATTTCATATTTTATTGTTAATTTCATGGTCTCTTGTCATTTTTATTAGTGAAGTGTGATTGGAATTGTTTTGGAGCCCAATTTATTAACCCGAGAAATGAGAAAGTCACTGTTTAAAATCATAATTGCTTGGGAGCCTGCAAAAGACCACCAAGATGAAGTAGAGAAAGATGCAAAGGAAAAGGATGAAGAGAAGGAAGCTGCAGGTGTAAAGGATGATCAACAGGCTTATGCACATTCTTCCTCTTTTTCTTGTGTGCATCATATTTTTAGAATCAGGAGGGAATGCTCCAAATAAATTTCCAGAAGAGAAAACCATACACCCCAATAAAAAACAACTAGTGGAAATAATTGAAAAAGATTATCTTTTGTACACCTGGCATATTTTTGGTGTAAATTTATTAAGTATCAATTTTTGGAACAAATCTGTAACAAATAAAGTATTCCTTAGAACCATCTTGAAATTATAAGGGTGAGAGTACAAAGATGTTGGAGCCGGCTCAAAATTATAAGGTAAATTCCTAAAACTCACAAAAGGACACATGGAGGGCATGCGCTTATTTGAGGATCCACCTCTGGGTCTTACCTTTGGAGTTGTACCAAGGAGAAAATTGGAGGCCTCCGCTAGCTCCTCTCTATACTTAGACTTCTCAACAACCAAAGAAAACTTCTTAGGCCCAAGACAAGTGGAGGGCCTGTACCTATTTGGGGACCTTCCCCTAAATTTTACTTTTGAAAGAGCACTGAAGAGAAATGTGGAGGTTTTAGCTAGATCTTCACATACTTATAATTTTCAAGCATCTGATGGAACTTTCTCAGACCCTAGGAACGTGGCACCTTCCACTAGTTCTTAACCTTTTACAATGGCCGGTACAAATTTTCTGGACCGAGACATGTGGAGATCCCGCGCTTGTTTGGGGTCTCTGCTTTTGGGCACCATATCAAAAGTGTTGAAGAGACATGTGGAGGCTTTTGCTGGCTCCTCTTTATATTGAAACTTTTTCAATGGTTGAGGTAACTTTCTTAGACCCAGGGCACGTGGAGAGCCTACACTAGTTTGACGTCCCACCTCGATATTTCATCTTTGAAGTTGTGCCAAAAAAACATGTGGAAGCTTCCGCTGGACCTTCCCATGCTCAAACGTTTCAGCGACCGATGTAACTCTCTTCAGGTGCTGAACACATGGAGGGCCCGTGCTCATTTGGGAACCTACCTCTGGAATTCACATTTGTAGTTGTGCTAAGGAGACATGTGGAGGCTTCTGTTGGCTCCTCTTTACACTTCCACGACTCAGAGTCGCAACGTAAATATGTGATATAATTCATGTTAGGGAAATCATTTCTTAGAGGAAAGAATATCGATATCAATGTGAGAGAACTCATTTCTCAAGGTGTATTATCAAAGGTAAAAAATAATTTCTTGTCAGATCAAGCCATATGGTGCCAGCGGAAAATTATCAAAAGGGGTATTTCTTACACAAAAAAATAAAAGAACGATTAAAATGACTATAAAAAAGGTATGATATGGCATCCCAGTCATAGTTGAGGGACTAAGAAACGTGATCAGTTCATGATTTATCCACTTGGCAGCTTTTGGGTGTAAACTTGTTAAACATCACTTTCTGAAACAAACATGTAACAAACAAAGGATTCCTCAAATATTCTTCTTTTGGGTGGAAAATTTGGGATGAGAGAGCGAGTAAAATTATATAAATTCAATGAGAATACTCTTACATAGAGGGGGTTAGCTTTTCTGAGAAAGTTTGAGAGAAACCATTTTCCCGAGAGACCATCTGAGAAACCTGTTTATTTTCCTATGTTTTAGATTTAATCACGTCAAGATGGTTGCAAGTGTACACCCATTGACAAGCTCTGATATTTTTCAAGAAATTGTCTCGTGCTAATGAATGTAATGAATCTAATGA
The DNA here is from genome assembly GCA_019776745.2 of Taxus chinensis. Classification (NCBI taxonomy): domain Eukaryota; kingdom Viridiplantae; phylum Streptophyta; class Pinopsida; order Cupressales; family Taxaceae; genus Taxus; species Taxus chinensis. The sequence continues at coordinate 119,746,442 of CM034147.1, read as the reverse complement.
ACCTTGAAATGAATTTGTGTTGATTATGAGCATAATTGTGTTTGATTTTATTTCAGAATGTTATAAAGTAGTTTTTCTTGTTCCTAGTGTAATCTTATGTTAAAATCTCTTTGATGCACACAAGATCTCGTCTGTGTGTTAGTATTGTGGCATTTTTGATTTGATTATGAGAAGATATTTCATCTGGTAATGAAATAAAAAATTTAAAATCACTTTACTTTCATTATGTTGATAAAGATTGTTTGTAACTGTATGAGTGCATCTTAGGCGTGATGAACTAGGGATCTCTAACATTTAATTGACTCTTTATCATGAGTCTTTTTGTTTACTTCTTGAAGAATGTGTGAAACTGTGCATCTTCGGGATTCCATTGATTCACATTTTCTAGTTGAACTAATATATTGACTATTTTGGAGCATTCTATTCTATGAGTTCCCAATTTATGTTATAGGTTCTCAAAGATCTAGTATAATCAGCTTTATCTTGCTTAACTTCCCACCAAAAGCTTCTTAAACGATGAATCCTACATGAACTACCCCTGTTTGTACTATGTATGCACAAATGAACAAATTCCATTTCCAAAGTATGTAGAGACAATCAGGTTTTAATTATTGTCTTTAGTAACCTGAACCTTGTCCAGGAAACATCTCTACTCTCTAGTGTGACAACTCGTGAGAGTTAGATTGTGTTGTATTGATCATATTTTCTCAAGGTTCTCATGAAAATTTTGCAAAGAAGGATCTCTTGATATCCTTCACCAACACGGGTTATAGAACGGGTTCTCTCACCCTGGTGGAAGGCACAACCTAAAGTAGTTAGGGTAGATAAAAACCTTAGTGAGGTACTATCCATTTCTCTAATGCCTGAGTGAAAAAGAGTCAGTTGAATCTCCTCTCATGATATAAAAACAACTCATAGCATGATTCATCTATCTCTAAGCATCATATCAGTTTCATGATGCTACTCAGCCTTGCAGGAGAATCAATTTGGATACCAACATATAAGTAGCACCGTTTTCGGGGAGTATTTGAACACCGGTACCTATTTGTGTAGCAATAACATTGAAGTGGCACCATTTCTGGGGATTATTTGAACACTGGGACCTATTTGTGTGGCAAAAACACTGAAGTGGTGCTATTTTTGGGGATTATTTGCATTTCCAGGGAGTATTTGAACATTGGGACCTATTTCTATGGTAATAACACCGAAGTGGTGCCATTGCAGGGAATTATTTATGTGGCAACAACACCCAAGTGGTGTAGTTTCCAGGGATTATTTGCATTTCTAGGGAGTATTTGAACACTGGGACCTATTTGTGTCACAACAACACCAAAATGGCACCATTGCTAAGGATATCTATTTGTACGAAAACAACACCGAAGTGGCACCATTGCCGGGGACTATTTTTACAAATACATACACATTCTGACCTTGATAAATGCTTTCTTACATGGTTTAAGTTCAAATACATAGTTTAAATGTCATCATTTGTTGAGATTTGTAAAATTAGTGCAAGAGTATAAGTTCATTGTGTAATATTTCTAGTTGTCTAGTGGTTATTGCACTAAATTTGTCATCAATAGTGATAAATGTGGGTAAAGGAAGGTTCAGATCTATTAATATTTGTAGAAATTAAGCACTAATAGACACTTGGCAAGTTACTTATAGTGCATCTGCACAACTAAGGTGAAAATCCTTAGTGGCAACTCCGTGTTGAATTGAAATTTTCATGATTACTAGTGTCTTAACTTGTGTGAAGTGAATTTTTTCACCGATATTTGCAAAGATGGAGAGAATAAGGTATTTATTCTTTGTTAAGGACCCTACTAGAAAGTTATTCCTATAATTAGGAAAGACAAATTCAGAAGGAAAAAAATTCTAGAAATTTATTGGAGATCAAGTATCAAAAAAGGAGATATTAGTCATGAAGGGTGATGGATCTATGGTTGAAGATTACCATACGTCTTTAGGTGATTTTGAACCAATTAATATTTATATAAATTTGAGTTATCCAATTGGAGAGGGGCCGTCATTTGTGTCTGAAAAGTCATGCCTCTCAGTTTTCCCATGTTTTTTCCAAGGTTGATAGGGTTTTCCACAGAAGCTGAGTCAATAGAGAATATCTATTTTGAAATCTATATTCTTGTGCTCCAAAGACCCCTTAGTTCCCTATAATTCTGCTTCTCTTGTAAATTCACTGCCTCCAGGAAATATGGCCCAACCTCCACCTAGACCTCCTTCTTTTGTCAACACTTTTAGACCTATAGATTTCAGAGGTATGGATGGATATCTTAATATGGTGCCACAAGATGTCAAAAATAGGTTGCTGAAATTTCAAGGAAATAATGCCATCACTTGTGATAACCATTTAAAACTCTTTGTCAACATGATGGAAGATTTTGAAATTAAGTTTGAAGACATGTATGTAAATTTATTTATTCATACTTTTGAGGAGGATGCACGTGATTGGTACAAGTCTTTAATAGATAATTAAACAGATTCATGGACCAAGATGAAAAATGCCTTTAGATTGCAATATGGGGATAAGACAAATCCTAGGTTCCTTTTATCTGAATTTGAAAATATAAAGAAAAATCCAAATGAATCTTTCCATGATTTCAATACTCGATTCAATAAGACCTTGAATAGGCTACCTCTAATCCTAAGGCCAAGTGATGTGTCCTATTTGATAAAATATTCTGATGATTTTTATAAGAAGGCCAGCTTATTACTTAAGACGATAAGAACCTGGGAACAATAAGGTAGGCTTTCACCATGGCCTTACAAAAATAGAGAATAACATCAAAGCATAGTTTGAAAGCCTCCTAAGAGAGAAGGTGTTAAGCTGATCAATCCTGAAAAAGCCACAATCTAGCAAGGCTATGGATCTGAAAGAGGTTGTGAAAACTTTGGCTAGAGTAGTTAAGGAGATATCCTATGAACTATGCCATAGTAGAAAAGGGGATAGGATAGAATTCTCAAGGTTAACATAAGCCACAAGGTCAAGAGAGATTTGAAAATCATCCTTAGAGGTGATCATAGACCAGATGGCTAGAGGAAAAGGGGTCGTGGGGTCAGGAAATAAACAAGCCTCAATCCCTAGGGAGAATATATTAGTTTCCTGATCCTTTGTCTTTCAGGGTTGCTACTATGGAGGACACGAATGTCATCGAGTGGTGTGATAGGTGTTTCTTACCACACTCCCCATGTGATGTAGATCAAGAGGTTGAGGAAGCTGATGATGATGAGACATATGATGACGTGTGCATGATGGAATACCCTACAAAATCATGGTAGGGGGAAACCTCAATTGAATTGATAAGTGTCAGATCTGCTGAATACTTATGGGATTGTGTCCACCGGGTATTGTCCTTTCCTCCCGTTAATGCTTTTGAAATAGATATGGTACAATCATTTGATCTACCTAGTCATGATTTGTACTACTTGAGGGCCTTGATGACTAAAAAATATGATGGAGGGATCCCCTCTGAAGAGGATAGACAACAGTTGATGAATGTAGAATTTTCTTAGGATAAAGAATATAACACTGGAAGTAAGGTTATCAAATGGGGAAGGGCCACAAACCAGAGCCAAAGAGTTCCAAATCTTACACCAATATCCCAAAGGAAACCCCTACGAAAGATACATTTGGAAAAGGCCTAACTACCCCAAATAAAACCTATGCTCCTACAAATGCCCAGATTCTGAAGATTCCCATATTATTAGATGAAGTTGCGAATCTCCTTTCTAACACTGCCCTACCCAAATATGTTCCTTGTTACATAACCCAAATCTTATAGCCAAATCAAGGTTCACCGATTCCCGTACTGTTGAATTACTTAGAATTCCTAAGCAGAGGAAAAGGGCATTCGAATATTTGAGGTTGTAAAGAAGAGAAAGATTACACAAGGAAAGAGTGTTAATAATATGGAGAGGTTCCTCCCATTATTATAGCATTAGAAATGCCACAAGCATTGGAGGAACTGGGTGAATCATTTTAGGTACATATCTGGTAACTTCTATGGTTGAATCTTAGCTTAATGTGGATCCATTTTTTTACCAATTTGATTATTAAAGATAGGCTAGTACATAACTTCATGTTTGATTCAAGATCAGGTAATGTAATGCCTTTTGAGGTTACGAATAATTTAAATATCAAGGTAACGACAGCTTTTAGGAAATGTAATGCTATAGATTGAAGAGAAGTGCCAATAGTTGGGTATGTTAAGGGATTAGTAGTGGAGTTGGTAGATTTTCCAGGAAAGTGTTTAACCATGAATGTTGGTTATTGTGGACTGGTCCTACCAAACAGGGGATGTTATTATGTCCAAAAAGTGGGATAGTTAGTGTGGGTGGAAGTGTGCAAATGGACATGTCATATGCTACCATACCAATTAATGGAAACCTTTTTAAGTTTTACGGTGAAAAGAAAATGTTACATCTCATTGAGGACCCTAACTATACTTATGTTATCTCAAATTTTCCCCCAGTAAAATTGATCAAATACGACCCAGTGTAAGAAGAAATCTAAGAGACAGTTTTGTTTTATGAGCCAACGTTTAAAATCTAACAAAAAGGTTGTAGTTGGGCCCTATGATGGAGTATTAGGGTCAGGGAAGGGCCAAAAAGAGTCAAGGATAACAAGAGGCTCAAAGTCTTTGGGACTTACAAACGATTCAGAACAAGCCCAGATTGAGTAAGTATGGAAGAGTTCATCGAAAGCTTCCACGTGCCTCATCAGTTCTTCTCCAAAGCTTAAACCCAAAAAGCAGTACTCGAATGAGCATAGATCTTCCACATGTCCCAGGCTCAAAAAGAGTACAGATCCGGCCATTGAAAATTCCAAACAAGAGGAAATAAACACGTGTCATCTTGACACAGTTTCAAAATGTAGAGAGCCCAAGGCAGAGACTCAAACATAGCGCCAAGTCCTCCACACGTCCCAGGGTTCTAATAAAGGGGAAAATAAAGTGGTCCAAAATAAACTAAGTATAAATAACAGGAGGAAGACACCATGTGTCTTAACGACGCACATTCAAAGGCATGGCCCATGGTGAAGACTCAAATGAGCGCGAGGCTTCCACGTGTCTAGGATTCAAGAAAGGCATCAACGTGAATCAGCTAAGTATCGTAGACTCACAGAAGGAGCCACATGTAAGACCGATGCATCTTTAAAGGTAATTCTAAAAGTGGGTCCTTAGACAAGTGCCACATCTCCATAACCTAAGTATAGATGGTCCCACCAGATAACACCATGTAGTTTCAAAAATAAAGGAACAAAGAAAATGTGCAGAAGGAGCCACGTGTCAACCCGGCGTAACTTAAAAAAAAATCCAAAAGTTGTCCCCAAACACATGCGAGCCCTCCACGTGGCCATGTCCTAAGTCAAAGCGGGGAGGCGGGTCACCGGAGGTAATTTTAACTTTTTGGCTTCGTTTCCAAGAGACATAAAGTGGAAGGATGATTCACACGTCCGTCATGCCCGATGTAGCCACTTGTAAGAGCCTAAATTACATGCGGGATGACGGTCCTTGTAGTGATTTCTTGTCCAAATGGAAAATGTGGACTGGTGGGCCCGAAGATGTTTTTTTGACAAAAAAGGTATTGCAGGGCTGTAAGGTGTTTTTTACATTTTTGGATTTTCTTTTTGAAATGTGTAAAGTTAATTTCAGGCCCGTGGATCCATTCTGCTAACTAGTTTCCAACATTTTTTGTATGGACCCGACTCAAACATTCAAATGGACATATCTTTCAGCCCAGTGTGTGAAATTTAACAAATTTTGCACCATTGGAGAGATCTCAACCTCGTCTACACCATGGAGATCTGAAACTTTAATATTGATGACATTAGGTGGGGAAAAATGGGAAATTATCTTCATGCCATTAATATGTAATCTTATTTCTCCAATAACTAGATCAGATTTGATTTGATCCACCGTTATTCCTTCTTCAAAATGCGAAATAGACGTGGAGTGGCAGAATCGTCAGATTGTGGACAGATTTATAGGGGCATTGATGGCCAGTAGCTGAGGTTCAAATCAAGTTCTTGCTTCTTTCCTCCTCTCTTCACTGCATCTATAAAATAAGGAATTGGGTTCATTGTAAAGGGTTGGACAGTCGGGTTTTGCACCCTTCTTTCTTTCCTTTCCTAGAAGAGAATTTATCGAGCCCGAAGATGTTTTTTTAACAAAAAAGGTATTACGGACCTGCAAAGCATTTTTTGCATTTTTGGATTTTTGTGCCAAAAGGCACAAAGTGATTTTCAGACATGCGGACCCATTCTACTAACTAGTTTCCACCTTTTTTGTATGGACCCTACTCAAACATTCAAATGCACATATCTTTCAACCCAGTGCCTAAAATTCAACAAATTTTGCACAATTGGAGAGATCTCGACCTCATCTATATGATGGAGATCTAAAACTTTAATTTTAATGAGGTGAGGTGGGGAAAAATGGGAAAACATCTTCATGCCATTAATATGTGATCTAATTTCTCAAACAACTAGATCATATTTTATTTCATCCACCGTTCTTCCTTCTTCAACACACCGAGAAGACATGGAGTGGCATATTTGACAAATTGTGGGTGGATTTGCAGGGGCATTAATGGCCGGTAGTTGAGCTTAAAATCAATTTCCCACTTATTTTCTCCTTCTCTCTTTTCTGAATCTATAAAAGAAGGAGATGGGTTCATTGTAAAGGGTTGGAAAGTAAATTTTTGCACCCTCCCTTCTTCCCTTATCTACAAGAGAATTTGTGGAGCTTTTGAACCTCCCATTCGAGTTGTAATACAAATTTTTTTGTCTCTTGGACACTATAATGTACTGTATCGACTCTTGAGTAATAATATATGTCTATGGAGGATTCCCAACCCTCTCATGTGTTCATTGTTGTCTTTTTAATCTCTCATTGTAGTTTGGTTAACTGTGTATGGTGTTTATAATGCATTTCTATGGTCTGTGCTAAATTTCAAAATGAGTGTCTAACATTCCTTTGGTGCATCATCTCATTATATTAGGTTTATTTTATCACATCTTCTCAACCCTGTCACCTTGGTAAGATAGATTAGGTTTTAGAGTAGATTCTCTACAATTTATTTGTCTGCACCTAAATAGAGGAATAAGAACTGGCCTTCATCCAAAGAGCTCCCTCAATTTCAAAGTCCCACACTTTGAGAGATGCTTCATGTTATGCTATCACACTGAGAGTCTAAACACATCAAGTTGCATACATTCAAGGGTGTTGTGATTTTGTACTAATAGTTTTGGCATGCCCAGTGGGATAAAGAGGTCTCCATTTTTATTTCAGCAAGAGTGATGTGGACTTTTTGTAAGGTCTTCATCTTTTAAGAAACTTTAAAATTACACATATGGCAGACTCCAAAAGGATTAGAATTCCACTGGTTTCAGCATAGTCCAAGCTTGTCAAGTTCATGAGAAGGATTCAGAAAGATTCAAGAACTAACTAGAGAAGGATGTACTATTTGTCTATCTGCACTTACCCCCAGACAGGGGTAGAAGAGGGAGAAGTTCCCAAAGGTCTCCATCTCCACCAGGTAGGACATTGTCAATTCCTCACACCTAGTAGGCCTATTCTTTCAATCAACAAGGGTTCTCAAGCCAATCATAAAGGAAAAACAACCCAACCCCTATGTCAACTTCACTAGAAGCAAACCACTTGCTCTCAATGCACAAAATCCAGTCCCAATTACAGCATTAAAGAGCATCCCATATTTCACTGGAGAGGACCATACTTCTCCTAGTGACCACATTCAAGACATTGCAAATGTATGTGTAATTCATGAGATCACTCAGATGGACATTATAGTCAAGTTGTTATCCTCTTCACTCAAGGGAAAATCTATGACAATGGTTCAGAAGTCCTAACAACATGATCTGTTTATAATTAGGACCATTTGTGCACATCTCTTCACAACTAGTTCAGAGAGAAGGGGGATAACATATCTCTAGTTGGAACAAAATGAAAACCATTAAGAGGGCTCCTAATGAATAGTTGATAAATTTCAACTTCATATTTCAAAGGACGTGAGATAGGATTTCGGTGGCCATAAGGCCAACAGATGAAGGTTATTTTCTTATACTTCCTTAGAGCTTGTAAATTTTGATATTGCCTTAATGATTCAATCCATGGGAGGTACAACCTTACCTGTAGCCTATAAAATTTCCATATAGAGATGAAAATTGTTTAATTCAGGCTGGTAAAGCTTGCACCTAGGGCTCATATGCCTTTGTATCCTAGAACTAGGAGCTCCAAGCACTAGTCAAATACCCACATTAGCTCCTATACCTACTCCAAGGAATCAAGAGTTTAGATGAAGCCTCTACCTCATCCTCCAACTCTTCAAAAGAGCTACAAGAGGTTATGAAGCAACATGATAGAACCTAGGGAATGAGCTAGTGACTATCAAAAGGTAACAAGCTCAGAGTTCTAGGCCATATCAGCCTCAAACTCAATATGAGGATAGGCCTCACATACCAACAAAATAGACCACCAGCTCAGGCTGTAAATCAAAATCAAAAACCAAGGACAACCTCAAGCTGTTAGGCCTTTCAAACCGTATGATGCAAACACAGTTTCAACATCAAGGGCCTTGGTTCTAATACAAAACAACATTTCTCAAGAATATGATTGGTTTTTTCCATGCAATAAGCCCCATAACCAATCAATGTGTTTTTAATGGTGCTGTAAAATAGGCCTTGATGGTACAGACCATTGTGTGTCACCTAAGAGCCGAGCAAAGAGAAAAATCAGTAACAAGAAACCCAGACAAGAGGTACCTCCAAGTGAGACCATGCTTGTCAATTGGCAGGCTGAAGATTTATGTGGTATTAACCAAGCCCCTTCTCAAAGTATAGCTGCCAATACGTGATCTAAGAAAAGGAATATTGGAGAGGGACAATCATCAAACTCATGATAATCCAAAACCTTCTGTTACTCCACAAGGTATTGGCAATCAAGGTGAAAATCCCAATGTGCAGAGCCAAACCAAGCCACCTTCCAAACCCTTTTAGGCACTGGCTATAACAAACCATGTGCAAGAGAAGAATGTACCAAGAAAGGGGCAAAAAAAAGATACCTCATCCCCATTTAACATCATTGAGCAGATGAAGATTACAAATGTAAACATCTAAATGTGGGAGTTGTTGGCTATCCTAGGACAGAGAGACTTGTTGTAGGCTACCATGGCCAATTGGTTAACCTCAAATCAGCCCCCTAAACAACAAGAGAAAGTGCTTACCAATGCATCTTGGCCCAAAGGAAACTATGGAGGAAAATAAGGTAAGAATCTGAAAAACCCTCCATTCTATGATTCATTGATCATTGGAGACAAGCTAGTGCATAATTACATGATTGATTCAGGGGAAAGTAGCTCTATCATGTCGAAGAAGATAACCAATTATTTTGATCTTCAATATGAAGTCATCTTCAATGGCATAGTGCAATTGGATGGGAAAACGATAAAAATGGTTGGATTCATTGAGGATTTGACCCTCACAATGCACGCGTACCCCAATGTGACCGTATTGTAAAATGTATCGGTCATAGACTTGTCACCACACTTTGCATTGTGTTTGTCTAGAGACTTCACTATTAAAATTTGAGGCTATTTGTCTACTTATTGGTCACACATGATTTTTAGAACAAAGTATGGAGCTAAGGCGTATGATCATATCTTGAGCCCATTGACGGGTTTCCATATCAAGCCTCATATACCATAGCCCAATCAATGTGAACCATTTAAATTTTGATCAAGAAGACCTCCCAAGCACTTATGAGGTAGATACCAAGGTCAAGTGTATTCCATAGTTGACCGTAGACGAGTGGGTAAACAAGAGGCATACTTTTGATCCCTACAAGGAGATGGAGGGATCTAAGCTAGGAGTCTATTTTTTTAAAGAGGAGGGTCGTCAACTTCCTGACATCATTAAGAAATAAAAAAAAGATGACAATGAGGTATGGCATTTGTTCTTTGATGGTTCAAGAAGTAGACAAGGACCCCAAGGAGGAGCTATGCTTGTTTCACCTCAAGGTATGAAATATTATTTAGCTTTCAGTTTCAAATTTTTTTACTCAAACAACACTGGAGAGTATGAAGATCTAATCCATGGACTGCATTGGGAAAGGAAAAGATGAATCAAGAACTTGCAAGTGTTTGGCGACAATGAGCTAGTTACAAGTCAATTACGAGGACAAAATGCTGCCAAGAACATTCTATTAAGGAACTACAAGAACCGGGTATGGGACCTTGTTGGTTGGATATTTTGTCAAGTGAAAATATGAGGTTCAACCACAGTACATGGGATCAAATCCCTCCTCAAATATAGGTGAGGCTGCGAGTTTATTACTAATCTAAAACAAAAAAGAAATAATACATACAGTATTCACACTAATCTAACAATTGGAGTTGGGATATAATCCTGAAATCCATATTCATAATAGGTGAAGATATTTCTCTTTCGAAATGAAATGGATCGCAAAAGGAAACTATTATTATGGAAGAAACACAATGGAAAGGAAATAAGAGGAACGTATTTTCTTTCGAGTAAACACTGGGCACGAAATAATCATATGAGCATTACATAACAAATGTAATGTTTGAAATGATTAGAACAATCAAGATGTTAAACAAAGAATAACTTAAGATTATGAACATAAGAACAATATCTTAAGAAAGATACATCTCATAACACAAAGTTTACAAAATAGAATCAGCTCCTATTCCTCAAATCATTAAAAGAAAAAACAAAGTCTTTCTTCTTTATAATAGATCTCAATATTCCAAAAATCTCAACCTTTTGGAATGCATAAACGTCCCTTATTTATAATAAAATCAGTTGAGAGAAAAGAGGATAAATCCTAGAAAGTAGTCTTTTTTAATGAGAGTCCTACTTTGCTTGACTCTCACGTAGGAGACCAAGTCAAAATTTGCTTCCTATGTGACGAAACAAAAATGAAAAAGACATGTCGATTTCAAGATTGAAATAACATGCAGCATTATGCGTATTCTATTTCATAACGTTTGTCTTCCTCCAACAAATCGTGCTTGTCCCGAAATTCTAGGAACTTTCAGATTATACCCTGCATCTCATTTTCATCATGCATAGTGGAATGATAACTCATAACTTCACATGTTTCCTGAGTATCGCTAGCATTGCAAGAAAGCTTTTTTAGTCTCTTGTTGATTTTCCTAGGGGTTTCCAAAGAATGTTAAATTTTCACAAACATGTCAATGATTTCTAGGAAGATTCCATAAGTTGGTTTATGTTGAATGGATTCTTTGATCTACTTGTAAAGATCATCAATAGGAAAAATACTGGAGCTTTAACTCAACACCTTAAATGATATCTTGAGTAGCTCTTCTTCTATGTCATTCGTGCCATCGACAAATTGATCTCTTGATTCCCTCAATTTGCTGTAAGATTCATTGAGATTTTATATTCTAAATCTAATGGGTTTGGTTAGTTGAATTTTTTTGTCCCCATGTGGAATGATGCCTTCTTCAACCAAGATGCGGGACAGAACCTGTTTCAACGTTTGGAGAGCTTCAAAAGTTAAATCTATGTTCCTGACCTCTGTTGAAAATTCATCATCCATTTTCTCTCCATCCTTCTTTATATCCTCCAAGGATTTGTAGACTTCCATGGTGTCCTCGATGACTTCTTTTCCTTGCAGGAGTAACCTTTGGATCCTTTCATTGATCGTTCTCCCCTTCTCATTAATCTTATAGATCATGGGTTCTGATGAGAAATCAAACTTGATAGGAGTAGAGCATGATGGAGATGACTCAAGAGGCTTTGAGAGATTGAGTACTACTTTTGTCAACTATTGTACTCTCTCTTTTATTTCATTTTTGTTTTCCTTAGTTTCCTTTAGCTTCTGACACAACACATTCATGGCATCTTATGCATCCTGCTATGCTCCCTCCATTGTTACTTTCCCTAGATCAACCCTTGTGATTTGATAATATGTGACCATTATATCATCCTTGGTTTTATCAGCTGTAGGAATAACAATTCCTTCAAATTTATGCCCTGAGGCATCCACTTAAATCCTTGAAACAGTTTTGGGTTTCTTGGCCGACTTGGTAGGAGTGACCTTGAGGGAACTGAAATCAAAGATTGGTAATGGAACTACCCCCTTCCTCTTCCTCGGAGTCTGATTTACTAACCCTTGAGGTGTATTGGAATAATTTTCTCCCATTATAGGTGTTATGGTCACATCCTCAGGTGGAGGAAGGTTATCTCATGGAGTGGTGAGCACGGAAAGCGTAGTGTCCATGAAAATGGACTCTGGGAATGAAGGTGAAAAATTAGGAGGTATATCCATGGTTAACTGAGATCTAGTGGGTAGAGGTGAGAGGCCAGAGAAGATACAAGCCATGGCTGAGGAACTTGGTGAAGAAATATGAGGCAAGGAAGGCTAAATGAGAGGAGACAATGATTCTTAAATTAGAGTTTGAGAGATAAGAGGAAGACTTACATCTGACAAGTTTTCAGTAAAGAGAGGAATGGAAGTTTGAACAATCTCTTCTCTGGAAGGAGAATTTCCTTTTCCTGGTTATGGAGGTGAATCAAGAATCTCAACTATTTGTGGGAGAGTGGCCACTGGTGTAGTTACTTTATTTTCTCCCTTTCTGACAAACTTAACCTTTATTGGCCTCTTGGAAGGGTTCTTATCCTTTTCCTTTTATCCCTTGGAGGGTCCCACTACCAAAGTATCTAGTTTTTAAAAACTCCCTTCTTTATAACTCATTCCCCAAGAAATGAGCCACACCTTAGTACGGGAAAGAATTTGAGAAGCTCTCCCCGTAAAAGAAGCTTTCTCAGTGATGGACCAATCAATGGCTGGGAATACATATCGGTCTTAATATAACCCATTATATGAGGTGTCAAGGACAATCTTGTTATCCATGGTGCCCTCTGGGATGTCAGATAAATCCAAATGGATTTCATCAATTGTCAACCTGTTATTGTCCTTTCTTCGGATGGTAACTTCATCCCGAAGATGAACCCAAATATCTTCTATGTTGGGAACATGTAGATATAAAGTCTCATAGGATTTAAGGACTCCTCAGAAATCAAATCCATCTCTATTCTTCATGTGCTTCTTCAAATTTTCCTAAAGCTCGTGCACCACATTCTTAGCTTTAACCATTGTTGAGCATGTGTACCTTCCGATGGAAATAGCAAAGGATACAACAACATTGTGTTTACTTTTCTAGAATTTATGGAAATCCAACAATTATCTTACCAAATCCAATAGGATCAGCTTATCACTTGGGAATTTGCACAATCAGAAAGGATCACCTAGGTACATGACCACCCAAATGTATGTGAGCTTCTTGAACTGCAAGAAGATACAACCCCATTTTGATACTTTTCCCATGCCTCATTAAAGACTCTTCTCTTTCTTAAGTCAGGGTTTAGTATGCAGATGTTCTCATAAAAGGAGGCATCATTCACTCTTCTGAATTGATCCTCGTACCCCTTCATCATCAACTAAGGGAAATACCAATATATATGTTCGGTTAACTTACTTCCCTTCATGTCCAACCCTGGATAATTCCTCATACCGATTGCTCAATAGGTGACATATAAAACTTGCCAATAGTAAAGACTATCTTCATCTGGGAATCAATCTCATTACTTATAAGAATAATTCAATCAATCCCTTGTTCGTTCTTCTTTATAAGGAACATGAATTGATACATCCACCCATGAAAGTATCTTGACTCAGGGATTCCAAATACTTGACTGAACAGGGTGATGATGTCACTGATTTTAAGGATGAAATCACTCCTAGGGACAAACTTGGGAAACCTAGAGATGACTGGCTTGGCCTTGATCAAGAACTTTTTATTCACATGCCTGATGCAATCTTATTGATCTTTGTCCCAGGATTTCTGTTCTGACTTAAGATCTACATTGACATATTCCTCAGAGTTGGGTAATCTTAAGAGGTCATCAAAGTAACCCCCATCGAACTTCACTATGGTTTCTCCTGCCTGATTTTTCATTGAGCGGGAATCTGAGTCATAATTAGAAGCACAGGTGAAAATTAACTCGGGGCATTGAGTAGACATTGGGAATCTTGCTGTAAGAGGGAGGCCACTATTGGTTATTGACTTCATCTAGGGAATCTAAGAAGAATCCTTGGTTCTGTTCCAAAAGTATTCCATGTCAATGTTACCAAGCTCCATATCTCAGAGGTCGTAATTGCAATCTATGTAGGAAGGGGAATCTATTTTCCGGTATTTTTATTTCATCTTTCCTGACCTGTTTGACTTATCCTTAGATTATCTAGGATCCGACATGAGAAAAACTGAAGAAATAATTCCTAGATAACACCTGTTTGAACAATCAGACTTGGAAGCTCACTGAGCAACCCCACAGACCCGCCACACCAACCAGACTTTGAGACCTGTTAGACAATTCGTGAAACCCGAGACACTGCTGAGTATAATTAAAAACTAGGTTGTGTTGGACACATCGTAAAACTCGACACAAGGTGGAAATCAGGGGGTTGTTAAGCACTTTACAAAACCTGATGGTCTACGGAATTTGTAGGATGTTGACAACTTCGTGAAACCTAACACAAGAAAAATTTGGAAGATGTCAGGCACCCTACGAAACTTAACACAAACAGAAATTTAAGGATGTTAAGAAGCTTTTTAAACCCAATATAATGTGGAACAAGGATGGTTTTGGACACCCTGTAAAACCCAACACATAGGTGTTGGGTTTCTGGGATGTCAGAACAGGTAAAATATCCACCACACTTGTAAGTTAAGTTTTATAGATTATTCCAAAAAACCACAAGAGTATATCCATGAAAGAAAATAAGAGAACACCAAAGATGGATTTTTAAACAAGGTTTTTCATGGAAATTCAACAAAAATGAAAAATTCAACCCTAAACCCTAAACCCAGAGGAAAGAAAAAGTAAAGAGGAAAAACGCTGAAAGAACACTTCAAAAACAAACCCAAAGATCACAAAATGATAAGAAGAGAAAAATACCTTCAAGAAATTTGAAAAATGATCGAAGATAGATCACGAAATCGATCGAGAAGTTCAGTTGGGTTTGAAGGTTGAAGGAGCATGTATGAAAAATCCATGCAGCAAAAAATTGTCAGGTAGAAATGACATGTAAAATCGGAGTATTTATAAAGCCCTAGCATTAATTACACCTGCTATGATATGTGTACCAACTAACTAAAAAATCAACATGAATGCCATGTCATCATGCTCAGCACTTCCAAAAACCTGAAACAAGGTTTTCTTAACAAATCAGGTTTCAGGAACCAACTGACATGAAGCATGTAAAAGACATGTCTTGATGCTATCGGGTTATGAAAACCCAATACAAAGGATCATTTCAGGTTTCGGGTTTCGGGAATCAAGCAGCATTTAACATGTTTCTTGTAAGGTATGTTCCAATGCTCCCAGGTTCTGAAAAACCGATACACTAGCATGTAATCAAGTTTCCATGTTTTGGAAGACACTTGACATGAAGCATTTTTAGGAGGTTTTGTCAAAAAATTTCTATGGTTATCTCAATTTTAGCTGGAATCACTAAAAATGAGATAAAAAAGGCTCTAATTGGGGAATTTCTTTGAGACATCAAAGGAAGAGAACTCATATCAAAACCTTTATCCATTGGGCTACAGATTCTAAAGAAGGAAAAAAAAAGCAAGGAAAGAAAGAAAGAAAGAAAAAACACAATAGAAAATAAATTATGATACAATGCAAGAGAGCATCTTGCATCACTAGTGAAACATATTCAAATTTTGGCCACTGAAAGGTAGAGGGAGAAAATCTCCATCAAGTTATGATAGACAGAATCTATTTTCACCATTCAACTGATGTATTTTGAAAGGACCTTTCCTTAAGGAGTCAAACTTGCCATGCATCCCTTTCTATTCTCTTCTCTTGTCCCAGAGAAGTACTAGATCTCCAACCTGGAAATCATGTTGCTTTGATTTCTTGTCAAATATTATTTTGAATTTGATCTGATGGTTTGTGATGTGATCCACCACCTTGCTAAGTTCTTCTTCTAGCTTGGCTAGGTATATTATCCTTTTCTCAATAGAACTTTGAAAAGGTTCATCCTCAATTGCTTTAGCCAACTGTAAGGCTAGCAATTCTATGGAGATAGGTATCTCAGCGTTAATTCCATAGAGAACTTGGAATGGGGACATTCCAATAGCTCATTTAGGATTAATCTGATCAGCCCATAATGCATCATACAATGCTTTGTGCCATGTCCTTTGATTCTCATCAACCAACTTTCTGATTATAGTCGCTAGGTTTTTGTTGCTCGATTCAGCCTGACCATTTCCTTGAGGGTAGTAGTTAGATGAATGAGCCAACATGATCCCAAATCCATAACAAAATTTTGTCAACTCATGGGATGAGAAGTTGGAGGCATTGTCGGCAACAATATTGTGAGGCACACTGAATCTAACAATTCTATTTTCTTTGAGAAAATTACAAATAGCTTCGGAGGTAGCTTGTTTGATTGGAAAATCTTCCAACCACTTGGTGAAATAGTCTGTGGTGGTGAGGAAATAATTATGACTGGCATTAGAGGTAGGGTTCAATACCACAATGAAATCAATTCCCCATTGGTGAAAAGGTTCTTCAATCACCACAGAATTTAAGGGAAGAGCTACCACCTTAGGATGACCAACGAAATGTTGACAAGCTTTACACTTGGCCACCCATTTAGCTAAATCTTGAAAGAGAGTAGGCCAATAGTACCTAGCCCGTAAAATCTTGTAAGCCATTATGGAAGAAGAGAAATTTCCTCTGCATGCTAGATTCTGGAAGGAATCTAGCACCCTTATCTGCTGAGACTTTTCAACATAACGCAAGAATACACCATCGATACCTTTCTTATATGTACCATTGTCCCAAAGAATGTATCTTGCAGATCTAAGTTTAACTGTCCTCTTTTCTTTATGGCATAAATGTGGGGTACACTTTTCATAGGTTAAAAAGAAAGTGATATCTACGTACCATTCATCAGTCATGCTTATGAAAAGCACTTTGGGAAATTCTGAAGAAGTATCTTTAGTTTCTTCACACTCTGTCTCAGCATTATTTTTTGTGATTAATTGGCACAGGCGTCTCCCTCGCACCAACTTGGTAGGTCTAATTTCCAAAGCATACTCCTAAACTTTGGCTATCCAATTACCCCGTTGACTACCCAACTCTTGGTGGGTCATAATGGATTTAACTGTGATATCAGGAACTATAATGAGAGTGTGGGAACTCGAGACATAATACCTGAAATGTTTCACCACTCTCACCACTACATAAGGATTCCTTTTAATCTACGACATCTTCAATTCATTTTCCTTTAGTGGGAAGCTCATGAAATTAATGGGAGCTTCAATTCCTTCTTCATTTTCCTGCATTAGGATGGCCAATACTATATGTGTGGAAGCATAGCTATACATGATGAAATCTTTCTTGAAGTCCAGGCATACCAGAATAGGAGCATGAGCAATTGCCCATTTGACTTCTTCAAATGCAAGCTTCCCTTTAGTGCTCCATTGAAATGGAATTTTATCCTTCATCATTCCAAGGATATCCTTGGTTTTATCGGCAAAATCAGGTACAAATCTTCATAGGAAATTAACCTTCGCGAAAAAGGAGTGCACCCCAGTTTTTCCTGTGGGTAGGCTCAGGCTTTGAATGGCCTTCACCCTCTTTGGGTCGATCTTGGTTCCTTCTCTAGTCATAATATGACCCAAAAAAATTCCATCTATCACTTTGAACATGGATTTTTTAGGATTTAATGAAATCCCATGACGCTTGCACCTTAAGAGTACCTATTCCACGTGATCATAATGATCACTTCAATTTTTAGAGAAGACCATAAAGTCATCCAAATACACAACTACGAACTTGCCCATTAAATCTCTAAAAGCTAATTCCATAGCCCTTTGAAATGTGGCTCCAGCATTAATCAAACCAAAAGGCATTCTCCTGTAAGCAAAGGTTCCCCATGGAGTGGTGAACACTATTTTTTGTTGATCTTCAGCAGATACCTCAACCTGATTATACAACAAAAATCCATCAAGCATGGATAACATTTCTACTCCAGTGATAGTCTGTAATACCTGATCCATGATGGGCAATGGATAATTTTCCTTTAATGAAGACTGGTTGAGATTCCAGAAGTCAACAAAAATCTAGATTTCACGATTCTTCTTTCCCACAGGTACAATGTTCACAACCTAGGTGGAATGATGGATCAGAAAGATAATCCTTACGTCTAACATTTTCTTAATTTCTGCAAGAATAGTCCTTGAGATCTTTGGGTTGTAATGTCTATACTTTTTCCTATGGGGTTTAACTTTAGGCTTCAAAGGAATGCTATGTTGGACATCCTTGGGCTTGAAAGACTTTAGATCCACATATGACCATGCTAGGACATCCATATATCTCTTCAAGAGTGAAGAGACTATTTATTTTTCCTCTAGAGAACAACATTTACCAATGTTTACCATCCACGGTTGATTAGTGGAGGCTAGGTTAACTTGATCTAGCTCTGACGAGGAAGCACCTTCAGCTTACCTTTTACCTTGAATGAACCGGTCATGTTTGTCAAACATACCTTCTAGAGAAACTAATCCATTCAAAATATTTTTTCCTTTAAGTTGGATGAATTCACCATAAGTTTCTTGATATGAATTCGAGACAAACTCATAGCAATCTGATTCTTATCCTTCAAAATAAAGCTCATTGAAATTATCAGCTTTCTCCAGAAAAGACAATACTTGTTGGTCATCATTAAACACCTGCTAATGAGCTAAGTTATCTGGAACACTTGGATGATACATAATCTCAATCGTATATGTTTCCTATTTGAACTATGGGTGAGGAAGAAGAATAGATGCAAAAACAACTAAGGAATCAGCTTTATCATTGTAATCTCTTAAGACTACTTTAATGGAAAAAGCGTCGAAGCATTCTATGTTGTCCCAAACCTTGTTTCTATAATGTTTTAGATGGTCATTTTTTACCTGGTAAATTCCCCTTACTTGATTGAAAATCAACTCGGCAAAAGATTCCTTTTTTTCTTTCCATTTCTAATCCTAATAACAAAGCTTCATATTCGGCTATGCTATTAGTATTATCAAACTGCAACTTGAAAGAAAAGGGAAAGATCTTGAAATTCGGAGATATAAGAACTACGCTGGCACCTGAACTAGTAGCTGAATAGTTCCCATAAAACTCAAGGGTCTAGACAACATTAGGATCTTCTTCTTTCACTTCTATAGAGGGCACCTCAGATGTCAAGAAATAATTACCCAAGCCTGCATCTTCAAAGAGAATTTGAGCCTTAGGATCATCTGATTTAGTAACCAAGTACTTTTCTTATGCTTCAGGGTGAAGGACAAGAGAAAATCCATTTACTAGAATTTTAGATTTGGTCCAATCCATGTCAATTTATCCTCTAACATATTTGCAAAATCCTCTTCCCAAAAGAATCCCATAAGCATCTAGGATATCAACAACTAGGATAGTCATTTTTACTCTCTTTTCTGGAAATGCAACAAATGCAAACTGTGCATCCTTGATTTTTCCAATCAAGGGGACTTGTTTTGATTCCATGGGGTAACATTGACCATAATATTTAGTCAGTGTGAGTATGAGGGCATGAGCTACTTTTGCGGGCATAACGTTATCAGAGGATCCTGAGTTAATTATGCAATTGCTGAGTTTGAAACTGTTTATAAGTAAAGACAAATAAAACAGTTCAATCCTTCCTGAAGAAGCGAAAAAGGTCATATTACTCTGAGGTAAAGGCTAAGTGGGGCTAGGAAAAATTCCTTTTGAAGATGAAGGAAAAGCAGCCTTGCTTCTAATGAATTTGGAAAGTTTCTCAAATTACTTAGGGTTGGACTGAAGGTATTTGGCTTCCAACATTTGGATTTTGGTTTTTCTTTGCATGATAAATGATGTCGAAAGATGTATATGAAGGAATGATAGAGGGATTAGTTATGGTTACATTGGTCTGAGCTAAGGTACTAGCCTTGAAAGAAGGAGAAAGAGAATTAGAAGGTGAAGTTACCTTTTTTGTTATCTCCCTTTCAGTTTGTGCTAAGATGGTAGATCCTCTTTTAGCCATAACTATGGGAGCTTCCTTACTTTTATCCTTGGAGATTTCAACCAGCTTTCTGGGGTTATGATATTTAGATCGAGTGAAAAATACAAATGATTTTCCATCATGCTCATCTTCATCTTTCTCATATTCCAAATAACCAATGCTGGAGTCGCCTACTTAATCATCAAAAGACTCATCAGCATATCCTGAAGCTTCGAAGGCTTCATGAGAGTCGTTATCTTTTGGTTCCTCATCCTCCACTATTTCAACTATTTTTTTGATAGGAGGAGCTTCAATTGCCAGCCTGGTGGGAGCAATGATCAATCGATTCCGATCTCTTGCAAGAGTGCCGTTGGCATTGTTGAAATTCTATCTAGGAATATCTCGATAAGGAATGTTGGTTGTTTGCTGAGACATTTGCTTCTTTAAAGTGATAGAGTCATTGGACATCTTCTAAATCATGGGATCAATAGTCCTCTGAGAAGAACTCTGATTTTTAGGTTTAGATGATTCTCTTCTAATCTTTCTGGCCAGAATAAGATCGTCCTCTATTTCAGTGGATGTAGCTTGAGCGGTGGCCAAATCGGGGATAACAGATCTTCTCAACAATAATATTACATCAGGGGGTTGAGCATTGATGAAGAAACACTTCTAATTTTTAAGAGTACGAATAACTAGGTCTAGAATTTTGTGGATTAGCTTGTTGAATTTGGCTATGAAGTCCCACATGGGTTCGTAAGACTCCTTCACGTATGTAAGTTGTGCTAACAAGGCATGAGAATCTTCAGCTAGTTTGAACCTTACTTCAAATATAGATCTCATGGTAGCCTAGTTGGTAATTCATGCATTTGGGAGATGGTAAAACCATTATGATGCTATGCCATGTAATGTTTCGATGAAGAGTCGAACGAAGACATATTCATGAGCAACCCCCAGAACACCGCATGCAACAAAGAATGAGGCAATGTGTTTGTTAGGATGTTGTTTTCCATCACTGTTGAACTTAGGAATATTATTTCATGATCCATGAGGTAGGTCATGCAATGGTGGAGTAAGGAAAAGAGGACCAATAGATGCGCCCTAAGGCACATGTTATGCTTCCATTCTTCTAAATGAAGTGCATACAGGAATATGAATGTCTGACAAGAATAATGCATGACAAGTTGTAGAAACTTCTTGTTCTTGAGGAATCTGAGTGCTTTGGATGGGCTAAGAACTTCTTTCCTGACTAGATGTAACACTATTGGGTGAAAGCTTGAAATTATGCTATTGAAGGAAATCAAAGAATGGATCAGTTTCACCCCTCACTCAGCTTGACCGAGTGAAGATCTTCCTGGGCAGCTTGAACTAGAAAATGGATCTTCTTGAAAATAGGGTGAATACAGAGTCGACAGACACCAAAAGGATAAGCTTAGTCTTATCAATCTATATATCCCTAGCAGAGTCACCAAAAAATTGTTGGTTTGATATTTTGTCAAGCCAAAATATGAGGTTCAACCACAGTACATGGGATAAAATCCCTCCTCAAAGATAGGTGAGGTTTCCTATTTATTACTAATCTAAAACACAACAGAAATAATACATACAATATTCACACTAATCTAACCATTGGGGTTGGGATAGAATCTTGAAATCCATATTCATAATAGGTGAAGATATTGCTCTTTCGAAATGAAATGGATTAGAAAGGAAATTATTATTATGGAAGAAACAAAATGGAAAGGAAATGAGAGGAACATATTTTCTTTCGAGTAAACACAGAGCACGAAATAATCATATGAGCTTTAGATAACAAATGTAATGTTTGAAATGATTAGAACAATCAAGATGCCAAATAAAGAATAGCTTAAGATTATGAACATAAGAACAAGATCTTAAGAAATATAGATATCACAACACAAAGTTTGAAAAAGAGCATTAACTCATATTCCTCAAATCATTAAAAGAAAACACAAAGTTTTTCCTCTTCGCAATAGATCTCAATATTCCAAAAATCTCAACCTTTTGGAATGCATAAGCATCCCTTATTTATAATAAAAGGAGTTGAGAGAAAATAGGATAAATCTTAGAAAATAGTCCTTTTAAAGAGATTCCTACATTGCTTGACTCTCACGTAGGAGAGCAAGTCAAAATTTTCTTCCTATGTGACGAAAGAAAATTGAAAAATACATGTTGATTTCAGGATTGAAATGACATGCAACATTGTGCCTATTCTGTTTCATCATCTTTTTCTTCCTCCAACAAAGCCTGCTTGTCCCGAAATTCTTGGAACTTTAAGATTATACCTTGCATCTCATTTTCATCAGGTGTGGTGGAATGATCACTCAGAACTTCACATGTTTCCTAAGTATCACTAGCGTTGCCAAGAAGCTTTTTCAGTGTCTTGTTGAGTTTCCTCAGGGTTTCCAAAGAATGTTAAATTTTCACCAACCTATCAATGATTTCTAGGAAAAATCCATAAGTTGGTTCATGCTGAATTGATTCTAGGATCTACTTGTAAAGATCATCAATAGGTAGAATACTAGAGCTTTCACTCAACACCTTAGTGCAAATCTTGACTAGCTCTTCCTCTATGTCATTTGTGCCATCGACCAATTGATCTCTTGATTCCCTCAATTTGCTGCAAGCTTCATTGAGAATATTTATTCTGAATCTGATGGGTTTGGTTAGTTTGAAATGTTTTCCCCCATGTGAAATGATGCCTTCTTTTACCAAGATGCCGGATGGAACCTGTTTCAGCGTTAGGAGAGCTTCAAAAGTTAACTCTAGGTTCCCGACCTCTGCTTAAAATTCATCATTCATTTTCTATCCATCCTTCTTTCTATCCTCCAAGGATTTGTAGACTTCAATGGTTTCCTTGATGACTTCTTTTCCTTGCAGGAGAAACCTTTGGATCCATTTATCGATTGTTCTCCCCTTCTCATCAATCTTCTTGATCATGGGTACCGATGAGAAATAAAACCTGATAGGAGTAGAGGATGATGGTGTTGACTTAGGAGGCTTTGAGAGATTGAGTAGTACTTATGTCAGTTGTTGTACTTTCTCTTTTAACTCATCTATGTTTTCCTTAGTTTCCTTTAGCTTCTGGCACAACACATTCATGGCATCCTGTGTGTCCTACTATGCTCCCTCCATTGTTACTTTCTCTAGATCAACCCTTGTGATTTGATAATATGTGACTATTATATCATCCTTGGTTTTATTAGCTGCAGGAGTAGGAATTTATGCAAATTTATGCCCTGAGGCATCCACTAAAATCCTTGAAACTGTTTTGGGTTTCTTGGCCGGCTTAGTAGGAGTGACCTTGAGGGAACTGAAATCAAAGTCTGGTAATGGAGCTACCACCTTCCTCTTCCTTAGAGTTAGATCTACTAACCTTTGACGCATATTGGAAGAAGTTACTCCCATTGTAGTTGTTATGGTCACATCCTTAGGTGGAGGAAGGTTAGCTCATGGAGTGATGACCTCTACAAGTGTAGTGTCCATGAAAATGGACTTTGGGAATGAAGGCGCAGAAGGAGGAGGCATATCCATGGTTAACTGAGGTCTAGTGGGGAGAGGTGAGAGGCTTGAGAAGATACTAGCCATGGATGATGAACTTGGTGAAGAAATCTGAGGCAACGAAAGCTGAATGGGAGGAGGAAATGATTATGAAATTAGAGTTTGAGAGATAGGAGGAGGACTTACCATTGATGAGCTGCCAATCAAGAGAGGAATAGAAGGTTGAAAAATCTCTTCTCTGGAAGGAGGATTTACTTGTTCTGGTTGTGGAGGTGAATCAAGAATCTCAACTATTTGTGGGAGAGTGGCCACTTGTGTAGGTACTTGACCTTCTCCCTTTCTAACAAATTTAACCTTTATTTTCCACTTGGAATGGTTATTATCCTTTTCATTTTTTCCCTTGGAGGGTCCCACTTCCAAAGTATCTAGTTTTGAAAAACTCCATTCTTTATAACTCATTCCCCAAAAAATGAACCACGCCTTAGTATGAGAAAGAATTTGAGCAGCTCTCCCCGTAATAGAAGCTTTCTCAACGATGGACCAATCAATGGCTGGGAATACATAATGGTCTTCATTCTACCCATCATACGAGGCGTCAAGGAAACTATAATTATTTGTGGTGGCCTCTGGGATGTCAGATAAATCCAACAACTAGATTTATTCAATTTTCAACTTGTTATTTTCCTTTCTTCGGATGATAACTTCATCTTGAGATCAACCCAAATATCTTCTATGTTGGGAACATGTAGATATAAAGTCCTGTACGATTTAAGGAATCCTCATAAATCAAATCCATCTCTGTGCTTCATGTGCTTGTTTAACTTGTCCTGAAGCTCGTGCACCACATTCTTAGCTTTAACCACTGTCGAGCACATGTACCTTCCGATGGAAATAAAGAAGGATATGATAGCATTGTGTTTACTTTTTTGGAATTCGTGGAAATCTAACAATTGTCTTACCAACTCCATTAGGATCAACTTATCACCTGGGAATCTAGGCAATAAAAAAGGATCACCCGGGTACATGACCACCCGAAGGTATGTGAACTTCTCGAACTACAAGAAGATACAACCCCATTTTGATACTTCAGCCCATGCCTCATCAGAGACTCTTCTCTTTCTTAAGTTAGGGTTCATCATGCAGATTTTCTCATAAAAGAAGGCATCATTCACTCTTCTGAATTGATCTCCAGACCCCTTCATTATCAACTGAGGGAAATACTGATACATATGTTCAGTTGACTTACTTCCCTTCACGTCCAACCCTAGATAATTCCTCATACTGGTTACTACATAGGTGACATATGATGACATATAAAACTTGCCAGTAGTCAATACTGTCTTCATCTAAGAATCAATCTCATTACTTATAAGACTACTCCAATCAATCCCTTGTTTGTTCTTCTTTATAAAGACCATGAATTGATAAGTCCACCAATGAAATTCTCTTGACTTGGGGAGTCCAAATACTTGACTCAAAAGGGTGATGATGTCACTAATTTCAAATATGAAATCACTCCTGGGGACAAACTTGGGAAACCTAGAGACGACTGGCTTGGCCTTGATCAAGAAATTTTTATTCACATGCCTGATGCAATCTTCTTGATCTTTGTCCCAGGCTTTCTGTGTTGACTTAAGATCTACATCGACATATTCCTCACAGTTGGGTAATCTGAATAGGTCATCAAAGTAACCCACATCCAACTTCACTATGGTTTCTCCTTCCTGATTTTTCAATGAGTGGGAATCTAAGTCATAATTGGAAGCACAGGCCAAAATGAACTTGGTGCATTGAGCAGACATTGGGAATCTTGATGCAAGGGGGAGGCTACTGTTGGTTATTGACTTCATCTAAGGACTCTGAGAAGAATCCTATGTTTTGTTCCAAAAGTCTTCCATGTCAATGTTACCAAGCTCCGTATCTCGGATGTCGTAATTTCAATCTATGTAGGAAGGGGATTCCATTTTCCAGTACTTGTATTTCATCTTTCTTCACCTATGTAACTTATCCTTAGATGATCCAGGATCAAACATGAGAATTCCTAAAGAGAGAATGCCT
This sequence comes from Taxus chinensis, assembly GCA_019776745.2. Taxonomy (NCBI): domain Eukaryota; kingdom Viridiplantae; phylum Streptophyta; class Pinopsida; order Cupressales; family Taxaceae; genus Taxus; species Taxus chinensis. The sequence goes on along the minus strand of CM034147.1, from coordinate 119,720,742 downwards.
AGATAAATCCTGTTTGAACAATTGGTCTTGGAAGATTGTTGAGAAACCCTAATGACCTGCCACACCAACTGGAATTTGAGACCTATCAGACAATTCATGAAACCTGACACACTGCAAAGTATAATAAAAAACTAGGTTGTGTTGGACACTTCGTAAAACCTGACACAAGGTGGAAATCAGGGGGTGTTAAGAACTTTACAAAATGTGATGCTCTACGGAATTTGGAGGATGCTGAACACTTCGTGAAACCTGACACAAGTGAAATTTGGAAGATGTCGAGAACCCTACGAAACCTGACACAAATGAAAATTGAAGTATGTTAAGAATCTTTCAAAAAACAATACAATGCGGAATAAGGATGGTGTAAGGTTTCTAGGATGTCAGAATAGGTAAAATCTCCACCACACTTATAAGTTAAGTTTTATAGATTATTCCAAAAAACCACAATATTTATCCATGAACGAAAATAAGAGAACACTTAAGATGGATTTTTAAACAAGGGTTTTCATGGAAATTCAACAAAAATGAAGAATATAACCCTAAACCCTAAACCCAAAGGAAAGAAAAAGCAACGAGGAAAAACACTAAAAGAATGCTCCAAAAACAAACCCGAAGATCAAAAAATGATAAGAGAAAAATACCTTCAAGAAATTCAAAAAATGATCGAAGATGGATCACGAAATCGATCGAGAAGTTCAGTCTAGTTTTAAGGTCAAAGGAGTATGTACAAAAAATCCATGCAACAAAAATATGTTAGGTAAAAATGAAGTGTAAAATCAAAGTATTTATAAAGCCCTAGCCTTTATTACACCTCCTTCGACACGTGTGCCAACTAATTGATAACTTGGCATTAATGCCATGTCATCATTCTCGGCACTTCCGAAAACCTGAAACAAAGGTTTTCTTAACAAATCAAGTTTTGGGAGCCAACTGACATGAAGCATATAAAAGACATGTTTGGATGCTATCGAGTTCCAAAAAACTGATACAAAGGATCATTTCGGGTTTCGGGAATCAAGCAACATGTAACATGTTTTTTGTAGGGTATATTCCGATGCTCTGGTTCCAAAAACACGATACACTGGCATGTAATTGGGTTTTGGGTTTCGAAAGACACTCGACATGAAGCATGTAAAAGACATGTTTTCACACGATGGAAACCTGAAAACCTGAAAATCTCCTTCAAAGGGCATTTTTAGGAGGTTTTCTCAAAAAATTTCTATGGTTATCTCAATTTTACTTGGAATCACTAAAAAAAAGATAACATACCTCATTGAAGATTTCAAGGCATTCAGCATCAATTCCATCCCAAGGAAGAAGAACGAAGTAGTAGATAGAGTGGCAACAATTGGGGAAAAATTTGATGTTGTAGAGAGTATCATGAGTGATAAGTCTTAGTCCCATATCAAAGTGGTTGTAAGACCATTTGTCCTTGATAATAAAAAAAGTTAGCAAGTCTTTGAGAATGATATAAAAATTGTCAACTTTCTACAAGAAGAAGTTGAGTTCTCCACCAGAAACTAGGATAGGTTAGAGCAGTAGTATGGAAATAAAGTGGTGCAGCTGCGAACCAACAAATTACCAAAGGGTCTTGTCACTTTGGAATCAATATTCAACCCAAACGACCAATTCTAAAAGGAGAAGGTGAATATTCAAGTAAAGGATGAAATTTCAGAGCCCATTTTCATAGAAGAATGCAAAACGTTGTAGATTGGAAAGGTAAGCACTCAACAAGAAATATATGAATTCATGCAACTTTGTCAATAATTCCCAAATGTCTTTACCTAGACATATAAATATTTGAGAGGTTTCAGCCTAAATCTGGCACAACACACTATCAAGCTGGATCTAGGATCTAAGATTTTTAGATAGAAGCAAATTCTAGTAAACCCTCATATACAAACTCTCACGAGAAAAGAGTTGAATAAGCTTATCGAGTCCAAAATCATCTTCCCTATCAAGCATTCAAGTTGGGTTGCAAACTTGGTGTGTGTGAGGAAAAGAAGTGGAGAGATCAGTTTGTTTGTAGACTTCTATGATCTAAATAGAGTATCACTCAAAGATCACTACCTACTTCCATCAATGGAACAAATCTTAAAGGTTATAGCTGACTTTCAGAGGTTTTCATTGCTAGATGGATACTCAGGATATAACTAGATAATGGTGAAAGAAGAAGATCAGTTCAAGACAACCTTCACCACCAAATGGGGCACATATGCTTATAAGAATATTCCATTTGGACTATCAAATGCCAGAGCAACATTTGAACAAGCTATAGACATGGCATTTAAAGGATTAATAAAAAATATAGTCCTGGTGTATCTAGATGATATCACTGTCTTCTCAAAGGATGATGCAGACCATCTCTTCCACCTCACAAAGGTATTTTAGAGATGTAGAAGGTTTGGAGTGTCATTAAACCCAAAGAAGTGTGTATTTGTGGCACATGAGTGGAAATTTTTGGTCCACATTGTTTGAAGATAAGGGTTGATAATTGATCCTAAAAGAGTTGAAGCCATCGAGACACTTACATCGCCACAACACAAAAATTATCTCCAAATCTTCTTTGGGAGAATAAAATTTGTTCGTATGTTTATGCTTGATTTTTCCACTCTTGTGAAGCCTTTAAAAATGATGTTAAAGAAGAGTCTTGCATTTAAATGGAAAGTATAAGGAAAAGAGAGTTTTGAGGCCATCGAGCGCGCAATATCACAAGCCCCAAATCTTGTTAACCAATAATTTTCAAAGGACTTCATGTTATATGATTTTGGAGGGTCAGACATAATCTCAACCATCTTGGTTCATCCTAGAAAAAAAGGTTCAAAACAACCCATAGCCTTCTTCAGTCAGAGCATGGAGGATTATGAGGTAAAGTATTCTTTCATTGAGAAGCATGTCCTTTCTATCATTAGGAGTTTGAAGAAGTTCAAACAATTATTCTTAAACAATAAGATTACACTACTAGTATGCCATGTCGGTGTCAATAATTTTCTCTTAAACAAGGACTTGAATGAGAAAAGAGCCAGTTGGAGCACTAAGGTAATGGAGTATGACATTGAAATCAAAGTGACCAAACTGGTTCGTGGTAAGGGTCTATGTGAGAAACTCACTTCCAGGAAACAAGATGAGTCAATATATAAGGAAGAGGTTGTCCTATTACTTCAGAATGATCAAGAACAACTAGCTAATGATGCACCTATTCCATGTTGGACCCAAGACTTGGTGCACTATCTCCAAATAGTTTTTTTTCCCTCTAGATTGGAACAAAGCAAAAATGAGATACTTCAGGCTACAAACCATCCCATATGTACTTATCGATGGTGTCTTATTCAAAAATGATATCAATAATTTCCTATTGAGGTACATTAGGATAGGCCAAATTGAGAGGGTATTGCATGAGTTCCGTGATGCAGAAGCAGGAGGCCAATTTTCTCCTTGAGTAACAACTCTTAAGATCATGAAAGGTAGTTATTACTGGCCTATGCTATTTAGGGACTACTACTCATAGATCAAGAAGTGCAAGAAGTGTGCATTGTTCAAAGAGAAGGAGAAGTTAGCAGCCATACCTCTTCACCCAATTTAAGTGGATCATCCATTCATGTAATTTTGACTAGAGTTCATTGGAGTGATCATCCCAAACTCAAGCCAGGGACAAAAGTGCATACTTACAGCAACAGACTATTTCACTAAGTGGATTGAAGCAATGTCACTTAAGGAAGAAAAAAAATCCAACAACTTGAATTTGTATGAAGGAATAGCCACTAGGTTTGGAGTCTCGACCACTATTATATCAGATAATGCATTGGCATTCCTTGGTAAAAGAATCAATGAATGGGCTATCAAGAATGGTGTATACCTCAACACTTCATGAAACTATTATCCTAAAGGTAATGGCAAAGTAGAGTCCACAAATAAGAACCTATAAAGGATTATCAGAAGGACCCTTGATGAAAATTAGAGAACATGGCATACAAATTTCAAATCAGCTCTATGGGCTGATAGGATCACGACTAAAAGATCCACAAGTAGCTCCCCAAACAAGCTTATATATGGATAAGAGGCAGTATTTCCCATATCATTGAAGTTTCCCGCTTTGGAGCTCTTGAAATAGTTAGAACTAGCTGAATTTAAACCTATAGAAATTAGGTATGCAGAGCTGATAGAAGTAGGAGAAGCAAGAGAGCATGCAATTCTCACCAGGGAGAAGGATCAAGCATTGGTCAAGAAGAGTTTTGACAAGAAATCAAGAACAAGGACCTTTCAAGATGGGGACTTAGTTACAATGTGGGATGAAGATTGGGAAAAACTAGGAAAGAATTCCAAATTTGATGCCGTTTGAAGTGGCCCTTACATGATCACAAAATTTAGAAGCAGCAATGCCTTCCAGCTGGCTAAATTAGATGGCAAAGAGTTGCAGATCCTATTGAACAAGATCTATCTCAAACACTACTACTAAAAGGAATATTATACCCTTGTAAATATTAGCATAGGATTTTAATTTACCTAAGTGCTCTAGGTTGGTGTCGTTATACAGTTCAATGTGCCTCCAAGTGAATGCACCAGGCCCTTCAGCATTTGCAACAGAGAGACCCATAACTATCGAAATTTTTTTCATTTTAAAATAGAACAAATACAGAGAAACTAAAACTGGGTCTCTAAGGGTCCATCTCTAGAACAGGACCAGATCAAGCCACTACCCATGACTTTGTGCCCAATGGATATAGTAAGGAAACTGTTCTATTCATCTCATAGGTAGACGTCTCCATGAGTCACCAAATTTTATCTCAATTTTGTCCATATAAAAATTGATCAAACACGACCCTATGCAGGAATAAATCAAAGAGATTGTTCTGTTGTAGGAGCCCATGTTTCAAATCCAACAAACAGGTTGTAGGAGGGCTCTATAATGGAGTAGCAGGGTTGGGGAAGGGCCAAATAGTGTCAACGAAAACTAGAGGCTCAAAGAAGAGGAATGGATAAAGTCTCAAATTCTTTGGGCTTTACAAATGATTAAGAACGAGCCCAAATTGACTAAGTATGGAAGAGTTTAGTGAAATCTTCCACGTGCCTCATCAGTGCTTCTCCAAAGGTTAAACCCAAAAAGAAGTCCCCAAACAAGTGCAAATTTTCCACATGTCCCAGGCCCAAAAATAGATAAAGCTAGCCATTCAAAAGTCCAAACGAGTGGAAAGAACCACGTGTCAGCTTGGCGTAGTTTCAAAAGTAGGAGCCCAAGGGGGAGAGTCAAAATAGGGCCAGCACTCCCCGTGGCCAGGGTTCAATAGAAGTCAAATAGAAAGTGAGCCCAAATCAACTAAGTATAAATAATTGGAAAAAGGTGCCACGTGTCTTAAAGGCACACATTCAAATGCGCGGCCCAAAGTAGAGACTCAAATGAGAGTGAGGCTTCCACGTGTCTAGGGTTCGAGAAAGGCATCGGTCCGAATTGGCTAAGTATCGTAGAATCGCGAAAGGAGCCACATATCAGCCTGATGCATCTTCAAAGGTAAATCTAAAAATAGGTCCTTAGACAAGCGTCAATTCTCCACGTGTCTCAGGTCAAATAAATGGCCCCGAAAAACAAAAGGTCTTTGAAAAAAACATAAATGAATATAGAAAATCCGCAGAAGGAACCACATATTAGCCTGGTGCAAATTCAAAAGAAAAATCCAAAAGCAGTCCCCAAACCTATGCCAACCCTCCACATGGCCATGTTCTAAGTCAAAGTGGGGAGGCGGGTTGCCGAAGGTAATTTAAACTTTTTGGCTTGTTTCCAAGAGACATAAAGTATAAAAATTATTTTCACCTCCGCCGATGCCCAAGTACCCACGTGTTAGGCCTAAATTATATGTGGGATGGTGGACCTTGTAGTGATTTCTTGCCCAAATGGAAAATATGGACCAGTGGGCCCAAAGAAGTTTTTTTCATTTTTGGATTTTTGTGCCAAAATGTGCAAAGTGAATTTCGGGCCTGTGGATCCATTCTGCTAACTAGTTTCACCATTTTTTGTACGGATCCGACTCAAACATTCAATTGGACCTATCTTTTGACCTAGTACCTAAAATTTAACAAATTTGGCACCATTGGAGAGATCTCAACCTTGTCTACAACATGGAGATCTGGAACTTTAATTTTGATGACATTAGGTGGGGAAAAATGGGAAATTATCTTCATGTCATTAATATGTAATTCGATTTCTCTATCAACCAGATCAGATTTGTTTTGATCTGCCATTCTTCCTTCTTCGGCATGCCGAGTAGACATGGAGTGGTGGACTCGTCAGATTGTGGATAGATTTATAGGGGCATTGATAGCCGGTAGCTGAGCTTCAAATCAAGTTACCACTTCTTTCCTCCTCTCTTCACTGCATCTATAAAATAAGGAGTTGGGTTCATTGTAAAGGGTTGGACAGTCGTGTTTTACACCCTTCTTTATTCCCTTGTCTACAAGAGAATTTGTGGAGATTTTGAACATCCCATTCAAGTTGTAATACAATGTTTTTTACCTCTTAACCACTGTAATGTACTATATCGACTCCTGAGCAATAATATATGTCTGTGGATGATTCCGAACCCTCTCATATGTTCATTGTTGTCTTTCTGATCTCTCATTGCAGTTTGGTTAACTATGTATGGTGTTTGTAATGCATTTCTATGGTCTATATTAAATTGCAAAATGAGTGTCTAACATTCCTTTGGTGCATCACCTCATTAGCTTAGGTTTATTATTTTGTATCTTCTCAAACCTATCTCCTTGGTAAGATATAATAGGTTTAGAGTATATCCTTTGTGATTTATTTTTGTGCACCTGACAGAGGAATAGGAACCAGCCTTAATCCGGAGAGCTCTCTCAAATCACAAGGTCCCACAATTTGATAGATTCTCCATGTTTTTCAATCACACTAAGAGTCTCAACCCATCTGGTTGCAGACATTCAGGGGTGCTGTGATTCTACGCTAATAGATTCTTATAAAGTATTGTAAATAGATGTTGATGTTGATAACTTTGTGGGATATGCTAATTGTAAGGAGCATAAAATTGAGGAGTGCAAGTATCCCAAGAAAATTGGTTCTCCCTGGAATCTGATGTTTGATGGGGTTTTTTCTAGATTTGGTGGGTAAGTGCAGCAAGTTGGGGGACAATTAAGTAGACATCATATATTGAATTTTACATCAAAAATAACAAAACATCAAATTTTATCTTCTACAAACTTCAACCACACCAAAAATTCAAAAATATTTCATAAAAATGGTACCATCGCGTAGGGGAGACTGTTAGCTTTGTATAAATATTGATTTTAAAGTGAATAGAATAAGATAAATATCATTTTATATTTTTTTACTAATAGTAGGTATTTAAGACACTTTTTCCCGTGAATGTTTGTCTACGTTTAAGACTATAAATTTTGTTTCACTTATTAGAATGTGATAAAACTTATACCATCCCAACCGTGGTGAAATTATATACATGTTCAAAAAAAATTGATTTGATTTCAATATTTTTTGATGAAGTTATGGGGGGAAACAAAAAGTGCTCTTTTTTCATTATGTTTTCAGACCACTTTCACAGAAAAAATCATAAAAAAAATATTGCTAAAAAATATATAAAATAAAATCTATCCCAAGATAGATAACAACATATAACTTATCACCAAAGGAAAAATATATATATCAATTTTTGGTCATCCAAATCGCGGGCAAATGGACTACAATCTTATAGGTGTTTTAAAATAAAACCCAAGTCATTGAATTTTGAGTGTTTAATATAGCTAAACTTGTTCATTTTTTAAAAAAATTAGTAGTTTCGAAACGAGATTCTGGATGCTACGATTCATATTAATATATTTTTTTCTAATTTTGAGTGTATGTATTGCTAATAATCCCTACAAGTTGATATTATGTTGTTATTTGCAATATGGTGGCCACTTATGACCCCTTTTTTATCCCCCAACTTGTTGGTCTTACCCAAGTAGCAACTTGGATAGAGAAGAAAAAATAGCATATGTCCAGTTTTTAAAAAAGTATCAATACTTCTTGGCTTGGTCATACTCAGAATGGTAGGCACTTGAAACATCTCCTTGACTGATTTCTCATAATCAAGGCATGCATCATTGTACAGTGTACAATATTTTTGTTCTATTTCGTTTCTGTGTTTTTCTATTTTGGTTCATCTCGGTCCTTGACAGATGGTTTTATTTGGTTTCTCACTTTTTTCTTCAAAGGTTGGAAATTGATTTTCTGCTTTCCAGGATTGTTCTTGACTCCATTACCCAATGGATTTTTGGCACATGGTTTGTTATGTTGTTCTTACAGCACTCACAGGGAGTGCCCACCCCCGAGTTGGAACTGACGTTAGTGCTTAATTTAATCTCACCCTATTTGTTCAAAATTTATAAGCCAGCCTAGTTTGATTCACTTTATTTCCTCCTATATGGGTGTGCGTAATTATTTTCCTTCACCAGGGTGTCGTTGTTAGTCCTTTCCTTGGGTCATGGATCACATTGAGTCGTGGTATTATTTACAATCTTCTCTCCACGGGAAAATTTTTGTTGTTGGAAATATTCCACAATTTTGTCTCCCATGTAAATCTTGTCCCAACATCCATGGATACGTGGTTGTCTTTAATTGGATGCAACATGGTGGATCTATTTGGTGAAATTGTCAATTTTGTCACAATTGTAAAAAATTCCAAATTGGTCCCGCGACCCTGATAGTTTCTAATTGGCTATTCAACAATATGAAGCGACAAAGAAAATTTCTTACTCTGACCCTGAAGATGTACACCTTTCATAAATCAAGCGGTTCCAGAAAGGCAATCGCTTTTTGTGTTTTGAGGAATTATGGTGAAAGGAATGAAAATATAAAAGGAATGCCTAAGGCCCGCAAAAGGACATGTGACGGTTTTAAAATTCAAAGGCAGAGAGGCAAATCAGTGGAGCATTTTGAAGATTTTGTCCTTTTTTGTGAAAAGGAACAAAGCTATAAAATGAGTCGTGATTCCGCTGGGGACCAAATAATGCAACATGTTTGAGTCAGCATTGAATATTCATAGCAGGGAGGTGGGTCACTAGGGAATTTTGAGATTCTCGGCTTTATTCTGAAAAAGAATGAAAGTCATAAAGTAAGTTGCATCCCATTCGACACCTAGGAAAGCCACATGTAAAGCCTATATCAAAAGTGGATGGGCGGGCCAAATTGTCTAAAAATGCACAATTTCTTTAAGTGATACTGATAATAATGGTATAGCTTTGATACCAAATGATAGAATAGAATAAGATTGCAATGACCAAAGAGGGACGAAAGCCTCACAAATATTATTGATCGTGAAATTAGATTACATAACAATGCAAGAGCTATAATATTTATAGATATTAGACAACCTCATATGGATAGATATGACACCCTATCAGGCACTAACTACGAGATGACAAGACCCATCTCACATGCACATGTAATTACTACTAATACCAATATTAAATGTTATCCAACATAACAATATTGAATGCAAGTCACTAGATTAGAGTGCACATGTTGGACATTATTAAATAAAATACATGCAATAAAATGCAATAAATATGCCTATGCTAAATTATGCTAACATTCCCCCCTTAATTTTACATAGTTTCCAATGAAGTGGAGATGAACTCTCTGAACAGTGTGAATTTGTCACGTGCAAGTGACTTAGTGAAAACATCTGCCTTCTGTTCAGCTATAGGACAGAACTGGAGTTGTATGTTGTGCTTAGAGACATGCTCGCGTATGAATTGAACCTGTACTTCAATATGCTTGGTTCTCTCATGAAATACTGGATTGCGAACAAGCTTCAAAACTCCTTCATTATCAACATATACTGGAGTATATTTCTATTGTGGTAGACCAATTCCTTCTAGTATTCGGTGTAGCCATATTGCTTCACAAATAGCTTCACCTGTAGCTCGATACTCTGCTTCTGTAGAAGAGTGAGAAACAAAGTTCTATTTCTTGCTTCCCCATGATATAGGTCTAGATCCCATAAAGAAGACAAATCTTGATGTTGACTTCCTATCATCCATGTTTCCTACACGATCTGAATCTGAATATCCTGTCAAGAAGAAGTTATCATTCTTCTTGTACTCTAGACCAAGGTCAACTATACCCTTTAGATATCTTAGTATTCTCTTTGCTACTTTCCAATGAAATATTTTTGGTTCTTGCATGAAGCGTGATAAATAGCTGACTACAAAGCTGATATCTGGTCTATTATATGTCAGGTAAATGAGACTCCTGATCAACTTTCGATAGAGAGTTGCATTCACCAGTGGTGATGGATCAAAACGAGATAACTGAAGTCTCACTTCCATAGGTGTAGCAATAGGAGTGCAGTCCATCATCCTAAATTTCTCAAGCATTGTCTTGTTGCATTTCAACTGCGACACAAAGATATGATTCTCTTTTTTCCATACTTCCAACCCAAGACAATAGTGCATGACCCTGAGATTTATCATGTCGAATGATTGATTAAAATCCTTATTTATTGCATCGATCATCTTCATAGAACTTCCTGTAATGAGTAGATCGTCGACATAAACAACCACAATGACAATCTCCGCCCTTAATTTTTGAGGTGGAAATTGGGGTCATAAGGATTCCTTTCGAATCGATGACTTATGAGATGCTCATCAATTTTGATGTACCATGCCCGGGGTGCCTGTTTTAGGCCATATAGAGATTTTATGAGTCTACATACCATCATCTCTTTTCCTGGTATTACATAACCCTCTGGCTGAGTCATATAGAATTCTTCTTGCAAATCTCCATTAAGAAAGGAACTTTTCACATCCATTTGGTGGAATTTCCAACCAAATTGTGCAGCTAGAGCAAAGATCATACTGATTGTCTTAATCTTGGTTGTGGGAGAAAATGTCCCCTCATAATCAATGCCTTCTTGTTGTGCATACCCCTTTGCTACAAGCCTTGCTTTATACTTGTCAATAGTCCCATCTGATTTATACTTAGTCTTGAATATCCATCTGCATCCAATGGGTTTCTTCCCTGGTGGAAGGTCGACAAGTTGCCATGTGTTGTTCTTCATCACTAACTAATATTCTGAATCCATGGCATCTTTCCAAGCTTTTGATTGTAGGGATTCCTGAACTATAGATGGCTCAACTGTTTCAACAACTCTACTCATTAGGGCATAATTGACCTCTTCACGAGCTTGACTGAGAGTTCTAGGTCTAGGATTAGATGATGTGCTAGGTGCTTCATCCAAATTTGCATCTCTTATTAATTGAGTATACCATTTAGGTAACTTCTTAGTTGTTCCATTGGCATGTGGTGGATCCAAGTTTTCACCATCATCCAATTCATCACTGTCATCTTCAATGGGAACATCAAATTCTGTCTTCACAAGAGGTGTATTCTGCATGTTTGTTGAGTCATTGAGTGGAGCATCTGCTTGTTTCTTCTCAAAGAACTCAAAATCCCTACTTGTGTATATTTTTCTTTGCTTTCAGATCCCATAATTTCATATCCAACTTGTTCCTATTATTCTTGGGTATGTGCATGTTAGCTTTACACCCAAATAATCTTAAGTGTGCAATTGATGGTTTCCGATTTGACCATGATTCTTGAGGTGTCACTCCTTCAAGAGCTACTATGGGCACTCTATTCAACAAATAGACTACAATTCTTGCAGCTTCTGCCTAAAATGTCTTTGTTAAACCTGAGTCGTCAATCATACATCACACCATTTTCATGATAGTACGATTCCTTCTCTCAACTATACCATTTTGCTATAGTGTGTGAGTAGGAAGCATTTGTCGATGAATCCCATGAGATTCCAGGTAAGTCTTGAACTCATTGCTTGTGAATCCCCCCCCTCAATCTGAGTGGAGAGTTTTGATCTTGCGACCAACTTCATTCTCAACAAGTGCTTTGAACTTCTAAAATGTCTCAAAGGCTTGACTCTTGTTTATTAGACAATATATCCACATCTTTCTTGAGTAGTCATCAACACAAAGCATGAAGTATTGACATCCAGAATGACTTGGTTGCATGGGCCCACAAAGATTGGTGTGCACCAAACTAAGATTTCCCTTAGCTCTATATGTGTTCTTCTAGAAGGGTACTCTATGTTGCTTTCTAGCTAGGAAATTGTGACACTTGTCAGTGTTGTTCTTGAGTGTAGGCAATCCTTTCACCATGTTGCCATTTTGAAGTGTTTGGAGATAGCCAAAACTGATGTGACCATATCTACGATGCCATAGTTTTGTACATTGTGTGTCTTTGGCCACTAGAGCTTGATCATCCTTGTGGAAAAAATCAAGTTGGAACATGCATCCCACATTGGAGGCTCTTTCTACAATCTTGGAACCTCTTGACTTATCTCTTATATAGCACACTTTTTCTCCATTATTACTATCAAAATCCAACTTCAAGTTGTGATCAAGGATTTGACTAACTGATAGTGAATTCTTGGTCAACCCAGGTACATACAATACATCTGTAATTTTGCAGTCATGCTTTCCAAGAGGTAGTGAAATGTTTCCAATCCCCTTGACACTGTATGATGAGTCATCACCTAATGACACATGGTTCTTGTTAGGTGAGTCACGTAGTGTGTAGAACCAATCCTTGCATCCAGTCATGTGTCGAGTTGCACCCGAGTCAACATACCAGATATCTTGTGTGGACTTAGTTTCTTCATAAAATTGAGTAGAATACATGTGGTGTCCTTTATCTGAATCATCCTCATGTTCGGAAATGTACCCTTGTTGTTTGGGTTTTCTTTGCCAATTATCATTTTTCTGCCCTTGATTGTTGTTGTTGTTGTTCCCTTTATTTAAATTGTTGTTATCTTGTTAGTTGTTGGGTTTTGAATTGCTTGATGAACCCTTTTTGTAGGAATTGTACCAACATTCTTTGATGTCATGTCCCCCTCTATTGCAAATGGGACACTTCTTGGTGTTGTCTCATTGAATTTTTTCCCTTTCTTGACTTTGATTTTGTTGGGACTTCTTATTATTGGACTAAAATTTTCCCTTTCCTTTATGATTGGAAGATAGTGCTTGCTCATCTTCATGATCTTTGTTGTTCATTGCCTCTTCTTGTTGGAGTAGATTGACCAACTTCTCAAAGGTGACTATGCGTTCACTCATATTAATAGTTTTCACAAAGATTCTGTAGGAAGGAGGAAGTGCTCGCAACACAATTGGTATGAGGTCTTCATCACTTATCTCTTTTCCCAATGCCAATAGATATTCCCTCAAAGTAGCAACTCATCTCAAAAAAACTTCAACCTTCTCATTGTGCTTAAACTTGAGAGTATGCAGTTATGATAGTAGGTTGAGGATGACATTCTTGTTGTTTTCCTCATAGACTATGCTCAACTTATCCCATGCATCCTTGGCCGATGTCGCATCTCTAATGTGGGGTTGCACATTGTCCATTACGCCAAACAAGATGATCAACTTGGCCTTTTGATTGGCCCTGTCAAATTGAACTTGTTGTCTTCCATCATCAAGTGATCTTGTTGTTTTTCCATCTACAACTGTCCTTAGTTCTTCAAACTCAAGTAACATCTTGATCTTCGGTTTCCATGCAACATAGTTGTCTCCTCTAAGCATTTTTGAATCTAGCAAGAATAAATTTGGTGCTTGTCTAGCCATTTTTACAATCTGAATTTCTGAAACTCTGAATTTCTAACAAAGGGTAAGGCTCTTATCACTCTAGGTTTATGGTCTCCCTCTCAATATACCGTTATATCGATATACCAAACCTTTCTATATATGCTCCCTTCTAATATATCTGTCAGTACATGGAAGAAGATCACCCTTTCAATATACCCGTCAGTATGGAAAGAGGTGTTAACGCACGTGAAATAATTTAGCACGTGATATGTAGACATTACGGAGAGGGGTTTGTGCAAGCACAAACGGATGGGAGGGCTCAAATGTGTGTGTATTGTGTCCTTATTACTCCTGTCGATTTTATAGGGTCGATGCCCAGACGACGTTTAGGCAGCTGTGATAGGCATTAAGTGCAGTAGTAGTCATGACAGCATCACTCGTAAGTGCTTCCTAGAGGCACCGTATATACCGAACACTACTATGAGATCAAAGATCTCGTGTGATAGAACCAAACATAAAATAAAAAGTTTACAGTTTTTTCTTTATTTGCACTTTATGCACCAAGATTAGTACAAAATGCTCCAAAATTACATAAAAATGAATTTTTTGTGTCCCCCCTCTTTAGAAAAAAAGGTCTAGAATCACAAAATACACAATTTAGGCCAAAAATATTTTTTACCCCCCAATAGGTGTTTTTCCGCTAAATTTAGCGGTGGCTCTAAATGTGTTTGGTGAGATTCTAAATTTGGAAATCTCCAAAAATTTAGTAATTTCTCCAAATTTTCTAAAAAAATAATTTAATAATAAATATGGAGAGAGTGGGAATTGAACTGCTGACATGTTTGTTCCTAAGATCCAAACAAGCAATCTGAATATTGTTTTCACCTTTTCTCACAAACCGTGATCTGGATTTTTCTAAAATTTTGACAGAAACATTATAAAATATTTTTATTGAAACCTAAAAATTTTAGAATAATCAGAATCATATTTTTTGAGATCTTACCAATTTACCAGCTAGATCTGATTTTTTTTCAGAAAAAATGATCTGACTTGTACAGACTTTTCGTCACATGTAGAGGCCGAATCTAAAGATGATGTAAACTGTAAAGTTGTGCGCCTCCTACTTATATTTCTAGTAAAAAAATGACACATCAATATGACATTTTATAAGAAAGTTACGTCCTTTTTTCTAAGAGATATTTGCTAGAATTTTGTTGACGAGACTGCTTCAACCTTTGCTCCCGAATTCTTCACACCTCCACTTTCAGATTTGATTTTTTTTTTTAATTTTTTTTATTAGATCTGATTTTTTTTTAAATCTTTTTTTAGATCTATAATTTTTTTCCAAGATATTTCTCGATTTTTTTTAAGATCTTTTTTTATCATAAATCTTTTTTTTTTTCAAGATCTCCAAATATGAAATATTCCGCCAATATGTTGGATCAATTGGCTATGCCAATGACCAATAAAAAAAAATACCTTCCAAATAAGTGGATAGGTCAAATTTTCATTGAGGGATGCTTGGAAAGAATGGAGGCTGCGGGATGCTTCAATGGCTCTCCTTTGATGCAGATCTTATTCTCCAATGGATCCTCTCCAATAGTGCTCCTCTTCAACTTTGCTTGGATAGAACTTGCTCTGATACCAAATGATAATAATGGTATAACTTTGATACCAAATGATAGAATAGAATAATATTGCAATGACCAAAGAGGGATGGAAGCCTCATAAATATTATTGATCATGAAATCAGATTACATAACAATGCAAGAGCTATAATATTTATAGATATTAGACAACATCATATGGATAGACATGACACCCTATCAGGCACCAACTATGCGATGATAAGACCCATCTCACATGCACATGTAATTACTAGTAATACTAATATTGAATGTTATCCAACATAACAATATTGAATGCAAGTTCCTAGACTAGAGTGCACATGTTACACATTATTAAATAAAAGACAATGCAATAAAATGTAATAAATATGCCTATGCTAAATTATGCTAACAAATACAAAATGTGAAAAACACCCCCAAGCCTGCTTAAACTAAGATCTTTTCCACGTGCACGGATCAATTTTGAAGTTGTGAAATATAGAGTTAACATATATGATACAAGGCATTTAATTTTGCCACCATTAACGGTCCAAGACCTCAAGAGATTTAAATGTGTTTTGTCTTTTATTGTTAATTTCATGGTCTCTTGTCATTTTTATCAGTGAAGTGTGATTGTAATTGTTGTGGAGCTCAATTTATAAACCCAAGAAATGCAAAAGTTGCTTTTTCGAATCAGAATTTCTTAGGCACCTGCAGAAAACCGCAAGGATGAAACATAGCAAGATGTATAGGAAAATGATGAAGAGAAGGAAGCTGTAGATGTAAAGGATGATCAACATGATTACGTGCATTCTTCCTCTTTTTATGTGTGCATAATGTTTTCATAATCAAGAGGGAATGCTCCAAATAATTTTCAAGAAGCGACACCCGGACGCCCTAGTTAAAAACAAAACAGTGGAAATAATTGTAAAAGCTTATCTTTTGTACACTTGGTAGCTTTTGGGAGTAAATTTGTTAAGTATCAATTTCTAGAACAAATCTGTAACAAAAAATGTATTCCTTAGAACTCGCTTGAAAGTATAAGGGGTGACAGTACAAGGATGTCGGAGCCTGCTCAAAAGTATAAGATAAATGCCTAAAACCCACAAAAGGACATGTGGAGGGCCTGCGCTCATTTGAGGATCTGCCTCTAGGTCTTACCTTTGGAGTTATGCCGTGGAGACATGTGGAGGATTCTATTGGCTCCTCTCTATAATTAGACTTCTCAATGTATGAAGCAAATTTCTTAGGCCCAAGACACGTGGAGGGCCCACACCTTTTGTGGACATGCCCCTAAAGTTTACTTTTAAAAGAGTTCCAAAGAGACATATGGAGATTTCCGCTGGATCTTCCCATACTTAGAATTTTCAAGCGTCCGATGCAAACTTCGTGGACCATAGGCACATTTTACCTTTTGCTAGTTCTTAAAAATTGTCAACAGCCAGTACAACTATTCTGGGCCGAGACACATGGAGATCCCGCGCTTATTTGGGGTCTCCACTTTTGGGAACCATATAAAAAGTGCACTGAAGATACATGTGGAGGATTTCTCTGGATACTCTTTATATTGATAATTTTTGAATGGCCAAGGCAACTATTTTTTTCCTAAAGCATGTGAAGAGCTGTCTCTAGTTTTAGGTCCTGCCTCTAGACTTCATCTTTGAAGTTACACCAAACAGACACGTGGAAGCTTCCGCTAGATCTTCCCATGCTTAGAATTTTAATCGACCAATGTAACTCTCTTAGGATCTAAACACATGGAGGGACCACATTCATTTGGGAACCTACCTTTGGACTTCACCTTTATAGTTGTGCTACGGAAACATGTGAAGGATTTCGCTGGCTCCTCTTTATACTTGGCCGAATCGGACTCGCAGCACTGATTTGTGATATAATACATGCAAGAGCACTCATTTCTGAGAGAATCAAATGCACGTATCCACATGAGGGCACTCATTTCTCAAGGTGTATTCTCAAAGGTGAAAAGGATTGCTTGTTAGATCAAACCATATAGAGCCACCTAAGAATTATTAAAAGGGGGATTTCTTGCACAAAAAAAAAAAAATTTAAAAGGACTATCAAAAAGTTATGATATGGCATCCCAGTCATAGTTGAGGGAGTGAGAATCATGATGAGTTCATGATTTATCCACCTGGCAGCTTTTGGGTGTAAATTCTTTAAACATCACTTTCTAGAACAAACTTGTAACAAAAAAAGGATTCCTCAAATATTCTTCTTTTGCGGGGGAAATTTGGGATGAGTGAGTGAGTAAAATTTTTATAAATGCAATGAGAATACTCTTCTGTAGAGGGGGTTAACTTTTCCAAGAATGTTTGAGAGAAACAATTTTCCCGAGAGACCATCTTGGAAACCTATTTATTTTCCTATGTTTTATATTTAATCACGTAAAGATGGTTGCTAGAGTACAACCATTGACAAGATCCTAGATTTTTCAAGAAACTCTCCCCTGCTGATGAATCTAATGAACATTAAAATGAATTTGTGTTGATCATGAGCATAAATGTGTTTGCTTTTATTTCAAAAATATTTCAAGTAGTTTTTCGTGTGACTGTTGAAATATTATTTTAGAATCTCTCTTAGTCACACAAGATCTCATCTGTGTGTTAGTATTGTGGCATTTACTATTTTATTATGAGAAGAGTTTTCATATGGTAATGAAATAAATAATTTAAAATCACTTTACTTTGATTATGTTGATAAAGATTGTTTTTAATTCTATGAGTGTGTCTTAGGCGTGAGGAACCAGGTTTTTCTAACGTTTAATTGAGTCTTTAACATGAGCCTTTGTGTTGAATTATTGAATAATGTGTGAAACCATGCATCTTTGGGCTTCCATTTATTCACATCTTCTAGTTAAAAGAATATTTTGGTTGTTTTGAAGAATTATGTTCTGTGAGTTCCCAATTTATGTTAAAGGTTCTCAAAGATCTAGTATAACCAACTTTATCTTGCTTAACTTCCCACTAAAAACTTCTTAAACAATGAATCCTACATGAACTACCACCTTTTGTACTATGTATCCAAAAATGAAAAAATTTCATTGCAAAAGTATGTAGAGACAATCAGGATTTAATTATTATCTTTAGTAACCCGAACCTTGTCTCGGAAACATCTCCACTCTCTAGTGTGACAACTCGTGAGAGTTAGATTGTGTTGTATTGATAATATTTTCTCAAGGTTCTCATGAAAATTGTACAAAGAAGTGTCTCTTCATATCCTTCAGCAACATTGGTTACAAAATGGGTCCTCCTACCCTGGTTTAGGGCATAACCTAAAGTAGTGAGGATAGATCAAACCCTTAGTGAGGTTCTATCAATTTCTCCAACACCTGAGTCAAAATCAGTTACTTGAATCCCCTCCATGGCTATAAAACAACTCATATCATGATTCATCTGTCTCTATGCATCCTCTCAGTTTTGTGATGAAGCTCTACCCTCGTAGGAGAATCAATTTGGATACTAACATCTCCTACATTATTTGAAGGAATTTTTTCCTCAAAAGATGATTTTGACAAAATACCTTTCCTAGATTTTCCATTTGACTTTTTTGTTTTTGATTTTGGAACTTTTGAAGCTTGTCTGATATGCTTTTTACTTAGACTGTAGTTCACTAAAAGTTAGATTTATATTTATTGGTAAAACCTGTTGAAAATCTAAATGAGGTTTTTGTTAAACACATTACTATGAACAAAAACCTCTCTCAGATTTTCCATTTGACTTTTCTGTTTCTATTTATGAAAATTTTAGTGCTCGTCTGATACACTTTTTCCTTGGACTATGGCTCAATAAAACTTATATTTATCTTAATTGGTAAAACTTGTAGCAAATTTGAACGAAATTTGTGTTAAACACATTTCTATGAACAAAAAAATCTCTCATATTTTCCATTTAACTCTCTAATTATTCACATTCCCCCTTTGATGCAAGTTCCAGAACTAAATATGTGACTTCCAGAACTAAACCTATGAGTTCTAGAACTAACTCTCTAAGTTTCAGAACTAAACATGTGGGTTTTGGAACTAACTCTACAAGTTCCAGAACTAAATTTGCGAGTTCTGGAGCTAACTTAAAACAACCATAAATTTTGCATACGATCTTAGATTGAGATGATTATTTTTTGAACTTGCATAATTTTTCTAGAAGAATTTGAATATGAAATCATTTTTGAGATTAGATATATCATCCATGATCAATTCCACTTTTCCCAATACTATCATTATCTTTCCTTTATGGCCTGCATACATAGGACTTTGTATCTTTTCCTAAATAATCAATAGGATTAGTCAATAAAATATATCACAAAATATTTCTAAAGAATAAACAAGATATATATCCTATATTCTAGCTTAAGCAAACTATAAGTTCCTATATCACATTTAAATCCACATTCAAAGGTAACTTGACAGGACAAAATAATGGTAATTTATGGCCAATTTATGGCCTCATCATTACTCCACACTTAATATTATGCATGTCCTCATGCATTAAATTATTAACTCCTCTTATTATAGTCTTCTCCACATTGAGTATATGCATGTATGCATTCCATATATAGTTCAAAGACAAGTTCTTATGGATCTCCTTCTGTTGTTTTTAATTTCCTTTCTTTTGTAGCATGTTCTTGTGTGGATCTCCTTTTGTTGTATTTTATATTCTTTCTTGTACAATAGGTTCTTTTGTGGATTTCCTTCTGTTGTTTTTAATTTTATTTCCTGTATAGAAGGTTCTTGTGTGGATCTCTTTTTGTTATTTTTTATTTTATTTCTTGTACAATAGGTTCTTGTGTAGATCTCCTTTTGTTGTTTTTGATCTCCTGTCTTTTATAGAAAGTTATTGTGTGAATCTCCTTCTACTTCTTTTGATCTCCTTTATTTTCCAACAAGTTCTTGTGTGGATCTCATTTTTTTGCTTTGGATCTCCTTTATTTTACAACATTTTAATATGTGGATCTCCTTTTTTTTGTCTCATATTTAAAATCAAAATGCATACCTCGTGCTTCTCCTTCTCTCCCACACTTAATCTCATGCATGTCCTCATGCATGTTTTTTATTTATGACTTCTCATAAATTAGACTCTAAGAGTTTGATTACAAAAATGTGCATATATTTTTATATTTGTAAGTAGGGGAGATATGAATTTTATCTTTCCTTCCTTGGAGATCTTAAAATTGGATCTAGATTTAATAAAAAACTTACAAGAAAGCTTAAAAATAAAATAGTAGAACCAAATAACTTGATCATACCTTTAGTTGTCCTTGTCATACTATTATTAACATGGTCAAATAGTGTCAAGAAAGAAGCCACTAGGTAACAGTTGATTTCTTTTGAAAAAGATCCACCTTTTGTTTTTTTGTCTTTAATTCCCCAGCAAAATTCTTTTCCAATCAAAGTTGTTTTTTTGTCTCTTTGATTAACCAGCGAGCTGGTTTTCCAATCAAAGTTTTTTTTTCTTTTTTTTTTCCTTTGATTGGCCAGTAAGCTAGTTTTGCAATCAAAGTTTTTTTTCTTTCCTTTGACTGGCCAACAAGCTGGTTTTCCACTAAAATATTTTTTTCTTTTTCTTTTTTCCTTTGATTGGCCAGCAAGCTAGTTTTCCAATCAAATATTTTTAATTTTCTTTTTTGTTTTGTTGAGATGATAGCATGAGAAGGATTAGAGAAATATTTTATCCATCATCATAATATATTCATCAAAGTACAACTTGTGTAAAATAGGAAGCAATGTCTGAGATCTCATAAAAACATTTTTGCATACTTGGTAACTCCAAGAAAATTTCTAAAAACTGTGTAGACAATTTCTAGGTCTTTAAAGCCCAACTTGAATCAGAATCACCATAGTAATCTCCAAATCCCAAAATAGTGATCTTAGGAGATGGATTGTGTTATGTATCTGTGGATCCCTTCAAACTACTCCTTGATTGATATTGTTGGTGCACAAAAATATCATCATCACTTTCAATCAAGTTCCTGAGAGGAATTCTCCTTAGAGTCAAATTTCATCATCACTTTCTTTTCCTGAATCAGAATAGAACTTAGAGTATTCAAATCAGGAAATTCATTGTCATTATGATATTTTGAGTTTAAGATAGAAATAAAATTCCTAAATATTTCATGTATATTTAACTGAACAATAAAGTAGATTAATTTTTCACCAATTAAATAAAAATTGTATCCATCTAATTGTGCTTTAATAGTTTTAATTTTGGCCAAGAAATTAACTACTTTTTCATCTCCTTTCATAGGAGTCATAAGCAATTATAAAACAAGCTTAATGATCTTAGATAGGCACATACCTCCATGCATGGATTTTAATTGTATTAATACTGCATTCACATGTTCGATATGACTAATCTGTAGAAGGTATTCATTGTTCACATTTTGTAAAAACATGTAAAGGGCCTCATCCTTACACTAAGAGAATGCATTTATATTATCTGTAGTTTCTTGTCGACCGATGGATGTAATATCAGTTCCCAAAACAATCGTCTATAGTTTCCTCAACATTCTTTTGATTTTACCATAATCTTCTAAATGTATTAGTTGGCTGCATTTAGTATTTGGGATTTATTGAGGCAAAAATAATTAGACATCATTATCTTCCTGAACCTGTAAATAGAGCCCATTCTAATATAAAATGCACCACACATAGTTAGATGTATTTTTATTGAATAAAAAAATGATAATATCCATATTATATACTTTTATCAAATATATTTAAAGAAAAATCATAGCAAAACTAGATATAAAATAATAAATTATAGAAAATGCCAAATTTGAACAAACTACAATAATCGCTAGTGATTTAATGAATTGCCCATGCTTCTAGGGTGAATCACCGATGATTGGGTCAATCGCTGGTGATTTGATCTCAAAAATTTTAATTGAATCTAAAAATGGTCATATTTTCCAAACATGGGTTTTTGGCTATTAAATTGCTAGAAATGACGAAATTCACCGGTGATTTATGAAATCACCTGGGATTCCTGGAACTATCAACATTTTTTAAAATTTTGATTTTGATTTTCCTTTTATTCCAATTTTTACCATTACTGTGAAGATTCTGAAGGGACCAGAGTATAAATTATATTGAAAAAACATCAATGTAATTTTTCTTTATTCAAATAAAGAATTACTATAGTTTTAAGACTATAGTATATTTTTTTATTAAAAGTAATTAGAAAGAACCCTATTAAATGGATCACATTGAAAAATAGATGATACTAAATTAAAAAAATAAAATTCAAACCAGAGTATTTGGTAACAATATTATTTTGCCCCATTCAAAGATTCTTTAACCGAGCCAATAGGAAAAATAAAATTCCATTTCTCAAGGAAGAATGGATCCTTTGAATTTTTACATTTTTACCTTGAAATTTAACCTGGGTCTACACACATTAAAACTTAAAGAAACATAGAAAAATATTTCATACAGTATTTAACCCTTACCAGGTTTTTCACACAAGTATTCATGGGAGGTTATATTTTTCCCAAAAATTTCACCTGTGTGTCCACATAAATTCTTCACAGAAAAACATTAGGTTGCACAAAAAAAGGAAGGGGACGTGAACATATTAAAAATCCTTTCCTATTGGTTGGAAAACCCCAAAAAAAGAAAGATTAAATACTTTACATTAGATCTAACTTATTTTATTTAAACCAACCTCCGGTACCATGTTAAAAATTGAGGATACACCAATTATGGGTTTAATTCATATAGACTAAACATTAATACATTATGCCATATAACAAAATATACATTACATAATGAAACAAGTAACTACATACCAAAGATAAATACACAAGTGCCACAGTATGTATAGTGGACAACCCCAATAGGGTAAAAACCACCTCAAATAACCTTTTACTATCAGAGAACTGAAGTTACATCCAGTATTATCCATGTACTCCTTCAAACATTAATCACAAGGGTAAATAATTTTCACCTTTTATATAGTTCACGAATATATCAAATGAGGACACTAATGTCCTTTTTATATAAGGTGATCACATGTGTTTCCTGACCCACCTTTTCAACCAAAAAGGGTTGGCACATACCCCTAGGTTTATAATACTTACTATTAGAAATATAATCATTTCATGATATTAAATATTTAACCTAAAGTTTAACATATTTAATAATAGAAATAAAAATATTCTATATTATTAAATATTAACCTCTATAATAGTGATGTACCCATATTATGAAGGGGTGGCTAGCCCACTTAATCATTATGTTCCAACACAAACCATCATGGATTTCTCATAAAGCCATGTGCTGAGAAGGTATTCCTCTCTCTTCCCCAACACTCCAAAATCCATAATCAGTATGATAGATGGATAAAAATAAGCATAATAATAATCCACATATACACCTAAAATCCACATACAAAAAGAATACAAAGAAAATAAAATTTCATTCTATAACATAAGCTATTTTTAATAAGCACAAACATAGAAGAAGAACCTAGAGGCCTGCCTCGAATAATCTCTCCAACAACTCTAATAAATCCACAATCGAATGCTCCAAGCTCCACAACCACACCCAAAATTTCCAACACTCAAAATGCAAGAATTACCAAGAAGTCTGAACCCTCTCCATGAGGGAATATGAAAATAAAACCAATAAAAAATTCTGCCAAATGAGGGGGTGACATTGTCAAACTTCTCTTCTCCCCACACAAAGATTCCAAAAACAATAACGAGAATAAAATAACACTCATTTTCGAGGTAAACTCCAAATTATCCAAAATGTGATTAAAATCAAAACTTCCACAACTTTTAATTCACACACAAAAAAACTCACTTACAAGAAAGTGATGTGTGAGGGGTCAAATGGGAGGGAAACTCCCATTTTTCCTTGAAAAGAGACCCTCTACCCATAAGTAGGGTTCAAAGAGTCCTTTCTATTATTGGGAAGTTCCCAACATGAAAAGTGATTACCAAAATTGCCCCTTTTATCCCAAATCTGAGTTTGGGATAAATGACACAAGAATTAAAGTGGTGGGGCCCATCCAAGTGGCACTTAGGTCGTCTCATACCTATAACAACCCACTTAATTAACACTAAACAAAAATTACCTAAAGTATGGACCTCAAGGTGCCTAATCAAGCTCAATACAACTAAATAAATTAAAAATAATAACATATTACTAGTAGGGGTCTCCTGTGGTGCCCAAAGACGATATGAAACAATCAATTAAGGATTCATGTAACAAAAATGGCTAGGTATTGACCCAATCGACATCTTGTGTAAAACCAAAGTGTAGTCCTAAAACCGACGTTCTCATATGCCCTGTAACATGCGCACTCATTACAAACATTAAACATATATTCCTAATAAAATATATTATTTAAAAAATCTAAAAAAATCATACACAGACAAATCATGCAATCTATACCAAACCATGTTGTATGAAATGACTAATGTTGATATATACATCCATACTAGCTCAAAATAAATTAACAATCTAAGTAACACATGATGACATCCAACTAGTCATTATAATTCAAAATGATAACCAAGTATATGATGAAACTATAATTAAATCCTTCACATGTGAAATGAAGCCAACTATAATATAATATGGTGATATGAAGAGTCATAACATGTAAGAGATAATAATTACTGTAACACTAGCTTGGTCTTATGCACCCAAATCACCCCAGTGTCATCAAAAGAACCGTAATAAAATATATAGATATCAAATGATGATAAAGTCCATGTCCATCATCAATATAAGTATTGAATCAACAAGAAACTATGGAAAGAAAAAGGTGGGCACTACATCCCCATATTCTAAACTTATACTTCCTCCTGGAATTCATTAGAAGACGTAGAGATATGACCCCACGAGGTATCATGTTGTATCATGTGGTTCATAGTTAGAATAAACACGATCCACATATTCAAGATTTGCCCTGTACTAAATTTTTTTCCCATTTAGAGTAATTTAATTAAATAAAGTTGTAGCTTAAAATGAAATTGTTATTAACATCATTGTCTTAAACCTCTAAATGGTCACACATAGTATAGGTCCAACCATACAGTCTCTTTGAGGGAAATATTTTTTTCTCTCCACAAACATGCCTCAAAAAATATATCATGGTTCAAGGTCAAGTGTATTTCGAATACGAGAATATTAATCAAGGGAATTTCTAGATTCTAAAAAATATCATTTGTCTCATTGTCTAACTTTCCTTCAAGGGTCCATATAAGTGGATGCACAACAAAAGGTCAACATTTAGAGGAACTATTAATGGGTGAGCCAAAGAAACTTAATTACTGTTCTAAAATAGTAATAATGTTTTGCATACTAGATGTGTACGAGCCCATCGATGAAAACCATCTAAGGTACCACAAATACTGTTAGAGTAGGTATTTACCTTATCTCATGTTCACCTAGGTACTTTATTTACCTTTATTGTATTTATCCTCACCCACTTATGTGTGTGGATATTTCTTTTATCTTATTTAGATATTAGGAGATATTATCTAGTTGTTAGGTATAGTTCTTTCCTTGATCTATGGTATTGACTAGATCCTTGATGTCTAGTTTTCTCCTAAATCTATTGTCTTGACTAGTTCTTTGATGACTAGTTATTTCCTTGATTTATGGCTTGATCTACGACCTTGACTGGTTCTTAGATTGTTATTACTTGCCTATTTAAGCAAGGCACATTCTCAATGTATTGCATTGAGTTCCATAATAATATATGATACTGTTTCTCATTTGTTTGCAAAGGTTTTATGTATAGTTATTCTGGTGAATTACTTTCATCTTATTGATCATGGTATTTGATTAACATCTATGTTCTTGGCTTGGTACGATCTGGTTATCATTCCTTTAAAATACCATAGAAGGAGAGAGAAAAAATTTCCAAGTTTATGTGTGGTTTCACCTCTTAGGTCACCATTATTTTAAATTTTTGAAAAAGGTTCAGAAGCCTCTCAAATCTTGTACTAACATTTCCATTATTCGTTAAGGGATCAAAGATGAAGATTTACTCCATACCAATTATAATTAAGGGTGATGAGTTGATTTGACATTTATTTTTACGTTCACATAATGATAGTACCACTAAGTTGTTGTTGAAATATATATAGCTGAACATCAAGTTAGGATTGATTTTCTAGTTTCGTTTCAAGGTTTTATAGCATGTACCATTTTCTAGAACATCTTAATTCCGGTTTCAAGTTTGATTTAGAAAACCCATAAGGATATTTTAATTTATTGTTCATATGTTTTACAATAGTTTTCAACATGAAAAATCAATTTTCAATCTTCCTACATCCCAACAAAGCCACAATTCCTTAATTAAACAAAAAAATTTCAATTTAGTAAGACATATGAGAAGTTTACTTAAATTTATATCATTCCTTTATCATCGTAACCAAAAGAATAGATAATGAGTTAGGAGAAAAAAATGCATTCAAGGGGAAATTTCCAAAAACTATCAAGGTACTATGCAACTTACAAAATTATAACGTGGACGGGCTACCCTACTCAAGAGTTTAAGAGATCAATAGACATTTTTCTTTAAGGGAATATATAACGCAATGCTTTAATTTTACTCAACAATTATTTGGTCATATATGATCCATTAGGTCAAAAGATATGGGTATAAATACACTCCTTAACTAGAGGGTGAATTTTATTCCTTAAATTTCACCACCCTATTGAATGGTGAAATAATGGGGCCATGATATCAAAAGTACCCTAAAACAAAAAAGGTCTCGATCAAACTCAAAATCCACGTTGATTAATTAGGGCTTTCATAATCAACAAATGACGTCTTCACCTAAGGTAGGTGGAAGGAGTAGATAATCATTATCCTTAGTCCTCAAAATAAGGGGTTACACCATTTATCTTATCAGAAGTTACTAATGTGAAGGAAATAGTACGAGAGAGTCTCCTAAAAGTCAAGTAGCCAAGGCATATCTAATTTTGTGATACCATTGCAACCCTTGATTATTCACATTACTTTCTCACATAGAGCTTAGGAATGAAAACACAATGTCTCAATTACTTACATAAGACCAACTATTTAGTGTGTAACCTAAATTAGATGAACATTACACAACAAAGAATAGTAAACTTCACTTTTTTTTTGAAATTGTAACTTGTGATCATCTAAATTTTAGATTTTAAGGGGTAACAAATGATAAAATTGTTGGTCAACCAACGTTGTTCAAATACATATTCGATGAGTTTTCCCATTTATATTTAGTTTCATGATTTTTATTTTTCATAGGGTATAAATACATACGTGTAGTTATAGATATATAGATATTTTTGGTCGGTTATGAAACATTGCATTTACCATTATTACACCATATTACTTGTAATTCCACAGTCAACACTATCATTGGTAACCAATATTACCCAACCAAGAGAGAAATATCCACTAATTTATTCTATTTTATGTTTGCAGAGGAAGAGAGAATGAGAGATTGTTGTTATTATTATTATTAATTTTATTTTTTTGCATAATCATTGTCCTTCTATATCCGTGAGATAAAGTTAGAAAGAGAGATTCATTCCATGATTTCTACACATAATTCTTAATGTCATAAAGATGATTAATTCAAGAGAATTCTAATCAATTTTGAGAAGGTTTATCATCACAAGTGTACCTTCTAGGGTGAAAAAAATTAACTTTGCTAAATTGTACCAAAAGTTAGTTTATGATCATAGTATGAAAATAGGCATGTCGCACTCAAGAAGGATTAAAATATTTCAACCATTACCAAAGCTATTCCAAAATTTATGCTGATGGCTTTGATAATAATTTTAAGTTGTGTAAACTAGAGTAATATTCTAATAGTTCAAGGGTTATTTAGTTTACAAAGAAGAAGATAAAATAACTATAGAATATCACTTCATATAAATCCATCGTTTTAAAAAGGGACACTAAGAATCGTTTCCTCTTATCATATATTGTTTAGAGTCAAGTTAGAGGAGCTACATTAGCAAAAAAGTTCATCCAGGTATACTAAATTTAGAAATATAGTTTTTAAAGGTTAAGTAAGGTTATAAGGTTTTTTGGCAAATTTTCTTATAAAGAGAATTATTAAATTTAGATTAGTAGCACATACAAGAGGAGTGAAAATTATTATAGTTCTCTATAACAAAATTATAAGGCATGGAGGACCCTTTTATATTATTAGGTGGTTCTATATAATGTATAATTATTTAATTTGTGCCCATACATAAAGGGTTTTGTTAGGTTTAAATGTGGTGCCCCTAAAATTGCAGTTGAGTTTCCGAATAAACAATTGATCACTCAAGGAGGAAAAAACAACCAAACACCTTAAACATATTCCTTAGAAAAAGGTAATAACTCTACACTCATATCTTTGAAAATAATTTATTTTCAAAATCAATGACTATACTTTTACGGTGTCTAAAATGACCAAACTATACCAAAACAGTTAGCATTTAAAATTCCTCGTAGTATAAAATTTTTATAGTTCATAAATTCAACCACGTAACACATCATCATAATCATATTATAAAATCTTGCACCCTCCAAGGGTGTCCTAAGAAGTCGAACGGTTTATTAAGACCCAGTTCTCTTGTTTTACAATCTAGCAAAAACGGATATAAAAAGGGCCTAACAAACAAGTACCCAATACCCAAATGGTAAAAAGAATACTTCCAGCCAATTATTTATTTTACAATGAAATGCTATCAATATTGTAGATTTATCCATATCTAGTACACCATTTCAATATTTTTTAAATAAAAAAATATGAATGAAGGAAATTAAATATTGTAGAGTTGGAACACAGTTTAGTTTTTAGGGAATTTTATACAAATATTCCTTCAAGTCATAAGGTTATGGTTAAAAACATATTATTATAAATCATATAGCTTCAAAACCATTTATGTGGTTTGTTTCTCCATGTATTAACATAAATAAATAATTTAACCGTATAGATTCAAAAGTATCAGATATGTCTCCATGTATTTAACAGCTAAATAAAAGTTCCATTTGGACAATGGACCCATTCTATGCCTATAAAATGTTAGGAACAAAGAGTATACAATAATATGAGAGATATACCAAAATCAAGATAATGATGATGGAAAATATCTTGAAGGATGATCATGAGTGATGTAATCATGCCGAAGTGATGTGCATAAGGCCTATAAAACATCTCAGGAATGCTCAGGCACGACAAAAAATGCTTAGTTCTCAAGAAGGCCTGAAATTAGATGCATATGATTGAAGAATAGAAAGGAATGATGCAGTTTATAGGGGCGATGACAGCTGGGTTGGGTTGCCTCCGACTACAAGGAAAGTTTCCCCAATGGGATGCTTTTGTGCTTTTGGTTGGGATTTTCAGCTTCTTGAAGAGTGGGAGGATGTTTTAAATAATTTAGGCATGATTAAATTCCTTGGGGATAAATCATGGGTACATAGGGAATAAAAATAGATAGGAATAAAACAAGAAAAAAGCAAGGGTATGAGGATTTAGGATGAAAGCATCCTAATTAGAAAGTGAATTAGGGAATGTATGATGATTAATGATTAATTAATTATTTTATAGGAACTAATTAATTAATAGGAGTTAAATGGACATGATATGGAGTGGATATTAATTATTTAATTAATAGGAATTAAATAATTAAACTATATAAAGATTAATATGGATGAGATAAAAGGGCATGAATTAAATAAATATG
This sequence comes from Taxus chinensis, assembly GCA_019776745.2. Taxonomy (NCBI): domain Eukaryota; kingdom Viridiplantae; phylum Streptophyta; class Pinopsida; order Cupressales; family Taxaceae; genus Taxus; species Taxus chinensis. The sequence continues at coordinate 119,690,820 of CM034147.1, read as the reverse complement.
CGCATGCGGCCAATTATGAAGGTAGATACCAAATTTAGGTGTCTACATCAACTCGATTATAAAATAGTGGGTCAAGATGATCTGACATCATTTAAATAGTTCAACATAGAGGAAAATGACATCAGCATAACAACAAGTGAATTAGATCAAAGGCCTTAATAACCTAAAAAATAATTTATCCTCTCTTTGGGTTGATAGAAAGATTGTGATAGAATTAGAAAACTACTAGGGGTGATTTTTTAGGAAATGTTAAAGGCTCTCTTGCTTTATAGATTCAACAATGACTCTATTTATCCCAATAATTTCACAAAAATATCCTTCTCTTGATCTCAAATGAGTTGCTGGGAAGGATTTTATAGACCTCCATTCTCACCTTTTTCATATTTTGAAATTCCATTTATAATTCTCTCCTTATCTGGATCAAACTTAAATTTGAATTACTTTTCCTTAGTAGCGTTTAGAAACCTGGATCTAATAGTTGAGATAAATCCATTTGTAATCTCTATTTCTTTTACCATGTTAGCAATTTTTGTCTTAAGCAAAGCACTTTGTTTTCATTTTCCCACACAATGTTTATGTATCCTACTTCATGTCTCATGCATTGAGAAATAAAAACTTACATGCGTTGTTTGTTTTCTCCATTGTACAATGTTTCATACAATTTCTTAGTGGTGACCGTAACCTTCCAGTGTATCGGGGTTGACTGCCCACTGGTTAACATCACACGCAAGCCAAAAAATGCTAAGCTTCCCCCATGTTAAGTGTCGAACATTGAAAAAATGCTCGACGTGCCATCAAGTTACACTCTTACATTTCTTAGTTTTAGGTCAATAGTTTACACACTTTCTTTATCAAAACACTTTAGATGTGTTTGGGTTCCTCTTATCATACTCACATCTCAAACCAGTCTATATCTATACTTCTCCCAATCCTTACCATTATGCATAACTTCCGTACATTGTTATACTTCATTTTGTTGCACCCTTGTCATCTTTCTGACCTTCAAAATTCTTACATGGACTCCAATACTATCAGGAAATAAGATAAAATATGCGGAATAATCCCTTACAGAATCACAACAATAGAAACTAATATGCAGAAAATATTACAGATCTCAAATAAAAGTGCAGAATAAATAACACAACACAGAGAAGGTGTACCACACTCTAACATTAAAATAGGCTCCACAAACATAACAATCTCCCACTTGGAGACTTATTACCACTGAGAAAGCTTCTTAAACATTCACTGTCATCCACAAAGGCCTACCAAAGCTGAACATAGCTTTAGTTTATCCCTTGTAACCACCTTGGTCATCATGTCTGCAGGATTCTGACTAGTATGAATCTTCTCCAACTTCAACTTATCTTCCTCCAAAGCTTTCCTGATGAAGTGATATCTCAACTGTATATGCTTCGTCCTGGAGTGGAAAACAAAGTTCTTAGCTAGGTGTATAGCAATCTGGCTATCACTATGCATCTTACATTCCTTCTGCTTATATCCCAACTCCTCAAGCAATTGTTGTAACCAAATCATCTCTTTGCTTGCCTTTTTGGCAGCAATATACTCAGCCTCCATGGTTGATAAAGCCACCATCTTCTATAGCTGTGAAATCTAGCTCACTACTGTCCCACCTATAGTGTAAATAACTTGTCGTGCTCCTCTTGCTGTCAACATCTCCAGCCATGTCTGAATCTACATAACCACGTAAAGTGGTGTCTGATCCACTATAGCTACAAACTTTCCCCATGGTCCCTCTCAAATACCAAAGGATCCACTTTACTACTTTCCAATGCTCTTTACCTAGATCACTCATAAATCTACTCACATCTCCCACTGCATGGGCAATATCAGGCCTAGTGCACACCATAGCATACATCAAACTGCCAACCACTGATGAGTAAGGTACCATGGACATCTGGTTTCTTTCTTGTTGTCTTGGGACATTGCTCCTTTGATAACTTAAAATGGCCTGCCAAAGGAGTCCCAACCGGTTTAACATCTTGTATGTTAAACCTATCCAATACCTTCTTAATGTACTCTTCCTGAGATAAAGTCAGATTTCGTTCCTTCCTATCCCAAGTTATCCTCATACCAAGGATTTTTCTGGCTACCCCCAAATCCTTCATATCAAAGGATTCACTTAGTTGTTTCTTGAGTACTTTTATTTCCTGTATGTTTTTACCTACAACCAACATGTCATCAACATACAAACACAAGATAATATAACTTCCATCTTCAAATTTCTTTTTATACACGCAATGGTCATAATGACATCTAATATAACCTTGCTCCATCATGACACTATCAAACTTCTTATACCATTGACGTGGAGCTTGTTTCAGGCCATACAAGCTCTTCTTCAATTTACACACCATATCCTCTTTACCTTTGACCTCATAGCCCTCTGGTTGCTGCATATATAGTTCCTCCTCCAAATCACCATGGAGAAATGCCGTCTTTACATCTAACTATTCTAAGTGCAAGTCTTCTACTGCCATTATTCCAAGAACAGTTCTAATAGAAGTCATTTTTACTAGAGCAGAAAAGATCTCATCAAAATCTATACCTTGTTTTTGTGCAAACCCCTTGACCACCAAATAGGCCTTATATCTATTCTTTCCTCCTTCTTCGTCTTTAACTCTGTACACCCATTTGTTCTACAATGTTCTTTTTCTTTCTGGTAGCTTCACCAAATCCCAAGTCTGGTTCTCCATGAGAGACTTATGCTCCTAATCCATGGCTTGCTCCCACTTCTTACTGACATCTACCTACATTGCTTCATCAAAGCTCTATGGCTCTCCACTATCAGTGAGTAATAAATAATAAAGAGAAGGAGAAAAACGTTCAGGTTCTTTTCTTACCCTAGAAGACCTCATCACTGTAGGATTTTGGGGTTCCTATTGAGTTGGTTCCTGAATTGATTCATTGGTCACTGTCCCATCCAAAAGATCCTCTACCACTGCATATCCTTTCTTTGATTCTTCCCTGTTTTCCTGCAATTGTTGCTTCTACATGACTTTCTCATTAAAGACCACATCCCTAGACTGAATGATTTTCTTGTCCTTAATACTCCAACATGTAAATCGAAAGTCATCACCACCATAACCAATGAAAGTACATTTTTCTATATGAACAAACACCTCACATCCAAAGACTCTAATAAATGAATATTCAAATTTCTTACCATACCAAGCCTCCTCAGGTATGCCTCCATCCAAGGCACTTGAGGGTCCTCTGTTTATCAAGTACACAGTTATGCTCACCGCTTCTACCCAAAAAGAAAGAGGGAGTCCTACATTTATCGTCATGCTCCTAGCATGTTCCATTATTGTTCTGTTCATCCTTTCTGATACACCATTCTGCTGCAGAGTTCTTAGAACTGTCTTTTGCCTGCGGATTCCATTCTTAGAACAATAATCATCAAATTCATTGCTACAATACTCCCCTTCATTATCTGACCTGAGACATTTTAACTTAAGACCTGTTTCATTCTCTACCAAGGCTTTCCATTTAACAAAAGTATCAAATACATCATGTTTGTTTCTGATACGATAAACCCAAACTTTCATTATTACATCATCAATAAAAGCAACATAATAACTTAAACCCCTAAGAGATGATACCTGAGCTAGCCCCCACACATCAGAATGTACGAGCTATAACTTACTCTCTTTCTTCGTAGGTCCAACCTTGAGAAACCTTACTCGCTTTTGTTTCCCATATATGCAGTTCTCAAAGAAATCCAACCTATTTCTGTATATCCAGAAAAATTCTTCTTTATGATGTCCATGCCCTTATGGCTTATATGATCGAGCCTATAGTGCCATAATGTTGTATCTACATCTGAAGCCACAAGATTACAATCATCAGTACTATTAGTGGATAAATACAAGGTTCCAACCTTCGTACCTCTTACCACCACAAGAGCACCCTTGGTAACCTTCCAAGAGTTAGCTGTAAATATCACAGTACAACCATCACTTCCCAATTGCCCCACTGATATCAAATTTATCCTTAATGTAGGCACATGTCTGACATCCTTCAATAGCCATGTATTCCATTCTACATCTTAACCTGAATAGAACATTTTCTAACTATACTGCAAGGCTCATCATCACCAAGAAAAACATGCCCAAAATCCCCTTGAACATAATAAAAAAAAAATGCCTATGTGGAGTAGCATGAAAAAAAGCCCCTGAATCTAAAACCCAAGATTCAATAATATTATGCAAAGAAAGAATCAAAGCATCCAGACATACATTACCCGATGCCACATTTGCCTCCTTTTTTTCTTCTTGTTGTTTCTTCTTATCTCAAAGCTCCCAATAATCCTTCTTTGCATGCCTAGACTTTCCACAATTCCAACATACAATTTTGCTCCTGGATTTTTACCTTGTTTGATATTTCAATTTTCCATGGTTTCCTCTATTCTTTTGTCTCCCTCAAGTTTCCACTGTCAAAGCATTCCCTGAAGTAGAAGATTCCCCGAAGCTTTTTCTTCACATTTCCTCGCTTAGAATCAACCCTACAACATCCTCAAACTTCAACTTTGAGTTAGCTGGAACTGAGTTGCTTACCGCCACTACCAGGCTATTCTAACTTTCAGGTAAAGAGCACATAATTAATAAAGCCCTAACTTCTTCATAAAATTCTATTGTAACTGAAGCTAGCATATTCACAACCATATTGAAATCATTTAAATGATCTACTACTGAACTATTCTAAGACATCTTCATATTAAACAACTTTTTCATTAAAAATATCTTGTTAGAGGAAGAGAGTTTTTCATACAACTTCCCTAATGCATCCATTAGATCTTTTGTCGTCTTTTCCTTTGAAACATTAAATAATACCGAAGATGAAAGAAACAACCGGATCATTCCAAGTGCCATCCGATCCAACAAATCCCATTATGCATATGTCATACTCGAGGGTTTGTTCACCTTCTCAGATAACGGAGTATAAAGATCCTTCTGATAAAAGTAATCTTTCATCTGCATCTTCCAAAGACTGAAATTTTACCCGTTGAATTTATCAACCCTATATCTTCCATCATCTACCATAGCTCCCACTCAAGCTAAAAAATTTCCCTGCGATTCAACACTTCAACAAACCAAACCAGGCTCTGATACCAATTGTTAGGAAATAAGAGATAAAATATGTGAAATAATCCCTTACAAAATCACAACAGTAGAAACTAATATGTAGAAAATATTACAGATCTCAAATAAAAGTGCAGAATAAATAACACAACATAGAGATACAAGATTTAACGTGGTTCACCCAATTTGGGCTACGTCCACAAAGAATCACTTGCTCATATTTTATTACAAGCCTACACTCTCTTAATACAATACCCAAATCCGTTTGGAGCTATGCTCAACAAACTCTACAGAATTCACACCCGAATTCAAAACACATCTGCAATACATTTGCTTGTCTATGTATCATATGCATAAGACCATAGAAATAGACAATTGCTTAAGTAGTTTGATACAAAACCGTGGGTATCAAAACCATGGGCAAAAATTGTGGGTATCAAAACCATGGGCAAAAAAACCGTGGGTATTAAAACAATGGGAAAAAACTATGGGTATCAAAACCATGGGCAAACAAAAAACTATGGGTATCAAAACAATGGGTACCGAAAAAACCATGGGCCCAAAAACAGCCCATAACAGTTACCCATTACCCATAGGTTAATAAACCACCCATGAAAATTTGCTTCCCCCATGTAACACATAGAAGGTGTACCATACTCTAACATGAAAACAGGCTCGACAAACATAACAAATACTTCACAAATACTCTTGCACCAATGTGTATAAATTTTTTTTGCAAAATAAAATCAGCGTTTTAATTCAAAAATTAAATTTCAATACATTAAACAAATATATTACATTCAAAGTTCAATATTGAAGAAATATGTAAATTATTCACATAGAAAAATTTCACAGTCACTTTCACTATCACTAAAATTAAAAAAATGCAACAACGTTTTAGATGTTTGTGAGTTATATTTATGATAACAGTCACATCTACAAACCATAATAAATACATAAAATATTTAAAATACATCAAATTTAAATTAAATACTAATTTAATCTTGCTTACATTTTAAAAATTATAAACATTAATATTACCCATTAATATTACAATCCATACAATATCTTTCCATCTAAAATATGTTTATTTATAATTACCTGGATTAAACAAAATACTTCTAAACATTGAATTGCAACATACTTAAGGAAAGGTAGAAGGAAAACAAAATGATGAAAATTGATAGGAGTAAACTGTGAAAGTCACTTTGATTTGTTACTCATAAATTATGAAGTTGTATGGAGGGAGTAGGTGAATGTGGAACTAGGTGTGGGTTGAAAACTTATTGCAATTAAAAAATCTTTGAGACTTGGTGGAAGAGATTTTTTTTTTCAAATAGGAAACATGACCAGTTACAAGTAATAATTAAAGTTTTGGTTGATAAAAAAAGTGTGGATATGAATTATGGATCATAACTTGGTGAAATAAAGTTATGGAAGTAAGATATATTGGTTCTTTTAATGGGAAATGATCACATAATATTGAAAATAAATTATTTAATTTAATGTGTATTCACAAATCATTGTCTTCATAGAAATAGTTCATAATTTTCAATGACATATTATTTCTTAAATTTCCTTCCTTAGAATCACTATTGTCATATCCCACATATTTTTACTAAATGGATCTGATATTACTAAGGAAGTATTTGAATCATGTATCTGAAAAGTAAGTGCTTTGAATTTAAATGAGAATCTCATGACGTGGTTTTCAAAAATAACAGGTTTGTAATGCGCACCAGAAGAACCTCCGAACCTCCCCGAATCATGCTTCCTGCCTTCTTCTACAAGTAATCAAATTAAATTTGGTGATATTTTATACACATAAAATGATCTAACTATTTCCTATGTTTTCATTGATCAAGGATTATAAGCTTCAAATTGTAAATATATTTTTTTGTTAGGATATTAGACTTGTTAAGAGATTTACTTTTCGAAAGATGGGATTCTTGTAATTCTGTTGATATGACTAGCAATTACACTTGAGTGCAAGAAATGCCAGAAGGGGGAGGAAGATGTAAAGATTCTATGTAAATACATTGACATGTAATAGGTGATGTTGGTACACATATTGGTTCTCCCTCAGAAGCTAAGTATCATCACAGGTGTGGCAGGAAGCTTAGAGACAAGTGGAGCATGTAGTGTGTTGTTTTGTAGCCGAGGATGAAATCCATCTTGCTCTTTGTCACTCAGATGTGGAGAAATGGGTAACACCCTCAAGAGGATTTGGCCTATCCTCACTACTTTATGGTTGTTCCTTTTAACCAGGGTGAGAGGACACTTTTTATATCCTGTTGTTTGTGGAAGAGATGGAGATATCCTTCCATGTGAAATTATTAAGAAATACCTTGAAGAAAATATGATCAATGTAACAAAACCTAACTCTCACGAGTTGTCACTCTAGATAATGGAGATATTTTCTAAGCAAGGTTCAGGACACTAAATACAATGAAAACCTAATTGTTTTTGCATGTTTTGGTAGTAGAAATTCTGCATTCATATACACACATGAAAAATAGGGGTAGTATGGGTACAATTGGTTGTTTTTAAATGAATTTTTGGTGCGAGGTGAAGCAGGATAAAGTTGATTATACTAGACATTTGGAGGGACTTTACAATAATGAGAAAATTCACAAAAAAAAGCTTCAAAACAGCAAGGACGTTCCTTCAACTAGAAGGTGTGCTTCAATGGGGACCGAAATCAGCACGTTTTCACATAATCTTGAAGACTCCAATGTGAAGGCTCGAATTAGAAGACTCAATTAAACACTATATTTTTTTATTAACCATGCCTAAGGTACACCCAAAGACTTACAAACAATATTTATCAACAAATGACAGTGAATTGATTTTAAATTTGTTTATCTCATCCAAGATGAATACTCTTCTTGAAATGAAATTTCAAATACCATTTAACTGTCACAGGGATGAGATCCTATGTGATTTCACAAAAAATTTAGTATAAGATTGCAATAAGAATGAATAAAACTATTTGCAGACATTCTAAAACAAAGCAGACACTAATTGCTCAGAGTCAACATAGAATAACTCAAACTTGATTAGACTTATCAGCAGAAGAAAGTTTCTAGAACAATATCAGATCTTTTCAATCAATGTAAACTTGCAATGACCTTGACATGATCAAGTTTAAACCCAAAAGGGATATATTGGTTTCTCAGAAAATCCCTCAGAAATACGGGCTCTATCAAGTTTCTCTCTTAGAAAATGAGTTCTGACATCTAACACTCCAACCTTCCAACCTCTAACTATTTGCATGACAAGATTTGTGTAATTTATAACATTTGACAATAGAGTTTTACCTGCCCCCCCCCCCAAAAAAAAAATCCAAACATTGAATGTACCATAGCTTTCCACGATACCGATTGTGATTCCCATAATTAGATCTATAAATAGTTTTCAGGTGCTCAGGGGGTAGATCTCTTCGAACATATCCTGCATTCAACTCCTTCCTCTAGTAGATCACTCTTCATTTTACTCACTAACCACTTCCACCCCTAATCTGTCAAATTTGATTCTTTGTGTCCCCAAGAAGGAAAATGGTAGATTAGATCAAGCCCAAAGGTCAGATCTCATCTTAATTGTAAAATATGTCCCAGGATTTTCCTCAGCAAACCAAGATATCAATAGGTCTTTCGTGTGCCAAGGAAATTAAAATTGGGCCGAATCCAGTAGTTAGATTTCATATTTAATGGTTAGAGGTGTTTACAGACCTTCCCCACCAAACAAGGATACCATATTAATGTTCCTCTTCATTTGGTGCGCACGAGACTCCAAGAAATGATTAAAAAACCAAAATAATACGCACCCTAAGAAGCTTTGGAGTGAAAATGGTGGAAAAATAAGATACAGATGCACAGATTCCATTGATTTCTATTTTGAACTTGGACCATCCACGTGGGAGATCCACTTGAAAACAGGCCTATGGGTTCCTTTCTTCCTTTTACAACTTTTGGGAAAATGTAAAATTTTCAAATTTTGCTCCGCACCTTCGCCTTTGAGAAATGAGCCTGACACATGTCCTAAGGTGGGTCCCAAAGGAAAAATGACTAAATTCTTTTATTTCACCTATTTTTTGGAAAAGGGAAATTTTTAAAATTTCCCCTGTAGCTCCACCCTTCCGCTCGGAGTCTCTGATGTGGGTCCCAGCGGAACCATGCTTCCTTTTTTACTTCTGAATCATTTCTCCACAAAAGGGAAATTTTTCAAATTTTCCTCCGAAGGTCCGCACCTTCGCTGTTGACTGGAGAAAATTTTTACTTATCCATTGTGAGGCCTGTGGGCCAATTTGATGTTAAAATCCTTTTGGTGACAAGTTGCTAAAATCCGGGTTTCCCCTGATGGTCTTCTTCCCCATATTTTGACTTTTCAAACTACCACATGTCACAATGGTGAATCTTAAGATGGTCCTTAAAAGTTGAGACCTTGAATGAGCATGGGGTCACCACATGTCCTGTCCTAGAAAAAAAAAATTGAAGCCTTAAAGCCCGGTGGAAGGCATCATGTGTTAGGATTCGAGGCAATCTCCTTTTCTCGTTTAAAATTCCAAGAAAAATGCAAAATGAGCAGAGGCCTTTTAGTGTCCTCCTAGTGCTTCTTTAAAATAAAATTTAAGGGTCGGTCCTTAAACATGCATGGTCCCTCCACATGTCCCAGGCCCCTCAAAACCTTTTGAAAAATACAAAGTATGGGAAGACCCGATGGAAGCCTCCATGTGTCTTTATGGCACAATTTCAAAATGGTGCCCAAGAGCAGAGACCTTGAATGAGCATGGGTTCACCACGTGTCCCTATTCTGTCAAACTCTACAAGCTGCATAATTTTTTTTCTAAGTTCGAGAAAAGTAGTGGCAACCTCCATGTGTCCTCCCGGTGACACTTCAAGGCCAAACCAAAAAGTTAATCTTCAAATGAGTGTCGTTCTTCCACGTAGATAGGTTTTAAAAGTTGAGTTGATTCATGAAATTTTTGAATTACCTTCCCGAGCCATGTCCAACCAAAAGAGGCCACATTTCCTGTTGATGAAAGGATGTAAATTTGATTGGGAGAAACACCTGTCAAATTGTAAAATGTAGAAAAATGACTATTTGAGGCTGGAGATGAAATTTTCTCCAAGGACAAAGAATTTAGAAATGTTACAAGGATCAAATACATTCCTCTGAGCTACATCCATTACTTTTTCTTCAAGTATTTAGGGAACAAATGACAAGGAAAACAAATCCCAACTGTGAAGAATGGAAAGAAAAGAACAACTCAAGTTTTTACACCCAAATACAGACCTTTTCAAATGAACAGAGAAACGAGGAAACAATTTTAGATCTATACATGATCCTCGATCTGGGAAAGGACTGATTACAGAAAAAAAATAAGGTGGGGACTTTTAAGGCACAATACGGGAAGATAAAATGTGACAGAGACCATAACTTGATAAATTTTTAATGGAAAAATTGGGGTAAGACTATTTTGAGCACCAACATTGGCTCTGACTCGGGGATGGGTACTCCTTGCGAGTGCCACAAGAATAAGGTAGACCAAGTGCCAAAAATATCCATTGGGAAAAGAAGTCAGCTTGCAAAGCACAAAACCACAACCATCTCCCAAAAACGAATCAAGAAACCAACAAAAATAGGCCACCAAGGGCCAGAATGAACCAAAAACATGAAAGACAAAAAATAAACTAACAAACTATACACTATATAGATGATGCCCACCTTGATTCAAAAAAATCAAGGAAAATTTCCAAATGTCTTTTATGTTGGATATGACCATGCCAAGAGGTTCTGATATCTTTTCACCAACTGGAAATATACCTCTTTTTCTTCTTTTTTCATTTTGTAAACCATCCATTTTCTTTGAATCTCCTTCATTTTGTTTAGGTTAGATTCTTTAACATTTTTCGAGGTTGAATCATAGACCAAATTCCTAGAAAAAAAAACATACTTAGGAGCTTTGTTTTCAACATTTTCATACTCCCTGAAATCCACAAAACTCACAAAGTTGTTAAGGTCAACGTCTACTTGCAAAACTTCATAAGATGCATTACTTAGGTCTTCAATCAAGTACAACATCTTCTTCTCTCCATATAATTTCACCAAGTTGCCTTCAATGGGGATAGTAGCATAATTCATTTCTATTTGCACACTACTACCAACACCTGCTACCCATTTTCTTGACAACAACATTCCCCACATGGCAAGGTAGTCAACAATCACTACATCAAATTTTAAGTTCCTTCCAGGATAAGATACATGTTGCACAACTAGATCTTTGACACATCCCACCAATGACACCTCTCTAGAGTCCATGGTAGTGCACTTCCCATATGATGTTGTTACTTTACTACCTAATTCATTCATGACCTCAAGAGGCATGACATTACATGAAGCTCCAGAATCACACATATAGTTATGTAACAACTTGTCTTTGATAACCAAGGTAGTGAAGAATGGATCCACATTTAGCTGGGATTTAACCAAAAAAGTACCTAAATAAACCTTTGGTGGTTCCCCCAGCTCTTCCAACACTTGTGGCTTTTCCAGCTCTACAACAGTAAGGGGAATCTCAACCTTGTTTACATCTCTGCCTTGTATGATCTCTTCCTCTTTAAATCATAAATATTCAAAAGGCCTCTTCTTGTCCTCGGGGATCTTAAACAGCTCAACAATTGGGATAGGAATTTTGATTTGACTCAAAACTTGGGTAATGTCATATGGAACAAATTTGGGTAAAGCAACACTAAGAGAAAGATTGGAAAATTCATCAGATGGAATGGGATTCTTTTCAGTTTGGGAATGGGGAGGAACACAAGTTTTTCTTGGGGAAACAAGTTTTCTACTAGATGCATTTTCCTTTGGGGTTTCTCTGGTAAGGAATGTAAATTTTGACTTGGCTTGTGGCCCCTTGGCAGCTTTAATTCTGGTATTGTGCTCCTTTTCTTGGGAAACTACAACATTTAGTAATAGCTTCCTATCTTCTTATGAAGGAACTCCTCCATCATACTTTTCAATCATTAATGCCCTCAAGTATTCAAAATCATTAGTGGGTAATTTAAAATATTGTATAGTGTTTACTTCAAAAGTATGAGAGTGAGGAAGAAGAGGTACCTAGTGGATGCAATCCCAAAAAATAGTAGCAGTTCTCCATCATGCATGCAACATCATAAAATTCATCATCTGCTACTTCATCAACTTCTTTCTCTTGAACACATGGAGCATGAGACACAAAACACCTATCACACTAGTCAATCACATTTTCTTCCTCAACAGCAGCAACTCTAGCATTTAGAGGATCAGGAATAGGCTGTCTATTTTTAGATCCAGCAAGCCCTTTAACTTTGTCATCTGACCTCTGATCACCCCTATGATGATTTGTAAACCTAACTTAGCCTTTTTGCTTGTGCTGACGTTGAGAACTCTGCCCAAATCCCTTTTCTTCCCGGAATAATTTATATAATATTTCTTTGACAACCCCTTCCAAAGTTTTCACAACTTCCTCCAAATCAGTTTTCTTACTTGTTTGAGGCTTTTCCAAGTTAATTAGTTTTACAACCACCCTTTTTGGAGGCTTTTCAATATCCTTGATGTTGTTTTCTATTTTCAGAGCCATGGTGAAGGCCTGCCTAAAATTAGTAGAGTTTTTTTTCCTCAAGTAGTAAGCAACTTTTTTATCAAATGCATCTAAATATTTGAACAAACATGATTCATCACATGGACTTAAGCTAACATGAAATCTTCTCAAGGTTTTATTAAACCTTGTGTTGAAATCATGTACTGACTCTTTAGGATTCTTCTTGATGTTATCAAATTCTGATAGAAGAAACCTAGGGTCAGCTCTATCACCGTACTGTAATCTAAATGCATTAATCATCTCTGTCCAAGAATCAATGGAATTGTCTTGAAAAGCTTTATACCAGTCCCTTGCATCCTCTTCCAAAGTATGGATAAACAATTTTATATATACATATTCATGTTTAATTTCAAATTATTCCATCATATTGATAAAAATCTTTAGATGTTGATCTCAAGTTATAGCGTTTTTTCCTTAGAACTTTGGTAATCTATTTCTTACATCTTGGGGAATTGCATTTGGATAACCAACCATCCATGTAAAATTTATAAGACCAAAGGTGTTTGCAAAAAATGGAGGTTTGGTTGGGGGAAGGGCCATGTTGTTTTGGGGAGGTGAACCTGGAGGGGAGAAAAATTGAAAAGGGGAAGAGGGTCTTTGAAACATAGGAGTATAACTTTCAAAATGGATATCCCCTAAAGGCCCCGTTTCTTAGAAAACCCTATCAACTTCTGAAAATACGGGGACAAAATGAGAAGCAAACCTTTCAAAATGAAATGAAGGCCCCTCTCTGGTTTGAGAATTCAATTCCACAAAGAGGCTCCCTAATTTAGAAGCACTTGAATTGCATTCTTCAATGATAGGGTGATCACTTGCATCAATGGAGATCCCTTTTCTTGTCTGTTGATCTCCAAGAAATCTCCAGGGTTTTCTTCCTTTTAACTTTGCTTTTCCTAGCTCTGGAAATAATTTCCTAGTAGTATCCCTAGGAAAGAAATATCTTCTTCCTTCCATCTTTGCAAAGATTAGTAACAAAACTCACTTGACAGATATTAAGACACTGGTACTCATCAAGAATCAGATCAACAGGGAGTCACCACTAATGATTTCCACCTTAGTTGTGCAAAATGCACGAAAAATATGATATGTCAAATGTCTTTCAATATTGCAAATTAGAAATGGGATGATCTGACTTTTCTTTACCCTGATTTATCAATAAAATCTAGTGTACTAGGTGTGGAAACTAAAATAATTTTACACAGCGCTTGCAAATTTGAAATACCTATTATAGGCCCAAACACAAGATGTTGTTTGAAAAATGTTTTAGCACTTTATAGTATATAAGAAGTGTTTACCAGGGTATGATTATGAACTGTAACCACTATGTCCTTGATAACGGTGCCAATCAGGTGCTTTGACGGGCCAAATGGATACGAACATGCAAAAAATCAACAAATCTTTCTCAGCAACTAAAATTAGTCCTTGGTAGGGTTTCCAATCAGGCGTTTTAACTATCCAAATGGATAGGAATAGGAAACAGATCAAGAAATATGTCTTATAAAATCAAATTAGTCTCCGAAAATGGTGCCAATCAGGTATTGGTACCCAAACTGATTCTCCCTCAGAGGCTGAGTAGCATCACAGGTCTGGAAGGAAGCTTAGAGACAAGCAGAGCATGTAGTGTGTCATTTTGTATCCAGGGATGAAATGCAAATTTTTATTTATCACTCAAATGTGGAGAAATGGGTAGCACCCTAATGAGTATTTGACCTGTCCTCACTACTTTAAGCTTGTTCCTTTCAACCAAGGTGAGAGGACCCTTTTTGTAGCCTGTTGTTTGTGGACGAGATGGAGATATCCTTCCTTGTGAAATTATTAAGTAAGACCTTGAAGAAAATATGATCAATGAAGCAAAACCTAACTCTCATGATTTGTCACTCTAGATAATGGAGATATTTTTTAAACAAGGTTCAGGCCACTAAAAACAAAGAAAACCTGATTGTTTCTATATGTTTTGAAAGTAGAAATTATGCATTCGTATACACCCATGTAAAACAGGGGTAGTATGAGTATGATTGGTTGTCTTTAAATTATTTTTTGGTGGGAGATGAAGTAGGATAAATTTGCTTATACCAAACCTTTTGATGGACCTTACAATAATGAGCAACTTCACAACAGAAAGCTTCAAAATAGTCAAGATGTTCCTTCAACTAGAAGGTGTGCTTCAATGGAGACCCAAATCAACATGTTTTCACATAATCTTTAAGACTCCAATACAAATGCTTGAACTAGAAGACTCAATTAAACACTATAGTTTCTTATTAAGCACACCTAAGGTACACCCAAAGACTTACATACAATATTTATCAACTCATGACAATGAATAGATTTTAAATTTGTTTATCTCATCCAAGATGAAAGCTCTTATTGAAATGAAATTGCAAATACCATTTAACTCTCACAGGTACAAGATCGTGTGTGATTTCACAAAAATTTCAATATAAGATTGCAATAGGAATGAATAAAACTATTTACAGACATTTTGAAACAAAGAAGACATTAATTTCTCAGAGTCAAAACAAAATAACTCAAACTTTATTAGACTTATCAGTAGGGGAAATTTTCTAGATCAATCTCAGAGCTTGTCAATGGTTGTACACTCGCAACCACCTTTACATGATCAATTTTAACAAAAAAGATATATACTGGTTTCTTAGACAGTCCCTCAGAAAGATGGGTTCTATCAAGCTTTTCTCTTAGAAAATCAGTACTGACCTCTAACACTCCAAAATTCCAACCTCCAACCCTTTGCATGACAATATTTTTGCAATTTATAACATTTTACAATAGATCTTCTCCCCCCAAAAAATCCAAACATTGAATGTACCAGTGCTTGCCATGATTCCGATTGCAATTCCAAGAATCAGATCTGTAAAATGTTGTCAGTTAAAGGTACCATGTGTTAGGCTCCAAAGTAATCTCCTTTGTTCGTTGAAAAGTCCAAGTAAAATGTAAAGTTAGAGGAGGCCTCCAAGTGTCCTCTTGGTGCTTCTTTAAAATAAAATTCAAGGGCCAGTCCCAAACATGTGTTGTCCCTCCACATGTCTCATGCCCCTCAAAACCTTTTGAAGAATACATATTATGGGAAGACCAAGTGGAAGTCTTCATGTGTCTTCGTGGCACAATTTCCAAATGGTGCCCAAGAGCGGAGACCCTGACTGAGCGCGGGCTCACCATGTGTCCCTATTTTGCCAAACTATACCAGATGCATAAAAATTTGTCTATGTCTAGGAAAAGAAGTGGAAACCTCCACATGTCCTCCCGCAGGAACTTTGAGGCCAAACCAAAAACTGAATCTTCAAATGAGCATTGTTCTTCCACATATATAGCTTTTTTAAGTTGAGGCGATTCATGAAATTTGTGAAGTACCTTACCGAGCCATGTCCAACCAAAAGAGGCCACATTTCTTGTTGATGCAAGGATGTATGTTTGACCGGGAGAAATGCCTGTCAAACCCTAAAATGCAGAAAAGCAAGCATTTGAGCTTGGAGATGAAATTTTGTCCGAGGACAAAGAATTTAGAAATGTTACAAGGCTCAAATACATTCCTCTGAGCTACATCCATTAATTTTTCTTGAAGTATTTTTGGTAAAAAAGACAAGGACAACAAGTCCCGACTGTGAAAAATGGAAAGAACAAAACAACTTGAGTTTTTACACCCAAAAACAGACCTTTTCAGATGAACAAAGAAACGAGGAAACAATTTTGGATCTTTACATGATCCTCAATTCAGAAAAGTACTGATTACAGCAACAAAAAGAAGGTGGAGACTTTCGAGGCACAATACAGGAAGATAAAATGTGACAGAGACCGTAACTTGATAGATTTTTAATGGTGAAATGGGGTGAGACTATTTCAAGCACCAACAGGTGATACAAAACTTTGTTCATAGTGCTTCCATTTTGATGTCTGTGATAAGGTTGGATGAAGAAAATTGTGGATGGAAGAATACAAAAAATAGTAAAGAGTATAGGAGAAGACATTCTCAATATATTCATATAGTTACTTGTTTTAGATATTAGGATGAAGGAATTTTGAATGCAAGCATCTCTCTTTGTTTTTTTGTAAAAACATAAAAATATTTTGACATGCACTTGTACTACTCGAATGTAAATGCTAAGGAGATGCACAAGTCTACTTTCAATCAATCCTGTGATATTATAGTGAATAATAGTCCTTGGCTTTCATTGTTCCCAATATCTTTTGTTTTCTTATCCAACGTCATAACTTGCAATTTATATATAAAATCACCCACACCATTTTGAGCTTCATTATTCAATGATTACCATGTGTTAGAAGAGGTATTGACAAATGTATGTGGTTTTTTGGGTCACATGATGGGATAGAGTTTTTTTGGAAATCAATTACTATAAAGACTGACAAGTCTAGGAGTTTTGATTCTAGATGGTAGAAAATGTTGACACCCTTTCTGAAAGCCCCATTAACCAAATCTCTTTTCACTCATAGGTTGGATGTCAGTATAATTTAATTTCCTTTGTACAAGCACATTTGTCTCAAGTTGAGTTTCATTGAGGTTTAACAAGATTCCATTAGAGATTTGTTTGGCTATGCTTATTGTAATAATAACATCCAACATCGTGAACATATTTTTGTTTTGTATTATAGCCATATTGTTTATTGCATAGATGTACAAGCCTTTAAAGCTATCTTGATCTTCAAGTGATATGTGTGAGTATGTTTTTAACATGAGAATATTCTGATGCTCTATCATTGGTTTTTTGCTTTTGATATTGGAAAACAAATGTTTGAATTGCAATTGGTATGTGGTGAATCCTTGTTGACAAAACATGTTGCCCAATGTTACAATTGTGTCAAATGTTTATCAAATTGTTGATAAGGTAATGTGATAATACATCCATATAAGTTGAGGTTGGGTTTTGAGATCCATCATAATAATAATAGTGATAATATTGTCAATTTATTTGACCTCCAAAAATAATTTGGTTGAAGTATTTACTATATTTATATGTTACAATGACTTCTCTTTAACTTGTTATTATTACAAAAGAAAAAATATTAATTCAAAAAACAAATATCTCACTTGGAATCACGATGTTATAAAATCTTACTTATTGCTATTATAAATAGACTTTTTAAAAAGGTGGAAGGAAAAAAATTAGATATCAATTTAACCTAAAAATTAGAATTTTAAAAATCGTCTAAACAATCAATTTAGTCATTGACACCAACACTAAAATCACCTACAATAATAACATTAAATAAATTATAACATATAAAATAAACAAATAACCAAATAAAAATCCATCCAGATTAAAAGCCAAAGAGAAATAAGTGATATTCTATATATATCTCAGGTGAAATCATTTAATTATGTCAAGTGGAAATTTAATGGGGATTAAAATTTTGACAGTGGCCTCATCTATTAACAAATATTGACATTATTACATTCGTGTTGTTTATAAGGAAACAAGCTTCTCAATATAGTTGAATCGGTAGTATGAAGAGCTTCTTGTTTCATTTGAGAGACAGTAAGAGCACAATCCATGCATAGTTGATCAGCCTCCAGAAAAACATCTTTAGCCACCATTGGTACCATCTTGGATTTTCCTACATAGCTCTGAAAAATTACCACTAGGCCCTGCCATGACAAATGCCCATTACAAACAAATCAAGATAAAAAAAAACAGTTGGTGCTCAGAGACCCACATAGGGAAAACAAGATAGTGTGGTCACTATGTCTACAACATGATCTCTTCAAACATCTCCCACATTCAACTCTTCACCTAGTAGATCACTCTTCGAACATCTCCCACATTCAACTCCTTCCTCTAGTAGATCACTCTTCCTTTTACTCGCCAACCACTTCCGCCCCTAATCTATCAAATATAGTTCTTTGCGTGCCTTCAAAGGAAAAATGGAAGATCAGATTGAGCCCAAAGGTCAGATCTCATCTTAATGGTAAAAGAAGTCCCCAATTTTTCCTCACCAAACCAAGATATCAATAGGTCTTTCGTGTGCCAAGGAAAGAAAAATCAGGTCAAATCTGGTAGTCAAATTGCATATTTAATGGTGAGAGACATTTACAGACCTTCCCCACCAAACCAGGATACAAGATTAATCTTCATCTTCATTTGGAATGCATGAGACACTAAGAAATGATAAAAAAAAACCATAAGAATATGCATCCCCAAAAGCTTTGGAGTGAAAATGGTGGAAAAATCAGATACATATGCACAACTGCTATTTATTTCTATTTTTAATTTGGACCATCCACATGGGAGATCCACTTGAAAATGGGCCTACGGGTTCATTTTTTCCATTTACAACTTTTTGAAAAATGTTAAATTTTCAAATTTTTCTCCACACCTTTGGCTTTGAGAAATGAGCCTGACACATGTTTTAAGGTGGGTCCCAAAGGAACCGCGGCTCAATTCTACTATTTCACCTCTTTTTTGAAAAAGTGAAATTTTCCAAATTTTCCCCGTAGCTCCACCCTTCTGCTCCTAGTCTTCGATGTGGATCGCAGTGGAACCACGCTTCCATTTTTACTTTTAACTCCTTTCTCCACAAAACAAAAAATTTCCACTTTTCCTCCTAAGCTCCACACCTCTTCCATTGACTAGAGAAAATTTTGACTTATCCTTTTTCGACCCTGTTGGCCATTTTGATGTTTTAATCCTTTTGATGACAAGAAGCAAAAATCCAAGTTCCCCCCGATGGTCCACTTCCCTGTCTTTTGACTTGTCAAACTGCCACACATCACAATGGCACAAGTTGAGATGGTCCTTAAAATTTGAGTCCTTGAATGAGTGCGGGCTCACCACATGTCCTGGACTGGCAAAATTTGTTTGAAGGGTTAAACCTCAGTGGAAGGTTCCATGTGTCACGCTCCGAGGCAATCTCCTTTGGTTGTCGAAAATTCCAAGAAAAATGCAAATTGAGCGGAGGCCTCCAAGTCTCACCGTGGGACTTCTTTAAAATAAAATTCAAGGGCTGGTCCCAAACATGTGTGGTCCCTCCACGTGTCTCAGTCCCCTCAAAACCTTTTGAAAAATACTAAGTATGGGAAGACCCATCGGAAGCCTCCGCGTGTCCTTCATGGTGCAATTACAAAATGGTTCCCAAGAGCGGAGACCTTGAATGAGTGCAGGCTCACCACGTGTCCTTGTTCCGCCAAATTTTACAAGCTACATAAAAATTTGTCTAATTTCAGGAAAAGAACTGAAAACCTCCACGTATACTCCCAGCGTAACTCCAAGGCCAAACCAAAAAGTGAATCTTGAAATGAGCGTCGTTCTTCCATGTAGACAGGTTTTTTAAGTTAAGGCGATTCATGAAATTTTTGAAGTACCTTTCCGATTCGTTTCCAACCAAAAGAGGCCACATTTCTTGTTGATGCAAGGATGTAAATTTCAGCAGGAGAAATGCCCATCAAACTGTAAAATTTAGAAAAGTGACCGTTTAAGCCTGGAAATGAAATTTTCTCCAAGGACAGAGAATTTATTAATGTACAAGGATAAAATACATTCCTCCGAGCTACATCCATTACTTTATCTTCAAGTATTTAGGGAAAAAATGACAAGGACAACAAATCCTGAATGTGTAAAATGGAAAGGACAGGACAACCTGAGTTTTTACACCCAAATACAAACCTTTTCAGATGAACAGAGAAATGAGGAAACAATTTATGATCTATACATGATCCTCGATTCGGGAAAGGACTAATTACAACAACAAAAATAAGGTGGAGACTTTTGAGGCACAATACGAGAAGATAACATGTGACAGAGACCGTAACTTGATATATTTTTAATGGTAAAATGGGGCGAGACTATTTCGAGCACCAATCGGTGATATAAAACATTGTTCATAGTGATGCCATTTTTATGTCTATGATAAGGTTGGATGAAGACAATTGTGGATGGAAGAATACAAAAAGTAGTAAAGAGTATAGGAGAAGACATTCTCAATATATTCATATAGTTACTTGTTTCAAATATTAGAAGGAAATACTTTTGAATGCAAGCATCTCTCTTCGTTTTTTTGTACATATATACAAATATTTTGACACGCAATTGTACTGCTCGAATGTAAATGTTAAGGAGATGTGTAAGTCTACTTTCAATCATACATGTGATATTACAGTGAATAATATCCCTTGGCATTCATTGTTCCCAATATCTTTTTTTTTTCTTATCTAATGTCATACCTTGCAATTTATATATAAAATCAGCCACACCATTTTGAGCTTCATTTTTCAATGATTACCATGTGTTAGAAGAGGTATTGAAAAATGTATGTGGTTGTTTGGGTCCCATGTTGGGCTAGAGCATTTTTGGAAATCAATTACTATAAATAGTGACAAGTATAGGAGTTTCGATTCCATATGGTAGACAATGTGAACACCCTTGCCGAAAACCCCATTAACCAACTCTCTTTGCACTCATAGGTTGGATGTTAGTATAACTTCATTTCCTTTGTACAAGCACGTTTGTCTGAAGTTGAGTTTCATCAAGATTTAGCGAGACTCAATTAGAGCTTTGTTTTGCTATGCTTATTGTAATAATAACATGCAACACCGTGAACGTATCTTTTTTTTGTATTGTAGCCATATTGTTTTTTGCATAGATGTACAAGCCTTTAAAGCTATCGCCACCTTCAAGTGACATGTGTGAGTATGTTTTTAACATGAGAATATTCCAATGCTCTATTGTTGGTTTTTTGCTTCTGATATTGTATAACAAATGTTTAAATTGCAATTGGTATGTGGTGAATCCTTGTTGACAAAACATGTTGCCCAATGTTACAATTGCGTCAATTTTTTTTCAAATTGTTGATAAGGTAATGTCATAATACATCCATATAAGTTGAGGTTGGGTTTTGAGATCCATCATAATAACAATAGTGATAATATTGTCAAGTTATTTGACCTCCACAAATACTTTGGTTGAAGTATTTACTATATTTATATGTTAAAATGATCTCTCTTTAACTTGTTATTATTACAAAAGAAAAAATATTAACTCAAAAAACTAATATCTCACTTGGAATCGCGATATTATAAAATCTCACTTATTGCTATTATAAATAGACTTTTTAAAAAGGTGGAAGGAAAAAATTAGATATCAATTTAACCTAAAAATTAGAATTTTAAAAATCGTCTAAACTATCAATTTATTCGTTGACCACAACACTAAAATCACCTACAATAATAACATTAAATAAATTATAACATATAAAATAAATAAAAAACCAAATACAAATCCATCCATATTGAAAGCCAAAGAGAAAGAAGTGATATTCTATATATGTCTCGGGTGAAATCATTTAATTATGTCAAGTGGAAATTTAATGGTGATTAAAATTTTGACAGTGGCCTCATCTATTAACAAATATTGACATTATTACATTCATGTTGTTTATAAGGAAACAAGCTTCTCAATATAGTTGAATCGGTAGTATGAAGAGCCTCTTCTTTCGTCTGAGAGAGAGCAAGAGCACAATCCATGCATAGTTGAGTATCCTCCATAAACACATCTTTAGCTGCCATTGGTACCATCTTGGATTTTCCTACATAGCTCTGAAAAATTACCACCAGGCCCTGCCATGACAAATCCCCATTACAAACAAATCAAGACAAAGAAAAATAGTTGGTGCTCAGAGACCCACCTAGGGCAAACAAGATATTGTGGTCACTATGTCTATAACATGATCTCTTCAAACATCTCTCGCATTCAAATCTTCACCTGGTAGATCACCCTTCGAACATCTCCCGCATTCAACTCCTTCCTCTAGTAGATCACTCTTCCTTTTACTTGCCAACCACTTCTGCCCCTAATCTATCAAATCTGGTTCTTTGCGTGCCTTCAAAGGAAAAATTGAAGATCAGATTGAGCCCAAAGATCAGATCTCATCTTAATGGTAAAAGATGTCCCCAAAATTTCCTCACCAAACCAAGATATCAACAGGTCTTTCGCGTGCCAAGGAAACAAAAATCAAGTCAAATCTTGCATTTAGATTACATATTTAATGGTGAGAGATGCTTACAGACCTTCCCCACCAAACCAGGATACAAGATTAATCTTCATCTTCAATTGCCATTCATGAGACACTAAGATATGATAAAAAAAAACCATAAGAATACGCATCCGCAAAATATTTGTAGTGAAAATGGTGGAAAAATCATATACATATGCACAACTGCTATTTATTTCTATTTTGAATTTGGACCATCCACATGGGAGATCCACTTGAAAATGGACCTGCGGGTTCATTTTTTCCATTTACAACTTTTGGAAGAATGTAAAATTTTCACATTTTGCTCCGCACCTTTGGCTTTGAGAAATGAGCCTGACACGTGTTTTAAGGTGGGTCCCAAAGGAACCGCAGCTAAATTATACTATTTCACCTCTTTTTTGAAAAAGGGAAATATTCCAAATTTTCCCCACAACTCCGCCCTTCTGCTCCTAGTCTCTGATGTGGATCGCAGTGCAACCACGCTTCCATTTTTACTTTTGACTCCTTTCTCCAAAAAACAATAATTTTCCACTTTTCCTCCTAAGCTCCGCACCTCTGCCATTGACTAGAGAAAATTTTGACTTATCCTTTTTCGAGCCTATGGGCTATTTTGATGTTTTAATCCTTTTGATGACAAGAGGAAAATATCCAAGTTCCCCCTGATGGTCCGCTTCCCTATCTTTTAACTTGTCAAACTGCCACACATCACAATGGCAAATGTTGAGATGGTCCTTAAAATTTGAGACCTTGAATGAGTGCGGGCTCACCACATGTCCTGGCCTAGAAAAATTTGTTTGAAGGCTCAAATCTCAGTGGAAGGTTCCATGTGTCACGCTCCGAGGCAATCTCCTTTGGTTGTTGAAAAGTCCAAGCAAAATGCAAAGTGAGCGGAGGCCTATAAGTCTCATCGTGGGACTTCTTTAAAATAGAATTCAAGGGCTGGTCCCAAACATGTGTGGTCCCTCCACGTGTCTCAGTCCCCTCAAAACCTTTTGAAAAATACTAAGTATGGGAAGACCTGTCGGAAGCCTCCACGTGTCTTCATGGCGTAATTACAAAATGGTTCCCAAGAGCGGAGACCTTGAATGAGTGCAGGCTCACCACGTGTCCCTGTTCTGCCAAATTTTACCAGCTACATAAAAATTTGTCTAATTTCGGGCAAAGAAGTGAAAACCTCCATGTGTCCTCCCGGCGCAACTCCAAGGCCAAACCAAAAAGTGAATCTTGAAATGAGCGTCGTTCTTCCATGTAGACAGGTTTTTTAAGTTAAGGTGATTCAAGAAATTTTTGAAGTACCTTGCCGATTCGTGTCCAACCAAAAGAGGCCACATTTCCTGTTGATGCAAGGATGTAAATTTGACCAGGAGAAATGCCCATCAAACTGTAAAATCTAGAAAAGTGACCGTTTAAGCTTGGAGATGAAATTTTTTCCATGGACAGAGAATTTATTAATGTACAAGGATCAAATACATTCCTCCAAGCTACATCCATTAATTTTTCTTCAATTATTTAGGGCAAAAATGACAAGGACAACAAATCCCGACTGTGAAAAAGGGAAAGAACAGGACAACCTGAGTTTTTACACCCAAATACAAACCTTTTCAGATGAACAGAGAAATGAGGAAACAATTTATGATCTATACATGATCCTCGATTCGGGAAAGGATTGATTGCAACAGCAAAAATAAGGTGGAGACTTTTGAGGCACAATACGAGAAGATAAAATGTGACAGAGACCGTAACTTGATATATTTTTAATGGTAAAATGGGGCGAGAC
This sequence comes from Taxus chinensis, assembly GCA_019776745.2. Lineage (NCBI taxonomy): Eukaryota > Viridiplantae > Streptophyta > Pinopsida > Cupressales > Taxaceae > Taxus > Taxus chinensis. The sequence goes on along the minus strand of CM034147.1, from coordinate 119,666,297 downwards.
TATTTCGAGTAACAATAGGTGATACAAAACTTTGTTCATAGTGATGCCATTTTTATGTCTGTGATAAGGTTGGATGAAGAAAATTGTGGATGGAAGAATACAAAAAGTAGTAAAGGGTATAGGAGAAGAAATTCTCAATATATTCATATAGTTACTTGTTTGAAATATTAGAAGGAAAGACTTTTGAATGCAAGCATCTCTCTTCCATTTTTTGTAGATATATACAAATATTTTGACACGCACTTGTACTTCTCGAATGTAAATGCTAAGGAGATGTGTAAGTCTACTTTCAATCATACATGTGATATTACAGTGAATAATATCCCTTGGCATTCATTGTTCCCAATATCTTTTGTTTTCTTATCCAATGTCATAACTTGCAATTTATATATAAAATCAGCCACACCATTTTGAGCTTCATTTGTCAATGATTACCACGTGTTAGAAGAGGTATTGAAAAATGTATGTGGTTGTTTGGGTCCCATGTTGGGCTAGAGTATTTTTAGAAATCAATTACTATAAACAGTGACAAGTATAGGAGTTTTGATTCCAGATGGTAGACAATGTGAACACCCTTGCCGAAAGCCGCATTAACCAGCTCTCTTTGCACTCATAGGTTGGATGTTAGTATAACTTCATTTCTTTTGTACAAGCAGATTTGTCTGAAGTTGATTTTCATCAAGGTTTAGCGAGACTCCATTAGAGCTTTGTTTGGCTATGCTTATTGTAACAATAACATGCAACTCCGTGAACATATCTTTGTTTTGTATTGTAGCCATATTGTTTTTTGCATAGATGTACAAGCCTTTAAAGCTATCGCCACCTTCAAGTGACATGTGTGAGTATGTTTTTAACATGAGAATATTCCAATGCTCTATTGTTGGTTTTTTGCTTCTGATATTGTATAACAAATGTTTGAATTGCAATTGGTATGTGGTGAATCCTTGTTGACAAAACATGTTGCCAAATGTTACAATTGCGTCAAATGTTTGTCAAATTGTTGATAAGGTAATGTGATAATACATCCACGTAAGGGATGTGAGGGTGTTTTATTTCAAAATGAGGGTTATTATTGGGTCGGGTGTGTAGTATGATGCAGCTAGGAAGTGCAGTATTAAGTGTATGCAGTTGGTTTTTGGGTTGATTAATGTGCATGTTGTTTTTTACGAATGTATTGAAAATCCTTTAGTTCTGAAGTATACGTTGTTGTAGACGTTTTTTTGTGTTGTTTCTATTTACAATGTTAAGTAATTGGTTTGTCATTTATAAGAACATGTTTTTTACATAGTGAATTGTTTATAGATCGGGAGAAAGCTGTACATGAGAAAGAAAGGCAATTTACATAAAGGAAGAAAAAGAAAGGAGTTGGCATTTGTCGTCTTTTTTTTTTTTTTTTGCAAGCCGCCGCTCCATAGCCTTTACTGTCCGCACCAGTCGAGCCTAACCTGTAGGCATCATTGCACAAATGTTAAGTAAAGTGCAATGTAATTTATTCTAATTTTTTAGAAATTTGCAATCGATACCAATTTGTTTTGGAACGTTTACTTACTTGTTTGAGAGTGGAAGCAGAGCATTGGGGAGCGACAATGTGATTGAATGTGGTGGGGGGGGGGGGGGGGGGGGGTTGGGGTGGATTATGGTACGGATGTGGCGAAACGAAGATTTTGTAGTCTTGATTCCTCCTCCTTTCTTTGAAGGAGGTGTCGGGAAAGGGACATTTTGGAGTAGCGTTCGAAAGAGAAGGGGGGTGAAATGCGTAGGTCTTTTAAGGAGGGGACTCTAGAAAATGCGGTGAAAGTAAGCCCAGGTCGTTCTGAAGAACCTATATCGACAGTTGCTTTATGTAAAGTAAGCCCTTGCGATTTATGGATTGTAAGTGCCCAGGCCATTTTTAAAGGAAGTTGCCTGCGGTTGCCTCTTGAGATTGGGGGTACGGGGACATGGGTGGGGAAATGTGGATTCCAAGGAGGGCCGTTGTATTTGTCGAAGTCGATTACAACAAAAAGTGGAAGAGCAGGAGGGGATGATGATGGGGCGTAGACAATGTCGATAATAGGGCCAATGGAGCCATTCACAAGGCCAGCTTCAACCCACAAATTTGCGGTGAGCATAACCTTTTGTTGCTTACAGAGGAGAATAATTGGTTCGAGTTGTTCCTCATCATGTTCCTCTGAGTAGTTACGCCTTGTTTGTTCAGCGTTGGAGCGTGCGATTGGTGAATTGAGGGATTTTAGCATGTTGAGGTTGTGTTGGTCGACAAGGTCATTTGTTGCAAACAAATGTGGAGCTAGAAGGAAGGGTGTTATGTCGGCAACAGGTATTTGGGAGTTTGTTCGTTGGATAAGTTTTTTCCAGTCATGGAGGAGTGGGATTCCATCTCTGATATTTAGTAGTAGTTGTCGAAAGGAAGTTTGGGCGTCATTTGAACCTTGTTGCCTAAATATTGTTGTAAGTGTGATGCATGTTGTGAAACTAAACCATAGGTTTGTTCCGTAGGTGTGGCCGACGTAAAGTGGAACGTCATTGACTGGGGGTAGTTGGCCAAGGTCACCAACGAGAATGATGGATCTGTTTCCAAATGCGGTTGATTTACAGTGGGGGAAGGCTTCACGAAGACGGAAATCAATTTTTGCAAGGAGTGTTGGGCCTATGAAGCTCATTTCGTCAATGAGAATGTAGCGAACATGTTGTAGGGATTGTTGGAGAGTGGAAAGCGACATGCCTTCGAGCGGTTTTATTTCTTTTATTGGAATGCGTAATGCAGCATGTATGGTCGATGCGGAAATGTTGAATGCGGCTACTCCTGTAGGTGCGACGACCAGGAGAGGAGATGGTTGTTGCAGGCTTGTTGAGGATAATGCATTGCGGATTTTGTTTATGAGATAAGATTTACCTGTGCCTGCAGTACCTTGTATAATCATTTTTAGAGGGGGTGAAATAGTTCCTTGCTTGTAATGGTTGAGTATAGTATTGAAAGCCTGGTGTTGTTCCGGAGAGAAAAGTGTTATGCTGGATGTGGAATTTTGCATGTGGAAAGGGATTGGTGTAGTGTTTTTGGACATATCGATGAATGACGGGGCAATGTCATGTAAATGAAGCGGCACGCCATTTTGGAGCCAATTGTGATGCAAGTCAAAGTCTCGAAGGCCTAGCATGTTGAACTTGTCAAGGCACATGGAAGTATTTGGACGTAATCGGGATAAAATTTCCCATTCAGCATGTAGTGGAGTGGGACCTAAGTTTTCAGAATCTGAAGGGGATTCGTCAGAGGAAGAGGAATCATTTGATATGGATATGCGTTTGACATGCCAAGGATGATAAAAGTCTTTGAGTAATAGCCAGTTGGAAATGACTTGCTCTGATGTGGTTCCAATGTTTGCGGGGATGTTTCGAAAAGGTTTGTAGAGAAGAAGTTCACTCCAACAGAAGAGTTCAAAGGAAGGGGAATGGTCATTGGGGATGGAGTAAAATCTAGGGGAGACGCGTACAATAGCATTTGTTGATCGTTGCTTCCATTTTTCACCTGCTCGGAGCTTGTTGTGAGACCAGCTTCTTGCTGCTTCGATCAGTGTAATTGATTCCATATGGGTTGGGCGTTTCATGTATGCATCTATGAAATTGGTTGGCTCAGAGTTTGGATGATTGGTTGGAGGGATGCGACGCAAAATTTTCTTTCCGACATTCAGTGAAACAAAGGATCGGCTACAAAGAACAAGAGGCAACTTTTGCAGCATGTGACATGTTTCTTGGGCGCTTATGTCATGATCAACGACACTATCTGTAAGCATTTTTCGGAAGGCAACCTTGGCTGGTTGATGGGGATCGGCTGTTGAAGATATTCTTGAGAGCATTTGGTGGTATGATTCAGAGCGTTGCTCTGCTTTGGAAGCATATTTTGCAATATACTTAAGGACTGCATGCTTAGAGAGTACAGGCTGGCAATCAACATTGGCTCTCCAGATGGATAGCATGGCGGGGTTGTGGATATTCAATCTGTCATCATTTCTGGCAGGCATGTATTGGACTTTGTGTGTGTCATTGACTGCTAGTGTTGATTGTTGAAGTAGTTCCCAAGGTGCTTTGTACCTGCATTCCATGCCATTTTTTTTTTTCACAGGCATGTACGTTCAGAGCATTTGGTATGCCTTTGCACTCGATTTAGAATTTCTTCTAAGTCTAAAAGAGGATCAGTTGCCAATATTTCAGATGTCTTTAATAAGCATGGATCATCTTGGAGTGGACGGTGAATGTATTCTGATCTACATGAAATTGAACGGGGATTCCATGCGGAAAGAAGTTTGTCGAAGTACTCTCTAACTTGGTTGATAGCAGACGTGTCACTCCAGTCAATTGTCTCCACATTTGGTGCTTCTGGAAGCCAAAGGAACCCATGGACATGTGCAGATCCTCTATGTTGCCACTCGTACCTGGAAAGAGATGAATAAGTAAGAGGAAGGGTTATGATGCCATTCATTCGTGGAAAGAGATGAACAAATATAAGGAAGTTTTCTGGAAGAGGAAATAAACGAAGAGACATTTTTTACCTATACCAGTAGTCTGTTGCTCCTAAGTAGTTTTGCAAGACCTCTTCGCGGAATACTGTGAATCTTTGGTGTAAGTAAGCAGAAACTCGATGAGGGTTGGAGATAATGTTATGGTTCCTCCATTGTTGTGCTTCACGAGGATCTGCAGGGCTAGTGTCAGGCATTACACTATGGAGGTCCGGCCATTTGGTGTCAGCAGCACTTAAAGTGAAGAACAAAGTCGGTGTTGCTAGTTGTTCAACCATATCAGAAAGTTCGCCTCTGCTTTTCAACCAGAAAGACCTAGTTCCGCGAAGCGACGCGCCAAAACGCATGAGATTTTGTGGGAGTGCATCATTTGGATTAGCTTGAAGGCGTTGTCGCAAGTCACTTATAGATGTTGGAATGTTTTGAAGGATATCTTGTCTCATGAAGACAGAAGCTGTTGCTTGGCTACGATGCCGCATGATGAGGTTGAGCAAAAAGTACCTGAACCTGGGGTGTGCTCCGAAGCGGTTGTCAAAGTAACGGAGTAGGTGCAGTGCATATTCATGAAGTTGGACCTCCTTCATGCGAGGTTGTTTAAACATTGCTGAACCTGTGGGAAACAAGGTCGGGAAAGCCATGGAAAACAAGCCTTCTGTGTTGTATTCATTGATTGGGGAAAGGCCAATTTCAGGCCAAGGTAATGATAAGGGCGAGCCATTTGTTGAACCAATCAAGAACCGTTGAATTTCTTCCTCTTCAGTACCTGAATTAGGGAAAACTGGGACAAAGGATGATGGAAGGGATTGACTATTGGGAGATGTAAATTCTTCTAGATCAGATACAAGGGGAATTTCCTCTTGAGGGGGGGGATAATTTATTTCAATTGTTTGCAAGATGGAAGAAACATTGGTTTGTTCAATCGGTAAAGAGGACAAGGCTTCGTAGTCGATCAGAACATCTTTGTAGTAAGGGTCGTTTGCAATTTTGAACTGGAGAGCATCCCAAACACGTGATCTGCTGACATAGAAATCATACTTTGTTTGGTTATGTCCTTTTCTTTGTAAAAGCAAGATGTCCACTTCGCCTAGACGCCGCGGAAGGTATTTAACAATAGATTCAATATTTTGTGGGAAACTGATAGTGTGGCCAGTGTATTTGTATTGTCCCCCACGAACTTGGCTAACTTGTAAGATTGGATTGACTCTTGCAATAAGCATTTCCTCAACTTGTGTAAGGCATTTAAGAATTGCAGGTTGATGGCCTGGATTCATGTTGTTCGATGTAGAGAAGCGATGACCATTTTTCTCTGCGAAGCATCTATTGCATACGTATTTTTGGTCTCTCATTTTCCCGGTGATTCCTGGGTAGCTTTCCATACAGATAGAGCAAGTATTCATATTTGCAAAGGTATCTATTCTTTTACGGAAGGATTGTTGTGCTTGCTTAAAGGAAGGAAGTGTCAATGGTATTTTGGGTGTGGTAGAAGGCCAGGGAGTATATGCATAAATGTTGGTGGCTGAAGTGGAAGCGGAGGTGTAACATGGGGAAGAATGTGCATGGGAACTACAACTGCTGGGCAAATCATTTATGCACTGCAGATTGGGGCAAGGTGGGCTGGAAAAGGAGGTGGAAGCAGAAATACTTGGCAGGGTTGCTTGAATCTGTGGTTGTTGCGGATGAAGCGAGGTTTGAGGTGTGCTCAGCCAGCCTGCGAGCGTGGTATCTACGACGTTGCTGCTCAGTGATGTGCAGCCTGTTTTTCGCATAATACGCTCGTTTACGTTCCCTTGTTTGAGGAGGAGACATTTGAACGTTACAAAATTGAATGTTGGAGTTTTCTGCAAGAAATTTGATGAGCAAAAAGTAATTAGTGTCTAAGTAATTACAGAAACGTAAATATAGATGTTCATGCATGATAACGTGCAAACATTAAATTTTGGTCGAGAAGATAGTAACAAATTTAATTGTACACATGGGCAATGATAACAAACGATTGATTTTGGACAAGAGCAACATGAAATAATTTCTTTCATAACCATATAAGAGGGAGATATGACAAATATTGCAGAGGAATAAAAACTTAGTGGATGACTGTAGTTGATTTATGAAAATACTATTTGTTTTTTTGTATTGTTGGAATACATATAGTAAGGAAGTTACAATATTCTTTTTAAAAACCTGAACTTGGAAAAGGTACTATGGGAAAAAAGGAATGCAAAAAGAGCGTAGTTGTGGAGGGAGGATCTGTACATTAACAAAATGTAGAACACCCATATGGTGGAATTTGCAGTATATGTCATGTTGTCTTTGACTTAAGAATAACACATTTTAATTGGGTTGTTCCATTGTATGTTTGCTTTTTAAGAGAAAGAGTGAAGAGGAAAGCATGTCCAATGACATGATCAAAAATCTCCTGTGTGGCATCATTATCAATGCAAAGAAATTGCAAGTCTGTGGCTGAAATTCCCATTATCATTTCTGCAGTGTCATCAAAAGCAGTAACCCCTTTCAGCTCCCCTGTAGCATCTTTCAAATCCATACGCAGAGCGTACTTGTAATTACAGTTTTGAACATGAATATTGCATTTTTTGCAAAACCATTTACCACCAATTTGTTCCTGAACCTTTTTTCTGCATTGTTTGTCATTGACTGTTCTTGGGCAAGCCATGTAGAAGAAATTATCCATGTCGATGTTCGATACTTCAGCTTCAACAGTTACCCACTCATTTGTTTCGAGATTTCCCATCTCTAAAATTTGTAACAAAGTAGCATTGGCAACCATAGATTGTGGAGGCCCATCTTTGCTGGTGACAGATGGGCACGGAACATGTGAATTTGGCGATGATATCCAATCGCGGAGAGCTTGTGTTTCGGAAATCGGAGGGTTGACGTAGCATTTTGAAGCGGAAATGGTGTCAACAATTGTGCCATTGAAATCTGAAACACGGCCATATTTTATTGCCAAGATTGGAAAATCTGGAACTGAGAGTATCTCTGACAACTCTTCGCAAAGATCGTGTAAATGTTGGCCCCATAAGGTTACGGAGATACTGAAGCCGGACATATCTCGCATTAATAGTGTTCTCCTTATAGCCTCAGAATTGTCTCTGCGACGAATGGTCGAGCAAGGAGAAATGGCCATCACAACACCAATTAAGTCCACCATTGAGCGTGCAGGGATGGACGGTATATCTTTTATTTCTTTGAAGTGGAAGTGATGGAGGGGAACATCGTCTTGTAGTTCAATTGCAGGAGTGACAGTAGACGAGGGAAGCAAGAAAATTTCTAATTCGTTATTTAAATGGTTGTAAGAACGATTTGCTTTACCCACTCTGCCATTAGATATACTGTATAGTCCTGCATTTTCTATTTGTGCATAGAATTTTTTTGCAACATCATTGAAAGAAGTGATTCTTATTTCTGCGCCTTTTTTGTCCACAAAATCAAAGGCGAAGATGACGCCACTGCCCTTTGTATTTCGGTACTCTCTGAGAGTTGTTTTAGCTAGAGCCCTGCCTTCTATAGTCCATATCCTTGACGTTAAAGTCAAACCAGAAATGTCTGTGCAATTGTTTTCACTATTAGCAGTAGTGTATCTATCGCAGGCGGGTGTGTTTGGAGACAGCTGAGTGTGTGCGGGGGGCGTTGACTCGCATACTGTTTCTTTCCCTCGTAAAATATGTTCAGGGACGGGAACAGGTGTTCCTTGCCTTGGCCAGGTGGAGACAATATTGTCCATGTCAGTAATAAGAACCGTCCTATAACACAAGGAAAGAATAGTCAACATTACAAAATCAGAAAATAAGACTTTACAAAACTCAAACAATGACGTAGATGCAACTTACAGATCTTTATTATAATTTCTGCAGACATATTTTCGGAGCAGCACAATGGACCCTTCCTGCAATGTTTTGTCGAGTACATGGCCTGCAAACTTAGAGGGAAGCAGGGCAGGTTGAATATGATCTCCGTCTGACAGGTCCACTCGGTGTTGAATTGCAGAGTTGAACGATGAACGCAATGGCGACAAGTTCAGTAGTTGTAGTGTCAAGCCGGTATGGGGGGATTCTTTAATGATACTCAGCACACCTCCTTCAGTCAAGTTTATCTCCATTATGTGTAAGACTATTTTGCTTTTCGGAAATGTTGCAATCCTGTTCGAAAATTTGTTGATTTATTCTTAGTCCCTTTTTTTTATGTTGTCATATGGCTTTTTAGTTTATTTGTCTAGAGTATTTAATTTTAATTAATGGGCATATTAGTATTATTCTGTACATTTTTTTTACTTTTATCTTCACTATAGTTATGTAATGGACATTAATGGAATACATATGGAAAAGAAAAGAGAAGTTCTATTTTGTTAAATGCAAGTTTGAGCTTTCCTAGCAATTTGAAATATGGGGACTCGTTGTAATTCAGTGACAGAATGGGATGAAAACATAAACTACCTTTAATGACCTTAGAAGATGGTGCGACGTTTCATAACCTTAGAAAGTTACCTTTTTGCGAGGCGCAAGCGATTCGAGAATAAATGCAGGAGCGTTTGGGTCAATCAAAGATGTATTATGCAAGCACTGCAACCAACAAATGCAATTAACATAAGTCGTTAATGTTGTTTCTTTAGGCTTTGCAAAGTTTGAGTTACATTATATGTATTGAGCCAGGGAACAATGTGGACGATATAGCGCACAGGTCAATGTAGTTATAAATGCTCAAAAAATTTAAATCACCTCAATCCAGGACAATGCCGCAATAGATCCACTTCAATTACTTTTGTGGCAGCTGCTGTCGTCAATGAAACAACGTACGCAACAATTGTTTCTGCGAGCAAAACTTGCTAAATATTAGACGAATTATTTGTGCCTTGAACTTTAAAAATGCAGAAATAAAACATTCAGGATTCCTTTTATAAATTAAAACAAAATTAGCTATACGTATACAAATCTAGCATGGCACAAGGAAAAAACATGCATCGTAAGCAAGAAGCCGAGGTTTTGCAATAAACTTTAACTTGTAATAACCAAAATGGAATTTATCTAGTAGTATAAGACATAGAATCTCAGAGAACATAAAGAACAGAGTACGAATTGAAAAATTGAATTGATGAGTATGATTTAGAACGCAAATGACTGATAGCAATTGCATCCGAAGGGTTTTAAAGAAGAATGTCAAATAACCTTTAATGGAAATAAAAATGGAGTTGATATTTTCAATTTGTACAAAAAATGCTATAGCAAATTTTCTGATTAGTTTTCAGAAACCAAGAAGAAAAACCAAAATGGAATTTGCTCTAGTAGTATTTAGGTCTTCTCTTCTTCCATTGAGTCTTCACAGATTTTTACTATTTCTAGCAGCGTTGTTCGAAGAATAAAATTGCAGTAGCGAAGTGATCATTATACCAGGTGGAGCGACCCTTTTGTAGTTGATTTATGATGTGGTCGCCATTGCGGGGTATTTATTGCATCAGTGTAATCTGATCTTTCTATGGTCATATATACTATCTTAAGGAGTGTTTTGGGGTTCTTAAAATCTGCTTATCATAACTGAGTTGAAAGTTAAATAGTATTGATCTTGTTGCATGGATTTTCCTAGTCACTCCTGGTCGCTTTTCTTTTTAAAAAAAAGCGATTTGCAATAATAATTATCTGTGATATCTTTATTGAGGTGCCTCTTGTTGGGGGAAATACCTAAAATCCACCTAAGGTAAAGATTGTTCCATTTGGGGACATTACACATAGACTCCTCCTTTGGCGTTTACATCGCATGTTCTTTTTTATGGTTCCTTGGACTTTCATTTGTGGATCTGTCACTGCTAAAACTATACTATTTTAAAATTATTTCTCATACATAAGAAATAATTATACCATACCCGAGAAGGAAATTTTACACAGTTCAAGGATCAAGCTCCAAAGCATTGCAGAAAAGCATGTTTATGAAGTTTAATTTTTTCTCCAAAATGATTGGTGCCTCATGGAAAGAAAACAACCAAAACTACAAGGAAATTGTCAGCCCTCTTCTTCAAAGACCTCTGAAATTTAATGGGCTAAAAACGTGGAACTTCTAATTTTCAAATAAAGATTCAAATTTTTTGTGTAACTCGTTGAAAAAATCAACATGGTCCATCTGCAACAGGGTAATACATGGGATGACGGGACCATTCTCTAAGGGAAGTGTGCCATGTCACTTCGGTGCACTTTTTCCCCTGTTGCAGTAAGGACGCGATATGGGGGACATGCTCACATACAAACATTGCTTATAAAGAATCGCTTTAAATCAACACGCGTTCACATGAACGTCCTTCTCTTGTCACTGGCAAAACAGATTTACTTTTAACTCTAATTTGAAACATGCTTCGGTAAACACTCATCCGTCATTGAATATGCTGCATTGTAACGAGTCAATTATGCCAATTGGAAATAGCTAGTAATTTAAATCATTGCTAGATGTCTAGATATCCACATTAGGCCCTTCTGTAGCTAATGCCATTAGGGCAACAGATTTTGAACGTTTTTTTACAGATTAGGACACTGCGAGTGGTCTTAGCTTCACAAATATCAAGCTGCATGCCAGGCCTTGGAACTGCCCAAACAAATGTGAAGTTAGACTCAAAATCAAGGCTAGTCAATCACCCTTAAATCGTGTCTAACAGAATTATGTTTGTCCCATATTAGAAACTCATAGAACACATTTCACAGTGGGACAAATGATAAATCCAACTGTCTAGAGTTTTGGCCTGCAAGGGACATAATATGACAACTGAAATCATTGCATCCATATCAGTCTGTATTATTATATTACAGTGGTGACTTCTAATTATTGCTAAAAAGAGTAAAAGCTTGTTAGAAATTAGAATGATATCAGAATCAAAAGATAACCCTTTTCATATTTCTGGATCCTCATAATGATACGTTTATGATTTCTTCAGGGTATAACTGGCTGACCCTAAAACCTTAATAGGAGGCCAAGCTTGGCAGGAGCGTTTGATGGGACTGAATTTTTCTTTAATTTACGCTGCTGTCCTTATCTGCTACCACACCACTGCTATCATATATTTATTGCTTTGTAATCTCCCTATTACTATCGTATAATGGGTTGCAATGTGTTATATTTATAATATTTTGTTGAAGGCTATGATATGGCAAATATTAGAGGACAGAGTATCTCCCAAACATATTCACCAAAGAATCTGATGATTAATAAAACTTATTCTCTGCGCTTATGTAGGTCTAAGCAACACTGAAACAGTCTAGTAGATAAGAATGAACTTATTAAGAAAACATATAAGTTATCTTATGGGGCAGCCGAGCAAAAGTAAATGTCGATACTTGATAGTATAGGATTTTATATTGTTGACAGCAGTAATTTAAGAGTAACTCTATAAGTTCTGTAGATATTTTGACAACAAGAGTATACTGCAATGCATAAATACCCATTTCAGCATGCAAGCTATCCGAGAGATTGTAATTGTCTTTTTTTTGGCAGTATGAGAGGGAAAATTAGTAATTTTTATCAGAACAGATGATAACATCCAAGTTTATATTTCATTTTTGGAAAGCGGTATTCTTGTGTTAAGATAAAAACAACATGAATTCTTGGTGTCTAAATCGCGAGCACATGAAAGAGAGTCTCAGATATCAATTTATACTTAACACACCAATAGACTAGCGCTGTAAACATCACAGTTGTGTGAAAGTTGCTTCACCTGTAGCAAATTATTTAAAATAACTACTTCGGAGTTGTTAAACTGACACCTATGTAAGAGGAAGAAAAATAAGGGATGAGGTGAAGTTCCTATAGGGAATCAAAGAAATGAAGCAATATTTTAGAGATGCACCTAGGAGCAGAAACAAAACAAAGTCAGAGAGAAGCACCTGAAATGGGTGAGAGAAATTGAAGTAGTTAGTTGAAGAGGAAACATAAATATTGGCAGAAAAGGGAAGATGATTGTGTTGTGAAAGGAAAGAAGGAAACAATGTTGAAGAGAATGATATTTGAGATGAAGTTGTAGAGACTCAGGGCATCTTGCAGGGTCCATAAGGATATGAGAGGGAAAAAAGAGCAGCAGGCACCATGCTAGGAAGGAAAAGAGCACTGGTAGTTATAACTTATAAAGAGATGAAAAATGAATGCAACAGGAAAGTGCATGCAACTATGTTGTTAGAGTATGAAAAAGATGTTAGTTCATGTAGCTTGTCTGAGGTAAAAGAAGATATTCATTTGGAGCAAAAGGCAATGCTATGGTAATTCAGTATATACAAGTTTGGAATGAAAATGCCTAGCTGAATATCAATGCTTAGAGATGACATGGGTATCCATATGACTGAATCAAGAAACAAATAACTGATTCAATTTTGACTTTGAACTTTTTTTGCAACCACCATATCAAAATGAAAAATTGCAAATTATATAAATGTTTTAACTATACGTATATAGATAATGAGTCCATTGTTAAAGCATAAGAATTCCTAAAATCAACAGTTACAGATGCAAATTAGCACCCCACAAAAATAGCATTTACAATGCAAAACATAAGCTTTAATTTCTGTACAAAAATAGTCCAGCTTGCCAAAAAACTAACCAACAGTAATTAGAGTATGATATTTATATAAAGTAATTTCGAAGCACAAAAATAGCATTTACAACGCAAAACATAAGCTTTGATTACAGCATGATATATATATCAAGTATTTTCAAAGTCAAAAAGGAATGTGCCCAATGCGTAACATCATTTTTTTTTTCTGAAAAGCTTTCTGCTGCACATAGGGGATTTTCTTGGCACGGTCATCTTTTTTAAATGTTGTTTTCCCCTTCTTAACAAAGACACCCATCTTCTTCAATTTGTAGGGGGGCTCATACTTCTCTGCATCAGCAGCTGTGTCGTACGCAAGCCCAAAGCCTTTCGATAATGAATCCACCGTCCGAAATTTTGAAAGATAGATGACAGATTCCACCGGTAAGTGAAGGCGTGCCTTCACAATTTCTGCAATCTGTGGTTTTTCAGGGCGCAATTGTTTAGGATGGAACACATTGACTACAAACTGAGTTCTTTTAAATTCTTCATGCCTTCGTAGTTGTGGTGTTGTGACAGTAATACCAACAGGGGGGATGCAAATTTGACTTCGTGTTTTCATTAGTGCAATCTAAGAGGAAACAAGAAAACGTTAGGTACCGTAATGGCAAGCAAAGGAGGTTAAAAATACTGAAGACAGGCAGCTTAAATAGCCCTACCAAAGCGCAGTCTAACACCCTACATGGGGCGTATTGAAGTGGCCTCCCAGAGAAATAGAATCTCTCAGCACACTTCAATTCCTGACTTTGGCAGGGCACATGCCCCTACATGTCCATCTAGATTTAACAAAACCACAAGGCATGGTGCTGTATATAATCTTTACAAAATTCATACTATTCTTGACAGAATAAAAAAGAATTCAAGCAAAAACAATATAGAACATACTTTTTCCAGCAAGTATAAAATTTGAAAACATTATTCCAAGGATTTTAAAAAAATAGGAATATCTAAAAATTAATTAATCTAAACAATTTGAAAAGAGAAAAAAATTCCGTTTTCTGTATTTGGTTTAGGATACACTCTTTCTTTCACTAGGTAAAATTTATCTATACTTCAAGCGAATATAAATACAAATGTCAGTCATTGTAGTAAATACTTATCTAAACTTAAAAAACTCACAAGCCAAAAACATCGTACATTTACACAGACAAAGAATAAACACAGAACAAACATATTTAACAGCAGTAGCCTTAAAAATTAATGGATGTTTCGGCTATGTTCATACGGATGTTTCGCCTATGTTCATCTCTGTGTATCCTGCAAGTGGGTTTTCCCTATCCATTTGTACATCAAATCTAGAAAGGTTCAGGTACTCAAAGACGAAAATTCTAAGAAGCTGCTTAAAGCATCAATTTCCCAACTTCACAGCTGTACAAAACTCAGTTTAATCTAGCCAAACATACAGGCTTAACCCTGACAGATTCCAATGCCAGAATTAAAACTTGTTTATTCACTATTCACTTAATTCAGTAACCTGCCATTGGAAAATAACCTTTTATTTTATTCCAATATTCTGGATAAATGTGTGTATTTTTTTATTCACCAGAAATATCTAATACAATCAACGGGGAAATCTCAAATATTTAATTATTCCGTTTTGTTAAGGTAATTGGGAGGCAGCCCTAAAGCTTGGAAAAAATCGTCATTCTACTCTCCTTTGCTTGGAAATAGTGAATGAAAATTACCCTTAAGACACAAATAGCTAATCACATTTTCTCTGAGAGTAATCACACGAAGCTCACAGAGTAAAAATTGACAGCCATAGAAATAAATTAACAATCTTTTAAACAAGTAAATACATTTTGACGAGTCCAACAGACGAAGAATAAACATTCGTACATTTACACAGACAAAAAATAAACACAGAACAAACATATTTAACAGCGGCAGCCTTAAAAATTAATGGATGTTTCGCCTATGTTCATACGGATGTTTCGCCTATGTTCATCTCTGTGTACCCTGCAAGCGGGGTTTCCCTATCCATTTGTACATCAAATCTAGAAAGGCTGACGACAATTAAAAAAGCTTGCCAGGAAAAGTGTGAAATGCATGATTACAGTTTATTGTTTACTGTTGCTTACAATATTGACACAAAGAAAGTTGAGGTTTCCTATGCTCGTTCAGAAGCTTTAAATGACAGCAGGAGTGAAAGTAGATTGCTCCAAGCTTTCCTCTACGCGTTTAGAAAATGAGATTCAATTAAATTAAATGTGGACACACAGATTAGTGGAGATCGTACAACCATATTTACAGAAATGGTGACAGCAGTAGGAGGGGCCATCGTGATTCGTGGCCCACAGATTTCAGCTACAGGGAAATGGTACAGCGTTATGAAAAGCATGACAAGCATGTGGAGAAAGTAGGTTTGGGGGAAAAAGAGTGTTATACCTAAAGAATTCAACCCTTCAAAACGTGCACATACATCCATATAAGTATCCAGTTTTAGTATTGCTTTTGTCTACTCTGCATCTAAGCACCTGTGCTATGCACACTGCAATATGTGCAGCACCATTCTTGCAATAGATGTTGGCCACCACTTTGTTTTTTCCTGCTCTTTAGAGATTACTGTCTTGCTTATCTTTTACTCTAACTAGTTATTGTAATGTTGAACCATTCTTACAATGTTAATGCATACAATAACTAATTGAAATACAAGATAAAGCCATAGCTAGAACAAAGCAACAGCCATTGCCTGCTCAAAGAACAATGCTACAAACATTGCTTATAAAGAATCAAGTTTAAATCAACACTCGTTCACATGAACGTCCTTCTCTTGTCACTGGCAAAACAGATTTACTTTTAACTCTAATTTGAAACATGCTTCGGCAAACACTCATCCGTCATTGAAGTAGAAGTGATATGTTTGCAGATCATCTATACCAGCATTGTCAATACTCCAAAAAGCTCCTATCCACAGGTCATAAATATTAGACTAAATGTATGGATTCAATATGCTACATAATAGCATGTTAATTATGCCAATTGGAAAAAACAAATAATTTGAATCTGTGGTAGATCCAGATATGTGTGTTAAACCCTCTTGTAACTAATGCCATGCAAAAATAAAACAAGCTTAGAAATATAGAAGACCTATATCTAATTGACTACATTTTGCTTAAAAATATGTGTCATATTTCTACAGTTTTGCCTTGTAAATCTATAACTGACTATTACCAAAGTCTCCTTACGGATACTATTTTCAGAGACAGATTATGACAACAGAATTTGAAGGTTTTTTACAATGTATGTTGTATCATTCCTATATGTAAGCGAATGGCTAACTTCACTCAAGCCACCTGAAATAGTCCAAAAAACTCATATCTACAGGTCATAATTGTTATACTAAATGTCTGTACTGAATATGCTGCATTGTAACAAGTCAATTATGCCAATTGAAAATAGCTAGTAATTTAAATCATTGCTAGATGTCTAGATATCCACATTAGGCCCTTCTGTAGCTAATGCCATGCTACAATAAAACTAACTTAGAAATATGGAAGACCTATATCTAATTGATTACATTTTGCTTAACAAAATGTGTCATAATAATTTCTCCAGTCTTGACTTGTAAACATATACCTGACTATTACCATAACCTCCTTAAAGATACTATTTTCTGAGACAGATCAGGGCAACAGATTTTGAACGTTTTTTTTACAGATTAGGACACTGCGAGTGGTCTTAGCTTCACAAATATCAAGCTGCATGCCAGGCCTTGGAACTGCCCAAACAAATGTGAAGTTAGACTCAAAATCAAGGCTAGTCAATCACCCTTAAATCATGTCTAACAGAATTATGTTTGTCCCATATTAGAAACTCATAGAACACATTTCACAGCGGGACAAATCCTTAGCCCCCCAAACTTCTTCCTTAATCGTTCTTTCACTGTACACTACAGTCTTCCTAAGGGACTGTCACCAATTACAAGAGTTTAACAGCCTTTCAAGAAATAACACTTATCAAATCTTCCTCCTATTATCTTGTGAATTTGGAGGCCTGCTTCACTATAGAATCTCAGTAATCAACAATTCACTATAAACCCTGACTCCAAATCATAACAGATTGAATGTATGTTTGTGGTAGAATTAGTGTGTAAAGTTGCTGGAATGAAAACATAAACAAAACAGCAGAAAACAAATGAACACAACAATATCAGATTATTAAGCACTGTATTTGGGCTTTAGGAACGACCTAGTGCATGACTCTACAGAGAGACTGCTTCTGACATATGAAAATTATTCCAACTATAACTATGTATTCTTTTAGCAGCGACAGCTACAGCAAAAATTTAAGGTAAGACATCATATTGACTGTGAATTTGGAGGCCTGCTTCACTGTAGAATCTCAGTAATCAACAATTCACTATAAACCCTAGGACGGTTGCCCTCAAGCCTGAGTAATCAATTTTTGTTATAAAAAACATTCCACAAGAAGCTCAGAAGCAAATTACTGCTTTAAAGTTAATTTTATATAGCTATATGTGTTCTACTATAACAGCATGATGCTTAATGGTTAACCATTAATAGATCTCGACATCAGCAGCTCACAATCCAAACAAGTGAAAACCTTAAACAAGTCTTGTGCAAAGCTTTTTAGGGGTTTACAAATCGTCAAATAACAATGCCGTCTTCCAAAAAAAGTAACATTAGCCAATGAACCAAACGTATGGTGGAGGAAGCAAGCACAACCACCTACATCCTAACATAAAAAATACCCACACAGAGGAATTGCATTCTAAGAAATGCCCGAATCAAACTAAAAAAAAAGCGATGAGTAAACACAATAAGCCAAAACCCTACATGAATTGGAGATGACACCCAAATTTCTGTGCAAAAGTAAACACAAAAAGCCAAAACCCTACACGAATTGGAGATGACACCCAAATTTCTGTGCAAAAATAGGTCACCATAGGGAACATTAATGTTTTTTCACCAAATGTGGCCAATATGCGGCAAACCAGACCAAAGAGATTTCATACCTTCGAATACCTTCCTGAGAATATGCCCCCCCACAAAAATCACCTGCACAACACAACATACATTGTTTAAGCAAGAACCCACCTATGGGAAAGACCTCGAAATCAAGTTAAAGGCGAAACACAACTTTGACTGGTTGTTAGTGAAAAGAAACAACTGAGACAACTTACCAGAAGACTGCAAGACGAATCTAAACCAACATGAAAAGATACCCTCAGGAATCCAAACAACAGGCATTTATAGGCACCCAAACCTTCTCCACATGCAAACCCCCTCTCATATTTCTGCCACGCACAACAGAATCCTTCCATTTCCAAAGAAGAGGCGCTTATTCCAGAGCTATTCCGGCCCTAACTACGAAATGCAATGATAAACAACCGTCAAAGCAGAGCAGGCATTAACGACCCTTGCAACCAGAAATCCAGCGCTTCCTCCACGCGGGCTTCCTCCACACGAACGAAATCTAGGGAGATCTAGGGCTTCCTCCACCATTGGATTTCAACGACCCCGAAAGTGAGCCGTCCGATGCCCAAAACCTGTCAGCAAAAACAGGTCGCAGCCCATAACAAGAACGCCTCACGGCGTAATAATCGTTTAATTATGTGAAGTGGAAATTTAATGGCGATTAAAATTTTGACAGTGGCCTCATCTATTAACAAATATTGACATTCTTACATTCGTGTTGTTTATAAGGAAACAAGCTTCTCAATACAGTTGAATCGGTAGTAAGAAGAGCCTCTTGTTTCATCTGAGAGAGAGCAAGAGCACAATCCATGCATAGTTGATCAGCCTCTGGAAACACTTCTTCAGCCGCCATTGGTACCATCTTGGCTTTTCCTACATAGCTCTGAAAATTTACCACCAGGCCCTGCCATGACAAATTCCCATTACAAACAGATCAAGATAAAAACAAAAACAGTTGGTGCTCAGAGACCCACCTGGGACAAACAAGAGTACTGTCGTCACTATTTCTAAAACATGATTTCCCATGAATTGAACTTGATCCATTGGGCTTAATACGTTTAAAAATACCAGTGTGGTGTTGGAGAGCATTCTTAGTGTGAGCTCTGCAGGTTGCTGCAACCCAGTGGGAAGGGTGTATCTAGTCGACACGTTCGAATTTGCAATGACGTGGCTGGTGGATTCTTCGTTTTAGTCAAATAGATACAATCAAATGTTCTTACTAAACATTCGTTGTCGTCAATCATCGACATTATCTGTTCCTGCAAGCCCTTGTTCCGCTTGTACTTAGTTTCAGAGTAAATTAGATGCATTAGATTTTTAGTGGTTAAAAAGGACTAATGTCTTTATTATTATAGCAGAGATTTATTGAAGTTCGAATTTTTACAAGCTAATATAGAGAGGCATCTCTATATTATGATGTAGGCCTACAAATTGACAGGCTGTAAGCCGGTTTTTGTGATTTTAACCGTATATTATAGGTGAAAATATTTAGAAATCATAGACAATGACGGGTTGAAAATTTTAAAAACTGCAAGTTTTTAAAGTAATTTAAATAAAAATATTATATATATATATATATATATGATACAGATTTTCCAAATATCTATAAATTATTTTGGAATTTACAGCAACCAAAAAAATCTAAACCGGCAGCAAATTTTGATTTGATAGGCATAGATAATTTGAAATTCCATACCTGATTATGAGAAAGAAATAAGTAATAGTTGAGAATCTATGGTTGCAAATTGCAACTAATAAACTTAAAGAAGGGTATGCTACAACTGTACAGAAATATGAAATTGCAATGGGCCAAGTTTGAGCTAGAGATGATATTTGATGCCTGTCTGGGACGTTTTTTCCTGTTTTAACTATATTTTACACTTTGTAAAATAGTCATCCCATCCCTCTTTGACAAGAAATAATTTGATAGAACTGTCATTATCACTATGAGCACATTCAAAATAAATATAAGTGTAACATTACATAGATATTTAAATAACATATTTGACTGAAAATGTTATTGAGAATATCATCCCCAAAACTTGTTCGACACATGTAAATACAACTTAAAAAATAATGTATTTTTTAAATAAAGAAAAGTTATTTAACAGAGATGGACGGATTGTTTCAAATCAATTAACGTCATAGATTTTGGTTTGACGGGTGAGATCAGCTGTCGAATCACATCCCTGGTTTGACCTTTTAAAAAATAAAGTTTTTGGCTCTTCCATGAAACACAAAGGATAGAAAAAGTTATTAAAATTCAAGCGATGCGTGAGGGGAGTAACTCCACTTTGAAAATAGAAAAGCCAAAATCCCTCACAATACCTTCCACATATGAAAATGAGACAAGTGAGCCAAATAATGATAAGTGTAGTTCAAGGTTTTAATTTGTCAGACGTTAAAAAAAAATGTTTTATAGCTATTAAATATTTATATATTTTTTAATTCATTCTCTCTTTCAATTTGTATATTTGCTAGCAATTGTAATTAAAGGTGTAATCATTACTTGGATAGAAATGTAAATAGAATGGAAGATGTAAAAAGGACTAAAAGTCCAATCGAAGGATAAGATATTAATATGGAATAAAGTCAGTATTCCTTGTGAAATCTAATGCGATCTGGAATTTCATGCAAAACTTTAGTATCACCGTTGGACATAAAACACAAGGGATATACAAATGTACTCGAAGTATCATACTGTGAAAATTGCAATAAATGTTAAATGTTGCATTTCATTATTTCAAATCTAATTATTTCTTTTGTATTGTAACGCCTTAGGATTTGCATATTTTTTATATGCCATGTCATTTTAAGTGGAAATTGCATCTAACAACCATGGGTTACGGACAAAATCTGCACATATTGTGGATTGTTTGTATCTCATGTTGACCCAATGTGGTTGACGAAATCGACAAGGACGAACATTGAAAAAATATGATGGTTTTGTATAAGCTTGTCCATAAATAATATCAATGACCTTCTAAAGTAGTGTCATTCAACATGCTTACATAAAATCCATATATTAGCTTATAAGCATAACCTATTTTCAAAAAAAAAAAAAAGAACTTTGGCCTCCAAGTTAATCATCATTTGGTTCACTAAATCTTTTGCCTAATATTCAATCTACATTCCCGTAAAAAAGCTAGGATAGGTCATGGTTAAAGAAGAAAGCATAAAACCAATTTTCGAAAACAAATATATTGATATTGTTTCATTGACATTGTGGCATTAAATGTAGATTGAATATAAAGTAACAATTACAATGCCAACTCCATCATCATCCACCATCAATGTCAATTTCCATCTCATGCACAAAAACCCCAAGAAACTCTTATATATGTCTTCAAATATTTTGGGATTGCATTTTAAAGAAATCCTTTCGAGAGGGTAAGAAAATTCAGTCTCACATCACTAAGAGGGAATAAATTTCACAAAATACAATTATATGTATGTACGACAAGTGCATAATTTTAATAGTTGTACAGAAATATTGTTGGACCAAAAGATTGAACAAGAAAATTTCACATAGAATATCCTTATTCAATCCAATAGAGGATAAACGTCAACCATGTTATAATTTTGAATTCCCTCGTAGACATGTAAGTAAAATGTTAAATATTTATGGTCATATGAACTATTCGATACAATGTTAATTAATCCAATATGCATTGAAAATAATTTGATAGATAAATAGGTTCTTTCAATATAAGAGTATTTAAGTATAGACGATGTAGGATGAAATTATCTCTTGTATGGAAACATGATATAAAAAATATAATAATACAAAATTCACAAGACAATCCATGATAATAATTTTCTATACATTTATTGTGTGTGAGTTTCTGGTCCTAAATCAAGCATATAGTAACTATCCCTACCTTTGAGCCGAAATGAAATGATGGAATGTTTTCAAGGCTTTTTACTGAGAAAATTGGTCAGGAGAAAAATTTGTGGATTTCTTGCCAACACTCTAGGAATCTAAGTCCCTCTACTTAAACGATGCAGCTTCCCTATATGCATACATGAGTAAGGTGATTTTTAGACAGGTTTGCCTTGCATCCTGGGATCGAATTGGGGATTTTTTTGACAATCGGATCCACCATGTGTTGCACATAGGACGAAAGAGTTCACACTTTTTTTTTAGCTCATCAATCTTCTTCTTATATTCTTTATTCCTTGCCACCAAGAAAGAAGAAGATGTAATGCCCGTTCATCGTCGCTCCCTTGTTTCTGCAACAACCATGCTTCTAGGAGTTGAATGCCGTTGTGTTTCCTTTGAAACGTCTGTGTCTTCGCCTTGTCGAGCTTGCCTTTTGATCGCTAGTAATATGATTAATAATTTTATGTTTTTAATAAAAGTCATGCAAAAAAAATAATGATAAAAATAATATTTTGAATTATTTTGTCGATTGGCGAATATTTATGTTAGTGTCATTTTCTTTTAGCAGTATAGTTATTGTTACTTGCAAGCTTTTCAACCATAGTATTGATCTCTCTTGTGCCCGACCCCTCGATCAAATTATTTTGTTTTGTCACTATCGTGTTAGTTCCTAAACGATTATTCGAACCCCGTTTAGGTGTCACGACGTCTTAAAGCGTAATAAGAATAGATAATAAATGAATCAGTATCAATTATACTTTAATTGTGTAAATAAACAATAAAATTTTATGTGGAGTAAATTAAGCCTTTTCAGGCCATGTTAATCTTTTTTTCATCCACCGACTTGTAAGATTGTTTGGTCTTTTTCTTCTCGACTACTTGGCGTGGAGATATGAATATCTATTTTTATATATATATAAAGACATAAGAATCTGCATAACAAATTGCTTTATTTAAATTTACTAAGCCCTTCCGGCATCCACGCATACCTTATTTCATAATATGGAAGTGTGTGCCTTCACCCACCGACTGCCTTTATGGTTCTTACTCCTTATGGTTGGCGTGGGGTTGAAGGCTTCCTTTTTTTTATTTGTTTCCTGGCAAGTGGGGGGTGCGTGGAAGAGTGTATGGCCTCCTGCCATATTCTGTTTGTTTTTCTTTTGGTGCCTTGTTTGGCATTACGGTTGTTGGGAGTTAATGAAACTGTGTTTATTACCCACCCACCGTGCACTTTCCTCCATGCTGGCCGCTTGCATTTCAAAATGGGATTTTATTACTAAATCTTCTATGATTTTGTCTTCTTACCTGCTCTTGCCGTATTTCTGGCCGCGTGAGGTTGGAGGGTGAGTCTTTTATTGGGGTTTGTGTTGGGCATTGAAGCTCAGAAGTTAGTTCTGTTCGCAGTGTTGGATAGCAACAAGATACCTCCTTCTTCTTCTGGTCGCTCCTTCAATGCAGGAGCCTGGAGTGGCGTTTTTCATGTGTATAGCAAAGGATAAGGGGGGGGGGGCATTTAGAAACGTGGAGGAAGGTTTTTCTGAGCGTGGAGGACTGTTGGGTGCCTTCCCTGCTGGCCGCGTGGGTTTGGTATGGTGGTTATAGATGAAGCTACAAGATGTTGCAGTAGGCATGTTACCTCCACGTTCATTGGGTGTTGTATGGTGTGTTCTTGTTGGGGATCCACAGCAACTGCCTGCAACAATAATTAGCTAGGCAGCAGGCATGTTGCAGTAGTAGAAGCCTTTGAGCACTCCAACAAGTAGGTGGTCCAACCTTGTTGTTATCCGTTCAGTTTTGACTGCATGCTCAAAGTCGAGATTCTCCTTCAAGATATTTTGTATCAAAATCAATTAAGTGACAACAAGAGTGAGGCAGGCACTCATGGCGAGGGGTGAAAGGAGAGAGAGGGTGCAGGAAGGAGATCGATGAAGGATAGAGGAATTAAAAAGAAATTCGGATGTAGTTGGTTTAAAGGCAATAAAATGGTGCATGCTTTTGTGTAAGTGGCAGATCACACCGCGGGCACAGGAGATCTTTGCAATGTTGGAGAAAATGTCTTGGGAGATGAAGGTAGCAGGATATTCTTCAGATCCAGAGCATGCACTGAGTTCGTGTCCTTCAAAATCGATTAAGTGACAGTAGGAGTATTACCAGCAGACCTAATGAAATTTATTTATAAGATTCTCTATTGCCTCTTACTTGTCTTTCGACGTAACCCATGGAAGAGAACCTCATAGAGGCCGACCTGTTTCATGTCAGATTATTCATGAAGCACGTTTTACCTTGCAATTTTATGAGCTGTTTCAACGAGTCACTGATTTGGCAGGCATAAAGGTTTCTGTTGGAATTATCACACCTTACAAGCTACAGCTGAAGTGTTTGCACCGAGAGTTTGACGCTGTCCTCAAATCTGATGAAGGAAAAGGTTTAATTACCATTGCGGTAGATGCCTCTCAGAGCCAGGAGTGATGTTGAATCACGAGGAACAGGCATGAGCTACTTTTTTCCCTTTTTCCCAGCTATTTCCTTTTATAATTAAATGCATGATTATTGCTTGTTCTCCCGGTAATTGTGTCCTGTTTTGGTTTGAGATAAGCTCTGTGTGAGATTTTTATCATTTGAAATGCTGTGTGGCTTTTGCACTCCTTCCCCGCCAAGAGTGTATTTTCTTGCTTTTGCTAGATGTGCGAGGGGTCTTGTTAGATACGTCTGTGTTATTCCTATAGGAGCAATTTTCTTCCTTTTGCGACCTGGTTTTGGACCTTCCTCAGCATGACAATGAGGAGTTGTTTGTTTAAGTGATGTCCTCTTTAGGAAACAAAAAAATTGTGATTTGCTTTTTACCTCCATTATGTATCCCTATGGTTATAGAGGAGAACGGGTGATAAACGAATAAAACTATTTACCTCTGGAGAAGAAGTGTATTTATTGCCCTTTTGTTGTTATCACGGTCTAATATTAATTTGTAATTGGAAATGATACTAGAGTGACCCTTGCTCATCCTTTTCTTTTTAGCAATCTAGTTTGGTATAATCTCATCCCAATTTCATCCCTGGGAGGTCGACTACAAGGTTGGAACAAGGTAAATTTCTATTTCCTTTTTGAAGCTTTAACGAACTGTGCATTATGCTTGTCGGATGTGACTGGCTATGACTAGATGGTGGGTTTGCGACGCCGTCTTATGCAAACATGTTTTGGCCAAATCTAACTTACTTACCTAGCTTATGACGACCTTAAAAATTTTAGTACCCTGGCCAAGGGATATCCTCGTCAGTCCTACATTTGTATTACCTCCCTAACTGGTCTTATGAAAGGTCCATCAGCTTCTTTGAGATGGAAAATTTGAGGGTTTGTTATAAGGAAAACCTTACTCAAACCTTTGGAGAAAATACTTAAAGTATTCAAGGGACTCTCGTTTTGTACATGGGATACCCTATGCGCCCGACATAACTGTGTAAGTTACTTAAATCTTTTTATTATTATAAGAAAAGCCTTTCCTTGTCAGACGCCCCCACGGTAGTGAGTGCAGGAACAATGTTCTACCCCTTCCGAGCAACAAACAATGAAGTGTATGTCGGATGTGGTGAACATGGAATTAAGTCTGAGGCTTGAGATGCTTTCGGGGGCCCGTGAAAAGTAAATTACATTTACCCCCCCCAAGCAACAAAGTTTTATGAGACCCTTCTTCGTCATATCAGTAAGTAAGTTAGTAGTGTATAACATTGAAATATTTTATTATGTTGGGAATGAAGGGGTTTTCGTTGAGGGATGTGCAGAGTTGGCACTTGCGGCTTAAGAGAGCTTTCAAAGTTTCAACTTATCATTCGTGGACGTTGTTAATCTTGAATATATAATTAAACATTGGGTATAGCAATCAAAAACGTCAGCTACATTTTTTTAAGGTGTACGCAAGTGCAATGCATTCCTTTTTACATGATCTTTGAATTGGGTCCTTGAGTGGCCATAACCCCCCCCCCCCCCCCCCCTCATAGGCTGTATGAGTTTTAGTGGACTTGTGTGGCATTCTTGCTCTGAGTAGGGATGTTCGGAATAATAAATCTTATTACCTTTTTTTTTTACATTATTAGGGGAATTTACTATTTCTATATCGGGTGGTTGTAGTACGATTCCTTTATTCTGTTTTGTGAATGTGCATGCTGCTATCGCTATCTTACTTAAGGAAAATAAAAAGGTGTATATTGTGGGAAATTTGTTATAATTTAGAATGTAGGGTGTAAGGGTAACCTTGGATAGAAAATGCACAATTTTGGCTTTCATATGTTCTGCAGTGTGCCTTTTGTTAACTAGATATCTATTTTGTTTACCTTCATACAAATTACTTTTGCTTATGCCTTGGAATGGAAATCATGCACTAGTCATTCAATTAATTTTGATGAAATATCTAAGAAAAGGGAATGCATGCTCATGCCAGTTCTTTTGAACTGACAAAAGCTAACATGTTTTTGCAGGTTGTCTTTCTGAGCTCAAGTATGAAAGAAGTGGCTGTTGTAGTTGTATAGATGATATCCACTTTGGTGCTTGTACGTTGACTTTTATGGTAAAACTATTGGTAACAACTAGTGGAAAGATTTTAGAAGAAGGGTCAGTGCCTTAGTAAATGTATTGTAGAGTATTGTTGTTGTAACTATCAAACTTTGCTCTTGAGTTAAAATGTTGAGTTGTAAATCCTTCTAAGACATAGTAGTAATGAGTTAGTAAGTACTATAAAGTGAACTGGATAGTCCTTATAAAAGTTAAACGAAAATTTATGTATATGAACATATTAATGTAGATGTGATCCACTTGAAACCTTTGAGACCTGGAACAATCAAGAGGAATCTATCTTTTCTAACGAAATATGATAACTTATTATTATTATTTTTTATTTCGAGCCAAGCTAATAAACATTATCCTTTTACGGTGAAACCTTAAATGATCTCACGGTGAAATCAATGGTTAGATTTTAGAAGATGATAGGATTTATTGAGTAGGAGGGAAATTGATTAATAAAACCTTAAATATCTCTATATCGTTTGAAATGTTCTCCTCTGTCAAACCTAATTAAGTAAAGTCTAGATGGAACATTTAACCAATCTTGATAAACCCTTAACCTCAATAAAAAGACGGATAGTAAACCATGTGACCCTGAAGCTAAATTTTGTTGTCCTGTTCTGTTAACCCATGCCTTAATTCATGGTGATATTTCTTAAGCAAGGTCAAAATTTGATCCTTAAACAAGAAGGTTATTGTTATGAACCCTAAGCGGTACTTCCCTCAATCGGAGCTTATGCCTTCACCTGTGCAATAGAGTTGTGGAACATGTGTTAGTGGCTTGAGTAAGATTAATTAACCTTGTAAGAAATGGAAAATGTTCTAAAATCAAATGAACAAGAAAGATTTGGACATAAAATTGATGATCCTAGTTTAGAAAGCTTGGCCTTAAGCTATTTCGTCAATAGTTGAAAAGAAAGAAGTTCTCCCTTGTGAAAAGAATTGTGTGAATCATTACATGAAATTTTACAAGAACGTAAGTTAAGAAATTAGAGACACTTTAGTAAACAAGAAAATTTAATAAGAATTTCCTCGTGGGATGCCCCTAAATGTAAGTGTGTCATGTGGTTGGACTTCCATGTTGTCTTGTAAAAAGGAAAAGTAAATTGTCCTTGATAGGTGTGAACGTTTCCGTGCTGACCTTGTGGTCTCCCCCATAACAAGTGGTTCCTAGTGTTGGTTGTAACCTTGTGATGACATGTTATGTCATGTTGAGTCAAAGCAAGTCAAAAAAAAAAAGTTATCCTGTATTTCACAGTGTTGTATGTGTTGGTATTTTTGGTGTGTTACATTTGGTATCAGAGCGTAGGTTCATGCTCTCGAACCTATGGGCCTGATTGGTGTTATACGATGATGTTACATGGTGGTGGTGGTGTTACATGATGATACTGCATGATGATGATGATGTTGCATGATGGCGGTAGATATTGGAAGAGTAATGTGCTTTAAACGTGATGTGATTATTATCGTAATTGTGATATTGTGAACGCACATTATGGGTATGTCACCTTGTGTGTGTTTGTGATCATGTTGATATGTTTGGGGATGGGAGTATTCTCTCTCCTTCTTGTGGATTCTAAGAAGAGTTCACGTGTGAATTATTGTTTGTGATGTGTGAAAATAATTCTAATGTGGATGACGTAGTGTTGGAGCATTGTGGCGTATTGTGATATGTGAGTGTATCAATGTGTTGTATGACTAGTTTATGTTAAAAGAAACGAGTTGTATCATGATGTTTTTACCATGTTCTGAAGAAATATGTGTACCACCTTGCTATGTTGCAATGGATTTTATGTTATGATGTACTATGTTCATCGTATGTATGACTGTGCAAATAGGTAATGCTTCATGTTGTGATTTTGGGTCATACGGTGAGTGTATGAACCCTATCGTATGGTGATTGCACTTTGGGTGCAGAATGTGGTAAAGTGATGTGTTACACTCAGTGAATGTATGATCGTGATCTACCCTGTATATGTACCGTATGTGAGACGTTATGGTAGTTATGTGTGTGCCACCTTTATGTTAGTGATGTTGTTGTATGTTATGTTGTGAACCTTACGCTAACCGATCCTGAGGGAAATCGGTAGAAGTGTATGTTGAGAGTGAGGAATGGTGTACCATGGGTCAATAACTCGAGCTAAAACTCGGTTTAGTAGATAACATGTGATTCTTTCCTCTCTCCCTATGTGGTTGTATGTATGCAACCTTAGTGTATCTATGACTATGTTTAGCCTTGTCGAAGTGGTGGCGGGATGATTCAGATGGAGGTGATGACAGTTGTATTATTGATATGTATTTTATGAGCTGAGCTCGATGTTTCGAGTGCTAGCAACTCGTTGAGTACCCATTTGGTGGCTATATAAGGCCACATAGTTATCGTAATGTGACATTATTATAAGTTGATTTTATTTGTAAATTGAGCTTTTACTTTATTTTGCAAGGACCAGCATCTTTTCTTGATTGCAATGCTTTACAATTTTGGGCATTTCCTTGGTTTTTGGCACTAACATGGGGATTTTGATACTAACTTTGGCTATTTGGCCATTTATTTTTCTTGATTTGAGGTCTTCTTTTAAATTTGGAATTTTTATCGCCTTGCCCAAGGCTTGTACTTTGCCACTTGGCACTTTGATTGGATTGTTGTGCTGGTTCTATTATCGTGATGTGTGGAATAGGGTCATGGGATGCACCATGGAATGGTTGGACCTATGGACCCGCTTCGTTGTATGGGGGTACGCCCCAAGGAGTACATATGACTAGCGGGTTGTTGAACCACGCGTTATTATGTCACTTGGGTTAGGAGTGTTCGAACTCTATGTGTCTTGGACCATGGGGACAACCGACCTCCTTGAGGGAGGCATAAGAGTTTGAGGGAGGCATAAGAGACTTGAGGGAGGCATAAGAGATTGAGGGAGGCATAAGAGTTTGAGGGAGGCTTATGATATTTGTCTGTATGGTCGATGTTTCAGGATATATGTTGAGTTATTGTGATGTTTTAGTAGTGGTCTTTTGATGTATATATTACTCATGTTAGATGGATATGTGTTGTGATGTTGTGGCTATGGCATTGATCCCCTTGTGGATACTATGTACCTGTAGCATGGTTTGGTGTTATGTGAGTTTTTCATTGATGAAAATTGAGGAAATGTCTAGTGGATTGTAGTACTCTTTTGTTTGAGTATTTTGTATGTCAGTCATTGATGTGTGACGTGTACTATGTTATGTGGAATGTGCCTACTCCATTCAGTATTTGAGTAACCTTTTTGTGGTGTAATACAATCATGAAGAATATACTTGTGTGCTTGTCAATCTGTAGTGTCTTTTGAACTTGATAGGGTGTTGTATTAGCTGTTCATGTTGGGCACCCACAATAAGGAACAAACCAAAACTCTTCCATGATGAAATTTTAAAGGAAATTCAACTAAGAATAATGCTAATGGAAAGGAACTAATGAAATAACAAATAAAAGGGAACTGCCAATCTTCACAGAACCTTGAAAGTCAAATTTCTGCCAAATGTTCCTAAGGCTACCTTGTGGCTGTGCTTTAATCAACTAAAATTTTAACCTTGGGGTGTGCTTTCTTCCTTATCTGTACCTTGATGCATACCATTTCTCTTCCTCTGTGTAATGTCGCATCGAGGACGATGCTTTTGTAACGCACCAAAAAAAAACCAACACAAGAACAACACAGTGAAATACAGGATAACTTTTTTTTGACTTGCTTTGACTCAACACGACACAACAAGTCGTCACAAGGTTACAACCAACACTTGGAACCATTTGTTACGGGGAAGACCACAAGGTCAGCACGGAAACATTCACACTTATCAAGGACAATTTATTTTTCTTTTTGACGAGACAACATGGAAGTCCAACCACATGACACACTCACAGCTAGGGCAAGCCACAGTAAGAAATGGTTAGGGTTTATTTATTTTGGTAAGACACCCTTTTGCTCATGACTTGAGTTTTCAGAAGGAATCAATATATGGTTCGCACAAATTCATCGCACCAACTAAGTTAATTTCTTAAACACAGTGGAGTAGTTCACTTAAGTCTTCTCCTACTTACTAAATCTTAATATCTTCCAGAAACTAACCATTGTTTTCCTTTAAGCTTGTTTAAGAGTTCACCCCAAAGGGATAGTGTTCGCTAGTTTAGCTAGGGGTATCAATTTATAAATGTTTACTTCACAAAGGATGTTTTCATTTTGATCACTCATGGAAGTATTTGATTTCAAATGGATCACCTTTACATTTATTTGTTGAATATAAAATTATTATTTTTGTTTAGCTTCTTTAAGGGTTAACCGACTCATTTTACTTTACTTATAAAATATTGTCGCTAAGTCTTAGAAAGATTTAACTTAATAATTTATTCTCAAGATCAAAGTTTTACAATACTCATATCAATGTAAAGATTGAATGCCATTTCTCACAAGGATAATTTCAAGCTTAACTACACCAGAACAAGACACTTTATTTCACCATTACCAAACAATACAAGGCAAGAGGTAGTATCAACTCTCTTTACAAGCAATGTTACACAATTTTCAACACATTGGACATTTTTACAAGGAACTTCATAATGGTACAGGTGAAACTTTTACACTCTTTTCTTCTAGTCTACTCGCATAATCCATCTGCACAAATATTAACTAAAGTCAGTTCGCAAGAACTGAGCATGTTAAGGCTACACAATGCAATAGTAAGCTAACAATTAACAATATCAAGAAAGGAATATTCTAAATTAAGAAATGGATTAAAACACAACTCACAACTCCAATATTAATCTCATGAGAGAGAAAACTGAATCATCCAACAAGGAGAAAGTCCAAATACTAGTAAGAACAAAATTACATAAATCAAGGCAAGACCTTATGGGTTGGGAACAAGAAAGTCAAGAGTGCTGATATCTCCTTCATGTAATCCTATGGGTTACGTGATTGGAATCCAAAATTTACTCCATCCAACTAAAGGGGTCCAAGAGAAGACAAAGCGTACTAATTATGATCGTAGGCGCGAAGCAAAAAAATGACGTTATCCAATTCTTCCAGGGGGGGCTTCAAAGTAATATGGGTTCGATGCCCTTAAAAGAACACAACTATAGTTTTGGTTTTAACCAAGGAGTTTACCACTACCTCCTTATCGGATTTCTTAAAACGTAGTACTAGTTAACCAAAACAAATCCACTTTTCCAAAAGCGTACGAAAGAGACACAGAAAGGGCCATTATTCTACCAACAAACCCTATCCTAACCGTCAACTTCTCTACATAATATAAGGGAAGACTAAACCCAAAAGTCGTTAATAATTTTTATATAATTCAGACAATGTCAATAAACATTAAAATAAAAATTGATTTCCCTAACAAGGCCACAAAATGGGACCTTTTAGTAACCAAGTTTGAAGTATAAGGTATTCGAGTTCGAAAACAAAGGGATTCGATACGCAGAGGGAAAAACACCAACGATGCCCCAGACTCAAAAGACCTTACCACGAGTACAAGCACAAACCAAGAACTAACGCACATAGCTATCAGGAAGGTTACGCAGTGCGGTCAGGGCTAGAAGTTCTATGAACTCCTTGCCAAAGGTAAAGAAGATGGAAAATTTTACCCGATCCATGTGGGCTTATCGAGGAAAAGTCTTAGCAAATATCAAACAGATAAATATAACAGCCACCTATGATATTATCACTGAAATCAGCTGTCATCTAACAGGAAACGAGTTCACGAGTCCAGTACCATGGATTCACCTACAACTTTTGTTTCAGTCTAGCTAGTAATAGCTTGCTTGCGACCCTTAATAAAAAATTGTAGAGATTTCATTCAGTTAAACTTACAATGTTTCCCCTTGCTTTAATCATACAAGTGTTTACATCAAGAATTAGGTATAGTAATACTCTCAACACGTGGAGGCCAAAATAGATGCCAGGTTATCCCTCATCTAGACTAGGTACAACAGTCAACCATGTACAGTTCTAAAACAAACCCCAAATGCCATTTTCTAATCAAACATAAAGTAAGGAATGCCCATAGGCTTAAACAAGTTTCAGACACAACGTCACTATTAATGTACCTTTTAGCAAAACAAGAGAGCCCTAAACAGGAAATGCGTATTTATTCAACCAAAAGAGGTATGTAGGCTTAACCTTCTATTTAGTAACCTTCAATTATAATTACCATCACAGAATTCTTTTTAAAAGAAAGTCATATAAGCAAACAAAACTCAATAATGTTTCCTTCCCTACGAACTAGACTGCATCACTCAAAATTGCAGTAACCCATTTAGACAAATATGAAATAGAGTAAGCTATAAGAGAGGAAGGAACATTCCAAGCAAAATCAGCGAAATAGGAATAAGATTTAAAGGAACAACCACACAATCAGGCAGTGATATAAACAACCACGAAAACATCTAGTCTAGGCGCCATTCAAGAGGATAGAAAATTCATTTCAAGATACTGAAAGAAGGTAGAAAACTATTACAAGGAGTAGATTTAACATGCCTGGTTTAAAACGCCATCTCCATGCATATGATTGTTTCAATGCCGTTGCTTGCCTTTAACCCAAAGTGCTTTGCGAGCTCGAGCTAGCGCCACAAACACGCAGTGAAAAACAGCTACAAACCAACCCCATGATTTGAAGCTCGGACACGAGACATATTGATTACACCACGCTCCTGGCTCGGGTAGGCATCTACCATGATGATACACAACCTTTTCCTTCATCAGATTTGGGGACAGCATCAAAATCTCGGTGCAAACATTGCAGCTGTAGCTTGTAAGGTGTGATAATTCCAACAGCACCCTTTATGCCTGCCAACATATTGACTCGTAGAAGATGCTCATATAGTTACAAGGAAAATTGTGCTTCATGAATATTCTGATATGAAGCAGATCGGCCTCAAAAGATTGCAAAGTTGAACCCTGCCTACAAGAAACCAAACAACTAGCAAACCCCAAACCTGCGAAGGACCGTTGTCTCAAAGGTAGAGTGCTCAGCAATGCTGATGGAGGTCCTTGATTTAAGTCCTAGCCGATCCATGCCTTACAACATTATCATTAGCAAAATTCTAAGTAAAGTGATCTCCCTGAAATGAAGTAGTAGGATGGAACAATTGTCCTTAGTTCTCTGCACATCCTTCAGGCTCCTACAGGCTAGAAGAAGTCCCACTGCTAACTGAGTTACCATTTCTCTTGATCAAGCAAACCATCATGGGTTCTTTCCTTGGGCTGATATAGTACAGATCCACGCCTATGAGATTCTCTCCCATGAGTTACATCGTAAAACAAGTAAGGAAGCAATAGAGAATCTCATAAATAAATTTGATCAGGTCTGTTGGTAACACCCTCACTGTCCAAGGTCAATTTGGAAGAACAACTCAGTACAGATCTGGATCTGAAAGAAAATATCCTACTACCTTCATCTCCCAAGACATTTTCTCCAACATTGCATAGATCTTCTGTCATGTTCATACTTGCAAAGCAAATTGTGCTTCAGGAATACACTGAAATGGAACAGATCCGCCTCACTGAGATCCTCTGCTCTTGTTTGATGAAACGCTTCAGTATAGGTGGAAGCATTGTCGTTCAGTGGACCTACAGATCCGTGCATTTTTCTTTCCCAGTTAAAGTTTTTAGATGTGCAAGATTCCTTTCCCCCAGAAACTGCAGAAGAGGGGGCAGATCCAATAGGATGAAATTTGTTCATTCTTAAAGAGGAACTATTCAGTTCTCCTCGTGCTGCAGAGGATGGTGAGATGCTGTCATTTTACTTCAGTAGCCTCTTGAGTATGGGTTCATTACGGGGACTGCCATCAGGACAATTGCTGTAAAGTTTCACTTTCTTTGCTTTACTTGAGCCATCAGTCACATACTCGTCCCTGTGATGCTTCTTCTTTGTATCATTTGATATCAAAGGTGTAGTGGAATGCAACATCCGTCCCATACGTCTCAATCAGGACATATACAGCAGGACGCACTTTTGTTGGGGAAACTCATTTTATTTTTTCTCTCTAAATAGCTTCGATGATAACTTCCACCGCCTTTGACTTCACCTGCTTTAAAGAATCCATAGTCTCTAATCTCACTCTCTCTATCGCCCCCCCTGCTGAGCGCTGGAATGAAATGCGGGAATTGAAGTGGAAAGAGGGGAGGAGGACGGATCATTTTCCAAAGAGGATGTGTGTGAGGCGTTGCGTGTGGTGATGGGTAACGAAGAAAGGGGCGCAGAGATTCGATCTCGGGTGGAACAGCTTTGTTGTGTTATACGCCGTAACATCGAACGTCAGCAAACCTACATTGCAGAGCTGGTTGATCACATGCGCATATGTTTGGGTTGAATTATTTATGCCGATGGGCATTATACAGCCGGATGCATTCACTCTGAATCAATGCCTGCTGCTTAGTCGATACAAGGGGACGAGCATGTATGAAATCTTGGCCATCGCTGTCAATTTCAGGAGAACAGTCCACCCTCGCTTCACTGTAGCTGCCTGTACAGCACGATTTTGAGAACCCACGCAACAGCAGGGCGACAAACCTTCATTTCACCATTAATGCATCCACTGACTAGAACACGCTGTAGCAATTTCATTTGTTTCAGCATTTGATGGAGTGCAAAACAAGCATACGCGGTTTGAACAGACATGACAGGAGGCCACGCGAACAGCAGGAGAAGTCAACAATTTAATCAATGAGCATGTGCGGCCACCTAGTCTCTTGCGTGAGCAGGTAAAACAGGAAGACAAAAGATTTACAAAACAGGAAAATCAATGGGTGCAGCCACCAATAGGGATTCCATCACTTCGCACAATAAAGTCTCCATCCTCCACGCAGTCAGGAAATGAAGCTGACAGGTTGGGGGGGGCATTACAGCTTTCTTAAGTGGAGGAGAATGTAATGCCCTTTCATCGTCGCTCCCTTGTTTCTGTGACAACCATGCTTCTAGGAGTTGAATGCCGTTGTGTTTCCTTTGAAACGTCTATGTCTTCGCCTTGTCAAGCTTGCCTTTTGATCGCTAGTAATATGATTAATAATTTTATGTTTTTAATAAAAGTCATGCAAAAAATAATAATGATAAAA
This sequence comes from Taxus chinensis, assembly GCA_019776745.2. Classification (NCBI taxonomy): domain Eukaryota; kingdom Viridiplantae; phylum Streptophyta; class Pinopsida; order Cupressales; family Taxaceae; genus Taxus; species Taxus chinensis. The sequence goes on along the minus strand of CM034147.1, from coordinate 119,630,754 downwards.
ATAATATTTTGAATTATTTTGTCGATTGGCAAATATGTATGTTAGTGTCATTTTATTTTAGCAGTATAGTTATTATTTATTTGCAAGCTTTTCAACCATAGTATTGATCTCTCTTGTTCCCGACCCCTCGATCAAATTATTTTGTTTTATCACTATCGTGTTAGTTCCTAAACGATTATTCAAACCCCGTTTAGGTGTCACGATGTCTTAAAGCGTAATAAGAATAGATAATAAATGAATCAGTATCAATTATACTTTAATTGTGTAAATAAACAATAAAATTTTATGTGGAGTAAATTAAGCCTTTTCAGGCCATGTTAATCTTTTTTTCATCCACCGACTTGTAAGATTGTTTGGTCTTTTTCTTCTCGACTACTTGACGTGGAGATATGAATATCTATTTTTTTTAATATATAAAGGCATAAGAATCTACATAACAAAGAACAAGAAAGATATGGAAAATGTTCTAAAATCAAATGAACAAGAAAGATTTGGACATAAAATTGATGATCCTAGTTTAGAAAGCTTGGCCTTAAGCTATTTAGTCAATAGTTGAAAAGAAAGAAGTTCTCCCTTGTGAAAAGAATTGTGTGAATCATTACATGAAATTTTACAAGAACGTAAGTTAAGAAATTAGAGACATTTTAGTAAACAAGAAAATTTAATAAGAATTTCCTTGTGGGATGCCCCTAAATGTAAGTGTGTCATGTGGTTGGACTTCCATGTTGTCTTGTAAAAAGGAAAAGTAAATTGTCCTTGATAGGTGTGAACGTTTCTGTGCTGACCTTGTGGTCTCCCCCGTAACAAGTGGTTCCTAGTGTTGGTTGTAACCTTGTGACGACATGTTGTGTCGTGTTGAGTCAAAGCAAGTCAAAAAAAAAAAGTTATCCTGTATTTCATAGTGTTGTATGTGTTGGTATTTTTGGTGTGTTATAGAAGACTGCTGATATATATGTAAATCCCCTTCATGAGTAGTGAGCCCCAGATGGATTGTGCGCATTTCATAATCAGCTAGTGTCATTTTGTCGACTAGTTTGATCACCTTCAGTTGGGCTACTTCAATATATTGATTACCTGTTTCTCCACTATCATGTGTGTGAGCTTCCTTTTACTTCCCTTTTCTAATGAGGTAATTTCTAATAAATTGAGGGCCACCACTTGTTGAATAGTGTGAGTATCAGGTGCTATTGTCTCCTGCATCCATGGGAAAATTTCATCGTACTTAGGCTCTACGATAGGTTCATCAACTATTTCCTTCTTTGGAAGAGGAGGTATATCTTGGATTAGAGAGGTAGTACTATGGAAAAGAGGTGAGGCCTCTTGTGATTTTGAATAATGGGTCTTGAACTTCATGTTCTTTTTCTACTTGTTTTTCTTCCATTGGGTTTTATTCTTAAATTTCTGCAACCAAGTCTTCCTCTTGCATTGTTGTATCTAAGTATTCTTTTCAACTAGCTCTCTTTGGTGAATTTTTGTGAGAAGAAGTCTCCAATTCTACATCCTTCCATTTTGAACTTTCTTAAGAGTGTCATGAACTTTAAGTAAATTCCACAACTTTTGATGATGACTGCTAAGAAACTTGTTTTTGAGTTGTGGGGTTATCTCATTATTGAATTTCCATGGTTCTCTTTCTCTGGAACCAATCCCTTGTTATCCTTACAACTTTCTCATTTCCTTCCTTTATATCATTTGACTCGCGAATGTGCAGATTTACTTGAGGTAAAGGGGGAACCTTAATGGCCGCATATTTAGGATCATACATTTTTCTTCCATCATCTTGAAAAATATCTTTATACCAAGAGAGGTTGAATTTCATCATCTCATTAGCTGTCATCCTCATGTCATCCTTCTCCCGTACTTGAAATTTGTCAACACAGTTGGAAAAATAATCTTTAGTTTACGGATTATGGTGCATGTCTAAGATATTAAAAGAGTTAGAATCATCTCGAATGTCAAAATTAGGTCTGGAAGTGTAGGAATACAGAGTCAAATGTGTGAAGGTAGCCTCAAGATGAGATGCATCACTTGTATTCTTACATGTGAACACCTTGAGAGATATTGGAAATGAGATCAACTTTTTTTCCTACTTCTGATTTTTTTTTTACCTGTATGAACTTCCTATATAGCTCAAATAGTACAAGTTGGTCACTAAGGTACTTGGGAAACCTTAGGGGAGCTTGACCGAAGATGGAAAATTGCAAGTAGGAGAAATTTGAGAATTGTATGAAATAGTAACCATATTTCATGATTAAGCACACTACTTGTGGCAACATCCTTTCCTACAAATCACCCTCCAAAGTAAAAGACATGTACATCATGAATGCATTGTTCATGCGGGTGAAGTAATTATGACTTTCTTCCATCACCAACTGTGGGAGTTTCTCGAATTTGGGCACTTTGGTAGAAATGTTCTGTGTGAGAGCCAATACCTTGAATGACCTAGAACCGGCAAGAAAATAGACCAAGTAAGAAGTCATGTGGAACTTTTCTATCATGGTCACTTGAAGTAGTTGCAGATGTAAGTTGTCAATGATTATATACCCTCAATCAATTCATTTCTTTCCTTTAGACACTTCCAAGATGAAAAGGGTCATGCAATCTTGAAAGTCCCTCATCTTCTCTTCTCCCATCACTTTGTTGAGGAGAGTGATTGCAACCTAATAGCCTTCACGAAACACACATCTTGAAAGATTTTTTAGAATCCTTAAGGCCTTTATCCTTGTCTTCATCCATGATTCTAGTGCAATCCCTTGCATGTAGGAATCCATATTTTCCCACTCATGCACGTCCCTCTCCTTTGTGATGATGACCATGTTAGGTGATGTTTAAATTGTTTGAGTGATTGAGATGGTTCTAGGGTTAACGACTACCATTTCTGTGCCATTTTTGGGTCAAATTATCCACATTTTAGGCTCAAAGTGGTGTGAACAGGCCAATACTGTCTCAGTACTTTGTACGGACATGAGGTGTCCCAGAGCTGCGAACAACCCACTTGTGAATACTTGATCTTCAATATTACCTCTTTCCTTGGCCTTCATACAAGCCTTCAGATAATTTAAATGTATATAGGAGACATCAATATCTTCTATCTCAGATTCGGAGGGGAAAGGTTGTGTCGGCTTCTGTCCTAAAAACTTGAACTTCATGTTTGAAAATAATAGTGATGAATTTGTTTGGTGAATATTACAACCTTTTTTAACATGCATTTTTTATAATCATAACAATTAGAAATCAGCACTAAAATTCACACCCAAAGTGAATCAAGATTTCAGCAGAAAATAATCATAAAAGAATGATTACTTATAGAGATCATCTTATTAGATTTTAGAAACTAATTAAATTATTGATAACAATATGTTTGATTTGTAATATGGTTGATCCTATTTAGTGAAGGTAATTAGGATAATTGTTACACCCACTTTTTAACACATACAACAACAACAATACAAATACCAGGATGATTTTTTTAAATTTATAATGCTACTATACAACACCACAAGGCTCTAAGTAGAGAAAAATCAACAATGCATAAGACACTTACATAAGTCATCAACTCACATAGACACATGACAATGCCACACTTTCCCAAATGAATGAAAGATAGCAAAGACCTAACCACCAAAAGAAGGGACCCAAGGGATGGAAAGCCCCCACACACACATTTCAATAAATACATCTTATTTACGATTAGAAATCCAAGATAATCACTATGAAAGGATAATTTTGGATTTTTTTTACCTAACAGTTCAAAATTTATTTCACAATCAACTTACAGTTTGACCATTTACGTTAGCTCTTTATCCCTTATGACAATTTCTGTGATTAACATAAGTACTTGCCATATTTAAAAAGCATACAAAGTTCCCCATTCTCTTTTTATTATGATAAGATTATGCTTTTCAAATATTTATCCAAAGTCTAAATTTTATGCTTACTATAAAATTAAAACTGAGATGATGCCGAGCAAGACATCTTAGGACTATGGGTGATTGAGATTCACGATACCTTTTCCCCATGATATTCTTCAATCACAGAAAATTTATTTCCCTACCATAGTTAATATAATTCAATCTATTATTGAATCAATTCAACATTTCCACACCAAGAAATTTTATTTAGATTTATATATATAAATATATGCATACTTTGTTTTCTCGAAAAATGATCCCACCAAGGGCAATTCATAATCTTTATAACACATGAAAATGTTTAATTTAGTTATAAGGAATCTAGGAGTGTCCTTGGTCCTAATCAAAAAACTCATTTTAATCTTAAATGATTGCAATATGGTTTCATGATTAGCATTGTTTTAAAATCAAAGGAGCTACGGAAGTATTTTTCTAACATCTTGAAGAAGTATAAGATTAGAAACATTATAAGCTACACATGAACCATAAGTGGTTCATGTTCAAGGTAAGATCCCAAGAATTAGCATTTCATGATCCCACATGTGAAATTGTATTTTATTATTAATGTCCCAAATAGGGAATAACTCAAGCACAACTATAGACCTCTAAATTGCGTAATGAACTAGCTTCAAAACTCTTAAACAAGTTTGCTAATCTCTTGAAGTCAGCAGAACATAACTTCTTATTCAGGACATGGTGACTTAAAGGTTAAGAGTTGATTCAGTCCTTCACTTTACCAAAATAATAATATGATGCAATAACCTATGCTCCATATCATACATTAAACAAATAATGTGGTATAAACATAATATATTGTTAGTAACATTCATACATTCACATGATTGGGATAAGATCAAGATAGGGAGATACATACGATATTTAGTTTTTTGACAAGTGATTTTTCATTAAGGGCTTATGATGAGTACAACTTGGGTGACCCAAAATAACAAGATTATTAATTGTACATAACCCTACTAAAATTTAAAATCATATATATTATTTGATAAAAAGAATTCTATTTTTCACTAACTAGGTCCATCACGGAGTCTTGCAACTATATTTATTTTTTATCAACCAATCAATTTCATAATAGCTAACTCATTGTTTGAAATAGAACGATGTATATATTAGTATAATCGCATTTATACTTCAATTCCAACCTTAGTATACTTTACAACAAACATAATATCACCTAATTTATATGTTATCACTAAGCACATTACTGAATTTAATGGAAAAAAACATCTTGAACATCTCCTCATATAAAAATAAATCATGTCCTTGATTTCATGATCAAATATGAATTAAACAAGTCTTACATTGTCAATACCATTTCCAAGTATCAGAAGGTGGTTGTGTTGGTATCCAAATTGATTCTCCCTTGGAATTGTTAATGACTCATAATTCTCTTGTATGAATTTAACCCCCGACCTTTTGCAAGAGTATTCTCATTGCATTTATACATTTCACTTGATCACTATCCCAAATTTTCCCCCAAAAAAGAAGAATATTCAAGGAACCTTTGCTTGTTACCAATTTGCATCAGAAAGTAATGTTTAAAAAATTCATACCCAAAAGCTGAAAGGTGGAAAAATTATGAACTGATCACGTTTTTTAGACCCTCAACTAATGACTGGGATGCCATGCCACAAAATTTTGAGATTCCTTATAATCATTCTTATTCTGTCATGTGGGAAATCCCCATTTTAATCATTTTTTGGTGGCTCTGTATAGGTGGATCTAATAGGAAATAATTTTCACCTTCGAGGCAACACCTTTTTCATCCCTTTGGACCTGCAACCTCCATCATTGCATCCGTTTCCATTCTTTCCTCTACAACTTTGCTCTGTGTCCAGCTTCTCTAGTAATTCACAATTTTGTAAGTACTTGGGAGATTCCAACTTAAAAATATCAACCTTAACGATTGTTGGACTCAAAAATTTAAGCTTTAAATCCATTCAATTGCACTTTGCAAAATAAAATGACAAAGATATTTATCAAAAAAGGATGAAAAATAATGCGTATTGGCCTTTCCAGGAGTCTTGGAGAAAAAATGGTGGCAAAAATTGGATACAATGCACAACAATAGTCAATTTTCCCCTTCTCAGCTTTAGATTGGTGTCATCCTCCTATTTCCTTGGTGCAATTGCAAAGGAGAAGTACATGGGAAATTTTCCAAACAAGCGCGGCCCTTCCACACACCCTGGGCCCAAGAAAATCACCTTTTGGCCTTTGAAAATTCTCAGTATAAAAGGAGCCAGTGGAAGCATCCACGTGTCTCTTTGGTGCACCTTTGATATGGTGCCCAAAAGTGGAGACCCCAAATAAGCATGGGCTCACCACGTGTCTCAGTCTAGTAAAGTTGTTGAAAAAGTTGAAGGACCAGTGGAAGGCACCATGTGTGTAGGGTCCGAGAAAGTTTCATTGGTCGATGAAAAGTCCAAGCAAGGGCAGAGTGAGTGGAAACCTCCAAATTTCCTCCTCGCGCTTCTGCAAAATACAAATTAGGGGAAGGTCCCAAAATAGGCACGGTCCCTCCACATGTCCTAGGCCTTTAGAAACTTTATTGAAAATTTTAAGTATAGAGAGGAGCCGGTGGAAGCCTCCATGTGTCTCCCTAGCGCAATTTTGAGATGGTGCCCAAAAGCTGAGATCCTGAGAAAGCGTGGGCTCACCAAGTGTCCCCTTAGCGCAAATGCTAAGGTGGGACCCTAAGGGAGATCCTAAAATGAGCGTTAGCCCTCCACGTGTCCATAGTCCAACAAAGATGCATCGGCCATATGAAAAAATTTCTAAGTCTTAGCAAGGCTAGTGGAAATCTCCACATGTCTCCTCGGCGTAAATCCAAAGGTCAAACCAAGAGGTCCATTTTCAGATGAGCGTTGGCCTTCCACATGGAAAAAACTTGAGTTGAAGTAAGCCTTAGAGTTTCAAAATGCCCCACCGAGCCGCATCGAATCAGAAAGGGCCACGTTTCCACAGATGCTGAGATATAAATTTGATGGGGAAAACACACCGGTACAACTATAAAACACAGGTAAATAACCATTTGTGCCTGGAAATGAATCTTTCTTTAAGGAGAGAGAATTTGGAAATTATATAAGGCCCAAATGTGATCCACCGAGCCACAGCCAATCAAAAAGGACCACGTTTGCATAGATATTGGGAAACAAATTGACAAGGAAAACAAAATGTGACTGTGGAAAAATGGAAGGAAGTGAAAAAATCTGATTTTACGCTTAAGTTAAAAATTCTTTCACATGGATAGAGGAATGGAAAATAAATTTTGGATTTAAAATGATCTTCGACCAAATGAAAGGGCTCATCATGGCAACCAAATGAAGGACAGAGATTTCACACATCAACATGGGGAGATAGAAAATACGACAGAGCCAGCAAACTGAAGAATTTCAAGGAAAAATGGGGTAAGATCAAATTAAGCACCAATAGGTTATAATTTAAAACAAGCCATTTTTTTTGCAATAATCTTCCTAGAGTACAAAAGTAAATAAAAATTATATCTTTCCTTAGATCAATTAAGGTTACAATATTTTCATTCATCAATTTCGTATGACAATTCAAATTTAAGGCTCGCTGATCCTGCCACCTACATGATTAGAAAATGGTCAGTTTCACGGAAACTGGCATGAATCTCTATCTCTTATTCTTATTGCATTGATTAGGAGCAAGAGATATTTTGTAGGTTACTATTATTCCTATGAAAAATTTTATATTCACATTACTGCCATAATCAAATGCATAACTCTTAACATTTATAACAACCAAATGAATAGTGATCAACATAGCTCAATTCACTTCCCAAATAAGTAAAGACATCCTTTTTTTTACAATAGCATTGAAGTTCGTAACATTCACTATACTACAACAGTCACTAAAGAGCATTAAGAACAATTAATTTATCAACTGAGACAACTCAAATTACCCTCCAAGTAAATTTAAAAAATAAATGTCTTTAATCTTCCATGAGCATCTATCTATACCTGGAACCATATAAATTATAATACTAATGCCCTTATCTTATTCTCCTAAATGCAAGTACATAGTCAATATTTGAGATATATAGGTAATAAGAATATATATTCTTAGTGAGCAAGCAACTTACACACATCTCAACAATGTTTAACCTTGTCGAGATTCCAAAAGACGAAGGTAATCAATAGAATATCAACATTCACTCGACATTAGGTGAGATAAAGGTGGTTACGGTCATGCAAAGACCCTTAATCAGTATAATGTGCAATAACCCTTAAAGTATAATGACTTAGGAACTTCCTCATATATTTCATACAGGACCTGAAATTGATAGGGTGTAGGCAATTTTTTTTGTGATTTTAACCATATATCACAGATGAAAAATTTACCAAAATCGTAGACAATGACAGGTTGAATTTTTTTAAATATAAAAACATAATACCTATTTATAGATATAGGATCAGATTATATATATAAGAACATATTTTATTATATATATATATATATTCTTAAAATTTATAGCCACCTGAAAGAGCTAAGGCGTCTATGAAACTTTATTTAACAAGCACAGAAAATTTGAAATTTCATGCCTGAATTCATATAATGTTTTCCCTCATCAATTCCTTGAAGCTATCAGATCATTTCATTCTTCGTATGATAAAAGATTTGACATAATTACTTTCTTGAGGTGCACATTTCTAAAATTAACATATCACGACTTGTGTTTAATTAAAACATTTAAGACGCGAGTAACAACCATAACATTCATGTTTCATAATCGTACAAACATAGATAATTAAGGAGTTCAAAATTAACATGCAAGATGCTTTTTTCCCAAACGTAGTTTACTACAAATACAATTTTTTCTATGCCTTAAAATCAAGTAATATTTAATGCGTAGTTACTCTCCAACAAGGTTTAGTGACTAAGATGTCACAGGCTCAATCCCAGAATTATTGTATTGACTGTGCAAAACCAAGTAAGGGCTACACACCCACGATGGAACTATTTCTTATGCAGGCTCGACTTAGGAACCCAAATTTTGTTAGACCAGTTCTTGGTCATCACACAGTCAATGTGGGTTCTTAGTATGGTATAAAATATTTTTGTCCTAATTTCGATGCTCAGGGAGTTTGTTTTTCCATTATTTTAGAGCAGTATTTAATAAAAATGAGACTACCCGGGAAGGGTAAAATTTCGACCCAGAACCAGAACTCATATTGTTAACATATTTTCCCTCTAAATCTAATGTACAGAGTCAAGTTATGAGTGAGAAGCCAATGGGGTACCATCATTAGATTATTTAACCAAACGCCCAATTACAGGCATTACCCAAATCAATATCCATGCATTTTCTAGATAAAAATGTAGACATACATTTAAGAGATAACAAACACAAGCAATGCAATTATTCTGAGTGAAATAATCATGAAAATGCAGGATGTAAAACATTCTCAGAGTGATAAGGCTACACCACCTAAATATCCATTTATAGGATGCTCAGAAAAAGGGGAAAACAACTTCGTTCTTACTTTTGGTCAAAAGGATTGTCAGAAGAAACACAATTTCTATTATCATTTAATTCACCCGGAAACTATTCTATTCATTCGTATTAAATAAGCAAGGAAAAGAAGGGCATAAAAAAATGCATTCGAATTTCTATAATTCCAACCAGAGTACAAAGTTCCATAATAACACTTGCTACAGATGAATGTAAACAGAGCAGAGGGTGGATATCCATTTCTCTTCAAATCATTTTGCATCCCTCTGCTACTCTCTCTTCAAATCATTTTGCAAAAACACTTCCAAGTTAACCAGAACGAACACAATAAGAATACCATAAATGAAAACGGTAGAGAGAAACACTCCACATAATTCATATTAGTGGAGTCGTTATGCGAATTCCATGGGTCATTAATGAATTTAATGCTTCACTTATTCTTCCACTGCCCATTTTCCTGCAAGTTTGTGTCGTGTGAATCAAGGCATGATTAATTTCATAAAAACAATTATATCCCAGCACCCACACGTCTCCATCTAATTAGTCCACATTTCTTGAATCTCACCAAACCACTCCGTTAACTCCATTAAATGGCCTATCTAATTAATTTATTATATTGTTCTATTTTATTTTTTATTTTTCTTATTTATTTATTTATTTTATAATTTATTGATCACCTTTAATTTACATTCATTTAGTTTACTCCATTTATCTTTAAAATATTTTATTATATTCAAATGTTATTATGTAACTATCATTATTATTATCATGTTATACTTAAACAGTGTCCTATTTTATATAATTTATGTATTATGAACAAGTATAATAATGTTACTAAGATTACTATCCAACCAAACTAGACACGGGAGATAAATTTCCTTAATTCATAAATGGCATTCAACACCCAAAGAGGTATCGTTGTCCCTACATGGGTTGCACCAACAACTGAGGACTAACTTGTGCCTTGAAAGGATATAGAGTCATCTCATAAGACTTACATAAAATATGGATGGGATTAGGTCGCCTGCAGCTTGTTCGAGGAAAAGGTGAACTATGCTCGCAGTATACTAATGGCTAGGTGCGAAGCTGGTACCCACACCTCGATGATTAGGAGCAAGGGGGCGGGGCATTACAATAATGGTTAATGATGGATATCATCTTAAAATGTCAGGTTACTCATACATAAGTAAAAAGCTAAAAAATAATAATATAACTAAATTAATACAACTAAATGATTAAGTGGTGATTGGGTTAATCCCCATATTGGTAAGAATCTTGAAAGAAGGTCGACTAACTAAAAAGATTTTTTCCTTAGAAATGTAACACATCATCCCATAAAATGGAATTCAATATATTTATTCATAACGTAGAAAAACTAGAATTGATTGCTTAATAATTTCTAAAAGGAGGTTTGATGGAAATATTTTAGGTTAACAATTCCTATACATAAGAAGATCAAGCAGTAAAGTCCTTGACGGAAATGTAGCATGTAGTGTAGCAGAGTGAATATATAGATTCAAGTGTAATAAGATGTTATTTTGAGGATTTCAAATCAATTTTTTAATTAGATGGGATAAATAGTCGACGCACATGAAAAAAAAAAATTCTAATACCCAAAGCTAGAAGGAGGAAACAATGAATTGGATTTACAAAAAAATCGAGAAGCGCACAAGTGTTATAAATCCAGGAGGTGATTTTTCCTTATTTTCTTGAGGTGGAATTAGGATAAGGGTACATCTTGGACCACCTTTTGATTGAAGAAATAGGTGATATACATAGGTATTTATTACTTAAAACTTGTGAGACATATAGGAATGAAAGACCCGTGTTTCTCTTTATCTCTAATGTCAATAGTTTTGTATATATCATAAAAGAGGGTGAATGGGATGTAAACACAATAATTGGATATAATTTTTTTTCATTTGAACATTATGGCCCAAAATATCGAGACAACATGAAAAAACACTAACACAAAGTCGTTATAATCATTTACAGGTTTGGCAATGTATATTTTGGAAGTGACCTTGAAAAGAATCATGTAAGAATCCAAGAGTGAACAACATGGGTAACATCAATGGGATCTAAGGATCCTCAAGACCAACATCACTGACTATTTATATGTAGTGGCCGACACAGGTAACATATGGAATTGATGGAAATATTATTTTCCTATAACGATACGAAAAGTAGAGGAGTGTCGTCTGACAAGACAACTAGAGGTCCTTAACCAAATCGATGGGATGTTTTGATTGGGATCACCGATATTCCCACTGTAAATCATAACCATTGACACAATATGCAGGCCTAGTAAAGGATGAAGCATAATCAAAATGTCTTTAATGATTCTAAATTTGAGATATGTATAGGCTATCAAGGGATTGAGATGAATTATGCCTAAGAGGGAAAGAGTTGGCCCATTGACCCTAACATCAACATTCTCTCAGCCCTCAAAGGCTCTGTAGAGTCTCATTCACCATCGTCTATAGATAGAAATATTGCATATATCTCAGTCCATCATGCTTTTTACCTTTTCCTCCATCTCATCTTCATTATCCATCTTATCCTCTCCATTAAAAGAGACAATAAAGAGTCAATAAAATCAATCAACATTTTTTATTGAACTGGTGGATGGTTAAGCCCTTGACTTGAAACTCTTGCATGAAGGATAACATCAAGTTGAAATGCTCATCACCCATCTCACTTACAAAAATTACCACTAGAAAGCATAATTGAGAACCCAACCACTAAAAACCAAGTGACATAACTAATCATATTGTGAAACAATCTTTAATTTAAACTTTCATGTGTTAAAGAAAAACCTATCTCTAACCTTTGCCACATTATTCCACTTACTACCCTAAATTTTTCACATGAAAATATAAAAAGGATGTCCCAGTGTGTGTTGATAAATCTTAGGTTCAACCTTGTGAATGAGTTTTATCATTTTGAGCAATGTGTTTAACATGTTTTTTCAACAAAGAAATAACCAGACACAAGTTTCTTTCCAATAAGTTTTTCTCGATATACAAAATGCGTACATAATTTTAATGTGACCTTTAAAATAAGTGTGTATTTTTTTAATATATTATGTTTTTTATGTGTTCACTATGTATTTTTACATTGGAGTTGAGATTGTTGGTTTGGCATGAAATACTTTGTTGAGTAAGCTTAGGACATCATATGTAGTTCCCACTTCCCTTCGACACCTTTTTGCTTTGATTTTGATACTGTCGAATACACTTATGGACATTGTTGTAGCTTTTTGATTTAGCATGATACTAGATGTTAGAGATGCTGGATTGTTGTTGATTTCGATTCATATATGATGCACGTGGATTGTTAGAGACATTTTATATTGATGTTGATATGTTGTGGACATGGTTATTTAAATACATATTTTGACATGTGATATACTTTTGTCACCACGAGTAGGATTTGATAAGTGAATTAATGTTGTGATCATTTTGACATGGGTGAAACATTGGATGGAAATGTTGCTACAAATTTGTAAATGATATCGTAATTTCCTAGGTGATATTTGATTCGTATATAGATGATTTTAGATTTATATTGTATATGTTATCATAGATGTCTTTAATGTGGCCACAAGGCCGAAGATGGTATTTTTGTGCTTTGCAGGTAAAATTATTCACAATAAACATCAGGGGGGATTGGATACCAACCACATTGGAATTATAGATGAATTCAACAAGGGTCAGCATGGTAACATGTAATTGTGTGTGTGTTAGGATATTTGGTTAGGGAGAAATTGTGACCAAGAGGTTCATGTGTTTCCTTTTGTTAGTTCCTTTAATTGATGATAGTATGTGGTTCTTGTAGTGATGTAATTTACTTGTTTTATTTATTTAGATTTTTTATGTATGTTTTTTTCCCTATATCTTAATGGGCCTAAGTGTCTTATTAAATTAAATAAATCTTGTCCTAAACTAATTATAGATGTGACCAAAGGAAGATTATTTATTAGACTTCATTTTCTCTTGGAGTTTGTGTTGTGAGTTGAATGTTTGAGATCTTAAGTGTTAGACACTCTACCCTTCATGGGAAACTCTAATTTGGTCTTAAGGGTCAATTTTGAAGGCTTGTGTGACAAGTTAAACTTGTCCCCCACCTCTTAAATTGCTATACCAACCCTAACTATGGGTTGGGTGGTCAAAATTAGATCCCATTAGGTGTTTTGGGAAGATAAAAAGGTGAAATGTTTATTGCACTTTCTTTCAAGTAATTCAGTTTGTCCTTAGGGGGTATGGGCTTAAATTGTTTGTGTAAGTAACTTGTCATTCCTCTCACCCACCAATTTATGGTGCATTGGGCTTGAGATTTGACTTCTTAGGTGGAGTTGAGGATGAGTGATGTGGCATCCTACATGAATTCACCTCATCCTCCTCTCTTCCTTTTCTATTTATTGAAATTATTTTGCTTATTTGTGGGTTACTTCATTATTTTTTGCTCTTGTATTTTTGGAGAGTTGAAGACTTATTGAGAGTGCTTGTGGATTGTTGGAGCTTTTGGATGCTTTCTTGGTTTTGAGGATCTTGGAGACTTACTCTTGGAACAAGCTCTACTATGGAAAGGTAGGAGCTTTACCTTACTTATGTTATGCTTTATTTTGTGTTTATTTACTTGTGTTGAGTATTGTTTTCTTTAGAATGCTTGTTGGGTGTGGGTAGATTGCCTAAGTTTTGAGTAGGAGGGGATCATGGGGAGATATCATGTAGGGAGGCATAAGAGTTTACCCTTTTGTTTAGAGGGAGTTTAGGCTGGGTTCCCCACCTTGTACAAAGAATGCTTGCATTTATTTCATGTTTCTTTTATGAGGGAAGCATAAGAGATTGAGGGAGGCATAAGAGTGTGTGGGAGGTATAAAGGGGTACTTAAGGGAAACATAAGAGTATGTAGGGCATTTGAGATATATATTGGAGGCTTTAAGGTGGGCACCCATTCCCATTGGGAGGCATAAGTGGCCTCCCCATAATTCATGCTCCTTTGGCTTTCATTTGAAACCTTGTTTTTGTTGTTTTGTTGTTCTTATTTCTTCTGTTGTAGTGATTTTTGAATATGGTTGAAATTAATGTGAAATATATATTTTTATTATGGAAGCTTGTTGTTGCTATGTGTTGGAATTATCTTCCATTGTAATGTGGTTGGGGCTAGGGCCATTGGGGATGATGACTTCTCCTCTTCATTGGATATCTTTGTTGGGTGGAGAGCATTGCCTCTCCCCCCATTTTGTTGTGAATCAAACAAATATTAGAGGTGCTATCTTGTTGGAGTTGTGAAGCTTGGAGTTTTGTTGGAGACATTGTGAAACTTCATTTGTGTTGTTACCACTTATAGTGGAGAAACTTGGAATATCGTATTCTATTATTAGCTTTATTCTTGTATAATTTCCCACTTTAAGTCGAGGACATTGTAGTGAACTTGTGAAGTAAAATTGCATTCCATTGTTGGTTATGAAAGTTGTATTATATATTGAAAAAGAGAAGAAAGATTTATGTTGTGAAGTCAGTATTGTGAAATAGAAAAGAAAGTAATTCCCTTTATTCAGAGTTTGGTTGTTGTGCGAAAGGAAGTTCTTTGTTTTGAAAGAAATGAGTTATACTAAATAGAAAAAGAAAGTTTACTTTCATTGTGAAGTTATTTTATTATAAATGAGAAATAAAAAAATATAGAAGTTGTAAGATGTTAAAATGCATGCATAGTAAACTTGAATGTAAAAGAAAGTTGTTGTAGTTATTTTGGATATTTGAGTTGTAGTGAAAATGAAAGGGACAACAAATTTGAAATAGGGAGTTGTTGCATTTTTTATTACAAAATAACAATGTGGAAATAGATATGAATCCTTTAATTTTGCTCTTGAAATTCAAAGAAAAATAGTTGAACAAAATGGAATAAATCTTGTAGTTATTATTGTTACTATTGATTTTGAAAATGCTTGAAATGAGTAATTTTAACCAAGAAATGAACCAATGAAATGAAATCCCAACACTTGAAACTTTAGGAGCATAAAATCAAGTTCAAAATGTATTTTAGAGCTTTGTAGTAATATTTGGTTTTGTAAAAATCTTGGATTTGAGGTTCTGTTTCTTAGAAACAAGACCGCTGCCCTGTGCAGAGTGGTGGTCCCAAAACCTCTGCTCAGGCTAAGGTGGCGGTTTCAAAACTGCCGCTTAGTAGGGAGGCGATCCGTGGTTTATCACCCATGGAAGGCGGCGGTCCTAGGACCTTCGGTCTACTCTGGGAAGCGGTTCTATCACTTACGACAAAACTCCTTAGATCCACGCTTGTGCGTGAATTTTAACTAGTTTAGAATAATTTATAAGTTGTAAAATTTGACTCATAAGTACCAACATGCAAACAATGAGTAATTCCATGGATTTGAGCAATAAAAAATACAAATGGAAGATTAAAAACATTCCTCTTCATATATAACAATGGGGGTAGGGTTTCCCCCAAATTAGAAAACCCCAAATACACTTAGTGTTGAAACTAAACCAGACTGGGAAAATAAAACCCTTCCAATTCTTGAATGGAAGTAATAACAACAATAAAACTACAACTAAACTAATCTTAACTAGATCTCCTTATAGAATCCTCAATAGTTCTTCCTCTCTTTCTCCCATGGTTTCCTCCTATCCAACCTGCAATTTTAACAAAATAAATAGACTAAATGAGGAGAATAAAATGAAGGAAAGGTTTTAATAGAAATTCTTAAGAAAATTTAGGGTTAGTTTGGAGCCCTAGGATCTAGTGGCCAAGATTGTTTTGATCTAAGGGTGGAGGTTTCACCCTAGTTTTTCTTTGTATAAATGCAGTTTAAATGTTTAATTTAAATCCTTAAGGGTATGTGTAATTAGGGAGTGGGTCAATTTGATTTCCTGAGAGTGCTAAACCTTTATTAGTTCTTAGCAAGCCGTAGGAGTCAATGAAAAGGACTCTAAGTTAATAGGATACTAAATTTAAATAAATTAACACAAGGTTAACCTTTCTAGGTTTTAATATTAACTAATGAGAAGAAAACATTTAACTATGTAAATTAATCTATGGAACCTTCCTAGTTGACTTTTAATTAATGGATCTTAGAGGTAAAACGATTTTAAAGTGTAATCTTTATCTAGACCAGGTCTATCAATCTCAAAGTTGACTTTAGTGATGTAAGTTAAATTAATGAACCCTAAGGGTCAAACACCCTTATAACCTTTTTATAAATTAAACACAAAAAAAATTAGTTCCAATTTGCGGGGTAAGTGTTAGGTTGTAGCAAGTTCCTAGGACATCGTTTTTGCAGGCGTTACATCATTAACCATCATTTTATTTATTAACAAGGTAATAGTAGCAACTAGAAGCAACTAGAAGCTCCACATTGCTTGGAATAATTATTTCTTCACTAAATCCATTTCCTTTATCCACCAGCAGGTAACAATTTCAAGGTTATGCCTCATATAACTAAAAATTTATTGAATTCAAATAGAAAAATATCATCTCATTATCTTTTATTTGTCGCTCTCAGTTTGAAAAATCCAAGCTTCAGACTCCACTCCCGTGATTAAGGTCTCCAAATCTGCCTTATTTTATCTCACAACAACATTTTCGTCTACTTCCGCTGAAACATTTACCGGTTCAAAACTATAAGCTTGTATGGTGCCAAGTATATTGTCGTCAAGTGCTGAACTTTATGTCGTGATCTGATCTTCCTATAAATATTTTTCATGGACTTACGATCTGAGGGGTTCTGGAATGGAGATATTAGAAGGCTCAATAATATGAACTTCATTCTCGATTTCATGAAGTATTTTTTTGTCCTGCTCTTGAGTTCTTTCGATATTTGTATTCATGCTTTCATCCGATACAGAAGGAGCCCCAACAACATGAGACTTCTTCATAGGGACATGTTCATCACAGATTTTCTCATCATGTTCTTTTCTACAAACACTCTCGACCAAAGTTTTCTGTAATTTTTCATGAAATATAATCTAAATCATTACAGGAAAAATAAAGCAGTTATCATTCACAGTATTTAGCCTCATATCCATGTCGGATTTCTTCTCAAACAACTCAAAAAGATTAAAGAACAAATATTTGAAATATATAAGATAGTAAATATCTAGGACTGTAGAAAAATATCTAAAATCCGGTAACCTGTAAAGTTAATACTGCTAGAATATGACACTATCCAGCAAGGGCATTTTCAAAGGTGGAAACCTAACGGCTAAAGAGTCTTAAATTGCCTGTGATGTTATTTAATGGGAATTAGGATTTAAAACAAGTGATTTATTATATTTATCGTTTATTTTTTATACCCTTGCCAGTTAACCCCTACTAAGATAATCCAAGTGTTGTAGTACATGCCCTTGAGTGCGAGAAAACCTCATCTAGTTTTCCCACTATAGGTAAAATCGTGCATTTATATATAATCCACCCCTATTGTTTCCCTCATATATCTTCATTAAACAATAGTGGGAAAATGATAGATTATATAATGTACCCAATGTGATAGTTATGTTATGTGACATTCTTTATATTTTTATACTGACAACGTATGTCCCTTGAAGACCGTTGACAAAGCTTGGAGTGATTTTCTCTTGCTAAAATGTGGCTATAGGACCTTTGAGTGCTCTAAAACAGAGGAATCTATACTGTTGAGCCTCGTATGAGTGCTTCAAATACATGTATTGGTTTTTGTAACTTATTTGTGACTACTTTAGGAAAATTTAGAGATCCTTGAGTTCTTAAGCATTAATATCTTTGCAATATAAGATTATCACAATGAAAGTGAGTTCGAAAGTGTTACTTGTTTTCTTATATAATATTCAATAAATGAAACATTTGCATTGATGTTGTGGAAGAGAATATCAATAGAATCATGTATTATTTTAAAATTGGAAAAGAGTCATTACACATGGGGGATTCATAACCTTATAGAATAGCCAGAACTATAAACCACTATAGACATGATATGTATAGTTTTGGAATGGAAACTAGTGACGGAAATTATATACTTCGAGAGTAATGTGTGGGGATGGATTATTAAGTTCAATAATCATAATTTATTTGATGATTGATAGAGAAATTTACAAATATGAGAAATTCAAGGGGATATACAGATATTTTCATTAGGATTAGAATGTGATCATTTATGTTAGTAGAGTAATAAAGTTGAACATGTTATTTCTAAAGGATTAGATTCCAAACTCGAGTGTCTACATCTTCCACCAATTTATGCATGAAATATAAAATTGCATACTTAAAAGGAAATTTACATGTGTGTGAATACACAATTTTCTTTTACTCAATTGTTTTTGCATCAATACTGGTGATGACATACTCTGCAGTGAAACCTACAACATACAATGTACTCAACATCCATTCAATAAATTATAGTGTAACTCAAATGTAAATACTCCTTGTACCTTCAAAAAATTGAACTTTTATAGATTAATGTAAAGATATGCAAAATATTTAAGGAATATACTTATTCATTTTGTTAATTTTCAAGCTCCAATCCTAGTTTTAATTCTAGAGACTTATATTTTTTTACTTCTGAAGGATTAGGGTAGATAATCCCAAATGATGTGGATGAATAAACTATCCAGTAAGATATGGATTTAAGTACTCATGACCCAGAATAGGTGAGGTGAGGTACCAAATCACCCTAGTAAGATAGAAAAATAATCTAAAAAGTATTTAAGCCCCATGATATCTTCCTAAAAAAATTAAAAATGAAGGGAAGGGTATCCTATGAAAAACATATCCACCTTGATACCATATAATGTAGCCAAATTGTAACACACTCAATATACTGCAAATATCTTGAAGTCAAAGAAAATAAAATATTCTTCTTTATTATTCAATCATGAATTACAATGCTTCATCAATGAGAGAAAAACTCCCAACTCGAGTTTCCAAGAATACTCGAATTATCTTTGACTAAATCTACTCTAGGTGGAAAAATTTACTATTTTTAGCCATTTACTAGAACCTGCTATTAATAGTAAGTTCACATGCTTATTCATATGGGCGCGAAAATTGCCACACATATTATACATGTCTAAATTAGAGGAATTTACAAATTTCTAACCTACTATGCATTCAAGATACTGATATTAACTAATGCTTTAAAATAGGAAAAAAATGACCTACAAGTTAAATCCTAATTTTTGGCCCCCACATGGCATATTTCGGGATTGAAAATGTGTTAAATATAGCTCCAATCAGAAGGGCGGGTTGAACAGTGTGTTTGTCTCAGCAAAACAAGTTGTTTAAAAAAATAAACAGACTCAAATGGACACAAGGATTAAAAAATATGACCATTTCAAGTTTTTTCTAAAAATAGTGCATCATTCTCCCCTGCTTAAAAAAATGAAACTCTTATAAGTTGTCTTCTTAAAATTTTTGCCATTTATCTTTTTCTTGTTTCTTAATCTCCCAGTATTTGATCCATGTGTTATCCTCTAGTTCCAATTCTTTCTAATGTACCAAATATTTAGTGTATTGTCAATGTCACGTGTTCACAGTAATCTTGTCTAAAATATGATCCACTTCGTCTTCTTTTTTCACTGGAACTTGGTGACTCCAATCTACTACTTCTTCAATAACATCCCCTTCTTCACCATCCCCATGAAAACAATATAATTTTTAAACATTAAACAATTGATAAATATAAAAATTTCCTGGAACTTCTACCTCAAAAGCATTATCAATTATCTTTTTTCACAATTTGCAAGGACCAATCTTCTTGTGCCTCATCTTGTTATAGGTTCCTTTTGTAAACCTTTCCTTCTAAACTTATACCATAAAGAACTCACCCATTGTAAAAATTGTTAGTGCAAATTCACAGCACCCTTGAATATCTACAACTCAACAGATTGAGACTCTCAGTATTATTGAATAACATGGAGAATCTCTCAAAGTGTGGGACATTGGATTTGAGAGAGCTCTCTAGATGAAGGCTAGTTCCTTTTCCTCTGTTCAGGTGCACACATGAAACTTGCAAAGGATCTATTCTAAAATCTATTCTAATTTTCCAAGGAGACAAGTTTAAGAAGATGCAAGAAATTAAACCTAAACTAACAGAGGTGATGCACCAAAGGAATGTTGAACACCGTCTTTGCTATCAAACACAAACCATAAAAATGTAATACAACCACCATGCATAGATGACCAATATTGAAATGAAAGATCAAAAAAAGGAAATGACCATAAGAGAGGGTTGAACTCATCCAATTTCACGTATGATTGCTTCACAAATTGATATAGAACATTGCAATGTCCAAAAGGTGAAAAAATTGCATTATAGTCTTAATAGAAGGTTCAAACTCCATGAATTCATCTGTAGACTAGAGAAGAAGGGAGGGAGCAAAACCAAAATGTCCAACCCTTTACAATGAGCCAAGATCTTACCTTTATAGGTGAAATAAGGAGAGGAGAAGAAAAAAGGTAGGAACATTGATTTGAAGCTTAGCTACTGGCCATCAATGCCCCTGCAAATCCACCCTCAATATTTCATCGTGTAAAAGAAGGAAGAGCGGTGGATAAAATAATATTTGAGATGGTTTTCAAAGTCAATCGGAACACACATTAATGGCATGAAATACTTTTTCATTTTTTTCACCCATCAAAGCCTGCTAAAAATATTTTTTTATGCTTCCATGGCATAGAGGAGGTCGACATATTTCCAATGGTACCAAATTTTTTTAATTTCGAGCACTGGATCGAAAGATATGCCCATTTGAATATTTTAATCAAATCCGTACAGAAATGGTGAAAACCCATTTTTGAAAAATGGATCCGCGGGCCCAAAACTCACTTTTCACCTTTTGCACAAAAATTACAAAAGTGCAAAAACTCCCCGTAGCCCCTCAAGCCCAAAATTCACTTTTGGAAAAATTTCCTCTGGGGCCTCACAGACCTGCTTTGCAAAAGAAAACATCTCGGACCTGCTAGCCTGCATTTTTCCTTTTGGTGAAAAGTCTTCCCCAGGTCTGCTGGTCCGCTTTTGGCAAAAAATCCATCCAAGGCCCGCCTTCCCACTTTGACCTAAAACATGGCCACGTGTCCCTTTTGTTTGGTAGAGGGTTCGATCCTGAACACAGAGAGGCTCAAGGCACATTTGAGTTTGGCCCTTTATTTTTAACCTTTGGAATTACACAGCCGAGGCATGTGGAGGATTCCACTGACCCTTCTATGCTTAGCCGATTTAGGCTTGTTGCCTTTCAAACCCTGGGACATGTGAAAAGTTGGTGCTCGTTCGAGTCTCCACTTTGGGTTCTTCTTTTAAAGTTTCACTGAGCTGACACGTAGCACCTTCCATGAGTCCTTTGACTTTTCATTCGTTGAATGTGTTTCCTTTTTTGACCTGGATCATGTGGAGGCTTAGCGCTTGTTTGGGAATGGATTTTGGGCCATGCCTTTTGAATTTGCACAATTGACACATGTGGTAGCTTCTGCCGGTCCCTTTATACTTAACCGATTTTGGGCCCACTCCTCTTTCTCTATTTTTGGTTGGGTCCCTTCTTCTTATTTAGGAGTGACTATGTTAGCGGACCCTATTTCTCCTACACCTTCTGGAATTACAACAAGATGATGTGTCGTGCCTTCTGCTACTTTGTTTATACTTGGATAGTTTGGGCTTCGAGTTGAATCATATGTGAAGTATGAAAATTTGAGCCCCTTGGTTCAATCTTCTTTTGTCGAGCTCTGATCTCCTTTAGCATCATTTGACTTCATTTTCCAACCTTGTTTCTCCACTGTAGAGCCCACCTAATCCCTGATTGTTGGATTTGAATGTGGTCTCGCAGGAAAGAGTCGACCCTTAGATTTTCTTCTGTGTAGGCTCATGTTTGAAATATTTTTCTGGGGGAAAAATTGGGATAGCATTTTGTCGACTCATGGGGACATCTTCCTGCTAGACGAAGAGACTAGTAGCTGCGTAAGTATCCATTGGGCATGGAGTCTACCTCGAAAATTTAGAAACTAGTCTGGAATTGCCTTCCATTGCATGCACTCTTATCTTTGCAAGAAAATATTGGATTCAAGCTTTGTGAGAGTAGAGAATTGTCTAAAACATAGAAACTTCTCCCTCATTTGTTTTTCCACAAACTTGATCTGTCAGAGTGCAATGAAAACATCTAGACCTACTCCAATAGGTAAGATTTGCAGATTTAATTTCTTGTGGCCATAAGTCTTTTCCATGATTCAGATGAATTGTATACAAGCATACACTCTAAGAGATAGAACATGTGTACCAACACTTAGGTTAATTAAACCCTAAACTATAACAAGACAATGTGCATACACACTTAGAGAAATTTAAAACCTAGGCTAATATTTATAGGGGTGAGAAATTTTGCTTTTAGTAGCAGTTTTTGAGTTAGATCCCATTGACTGGAATCTGTAGTTTTTCGCCATCCAACTTAGCCATCCGGAAGGCATTTCTACTTTTACATCTTATGATCATTTAGGGGCCACTCTAAAGAGCATCAAACTTGGAATTCCTTCTTGGTTTTACCCGATCCACATCCCACTTTAGAAATAAGTCCCCCTCTTGAAAGATCCTTGTTCTTGCTTTCTTATCAAAGCTCTTCATGATCAATGCTTGATCTTTCTCCATGGTCTGCATTGCATGTTCTCTTGCCTCTCCTACTTCCATTAGTTCTGCATACCCAATTTCCATAGCTTCAAAATTGGCTAGTTCCAAATGTTTCATGAGCTCCAAAGTGGGAAGCTCCAATGATGTGGGTAATACTACCTCTTTTCTATGTACTAACTTCCATGAGGAGCTTCCTGTAGATCTTTTGGATGTGATCCTATCAGCCCATAGAGCTGATTTGAGCTTTGGGTGCCAAGCTATTTGATTTTAATCAAAAGTCCTTCTAATAATTATTAATAGGTTCTTGTTTGTGGAATCTGCTCGGCCATTACCTTGAGGGTAATAGTTTGATGAAGTGTTGAGGTATACACCATTTCTGACAGCCCATTCAGTGATCCTTATACCAAGGAATGTAAATGCATTAGCTGATATGATAGTGGTAGGGAATCCAAACCTAGTGACTATCCCTTCATAGAAATCCAAGATGTTGGATTCATTTTCCTCTTTTAGTGTCACTGCATCAGTCCCCTTGGTGAAATAGTTAGTCATTGTGACTATCCACTTGTGGCCCTGGCTTGAATTTGGTTTGATTACTCTAATGAATTTTGTTCCCCATTGCATGAATGGCTGATCCACTGAAATTGGATGAAGGGTCAGGGCTGCTAACTTTTCCTTCCCTATGAAGAATGTGTAGTTCTTGCATTTCTTGATCCAGGAGTAGTAATCACTAAACACTGTAGGAAATTAATAACCAGATTGCATGATTTTGAGAGTTGTTACTTGAGGAGAAAATTGGCCTTCTGCTGCTCCATCAAGGAACTCATGCAACACCCTCTCAATTTAGCCTATCCCAATGCAGCTTTATAGAACACTATTGATATCCTTCTTGAACAAGACATCACCGATAAGCACCTATGGGATGGATTGTAGTCTGAAGTATCTCATCTTTGCTTTGTTCCACTCTGGAGGGAAAAAACTATTTATAGTCCAACATGAAATAGGTGCATTGTTAGCTGGCTGCTCTTAATCATTCTACACTGGCAGGACATCCTCTTCTTCATCTGTTGAGCCAACTTGTTGCTTGGAAGCAAGATGCTCACACAGACCCTTGCCACGAACTAGTTTGGTCACTTTGATTTTAATATCATACTCCATTACATGAGTGATCCAACATTCTCTCTTCTCATTCAAGTCCTTGTTTAGGAGAAAATATTTGACACTAGCATGAGACACTAGTAGTTGAATCTTTTTGTTCGAGACCAAATGTCTAAAATTACTCAAACTCCTAATGACAGGAAGAACCTACTTTTCAATGAAAGAATACTTTACTTCATAATCCTCAAAGATTTGACTGAAGAAGTCTATGGGTTGTTTTGAACCTTCCTTGTAAGGCTTAACTAAGATAGTTGGGATTGATTCTAACCCTCCACAATCATACATCATGAAGTCCTTTGAAAAGTTTGGTTTAATAAGAGTTGGGGCTTGTGATATTGAAAGCTTGATGGCCTAAAAAATCTCTTTTCCTTTTTTTGTTCATTTGAATTCAAGACTCTTCTTTAGCATCCTCGTTAAAGGCCTTACAAGAGTGGAAAAATTAGGCACAAAACTACAGACAAAGTTTATTCTCCCCAAAAAGCTTTGGAGAGACTTCTTGTGTTGTGGCAATGGAAGTGTTTGGATGGCTTCAACCCTTTTATGATCAATTGTTAACCCTTATCTTGAGACAATGTGGCATAATGAATTCCCCTCATGTGCCAAGAATACACACTTCTTTGGATTCAATGACACTCTGAACCTTCTATACCTCTGAAATACCTATCTCAAGTGGAAGAGATGGTTTGCTGCATTATTTGAGAAGAAAATGATATATATAGATACAACAGGACTCTCTTGTTTATCAAGCCTTTAAACGCCATATCGATAGCTCATTGAAATGTTGCTCTATCATTTGAAGGTCCAAATGGCATCTTCTTATAAGCATATGTACCCCATTTGGTGGTGAAGGTTGTCTTCAACTGATCTTCTTCTTTCACCATTATCTCATTATAGGTTGAGTATCCATCTAGCAATGAAAATATCTTAGAGCCAGCTACAACCTGCAATATTTTCTCCATCGATGGAAGTGGGTAGTGATCTTTGAGTGATGCTCTGTTTAGATCACGGAAGTCTACACACAATTTGATTTCTCCATTTCTTTTCCTCACAGGCACCAGGTTTGCAACATAACTTGAATGCTTGATAGGGAAGATGATGTTGGCCTCAATTAGCTTGTTCAAATCTTATCTCATGAGAGGTTCAATGTGAGGGTTTAGTAGCCTTTTCTTCTGTTTGAAAGGCTTAGATCTTGGGTCCAACTCAATAGTGTGTTCTGCCAATATTGGATTGAAATCTCTTAAATCCTTGCAAGTCCAAGCAAAGACATCTAGGAATTCTTGACAAAGTTGAACGAATTCATATTTATCTTGTTGAGTACTTACCTTGCCAATTCACAACGTTTTTCCTTCTTCTATGGAAATGGACTCTGAATCTTCACCCTTTACCTGAATATTTGCTTTCTCCTTCCAGAATTGGGTAAGTGCACCAAGTTGGGGGACAATTAAGTGGACATCAAATCCTGAATTTTACATTAAAAACAACAAAACATCAAATTTAGTCTTCCGCAGACTTGAACCATGTCGAAAAGTAAAAAATATGTCATAAAAATGGTACCATTGCGTAGGGGAGACTATTAGATTTGTAGAAATACTAATTTTAAAGTGAATAGAAGAGGATAAATATCATTTTATAATTTTTTACTAATAGTAGGTCTTTAAGACAATTTTTCCTGTGAATGTTTATGTCTACGTTTAAGACTGCAAAATTTGTTTCACTTATCAGAATGTGATAAAAATTATACCATCCCAACCATGGTGAAATTATATACATGTTTAAAAAAAAAATTATTTGATTTCAATATTTTTTTATGAAGTTATGGCGGGCAAACAGAAAGTGCTTTGTTTTCTTTATGTTTTCATACCACTTTCACAAAAAAAATTATAAAAAATAAAATATTACTCAAAAAAATACAAAATAAAATCCATCCCAAGATAGATAGCGGCATATAACTTCTCACCAAAGGAAAAAAATATATATCAATTTTTGGTCATCCAAATTGTAGGCAAACGGACTATAATCTTATCGGCGTTTTTAAAAAAAAATACCAAGTCATTGAATTTTGAGTATTTAATATAGCTAATCTTGTCTATTTTTTACAAAAATTAGTATTTTAGAAACTAGATTCTAGATGCTACGATTCATATTAGTATAATTTTATCTAATTTTGAGTGTATGTATTGTTAATAATCCCTACAAGTTGATATTATGTTGTTATTTGCAATATGATGTCCACGGATGACCCTATATTTGTCCATCAACTTCCTGCACTTACCCAATTGATCATTTGGATTGAAGATTGACTCCAAGGTTACAAGGCCCTCTGGTAAATTTTTGGTTCTTAGCTGCACCACTTGGTTACCATAACACTATTCTAGTTTGTCCTAGTTTCTGGAGGAGAACTTAGCTTCTTGTAGAAAATTGACAATTTTTTGATCATTCTCGAAGCCCTGCCAACTTGTGTTGTTATCTGGGAAAGCTTACCTCACGACCACCTTGATATGAGGCTAAGACTTATCACTTTTTATACTTTCTACAACATCAAACGTTGCCCCAAATCTTCTAATTTTGTCTACTGCATCATTCTTTTTCCTAGGTATGGACAAAATGTTGAAAGATTCATTGTCCTCAATGAGGTCCCATACCTGATTCTTTTAGTTTTTTAATACATCATTCTTGGTGGAATTTTGTCCTCAGAATTTATTTGCAACTAGCTAACTATCACCAAACACTTGTAAGTTATTAATCCCTCTCTTTCTTTCCCAATACAATCCATGGATAAGGGATTCATACTCTATTATGTTGTTAGAGAAAGAAAATTGGAAATAGAAGGCTGAGAAATATTTTTCACCTTGAGGTGAAACAAGCATAGTTCCTCCTTCAGCTCCTTGTCTACTTCTCAAGCCAACAAAAAATAACTGCCATACTTCATTATCATCCTTGTGGTCTGGCTTAGTGATGTTAGGAAGAGGATGATTTTCCTCATGCAAGTAATAAAATCCTAGCTCATATTCCTCCCTTTCCTTGTAAGGGTCAAAAGCATGCCTTTTGTTTTCTCGTTCATCGAGAGTCAAGTATAGAATACATCCAACCTTGGTATCTGCCTCATAAGTGCTTGAGAGGTCTTCCTGATCAAAGGATGAATAATTCACATTGATTGGAATAGGTACATGAGGCTCAATATGGAAATCCATAATGGGATCAGATATGATCATAGCCTTAGCTCCATACCTTATTCTAAAAAGCATGTGTGACCAATCAACAGAAAAATAGCCTCAAATTTTAGCGGTGAAGTCTCTTGACAAACACAATGCAAAGTGTGGTGGAAATTCTATGACCGATACATTTTGTAATACAGTCACATTGGGGAATACGTGCAATGTGAGGGTCAAATCCTTGATGAATCCAACCATCGTTACCGTTGTCCCATCTAATTACAATACGTTCTTGGAGATGACTTCGTATTGAAGACCCAACTAATCGGCTATTTGCTTTGACATGACTGAGCTACTCGCTACCAAATCAATCATGAAATTATGTACCAATTTTTCCCCAATGATCAATGAAAAATAGAATGGAGGGGGCTTCAGATTCTTACCTTATTTTCCCCATGGTTTCCTTTAGACTAAGCCGCATTGGTTAGCACTTTATCTTATTTGTTGCGGGGATGATTTGAGGTTGACCAATTGTCCATAGTAGCTTGCAACATGTCTCTCTATCCTGGGATAGCCAACAACTCCTACATTGATATGTTTACATTTGTTTTCTTCATATGTTCAATGATGTTAAATGAGGATGAGCTATCTTTTTTTTCCCCCTTTCCTGGTACATTCTTCTCTTGCACATGGGTCACTACAATTGGTGCTTGAGCGGGTCTGGAAGGTGGCTTGGGTTAGCTATACACATTGGGAGTTGTAACTTGATTGCCAATACCTTGTGGAGTAATAGAGGGTTTTGGATTACTTGATTTTGATGATTTTTTCTCTCCAATATTCCTTTTCTTGGACTTTGTATTGGAAGCTATACTTTGAGAAGGGGCTTGGTTAACTCCATAGAAATATTCATCCTGCTAATTGACAAACATGGTCTCACTTGGAGGTTCATGTTTCTAGGTTTCTTGCTATTGATTTTCCTCTTGATTGGGCTCTTGGGACACACCAATGGTCTGTACCATCAAGGCCTGGTTTAGTGCAACATTGAAACATATTGATTTGTTATGGGGATGACTCTATGGGAAACACCAATCATATTCTTGTGCCATGTTGTTTTGTGTTGGAGCCAAGGCCCTCAATGTTGAAGATGCATTTGGATCATATGGTTGGAAAGGCCTAGCAACTTGAGGTTGTCCTTGGTTTTGGTTTTGATTTGCATCATGAACTGGTGGTCTATTGTGCTGATATGGGGGCCTAGCTTGATATTGAGTTTGAGGTTTATACGGCCTAGAACTCTGAGTCAGCTGTCTCTTGATAGTCACTAGCTCATTTCCTAGGTTATGTACATATCATTTCCTAGAACACCTTTATCCTTCTCTGCACATTTGTTATTTCCTAATACTTGTCATTACTATTCATTAGATTCTTCCACACTTCTTCTTGGAATTGTTGTATATGTTCAGAAAATGTTTTTGCATCATCATTGACTCTACCATCAATCGGTAGATGCACCAAATTTAACACCCCATTTGGATTAATCCCATACACAATATAAAATGGATACTTTCATGTGGATCTATTTATTAAGCTATTATAAGAAAACTCACCTTGTGGTAATGTTAAGTCCCATTGTTTTGGTTTTTCCCCAACGACATACCTTAACAGGTTTCCCAAAATTATATTTACCAACTTTGTTTTCCCATCACTCTGGGGATGATAGGCATTATTGAATTATAGTTTAGTTCCCAACTTCTTCCATAAATTCCTTCATAAATTACTTGAGAACCTTGTGTCCCTATTATAAGTAATGGTTTTTGGAACACCATGCAACCTAACAACTTATCTGTAAAACAAATACACTACTCCTGTTCCATCACTACTTTTCTTATAGGAAATAAAATTAACCATCTTCGATAACCTATAAATAACCACAAAAATTGAGTCATTATCGTGTTGCATTTTTCATAATCCCAAAACAAAATGTATACTCAAATTTTTCCATGGTCCTTTGGGAACAAGAAATGGCATATACAACCCTGTAGTTTTTGGATGGCATTTCGAGACTTGGAAAAATCTACACGTCTCCACATATCTTACCACATATCTTTTCATCTCTAGCCAATAGTATTTCTCTTCTACCAAAGCTATAATCTTATCCTAACCAAAGTTCCCATCCAATACTCCGATATGCATCTCTTTCACTATATTATCTCTCATAAACCCAACTGGAATACAATTTTTTCATCCCTTAAATACATACCCATCCTATAAAAGGTACTCATCCTAAACATCACCTGTATCACTTGAAAATGGTCTAATTAAACTTTCAATAATATCCTTGAAATCAAAATTAGAAAAATATGAATCCTTTGTTACTTCAAAACAACATCATTCTCCATAGTTGGAAATAGGGTCACATGCATATTCAATGCCTCTGCAACTTGGTTCTATTTTACTTATTTATGTTTTAGATAAGATGTATAAACCTAAAAAAATGATACCCACTTTGCATTTCTACTGTTCAACTTATTTTGTGTATTCACATACTTGAGGGATATGTGGTTCGTAAATAATACAAACTCCTTAGGCACTAAGTAATGCCTCCAATGCCTTTGTGATTATACAATTGCATAAAATTCCACGTCATAAATAGAGTAGTTCTTCCTTACCTCATTAAATTTCTCACTAAAGAAAACTATTAGATTCCCACATTTGAAGTGTCACAATCAACCTCAAACACTTTATCAAAATCCGGAAGTGATAAAATAGCTACTTTTGTCACCTTATTCTTCAAGAAGTTACAACTATCCTCAACTATCTTTCTCCACCAAAATTCCCTTCCTTTTGTGAAATCGGTTATAGGTGCTACAATACTGCTAATTTTTTTAATAAACTTTTTCTAAAATCTTATTAAACTATAAAATATTCTTACCTCCGTTATATCCAATCTGCTAAAATAATAAAAACCAAAATTACAAAACTCTCTTACATAAATGTGCACTTCTTGTAATTTGCATAGAGATTCTCTTTCCTTAACAATATAAATATAAACCTCAGATGCCTCAAATTTTCTTCTTTAGTGTTACTGAAAATAAATATATCATCAAAATAAACCACAACAAACTTACTATTGTAATACCACAGCACAATGTTTATCAACCTCATAAAAGTGCTAGATGAATTACATAATCCGAATGGCATCACCAATCAATCACATAATCCATCCCATGTCTTGAATTTTTTTTCAACTCAGCTCCTTCTCTGATCCGAATCTAATGGTAACCACTATGGAGATAAATCTTGCTAAAATACCTTAGGTCCAGAAAGCACATCCATCATATCATCAAGACGTAGTATAAGAAACCTATACTTGATTTTAATGTTATTGATTTCTTTGCTATCCATGCACATTCTCCTCGTTCCATCCTTCTTTGTAGTTTATAAATCAAGAGGTTCACACTGACTCATGGTCTCCCTTACTACACCCTTTTTTATGAGCTATGTCACTTGTTTATTAAATTATGCATGTAATGGCAGGCTCATCCTTTAAGATGCTTGATTTGGGAGTCAAGACCCTAGGGTAAAATCAATATTGTGCTAAAGATATCTTTTTGATGGTAACCAATATGTTAGCTCATCAATAATAACATCAAAAAAATCTTCTATTAATTATTTTTCCTCTACTGGTATTTGTGAACTTATAGGTTGATCCTTATTTGCAAATAGCTCATGAAAAAACCTAGTTGCCTTTGTCTTCTTACCAAATTATTTTGTAGAAAGCATATTTTCGGCCTTTCCCTCTTAAGAGGTAGAAATACTATTTTTGTGCAATCCTTCCAAAAATTATAGCTATTCTTCCCCTTGTCATGAATAAATTTTCTATCAAATTCTCATGTTCTGCCTAGTAGCATATGACATGCATCCATAGGGATAAAATCAAACAAAATCTCATCCTTATAAAATTTTCTCAATGAAATTTTTTATTAAACACCTCTTATCAACATTTACTTCATTACCCTTCTTAAACCATGCAATATAGTAAGGTCTAGGATTCTTCTCACATTGTAGGCATTTCTGAACCATCTCATTTGAAAAAATGTTCTCACAACTACCACCATAAATAATAACATTGCATAGCTTTCCTCCAAAATTGCATCTTGTTCTTAAAATATAAGTATGTAGCCATTCATCCCCTTTGATATCCTTTCTTTGAGAATTATTCGTCCTTTGGATCATAAGATTTTCTCCCACGTCTCTTGAAATTTCTAGGTCCTTTTCATATTCTTCTTGTCTATCGTGAAAAAAATTTACTCTTGGAGGATATTATTTCCTCTTTTCATGTGTAAAATAATATGAGAATTCAATTTCCCTATGCCTCTCTTTAGCACATCTATAGCAAAAAATTGTTCTTCGTGAAGCCTCCCATCCTCTGACCCTAGGAAATCATCTACCTGTTTTTTGATTTGGGAGATCTTGTCTTATATCTTCTTGATTTTCCACTTCATGATCCTATTATCCTCTACATTTATTAAAACCATATCATTATCTAAAGGAGGATGATCCTCCCTATTCATGCTAGTAGATCTCCTAAAAAATTTACGGTTTTATTTTTCTTCATCCTTTAAAGCTAGTTGATAGGTATCCTCCATGATCTTGATCCTGTGCATGCTTAGATCATCTTGAATAGAAAATTTTAATCCATTTACATACCTTGCAGCCATTTTTTTCTTGGTTTCTTCATGCTCTACATGAATGGAAATTTTTTTAAACTCGTCCATGTATTATTACACGGTTTATAAGTTCTGTTTGAGATTCTGAAACTCCAGTAAAGGGTTGTTGCATAATCTACAGGGAGAAATTTGTCTTTTAGCTTCTTCTTCATCTCATTCCATATCCTAATACTTTCTTTCCCCTTTCGTAGGTGATATCACCATAACATAACATGACCTTTTAATTCTATGCATGCAAATTTTACATTCTTTTCCTCTGACATAGCCTTCCACTAAAAAAAATTCCCATGCTAGTCAACTAGTCTATCATCTCCTCTGGTTTTAGGATAGCTCCATATTTTGAAACATCAAATCTTATCCCGTCATTATTTCCTTCTAATTCCCAAATCATCCTTTCTTTAGAATCCAAGAATGGTCCTTGTGCTTCATGCTCTTGACGAACGTTTTTTCCATCTGTTTCATCTCCACCTTGATTTCCTCTCCAGGCTATAATCGTGGCAAGCTCAATAACTTTCCTTTGCTTATCCTAGATGTTTATATTCATCTGGGAAATACCGACACCTCTTCCTCCTCCTCTTCCTGCCATTATGTTTTTTCCTCCACCAAGAGTCAAACTTTCTCTAATACTAGATAATGTAGCAAAACTATAACATACACTAAGTATACTGCAAATATCTTGAACTCAAAGAAAATAAAATCTTCTTCTTTGTTATTCATTCATGAATTACAATGCTTCATAAATAATAAAATAATTGCCAACTTGATTTTCCAAGAAAAATCTATCTTTGACTAAATCTACTCTAGGTGGCAAAATTTAGAATTTTAACAGTTTATTAGAACATGTTATACTTAGTACGTTCATATGCTTATATGAACGGGCACAAAAATTTCCATGAATATTCTACATACCTAAATTATAGGAATTACTAAGTTTATAACCTACTATGCATTCAAGAGACTAAAATTAACTAATGCCCTAAAATAGAAAAAAATTAACTACAACTCAAATCCTAATTTTTGGCTCCTAGAGGACGGATTTCAGGCCGAAAAATGTTCCAAAAATGGATCCAACATACGGATAGGGTTGACTAATGTGTTCTTGTCATCAAAATTAGTGGTTTAACAAAACAGACTCAAACAAACACCTTGATCAAAAGACATGACCATTTCAAGTTTTTGCTAAAAATAGTGCCTCACCATCCAATCGCATACAAAACACCACTGCAAAAGCATACATGCCCAATTTTATAAATAAAAACAAAAATTTGAAAAGGAATGGATGACACATGCATCCACCATGTATTGTACAAATAAATTAGATTAAGAAAATGCCAATTTGTGTAATGAAGAAGATGGACCATTCCCCCAAACCCTTTATATTTGATCCTATTTAAGTTGTTAAGTAGAGAAGGAAGGAATTACCCTTGTCACCTATATTTTATTCTTAAATATGTCATATGTGTCTAAATATATAACATAAGTATATAAATTTATGTAATAATACAATACTATTAGAATTTTACAACAATTTTCACCCATTTCAGAAAGTCTAGTGAGGTTCTATACCATAATACGGTCTTAACATGAAGTGTATGGTTCTTAAGCAATGCCAATCCAACCATTTTTTTAAATTTATAACCGCATCTGATTATTTGTGCAATGTATAACTTAGTATGTAAAATTTATAATCTATTTGCATTCGTTTTATGTACTTTAACAAATGATCTTTATTTTAAGGTGAATGTGATACAAAATTTGAGTGTGTGGATCAAAAGAAATGATTTGTACCCATGTTATATAAGTATGATAATTTTCAATAGATCATACATGGAAGGATATATTGGTAGCCACCATTAGGATCATATTCCTACAAGAGGAGTACACATAGTGAATACAATCGAGCCTAAAGAAAGCAATGTGTAATATTAGTAGTAGAAATGAAGTGTTATAGTAGAAAACACATCGATAAAAAATATTAATCGAGATAATTTCTTTAATAGTATTTATAAGATTCATATAAGATCATGGAGATAAAAATATAGGAAATGTTGAATGTCACAATTCAATTATAGAGAATTATAGTATGCCAAATACAAAGAAGTAAATGTCAACATACAAGATAGTCATAGAGCCTTAGGTATGGTATACCCACTATGTAACAATACTAACAAGGCATTCAAGTAACATACTAGAAACACTCAAGAATGGAATAAATCAAGTAGCGACATAGCCTAGAAATCGTTTATAAAAAATGTACTCAAAAGTGAAAAAATAAAAATAGATTAGCACTACACAAGACATATGTTAGGCCTATTATCCACAAAAATAGCATATACATAACATTAGTAATCAAGGCTAAAGAGGAAGTGGATAGTAATTGAATTGAAATAAAATCACCCATATAATGTAGAGAATACCCCCAAATAATCATATTCATTTGGAAGGGACTAGGAAGTAACCTTTCATTGTGTATCAATTTGCACTTGTCCTTTATCAAACTCAACATATCTCATGAATTCATGTGTGTAAATAGTAAATGGAAAACTATTATATCTATCAAACTAGTATAAAAAGTAAAATCTGTAAAAAAAAAGATATCAAATCCAAACATATATAAGTCTTGATTATGTACTTTTGTAAATATTTAAATGTTTAAGTATTGTGTTACTATTTGAGTGTTTTTGTTTTCTAAAATAAGCTATGTATAAGGAAGGATTTAGTAAAAATATACTATATAACAATGTAAGTAGGGTAAGGGGAGATTCATATAGAAACAAAAGGCATATACACACATAAAAAATTTACAAGTGTATTATAAATAAGATCATGCAATCCATTGGAAACTAGAACCAAAAAGCAAAGGAAAAACAAATAATAATAACAATTGTAAAGGAAAAAGTAACAAAGAAGATTATTTCCTCTAGTAGCAAAGACCCAACAAAGAAAACTTCTTTGAATTTCTTCAAAGCACTAGAGGACGTAAAATAATTGTTTCAAAAATCTCTTCAATAAATGTTAGTTAGATCCTTTTGTTTTTGTATTTTCTTGTTGTTTCTGGGAAATTTTGATGTTGTTGTAGGGCAGCAGTTTAGTTATTCTTTGGCTAAATTTTTGTAGTTTATACTTTGCATGTGTTTGTGTTGTCCATATTTCACCCCCTAGGCCAAATATTGGATTGGCATAACCCCACATAGAAGGAACCTGAGAAAACTCATTCAGATCTTGTAAATAGATCTCATAAGGATTCAATAATAAAGTGGCGGGGGGCTAGGAAAGATCAAATTAACCTATGCAAAAGAAAAAAAACTGTCAAGTTGTTTGCATGTCTTAAATCATTTTTTCAAGTTACAGGTAGACTAAACAGTAGAATAGAAAAGTCATAATAGAAGGGGTCGTGCCGTAGAGGAACCATGAGCAAGAAAGGGAAAAATTAGTGAAGTTTCGAAGTTTTTTGGGCTCGAGAGCATTCAAGAAAGAGTCCAAAATCGACTAAGTATGGGGAGGCATTGGAAAGAACCACATGTCCACGCGTCCATAGTCCCAAAAAGTTGTGGGGACATTGAAAAGTCTTCAACTAAGAAAGAAAGTGTCAAGTGTCAGCTCAGCGCAAATCCAAAATGGGAACCCAGGGTAGAGACTCAAACTTGCACCAGCCCTCCATGTAGGAAATGGTTAAACAGAGTCAAAAGGTGGACAAGATGGGCCTCAATATTGGCTAACTATGAAAGTGTAAGCGGAGAGTGCCAAGTGTCGGTGTGGCACATCTCCCAAAGTTAGTCCAAAGGCGGAGACTCAAATGAGCACGAGCTCGCCACGTAGGCTAAAGTCCCAAAAATTAAGAAGGACAGTTGAAAATTCCATAGATATGTGGCGGCCGACAAGTGTCAACTCGATACTCCTCCAAAGGAAAAATTTTAGCTGAACTTTCAAGAAAGTGCAGTGCCTCCACGTGTCCAGTCTCAGAAAGGGGCAGATTCAGTTGAATAGTCAACACATAGGGAAAGCCGGCAGAGGCTGCCAATTGTCTAAATGGCATTGATTCAAATATTGAATAGAGAAAGGGTTTCCAAATGAGTGCCAGACTGTCACATGTCCCAGGTGAAAATATATGGCCCCGCCAAGCAAAAGACTTAGCCGAAAAAAAAAATGGGCCACAACTCTACCCAAGGGAAAAAGTAAGCATTTGAACTCGAGTCAAGGACAAGATGGGGAGTCAGAGGAAAAGGTGAAAATTTTCCTTCTGACAAAAAGGAATAGAGGTAAAAATTGAAGCACACCACCCCAACCATCCAAAGGGTGCCACGTAACCAAGTGGAGCTTCAGGGCCGTGGGGTTTTTCTAAGTTTTTCATTTTGCGGAAAAAGGGAAAAGGATAAATAATAGACGCACAAACCCAAATTTTTGTCTAATCTGGCTACCACGTGTCCCATATTAAAAAGGAGACCCATTTTCATATTGTTTTCTTTCCCATTTGTCCGGACTCACTACAAACTTCAAAGGGGCATATCATTCGACTCAGGTCTTGAAATATTGCAAATCTGACACTGTTGGAACCATCTCAACGTATTCTACACCATGGAAATATAAAAATGAATTTTCCTCAGGCCATGGTAGGTGAAAATGGATAAATTTCTTCAAGCCTTTAATGTAGGATCTCCTTGCCTCAACAACCAGATTAGATTTGATCTGTTCCACAATTTCCTCTTCCTTCAAGGCACCAAACCAAAGATTGATGCAGTAAAGATGGATTTGGGGGAAATTTTTGTCAGAGGCATTAATAGAAGTGGTTGAGCTTCAACCTAATTTTCTCACTCCTCTATCTCCTTCTTCTCTCTAATTGAATCTACAAATGTTAGGGCAGGACTCATTTTAAATGGTTGGAAATTCATTGTTTTGCAGACTCCCTTTTCCTTCTAGTAAAGGGACTTATGGAGTTCAGGTCTTCCATTAAAATAGTAGTATGTTTTTTGCCTCCTATCCATTTTTTAATGCATCGTATCAATTTATAGAGCAATAAAAAACATTTGTGCTTGATTCTATATCCTTTTTGTCTCTTTTTCTCGCATCTGGTATTTCATTATCAATCTGGTTATCTGTGGTTAACTATTCCATGTATTTTATTGGTTTGTGTCTATTAGTAGAACTAGTGTTCATCATTCCTTCAGTGCATCACCTTGTAGTTTAGTTATTTATTACTTCTTATACCTCTTTTATCCCTGTCTCCTTGGAAATTTTTTAATTAGGTATAGAAATAGATCCTTTGCAAGTCCTCACATATGCACCCAAACAGAGGAATAGGAACCAACCTTTAATATAGAGAGATTTTCCATCTTCCAAGGTCCCACACCTTTGGGAAAATTCAATGTTATGCAGATCACACAAAATGACTCTGCCTTAGAAAATCAGGCCTACAAAATTCATTTGGGGGTGCTGTGATTTTTCACTAACAGTTATGGCATGCCCAGTGGGAGAGATAAGTCTCCATCTTATTACAGTAAGATCGATGTGAACTTAGTGTGATTCTAAATTTTAAGGAGTTCTAAAATTACACATTTGGTGACTCCAAAAGAAACAAATCCACTATTTTTAGCAATCCAAGAATTTCATGAGAAGAATACAAACACGGTTAAGAACCAGAGAAGAAGGATTATTTGTCTATCCAGACTTATCTCCAAAAAAAGGGAGGGGAGGAAGAATATCCCATAGGTCTCTATCCTCACCAAACAAAGCCTTATCAACACCTCCTCCCAGCAGGCCGTTCTCTCAAACAAGAGGGGTGCTCAATCTGATCAAGATGGCTCAGCCAAATCCTTATGTCAATTTCACCGGCAGCAGCCCACTCGCTCTAAATGCACAAAATCCGGTCCCGATAACAACATTAAAGAGAATCTCATATTTCACTCGGGAAAACTAGACTTCTCCTGGTGATCATGTCCAAGATATTGCAAATGTGTACAATCCATGAAATCCATGAGATGGACATTACATTCAAGTTACTTGCCTCTTCACTTAAAGGTAAAGCTTCATAATGGTTCAGGATCCTTGAAGAAGGCTCTATCCAAAATTGGAACTAGTTGTGCACAACTCTTCACAACCAGTTTGGAGAAAAAGGTGATAACCTATCTTCGTTAGAGCAACTAACAACAATCAAGAGATCCTAGAATGAGCAGATGACATATTTCAACCTTAGATTCTAGTAGACCTAGGACAAGATTCCAATAGCAATAAAGTCCACTAATGAAGGTGCCTTCTTATAATTTCTTAGAGCTTTAAATTTTTATATTTCTTTGATGATCCAGTCAATGGGGAGCACAGCCTTACCTAAAGCCTATAGCCTTTCCATAGAGGCTGAGAATTGTTTGATTCAAGATGGAAAATTCACTCCTAGGCCATCCATGCCTTTGTACCCCAAGTTAGGAAGCCTAGGTACCAACCAAACACCCACATTAGCTCCTATACCTATTCCCAGGAGTCAAATCTCGGCTGAAGCCTCCACTTCATTGTCTAAGACCTCTAAAGAACTCCAAGAAGTCATGAAACAACTTCAGAACCTTAGAAATGAGCTAGTAACCCTCAAAAGATAGCAAGCTCAGAGTTTTAGGCCATATCATCCCCAGGATCAGTATCAAGCTAGACCTCAGTATTAGCAAAATAGACCACCATCTTATGTTGTAAATCAGAGCCAAAACCAAGGAAAACCTTAAGCTTCTAGACCTTTCAGGTCATATGATCCAAATACAACTTCAACGTCAAGGGCGTTGGTTCCAGAAAAAAACCATATGGCATAGGAATATGATTGGTATTTCCCATACAATCAGCCACATAACCAATCGATGTGTTTTAATGGTGTACTAAATTAGGCCTTGATGGTGGTGTCATAGGAACCTAGCCAAGAAAGAGATTAGTAGCAAGGAGCTTAGCAAGAGGGACCTCTAAGTGAAACTATGCTTGTCGATTGGCAAACTGAGGACTTCTGTGGGATGAATCAATTTTCTTCTCAAAGTGTAACTTCCAATACATGGTCCAAAAAGAGAAATATTGGAGAAGGCCAACCACTGATCTCAGGAAATGCTCAACATCTCATGACTCCAAAAGGTTCTGGTTCTCCAAGTGCAACTCCCAACATGTAGAACCAACCCAAGATGCCTTCCAAATCCACGAAAGCATTGGTTGTGACAACCCATGTGCAAGAAAAAAAAATTCCTGGGAAGGGGCAGGAAAAGGATAGCTCATTCAATATCATTGAGAAAATGAAGAGGAGAAGTGTGAACATTTCACTACGGGATTGACTAGCCATTACAGGGCAGAGGGATATATTATAGAATGCTATAAAAAATTGGTCAAGTTCAAATCAACCCCCTAACCAGAAAGAGAAATTTATTTCCAATGAAGTTCAACCTGGGAGGAACCATGGAGAACAACAAGGTAAGATCCTAAGACCTCCTCCATTTTATGTCTCATTGATTATTGGAGACAAATTGGTGCACAATTGTATGATTGATTTTGGGGAAAGTAGCTCTATAATGCCCAAGAAAATAGCTAATCAACTTGGTCTCCAATATGAAGTCATCTCTAGAGGGTTAGTGTAATTAGATGGGACACCAGTGAAAATTGTTGGAATCATCAAGGATCTGAGCCTCACTCTTAATGCCTGCCCCAATGTGACTGTTTTGCAGAACATATCCATCATAGATTTGCCACCACAGTTTTCTTTGTGTTTTTCCAGGGACTTCACTACTAAAATTGGAGGCTATTTGTCTGTTGACTGGTCACATATTCCCTTTAGAACAAGGTATGGGGCAAAGGCCACAATCAGATATGAAGCCATTGTTGATTATGATATTGAATCTTATGTGCCTAGCCCAATAAATGCCAAGTGCTCATCTTTTGATCAAGAAGACACCCTAAGCACTTCTAAAGTAGATACCAAGGTGGGATGTATCCCAGACTTGACCTAGGAAATTGAATAATCTGAGCTAGGTTTGTACTGTCTACATGAAGAAAACCATCCTCTTCTTGACCAAATTAAGCCAAAATATAAAGATGAAAATGATGTATGGCAATTGTTCATCGATGGCTTAAGGAGTAGACAAGGAGCTGGAGGAGGAGCTATGATTGTGTCCCCCAAAGGCATGAAATATTATTCAATCTACAGATTTAATTTTTCCTACTCAAATAACACTACCGAATATGAAGCTTTGGTCCAAGGTCTTCATTGGGTAAGGAAGCTAGGAATCAAGAACTTGCAAGTGTTTGGTGACAGTGAACTGCTTACCAATCAAGTCACAGGACTTAATGATATCAAGAATGACCTGCTCAAGAACTACAAGAGTAGAGTATGGGATCTCATGGAGGATTTTGAGGCCTTCAACATTGTGTCCATACCTAGGAAGAAAAACGAAGCTGTTGATAGGATTGCAGCAGTTGGAGCAATGTTTGATGTGGTCAACAACATCAAAAGAGACAAAAAACAACCACATATCCATATAGTTGTGAGGCCAACAGTGCCAGATAACAACACATGATGGTAATTGTTTGAGAATGATCAGTAGATCATTAATGTTTTACATGAAGAAGCTGAATTCTCAACTCAAAATCAAAGAAAAATAGAGCAGAAATACGGGAATCAAATAGTACAACTACATACAAACAAGCTTCCTAAAGGCTTAGTGACATTTGATTCTATCTTCATTCCTAATGATCATTTTAGAAAAGAGACTTGGCTAACATACAGATCAAAGGAGATGATTCAAAGTCAATCCCAATTGAAGAAGACAAAACACTTCAAATTGGAAAAGTGGCCACCGAGTAAGAAAGGTACGAATTCATACAACTTTTCCAAGAATTACCAGATGTATTTTCTTGGAGCTATGAAGACCTAATAAGGTTCAATACAAATATAGTACAACACATAATCAAACTAGATCTAGCTACTCAGCCCATTAGGAAAAAGCAGAGACCAATCAACCCACACATTGATCCTCTGATGAAGAAAGAGTTGAACAAGATGATAGAGGAAAGTATCATATTTCCAATCAAACACTCAAGCTAGGTTGCAAACTTGGTCCCACTCAGGAAGAAAAATGGAGAGATTAGGTTGTGTGTAGATTTTTGAGACTTGAACAGAGCCTCTCTCAAACATCACAACCCACTCCCTTCGATGGAGCAGATCTTACAAGTAGTGTCTAGGTTAGAGAGATTCTCCCTCCTAGATTGCTACTTAGGGTACAACCAGATCATGGTGAAAGAAGATGATCAGTTCAAAACAAATTTTACCACTAAATGGGGCACCTATGGCTACAGAAAAATTTCATTTGGACTGTTCAATGCTAGAGCCACTTTCCAAAGTGTAATGGATATGGAATTTAAAGGGTTGATCAACAAAATAGTACTGATCTATTTTGATGACATTACAGTGTTTTCCAAAAATGCAGCAAACCACCTTTTCCACTTAAGGCATGTGTTTCAAAGATGCATGTGTTTTGGGGTATCATTGAACCCTAAGAAAAACATATTCCTGGCCCATGAGGGCACACTTCTAGGCCATATTGTATCAATAAAAGGATTGGAAATTGACCCAGAAAGAGTGGAAGCAATAAGGGCATTTCCATTTCTAAGCCACAAGAAAGCTCTTCAAATCTTACTAGGAAAAATCAATTTTGTCTGCAAGTTTGTAAAAAAATTTACTGCTCTTGTTAAGCCAATAACATTGATTTTGAAGAAGAACTTAGCATTTATGTAAAAAAATAAAATAAAGGCAAGCTTTGAGGTCATTAAAGAAGCTATATCACAAGCCCCAACTCTTGTGAATCCATATTTCTCTAAAGACTTCATATTGTATGCCTTTGGTGGTAGTGACACAATTTCTACAATCTTATTTCAGCATAATGAAGAAGGTACAAAACAGCCAATTGCTTTCTTCACTCAAGGTATAGAAGACTATAAAGTGAGATACTCCTTCATCGAAAAGTAATTACTAGTAGTAATCAGAGGATTAAATAAGTTTAAGCATATGGTTTCAAATAATAAGATCCAATTATTGGTCTCCCATGCAAGAGTTAAGGAATTCCTTCTCAGCATGGATATGAATGAAAAACATGTTGGATGGATCACTCATGTCATGGAATATGACATTGAGATTAGGGTCACTAATCTTGTCTGTGGGAAGGGGTTGTATGAACAACTAGCCTCAGGTCAACAAGATGAAGCAAATAGTGAAAAGGAGGTTGTTTTTGTTCTAC
Organism: Taxus chinensis; assembly: GCA_019776745.2. NCBI lineage: Eukaryota > Viridiplantae > Streptophyta > Pinopsida > Cupressales > Taxaceae > Taxus > Taxus chinensis. Next base: position 119,588,471 of record CM034147.1, on the reverse strand, counting down.
AAGATAATCAAGAAGAAGGAAGTGATGATGTACCTAGTCCTTGTTAGACCCAAGACATGGTACACTTCCTTCAAATAGGATTTTGTTGTCATAGGATGAGTAAAGCAAAAATGGGGCATTTCAGACTACATGCCATCCCACATGTTTTTATTGTTCAAAAGAGACATCAATGACATTCTACTGAGATGCATTGAGACGGATTAGGTTGAGAGAGTGATACAATAAATCCATGTGGAAGTAAATGGGGGGAATTTTTCTCCAAGGATGACAGCACTCAAGATCATGAGGGTGGGTTATTATAGATCCAGAGTGTTTAGTGACTGCCATGCATGGATCAAGAGGCGCAAAAATTACACATTATTCAAAGGCAAGGAAAAGCTAGCAGCACTTCCATTGCACCCAATTTTAGTCAACCAATATTTCATGCAATGGGGTTTCAACTTCATTGGATTCATCAATCTAAGGTCACAAATGGATTCTGACAGCAACAGACTATTTCACCAAGTGGACCGAGGAAGTGGCACTCAAGGAAGCTAATGAGTCTAGTATACTAGATTTATATGAAGGGATAGTGACTAGATTTGGAGTGCTAGCCACCATTATATCAGAAAATGGATTGGCCTTCATAGGTTCCAAGATCACATGATGGGTTGTTAAGAATGGGACTTACTTGATCACTTCATCAAACTATTACCCTCAAGGTAATGGCCAAGCTAAGTCCACTAATAAGAACCTGTTAAATATCATCAAAATAAATCTTGATGAGAATCATAGAACCTGGCACACAAAGCTCAAATCAGCCTTAATGGCTGATAGGATAACACCCAAGAGTTCTACAGGTATCTCTCCATTCAAACTTGTCTATGGGAAAGAGGCAGTGTTGCCTATGTCACTTGATTTTCTAGCATTAGAGCTCGTGAAGCAGCTAGAGATGTCTGGATTTGAACCGATGGAGGCCAGGTATGTGGAGATCATAGAATTGGAAGAAGCCAGAGAGCATGCACTCCAGGAAATAGAGAAGAATTAGGATTCAATCAAGAAATTATTTGACATGAAGGAAAAAACAAGGACCTTCCAGGAAGGAGACTTGGTTTTGAAATGGGATGTAGAGCAAGCAAAACTAGGAAGGCATTCCAAGTTCAATTCCATCTAGAGTGGCCCCTACATGGTCACAAGATGTAAAAGTAGCAGTGCTTTCAAATTGTCTATGTTGGATGGAGAAGAATTACAGATTCTAGTAAATGGAATCTATCTTAAACACCGTTACCTAAGGGGAAGTTCTCACCTTGTATATATTATTTTAGTTTCTCTTTCCTCTAAGTGCTTGTGCCCATCGCATTACTGTATTTTAGGTTACTTTTTTCATAAGTTCTTTACACGCTCTGTATGTTTTATTAAGAACATGTAAGATTTCATATTTTTGATATAGTTGTGGTGTTGTTTTGTTGTTCTTAAAAATTCCATTCAGAGAGACAAATTAAGTCCTGGGTCAAAACAATTTTCTACTCTCAGAAACCTTTGTTTCAAGATTTCTTATGAAAATTGAGAGTGAAAATAGTGGACCTCATAAATCATAGGTAGCATCAGTATCAGACCGTCCCTCTTGAATCCATGCCCAACGGATATGAGGAGGCAACTGGTCTTTTCATCTAGTAGGTAGATACCCCTGTGAGTCACCAATTTGTTATCCATATTTCACCCCCTGGGCCAAATATTTGATTGGCACGAACCCGCATAGAAGGAACCTGAGAAAACTCATTCAGATCTTGTAAATAGATCTTAGAAGGATTCAATAATAAAGTGGTGGGGAGCTGAGAAAAATTAAAGGACCCTATGTGAAAGAAATGACTTTGTCAAGCCATTTCCATGTCTTAAATCCATTTTTCAAGTTACAGGTAGACTGAATAGTGGAATAATAGTGTCAAAATAGAAGGGGCAGTGTTGTAGAGAAACTAGGAGCAGGAAAGGGAAAAAAGGTGAAGTTTCAAAGTTTTTCCGGGTTGAGACCGTTTAGGAAAGAGTCCAAAATTTACTAAGTATGGTGGAGGCAGCAGAAAGAACCACATGTCTATGCAACACTTCTCCAAAGGTGAATCTAAAAATGGAAGCCCAAATGAGTGCTAGGATTCTATGCATCTAAAGTCCCAAAAATTTGCAAGGGCGTTGAAAAGTCTTCAACTAAGAAAGAAGGTTCCAGGTGTCGACTCGGTGCAAATCTGAAATGGGAGCCCAGGGCAGAGACTCAAACTTGCGCCAACCCTCCACATAAAAAATGGTCAAACAGATTCAAAAGGAGGATAGGGCGGGCCTCAAAATTGCCTAACTATGAAAGTATCAGTGTGCCAAGCATTAGTGTGGCGCATCTCCAAATGTTAGTCCAAAGGAATAGACCCAAATGAGTGCGAGCTCGCTATGTAACCCAAAGTCCCGAACAGTAAGAAGGATGATTTAAAATTCCATAGATATGTGGAGGCCGATAAGTGTCAACTCGATGCTCCTCCAAAGGAAAACTTTGAGTTGGGCTTTCAAGCAAGCACAGTGCCTCCATGCATCCAGTCTCAGAAAGGGGCAGAGTCAGTTGAATAAGCAACGAATGGGGTAGGCCAAAAGAGGCTGCCAAGTGTCTAAATGGCACTGATTCAAAGATTGAATAGAGAAAGGGTTTCCAAATGAGTGTCAGACTGCCATGTGTCCTAGGTCAAAATATATGACCCCGCCAAGCAAAATACTTAGCCAAAAAAACAAAATGGGCCGTAACTTTGCCCAAGGGAAAAATTCAGCATTTGAGCTTGAGTCAAGGCCAAGGCGGGGAGTCGAAGGAAAAAGTGAAAAATTTCCTTTTGGAAAAAAGGCATAGAGGTAAAAATTGAAGCACACCTCCCCATCCAACCAAAGTGTTCCATGTATCCAAGAGGAGCTTTGGCAGCGGGGGTTTTCTGAGTTTTACATTTTGTGAAAAATGGAAAAGGATAAATCACGGAGCTGCAAACCCTTTTTTTTCTCTAATCTGGCTGCCACATGTCCCATATTAAAAAGGAGACCCATTTTTCAAAAAAAATTCCTTCCTATTTGTATGCACTCACTACAAACTTCAAAGGGGCATATCTTTCGATTCAGAGCTCGAAATATTGCAAATCTGACACTATTGGAAGAGTCTCGACGTCTTCTACACCAAGGAAAGATAAAAATTAATTTTTCTCAAGCCTTGGTAGGTGAAAAATGGAGAAACTTCTTCAAGCCTTTAATGAAAGATCTCCTTTCCTCAAAAACCAGATCGGATTCAATCTTTTCCATCGTTTCCTATTCCTTTAAGGCACCAAACGAAAGATTGATACATTAAAGAAGGATTTGGGCGCAACTTTTTTCATATTCATTAATAGAAGTCGTTGAGCTTTAACTTTCTTTTCATGTTCCTCTCTCTCTTTCTTCTCTCTAATTGAATCTATAAATGTAGGGGCAGGACTCTTTGTAAAGGGTTGGACATTCTCTGTTTTGTGGACTCCCTTTTCATTCTAGCAAAGGGACTTGTGGAGTTCAGGCCTTATATTAAAATAGCAGTATGTTTCTTGCTTCCTGGCCATTTTATAATGGATCGTATCAATCTACAGAGCAATAAAAGATGTGTGTGATCGATTCTAGATCCTTTCTATCTTTTTTTCTCACATCTGGTCTTTCATTATCAATCTAGTCATATGTGCTTGACTATTGCATATAGTTTGTTGGTTTTTGTCTATCAGTAGAACTAGTGTTCATCATTCCTTCGGTGCATCACCTTGTATTTTAGTTATTTCTTACTTATTATACCTCTTTTATCCCTATCTCCTTGGCAAATTTTAAATTAGGTATAGAAATAGATCGTCTACAAGTCCTCATGTATGCACCCAAACAGAGGAATAGGAACCAACCTTTAATCTAGAGAGATTTTCCATCTTGCAAGGTCCCACACCTTGGGGAAAGTTCAATGTTATGTGGATCACACCAAATGACTCTGCCCTAGGAAAGCAGACCTATAGAATTCATTTGTGGGTGCTGTGATTTTGTAGTAACAATTTGTTCTTTGATATATCTGGATGCTATGTTTTTTTACTTGGGTGTGATCCCCACCTTTACAAAAACCACTTTTATCTCATTCTTAAATGGTTTTAGGGATATTTTATACTCAATTGTGGAGGAATAAATTATAAAAGTGAACGATTAATAAATAAAAAAATATAACTCTATAGATTTATCAGATGAGTTAAGGGATTAGATTAATGAGGTTCTCCTATATAAACATCAACAGAACAGAGAGACATAAAACTAGCCACAAATAAATTTTTTGATATAGAATCAATAGAAACATTAGAAACATACCTAAATTTAAAAAATGTGCCATATGTAAGTGTAGTAGAAGCTATAGATCTAAGCCTATGATGGTGTTCTAATTATTATAGTTTTTTGTTACCCTAGTAAAATATGTCCCACAATAAATACTGAGCAAAAAAGCATAAAAGTAACCAAACATGTATTTTTAAGATGCTAAAATACCAAGGAATAGTGCATTTGCAATTTATCTATTTTTAAAAAAAATTTCAAATATTTGTAAAAAATTAATTTTGTAGTTAGTTTTTAAAATGTTTGTAACCACAAAGTGGGACATAATTATATATATTTACCTAGGAATATACATAATAACATTGAGGGGGGGTTTATTTCCCCTAATGATATAGGTGTAATATATATAGCACCAATATGAGTCATAGAGGTTGTAAAAGATGTAACTATATGGAGTAAGAGGATAACATGATATGTAGTATGATCAACGTGAAGGGTATTTTAAAACCATTTGTAATCAACACATAACTAATATGTGTATCATTTTTATTAAAAAAATTATTATAATAATTAATAATAACCTTCCTCATAACATTAGATGAAGACTCAAGCTTGTGCAAAATAAGATGTGTAAAACCTATATACATTCTAACATTTTAAAGGTGGTATTGATCACCTCGAAAGATCTAGGGAACATAGATGTAACAATAGTGGGCATAACCACTAGATGTGACATACTATATTAAGGTGAATTGAAAAACACATTATAAAAAGCTCTATAATGACTTGGAGAATCAAGAAATAAATCAACTATAATAACATGTAATTCACGTCTAAAAATATTAGGAGAAGTAAGTCAATCGGTTGAAACATTTGTAACATGTTTGATCACAATAGAGGAAATATTTTCAATGTAAGTAGTTTCCACATTATCAAGCATAAGATAAGTACAATGAATATAAGCATTATGTCTGATTACACATTTAATCATAACATCATCCAAAGAACAAGGATGTGGAAGTGTATCATCTTTTATATTAATTTCATTCTCTCTTTTTCAATAGAACATAAAATCTCAATAGATGGTTTTGTCACATAATATGAATAATAAGAAAATAAATATCATCGTATATAATATAATTATAGTTATTGTTAGGGTCATCATCACAATTAAATGTGTAAAATATATAATTTAGAAGCATCTAATGCCTCAAGAGTATATGAGAAAAAAAGGAAAATAATTTCATGAGAAATAAAGAGTTTAAATTTGAAACCAATATTGTGAGCGACCTTTATTCAGGTATAAATAATATTAGGATCTTCTTCGAATAAGGGGTATCTTTGGGTGTAATATTATAGAGAGAATGTATCTTCAAAAGTATCGTCGATGATAGAAAAATATACAAGAAAATAGTATGATTAAATAAGAAAGTAACAATTAAGTAACAAATTTAAGGGTAATTGTTTACACTTGATTTGGATTAATGTGAAACCTAATTGTTTTGCACTAAAGCATATAAGGGTAACAAAAGGTTTATTATTTTTATTAATTAACTTAAAAAATTATTTATCAAAATTTTAATAACACTTATATTTGTAACTAATATGACAATTAAGATAAAAACATGAAAATATAAGTGAATGAGCACACTTAGCTTATTAAAGATGAGGTTCAAAATTTATTGGAGGATGCACTACTTGAATGGAAATATATTAACCTAATGATGCTTCATTATAGATACTTTAACTAGAAAATGACCTGGGGCAGGAACGTAAAACTCTTCTAGAACCATTATGGTGTTAACCCTTATGTATGGTATTAACATTTTTGTATAGTCTTGAACCTTTTGTATAGTACTAGACCTACTTAATTTTTAGCTCTATTAACTCTATCATTTTCTTGAAGCTATATCAAAATATAAATCTTGAATTATCACTCATGTTGTGAATCTATCACAATATTGTGAACAAGATCTCAAACCCTATATATGAATGAGAAGTCCTAAACACACACATTAGTTTTGTTGTTGGAAGCCTAGTACACCATTAACATTAGAACTACTCAAAAGAGGACTTAAACCACCAATATTTCTATACCTAACATGTGATATCTCAATGAATGTGACTAGGTCTAATGCACATTGTTAAAAATTCTTAAGATGAGTTGAATATTTATAAGATACGTTTTTAGTGTAGGTTATTGTTTATCCTTATATTTATTTATTAGGATAATTCTTACACTTGTTTTATCCCTACACTTGGTTAGTTAGCTTAATTATATGTACTAGTTATGTGTAGTTATCTTACAGGTTATGTTGAGTTGGTTTCTCAGTTATGTGGAGTTAGCTTACTAGTCTTTTGGAGTTAACTTAACTACCAGTATCAGTTAGTGTGAGTTCTTCACCATTGATTAAGGTGGTACTTACATTTCCCTCCTCCTATATATACATCTTTCTTATTGAGTAATTCAAGTCATTGTATTAGAATGTATTGAGCATTATGGATTATGATGGATTTCCATATATGGTAATTTAACTCTTTTGATTTGTGAATCTAATGTGGTGTGCTATTATTTTTTGAGATTATGGCTTGGAACAATCTTCTTATCATTTCTTTCATGGCATTAGAACTATAGATGATGTAGACATCCATATGTATGTTTTTCTTTGCAAGCAAGGGTTTATTATTTTCATGTATTCAAAATTCTTCAGCAATTTTTTGAATCATGTATTTTTATGCAAAACAGATTGCACCATTGGATTTAGAAGGTGCCTGAACCCTAGAATCAATTATAAGTTCAATCATGTTCTGAGACAGTTAAATTTGGACATTTTAAAGGATTTTTTGGTACATTTCTCAAAAACTCCATACAATTATGTACAAACATATTTTTTGACTCGAAAATTATATCAGACTTCTAGGTTTTTCAATAAACTTTTAGGGTTCCTCTCTATTTTTTGATACATGTGCTAGAAAAATTGATATTTGTAGTCAAATTTTGTATTAACAATTGTACTTTTTGGGTGAATTCTTTTATCCATTAGATATAATCATATACCTTCCAGATGTGTTCTTTTACCATTTGGATATTTTTGTTTTGTATACATTATTTTATCCATTGGACACATATTTATACCCTCTAGGTGCATTCTTTTATCCATTCGATATACGCGTGTAGCTTCAAGATGCATTATTTTACCCTCTGGATATTTATGTTTTGGATGCAGTCTTTTGTCCACTGGATGTAGATCTATACCCTCTAGGTGCATTCTTTTATCCATTGGATATTGATGTGTACCCTCTGAATGATATGATTTACCCTCTGGACATTTACAATTTGCGCATGTTGGTGCTCAAAATGGTCTCGCCCCATTTGTGCCTTTGAAAAATTATTCATTCATGGCCTCTGTCATTTTATCCTTCCCCGTATTGTGTTTGGCCAGTCGTATTTCCATTTTTAGTTTGCCCATGGGTCAAGGATCATGTGTGGTCTGTATTTGTCTCATGGTTCCTTTTTTCCTCTGAAAAAGGCTCTATATTTTGAGTCTCCCATGCTTTGTTCCTTCAAAACTCAAATTTTCCCGTTTTCTCCATTCTCCACAGTTGGAATTTTTTGTCCCTAGCATTTTTTCCCTAAATACTCAAAGATAAATGAGTTGATGTGTCCCTAAGGGCCATGTTTTATCCTTGCAATAGTCTAAATTCTTTGTCCTTGAAGAAAACCTCATTTTCTGGCTTGAATGGATGTTTCTTTGTATTTTACAGTTTGACGAGCATCTCTCCCAGTCAAATTTACATCATTTAGTCGATAGGGAAATGTAGCACCTCTTGGTTAGATGCGGATCAACTTAGTACTTTGGAAATTCTATAAAAAACCTCATTTTTAAAATGTGTCCATGTGGAGAAATGACACTCGTTTGAGAATCAATTTTTTGGTTTAGCTTTAAAGTAGGGTCAGGAGGACACATGGAGGGTTGGTAGGAAAGAGACACGTTGGTACTTCTGTTGGGTTTCACATACTTAGACAAATTTCAATAGGTTTTTGAGAAGTCTAGGACACATGGAGTAACAATGCTCATTTGAAAATAAGCTTTATGGCTTTTCCTTGCACTAGCTTTCATTTGATACATCTAGGTGAAGAAAGGTCAGAATCTTCCCATTTCCACTCTCTTGCATTGGCAGACACTTGATAGATCATATTTAGTGCATTTACACAACTAAGGTGGAAATCCTTAGTGGTGACTACCAGTTGATTTGATTTTGATAAGGACCAGTGTCTTATAACTCTATCAAGGTCAGATTTGTTACTAACATTTGCAAAGCTAGAAGAAAGAAAGTCTTTCTTCGCTAGGGATCCTGCTAGGACACTATTTTCAGAGATAGAAAATCCTAGAGAGTTGTTGAAGACCAGCAGACAAGAAAAGGGATCTCGATTGATGAAAGTAAACGACCTATCATTGAAGACTACCATTCAAGTGACTCTGAATCAGGTAGCCTCTTTGTGGAATTGAATGCTCTAGCTAAGGAATGGCCTTGATTTGATTTTGAAATATTTTCTTCACATTCTGCACCTATCTTTTCTGAAGTAGATAGGGATTTCAAAGAAGCAAGGACTTTGGGGGATCTCCATTTTTAAAACTACACTCCTGTGTTCCAAGGAATCTCTTCCCCTCATCAATTTTTCACCCCTCCAAGATCACCTCCTCGAATCAATATGGCTCAACCTAGACCTCCATTTGTTGTAAACACCTTTGGACCTATACATTTTGTGAGAATGGCTGGTTATCCAAATGTAGTACCTCAAGATGTAAGGAACAGACTTCCCAAGTTCCAACGAAACAATGCCATAACTAGTGACTAGCATCTAAAGCTCTTCCTCAATATGATGGAATATTTTGAGATTAAACAAGAAGATGTGTACATCAAGTTGTTTATCCACAATTTAGAGGAGGATGCAAGGGACTGGTACAAATAATTTCCAAATAACTGTATTGACTCTTGGGCTGAGATGAGCAATGCATTCAGATTAGAATATTGTGATAGGACTGACCCTAGGTTTCCTCTATCAAAATTCAAAAACATCAAGAAGAATCCCAATGATTCAATACATGACTTCAATATAAGGTTCAATAATACCTTGAGGATATTTCCTATTAGGATAAGGCCATGTGATGAATCATGCTTGATCAAATATACTGATGAATTTGATAAAAATGCTGCATATTATTTAAGAGATGAAAACCCCACAAATTTGAGGCAGGCCTTCAACATGGCTTTACAAATAGAGAACAATATCAAGGAAATTGGGAAACCTCCAAAGACGGATGGTGTGAAGTTTATTAACCTATAAAAACCTCAGACAAGCAAGGATATTGATTTGGAGGAGGTTGTGAAAATTTTGGCAGGGGATGTCAAGGAGATCTCCTACAAACTAGACCAAGTTGAAAAAGAAGTTGGGCAGAGTTCACAAGGACAACACAAGCAACAAGGCCAAGATATATTTACAAATCATCAAATAACTAATGACAGAGGAAAAGCAGCTGTTGGATTTGGGAATAGGAAACCTCAAGGTAGAAAAAATAGAATGGTGCATGATCATTTGGGTGTCAGAGTTACTACTGTGGAAGAGACATAAGTCATTTATTGGTGTGAACGATGTTTCATGCCCCATGCTCCTTGTAAAGAAGATCAACAAGAAGAAAATGTAGTTGATGATAAGAGTGATGATGATGTTTACATGATGGGATGCTCCACTAGCTCACAACAAAGGGCAACCTCAACTAAGGTGATAAGTGCCAGAAATGCCACCACTTTTTAGGACTACATTCATATAATACATATTCTCCCTCTCTCTCATACTTTAGAAGTAGACAATGTACAAGATTTTGAATTTCGCAATAATTAATTTTGAATATTTGAGGGATATAATGATAAAAAAGTATTATGGAGGAATCCAATATGAGGAGGATAGGCAATTATTAATGAATGTTGTTGTGGCTCAAGAGAAGGAATATAATACAAGAAGTAATGTTGTCAAAGGAACATGGCCTCAAGCCAAGCCTAAAGCTCCCTTACTTTACCACATTCCCAAAGAGGCTCCTAAGAAATATGTACCTACTAAAAGCCCTGTAGTTCCAAGCAAAAATCATACGCCTCCTTATGCTCAAGCTATCAAGAGTCCTGTACCACCTAGTGAGTGTGTTAGCCTTTCTTCCAATATTTCCTTGCCCAAGAATGTCCCATATGACATTGCCCAAGTTTTAAGTCAAATCAAATTTTCTGTCCCAATTGTTGAGTTGCTTAGGATTCCTGAGCAAAAAAAGAGAACATTTGAATACATGGGATTGAATGAAGAGAAGACATTCCTAGGAAGAAATGTGAAAATTGTGAAGAATCCTCTAGTTATTAAAGAGTCTAAGACACCATCAGCATCATAAGAGTTATCTGAACCACCTGAGGTTTATTTGGGGACATCTTTGGTAGACTCTCAGCTGAATGTGGATCCATTCTTAACTACTTTGATCATCAAGGATAGGTTGCTCCACAACTGTATGTCTAACTTAGGGGCATCATGTAATGTCATGCCTTTGGAGGTCATGAATGAGATGAATATTAAGGTAACAACAACATATGGGAAGTGCACTTCCATGGACTCTAGAGAGGTACCAGTAGTGGGATGTGTAAAGGATTTGGTGGTGCATCTTACAGCCTACCTAGGTAGAAATTTAAATCTTGATGTTGTTATAGTTGATTGCCTAGCTAAGTGGCGTATGTTATTGTTAATAAAATGGGCTAAAAGTGTTGCTGGTGGTTTCCAAATGGACATGTCTTATGCCACCATCCTAGTTGAGGGACACCTTGTTAGGTTATATGGGGAGAAGAAAATGTTGCACCTTACTGAGGATCCCAACAATGCGTCCTCTGAAGTATTGTATAGAAATGTTGATGCTGATAACTTTGTGGGATTTGCTGATGGAAAAGAGCATAAGATTGAGGAGTCTAAGTGTCTTGAGCAGGTAGGCTCTCCTTGGAATTTATTGTTTGATGGAGCTTGCTTCAAATTTGGAAATGGTGTCAGTGTTATTCTAATTTCTCCAAGCCAGGAAAGGTTTGTTTTTTTCCTTTAAGCTTAACTTTGAGTGTACTAACAACATTGTTAAGTATGAGGCATTGTTGTTAGGTTTACGAATTTATTGGAAGTATGGTGTCAGGGACATCATTGTTAAAGAAGAATCAGAGTTAGTTGTCAAGCAAGTTAGAAAATTGTATGCCACAAATAATTAGTGATTGAAACAGTACAAGCATGTAGTTTGGGACTTCATTGAGATGTTTGACTCCTTCAACATTGTCCATCATGATAGAAAGTTCAATGAATTAGAAGACAAGCTTGCAGTGTTGGGGTCTTGGTTTGATAGTTCTACAACATCCCCTTATTGTGAATATGAGGTGGAGGTAGTGACAAGACCCTCTATTCGTGCCAATATAAAACATTGGAAGGTTTTTAATGATGAGGCTCAGATCAGAAGGTTCTTATAAAATGATGGAGAGTTTGCTAATCAAAACATTGATTGGGAGCCAATGGTATGTACAACATAGGGGAAGGAAACCTTATTTGCCAAAGGAATCATCTAGCTAAAGACCAACACCATTCCTAGAGGGCTAGTTTCTCTTGAATCAAATTTTGATAATGCTGACTACATTATTAATAGGCATATGGCAGCCTCGAGCGATGTTGAGGAGTATGACCTTGGCACGAAGGAGAAACCAAGGAATGTTTGGTTGGGCAGTAGTCTCAACAAATATGAAAAGCAATCATACATCCAGTTGTTAAAGAAATACAAATATTTCATGGCTTTGACCTATTCTAAGCTCAAAGCATACAGAGAAGACCTGTTCCAGCATGAGATTCCCTTGGAGCCCAGTACAAAACCCTTCAGGCAGAATTAGAGGAAAATTAATCCTCCTTTATCTCTTAAAATGCAAGAGGAGATGAAGAAGCTAAGGGATGGAGGAATTATCCAGCCCACAAGGTATTCTTCTTGGGTTGCCAACCTAGTGCCAGTAAAAAAGAAGAATGGTGACATCAGTTTGTGTGTGGAATTCAGGAATCTAAAGAAGGCCTCAATGAAGGACAACTATCCTTTACCTAACATAGAGCACATGCTACAGTTGGTGACTAGTTCTGAGTTACTTTCTACTTTAGATGGCATCTTTGGTTATAATCAAGTCATGGTGAAAGAATCAGAAAGGATCAAGACAACCTTCACTACTCCATGGGGAGCGTATGTATATGTCAGGATGCCCTTTTGTCTGATGAATGTTGGAGCCACTTTTCAGAGAGAAATGGATGTTGTTTTTTCTGGTTACATCAATGACTTTATTGCTATTCACCAAGATGATGTAATAGTGTTTTCAAGAAGGAGAAGTGACCATTTGCTACACTTAGAGAATATGATGATCAAATTTAGGGAATATGGCATCTCACTCAATCCAAAGAAATGCCATTTTGGAGTACAGAAGGAGAAATTTCTCAGTCACATACCATCACAGGAAGGAGTGATGATTGACCCAGAAAGAGTGGAGGCCATCAGCAAAGTCCCAATTCCAAGAACCAAAAAAGGAATTCAGTCCTTCTTTGGGCAGATAAAATTCATTAGAAGGTTTATATCAAACTTTTTTGAGTTGACTATCCCAATCACTTCCATGTTAGATAAGGATCAAATCATCAAATGGGAAGAGGTTTTCATCTACGCTTTCAATGGAATTAAAGAGGCATTGAAGCATGCCCCTATTTTAGTAGCCCTAGATTATAAGAAACCTTTCCAGCTATTTTCATTCACTTTAGAAAACACTATTGCTTCTTTCCTGCTATAGAAGGATGATGAAGGGGTTGAGAGGCGCATTGCCTTTTTCAGTAAGGCTTTACAAGGATAAGAAATAAAATACACCATCATGGAAAAGTAGGCATTTTCCTTGGTTAAAGCAATAAACATTTTTAGGCCTTATATTTTAAGTTAAGAAGTTGTTGCTTATGTTCCCCATACCATGGTAAAAGATATCCTATCAAAGATGAAAGTCTCAAGTAAAAGATGTATATGGGTGAACAAATTGCAAGAGTATGATATGGACATCCAAACCAAGAAGTTAGTGAGAGGTTTGGGGTTAGCTACGGTCATGACTGAGAAAAACTTGCAAACCATTGATGTAAATGAGATTGAGGAAGAAAGGGCAGTTGTTTTTGAAATATTGATGAGTTCTGAGTGGTACAAGGATGCGATGTTCTATCTCAGAGACTTAAACTACCATGAGCATTTTAATAAGAACTAATAAAGAGATCCTAATTTATCTTCCCAGAAATATGTCATTACTGATTTTCGTTGGCATGGAAGAACACAAAGGAAGTCCTCTTAAGATGCATCACTGAAGATGAATCCCCCCAAATAATTGTTGATCTTCGTGGAGGAGTTTGTGGGGGGAATTTTTCTACAAGACTCACAACACATAAGATCCTAAGTGTTGGTTATTGGTGGCCAACTCTTTTCAAGGATACAACCATGTTGGTCAGAAGATGTGAGAGTTGATAGCATTCTCTGGAAAACTGAAGGCTTCAAGCTTCCCTACCTTTTTGGTCTGTATCAATTGAAGCCCCATTTAAGTAATGGGGAATGAACTTCATTGGTTAGATTTCAGATGCTTCAAGTGATGGCCATAAGTGGATACTTGTAGCCACTGATTACTTTACCAAGTTGGTGGAAGCAATACCCACCAAGAAGGCTTCACACCAAGTTGTCATGGATTTTGTGTTAAACAATATTATTTGCAAGTTTGGAGTACCTGTTAAAATCATAGATGATAATGCCATGAGTTTCAAGGATAGACCTCTAGTGGCGGTGTGTAAAGGATATGGGATCAATTTGAAATATTCCTTTAATTATAATCCCCAAGGAAATGGAAAATTTGTGTCTAGCAATAACAATTTTCTAAATATTATCAGAATAACCTTGGAGTTGAACAAGAGAAAATGGGGTGAATAGCTGAAGTTTGCTATCTAGGCTGATAGGATCACTATCAAAAGAGCCATTGGAAAGAGTCCATTTGAGTTGGTATATGGGACTCAAGCCTTCCTACCCCTGCATATGCAATTATCTTTGTATCAGTTCATTCAACAACTGGAAGTTCAAGAAGTGAGTCCTCATGATGCCCACATAAACCAGATTGTTGAGCTTGATGAAGAGAGGAGGGAATCTCACCAGAGGCATATAAATTTTAGAGAAAAGCTAAAGAAATTGTTTGACAGGAAGGTAACTCATATAGCCTACAATATTGGAGATCTTGCACTATTATGGGATAGTAGGCATGAGGATAAGGGAAAGTATGGAAAGTTTGATTCATTTTGAATGGGCCCTTACTCCATTGACATTAGAATTGGTGAACACGCCTTCTTCTTGAAGGATTTAGATGGTGAATTTTTCGAACTACCTGTTAATGGTAGGCATCTGAAGAATTTATTGGATTGATTCCTCTGAATCAAGGCATAAGTCTTCTGTATAGTCTATAGTTTGTTGTGTGTTCTCTATTTTTTCTATTTTTACTCATTCTGGTCCTCAGTGACCTATTTTTATTGGCTTCTTTATTTCTTTTTGGAGATGGCTCTATTGCTCTGCCCTGTAAAGATGAATCCACTGCCCAATGGATATTTTGGCACTTGGTCTACTATTGTTCTTGTGTCACTTTCAGGGAGTGCCCATCCCCAAGTCGGAGCCAATGTTGGTGCTCAAAATGGTCTCGCCCCATCTATGCCTTCGAAAATTTATTCAATCATAGCCTCTGTCATTTTATCCTTCCCCGTATTGTGTCTGCCCAGTCTTATTGCATTTTTTAGTATGCTCCTGGGTCGAGGATCATGTGTGGGTCTATATTTTTCTCATGGTTCCTTTGTTCCTCTGAAAAGGCTCTATATTTTGAGTCTCCCATGCTTTGTTCCTTCAAAACTCACATTTTCCTGTTTTCTCCATTCTCTAATAGAAATGAGTTGATCTGTCCCTAAGGGTCATGTTGTAGCCTTGTAATAGTCTAAATTCTATGTCCTTGAAGAAAACATCATTTTCTGGCTTGAAAGAACATTTCTCTTCGTTTTACGGTTTTACGGGCATCTCTCCCAGTCAAATTTGCATAATTCAGTTGACAGGGAAATGTGGCACCTCTTGGTTGGATGCGGATCAACTTAGTACTTTGGATATTCTATAAAAAGCCTCATTTTTAAAATGTTTCCACATGGAGAAACGACGCTCATTTTAGAATCAACATTTTGGTTTGGCTTTGAAGTAGCACCGGGAGGACATGTGGAGGGTTGGCAAGAAAGAGACATGTGGGGGATTCCACTGGGTTTCCAATACTTAGACAAATTTCAAAAGGTTTTCGGGAAGTCTAGGACATGTGGAGGAATGGCTCTCATTTGAAGATATGCTTTTGGGCTTTGCCATGGAGTAGTGTCGGAAGGACATGTGGAGACTTTCGTTGCTTTCCCATACATAGACAAATTTTTATGCAAATGGAAACAATTTGGTGGAATAGGAAATGTGGCGAGCTTCACTCATTTAGGCTCTCTGCTTTGGGCACCATCTTGAAGTTGAACCATGGAGACACGTGGAGGAACCACGCATGTTCGAGGACCAGCCCTTGCGTCTCATTTTAAAAGAGTGCCAGGATGACACATGGAGGCCTCTACTTGCTTTGTATATTTGCTTGAAATTTTCAATGCCAAAAGGAGACTGCCTCGGAGCTTGAAAAGTGGCACCTTCCGATGAGCTTCAAGACTTCAAAAAAATTCAAGGTATCAATTTTTTGGGGCCGCCTCAAGGTGCATCATGGTGACACGTGGCAATTTGAAAATTCATAGGGGGCGGGGAAGCAGACCATTGGAGGCAATTCAAAATTTTCACCTGTTTGCTTCATAAAGGTTAAAATAGCAAAAATGGCCCATGAGCTTGAAGGGAAATAGTCAATGTTTTTCCCTAGTTAGTGGCGGAGGTGCGGACCTGTGGAGAAAAATTGGAAAAAATTCCATTTGAGAAAAATGAGTTAAAATTAAAAGGGGAAGTGTAGTTCCGCTAGGACCCACATTGGGACATGTGTCAAAAGTATTTCTTATGGACGGAGCTGCGGGGAAAACTTAGAAAATTTCCATTTTCCAGAAGAGAGTCAAATTGTAGAATTTCTCTGTGTTTCTTTCGGGGCCCACCTCAGAACATGTGTTAGGCCTATTTTTCAGAAGCGGATGTGCAGGGAAAATTGGGAATTTTTTCCATTTTCTAAAAGGGTTAGAAAAGGTCAAAGGAATCCCTTGAGCCTGTTTTTGGATCTTCCATGTGGTTGGACCACATTTAAATCAAAGATCAATGACTTCTGAGTGTCTAAATCTGATTTTCCACCTATTTTCTATGTAAATCTCCTGGAAGTGTGAATCTTCATTATTTCTTATTAGTTTCTACACGCCAAGTATAGGATCAAGTTAATTTTGATGTCTAGAGTTTGGTGGAGGAGAACTAGAGGCATATTTTGCCATTAAAGTAGTTTGACTCTTGAGCCCAATCTAGTTTACAATTTTTCTTTTCCTGATCATGCAAGAGGTCAGATTTGATTGATATGGGGTGGAAGTGGTTACTGAATGGATGGAGGTGTGTTTTTCTCAAGAAAGGAGTTGAATGCGGGAGGAAATCGAAGAAATTTTCCCTTGAGCACCTAGAGACTTTTACAGATATGATTCTGTGAATCTTGAAAGAACCATGGCGGGCACTGGTGCATTTAAATTTTTTGTCTTTTGGAAGGAAGGGGATCTATTGGAAATACTATAAAGGGCATGAATTCATCATGCAAATGGTTGGGAGTTTTTGGAAGGATCAGGACTAATTCTCTCCAACAGATTAATACTTACAAAGCCCATCCATTTTGAGAAGCCATCTAGAGAAGCCTGTATATCTCTCTTTGTGTCAAATTTAATCATGTCAAGTTGTTTTCAAGTGTATAACCATTGAAAATATTTGATATTGTTCTAGAAACTTTCCCTTGCTGATAAATTTGATCAAACTTTGAGTTATTATGTGTCAATCTTGAGTAAAGTGTATTTATTCCACTTCTGAATGCATACGGGTAGTATTTCTTGTTTCTATTGCAATCTTGTACCAAAATATAGTCCTGTCATACAAGTCTAAGTCCTTGTGATAGTTTAGTTGCATCTGTAATTTCATTTCTTCGTCTGGGAGTGTGATAAACAGTTTAAAACCACTTTTCTTTGATTTTTTTTGATAGAGATTCTCTGTAAGCTTCAGGGTGTACCTCAGGCATGAATTGATTTAAATATTGGCACTTTATTGGGTCCTCTGAGTCGAGCCTTCATGAAAAATCCCCAAAGGTTGTGTGAAAGAGTGCTAATCTGGGCCTCTAGTGAAGCACATATTCTAGTTGAGGAAATAATTTAACTTTTTGTGGCATTTTGTTGATTGAATCTTCCCATTTTGCATTAGATCTCAAGGGTTTGGTGAGTCAAGTCCACCCTATCTCCCCTCCCATGAAATTTCATTTAACAACAACCAATCCTACACATAATACCCCTATTTTTTGCTCTGTATACCCACAAAAGACCAAAATCCTTTTACTAAAGTATGCAGAACAGATCAAGGTATCAAATGTCTTTAGTAACCTTTGCCTTGTTGTCAAAATATCTCTATGATCTGGAAGTGAAAAATCATGAGAGTCAGATCTGGTGTGTTGATCATATTTTCCCCAAGGCCCTCTTTATAAAATGTATGCAAAGGAAAGGTACCTGTATCTCCTTTCAAATAACAAAGGTTACACAATAGGTTCTCTTACCTTTGTTAAAAGGGCACACAACCAAAAATAGTTAGGATAAGATCACATTATTTTGAGGTGCTATCCATCTCTCCACAAATCCAAGTAACAAAGGGATAACTAGATTCCTCCCTAGCTACAAAATGAAATACACTTATGATCTATCTTCCTCTAAGCTCCTTGTTGAATTTGTGTTGCTACATGGTTTGAAAAGGAGAACAAATTTGGGTACCAACAGGGCGCAGAATTTTATCCTTTAGTCGCAAGCCTATATTTTGTGGATACACTATTTTACCCTTTGGATATTTGGGTGTCACGTGTACTAAGTTAAAAAAACATCAACATTAAAATATTATTTTAATATCAAAACCTTCTAGAGCTCACAACTTTTGATACGTAGCTCAGATTAAGGTGATTGGTTTTTTCAAATTGTGTATTTTTTTCGAGATCTATGCATTGGTGAAAATGTTATACACATATTTCAAATGTAAAAGGTATTTTTACTCATTGTACTATTAACATGGAATCAGTTATAAAGTGCAAAATTTGGGAGGGTGTTGTAATCACTTGTGGTTGCAATTTCGGTTGAGCCCAACATCCTAATATTTCAGGTGTTGCATTCTTGTATCTATGGGTGATTACATTTATACCTCTCTTGTCTATTGAGATATTTTGGACCTATATTTTTGACACTTTCTTTTGGCATGTTGACAATCTCTCTTGTGGGGGAGATATTTTGGTAAAGCTCGGTGCTAGTTTGTTAGTGTTTGAGTAGTTGATTTTTGCAACTCATATAGATTTGAGGTATCACTCTAATCATTCAGAAGTATGGGAGGGTGTGGTGTTGATATCGATTCTTTGGGTTTCATGTCCTTTCCTTGTTACCTTGGCTTTTCTATGATCATGGAACTCATATTTATTTCGATCTCATGTCCTTCCCTTGTTTCCATGGTTATTGTTCTTGGATCATGACACACATGTTTGTAGCAGTTAATCTTGCTTCTCCATATTTTATGTCCTTGCCTTGTTACCTTGGATTTTCTTGGATTATGGAACTCCTATTTATTTGGATCTCGTGTCCTTTCCTTATTATCTTGGTTGTTCTTGGATCATGACACACCTATTTGTATCAGTTGATCAAATTATGTTTGGTGTTTTTTTTTACAATTTTGAAATCACTCCATTGACAGGATCCTTGCATGGAGCTATTCTAGTGAATCCTAGTATCATTTTTTTTTGTTTTTTTGATCTAGAAGTGGATTAAGACCACAATGCACAAAAAAATTATTCAGTGTTGTATGATTTTTTTCAGCCGAGCTTCTTGGGATGCCTTGCAACTTGTTTTTACTCTCTTTACTTTGTTGTTACTAGTTTTGGGTACCTTGTGTTGTCCCATTTTCCTAGTTATTGTATCTGAGTACCTCATCAGGCCTAGTTTTCATGACTCATACTTTGGACATTTCACTTCTATTTTAACCTCTAGATTCACTTGAGGGGTGGGGTGTTATAGTAGGTACATACCTTAGCTCATGTTCACCTAGGTATTTTATTTACCTTTATTATATTTATCCTCACCCACTTATGTGTGTGGATATTTCTTTTATCTTATTTAGATATTAGGAGATAATATTTAGTTGTTAGGTATAGTTTTTTCCTTTATATATGGTATTGAATAGATCTTTCCTTGATCTATGGTATTGACTAGATCCTTGATGTCTATTTCTCTCCTAAATCTATGGTCGTGACTAGTTCTTTGATGACTAGTTATTTCCTTGATTTATGGCTTGATCTACGACCTTGACTAGTTCTTATATTGTTATTCCTTTCCTATATAAGCAAGGCCCATTCTCATTGTATTTCATTAAGTTCCATAATAATATATGATATTGTTACTCATGTGTTTACAAAGGTTTTATGTAAAGTTATTCTAGAAAATTTCTTTCATCTTATAGATCATGGTGTTTGATTATCATCTATGTTCTTGGCTTGGTATGATTTGGTTATCGTTCCTTTTATGGTATCAGAGCTCTAGGACCCACCTTATTTTCCACCCACCTAAGCTATTCTTACAGGAGGGTGTTAGTGCAGGTTATTATTTATCCTTTTTATTATTTACTAGGATATTTCTTACACTTGTGTTAGCCCTACACTTATTTGGTTAGACTGCTTAGGTGTAATAGGTGTATGGAGTTAGCTTACTAGCTATGTTGAGTTAGTTTCTTAGTTGCGTGGAGTTAGCTTACTAGTATTTTTGAGTTAATTTAACTACTAGTATTAATTAGTGATAGTTCTTCACCATTGATTTAGGTAGTACTTGCACTTCCCTCCTCCTATATGTACATCTTTCTTATTGACTAATTTAAGACATTGTGTTTTAATGTATTGAGCATTATGGATTATGATGGATTTCCATATATGGTATTTTAATTGTTCTAATTTTAAAATCTAATGTGGTGTGGTATTATCAACTGAGATGGCATCTTGGAAAAAATTTCATATCATTCCTTTCAACTTTGAGAGGGGGTGTTTTACTACTCATGGATGAGAGAGACTGATGTCTTCACCTATACCTCGTATGATTCTTCAAACGCATAAAAAATTCTTCCCTAATTATTAAAGGTATTCTATTGTGAGATTCCGTAAGTCTTAGGTTTCATTTATATGTTTCAAAAGTAAGTAGATACCAATGAACTTCCATAGGATTTATATGTTGGAAAAGGAGGTAGTGATTCGTTACTTATATATGGTTATGTACGTGCCTATTCTAATAAAGTATGAACTAGAGGGATTATACGAACCAATAACATATATTAATTTGAAATTAAATTTGGAGAAACATTTTCTGCAGGACTCTACAATTCGACCATGACTAGATATAATACCATAAAAAAACTATATTGGCTTGACCAAGGAAGTAAAACATGTAATTTGAAGTTTGGAACTTGATACTTGATATTATTCTCTGGATTCTATGCATGGTGTTATTATAATTCAACAACATATTAGTGTTAATGGATAAAAATATATTATATTTTGGTGTAATAGAATATAGATAATGTATCTTCAAAAGCAAGGACAATGCTATAAAAATATAGAAGAAAATAGTATGACTAAATAAAAAATTAAACATTAAGTAGAAAATTTAAGGCTAACTATTTACACTTGATTTGGATTAATGTGAAACCTAATTATTTTGGTGTATTTATACACTAAAGAATATAAGGGTTAGAAAATATCTTTTATTTTTCTTAATTTACTTCCATAATTATTTAACAAAATTTTAATAACACTAATATTTGTAACTAATATGATAAATAAGATACAAACATGAAAATAGAAATAAATGAGCACACTTAGCATATTAAAGATGATGTTGAAAATTTATTAGAGGATGCTCTACTTGGTTGAAAATATATTAACCTAATGATGCTTCATTTGAGATAATTTAAATGGAAAATGACCTGAGGCAGGAACGTAAAAATCTTCTAGCACCTTCATGGTGTTAACCCTTATGTATTGTATTAACCTTTTTTTTAGTCTTGAACCGTCTATATAGTACTGGACCTAATTAATTTCTAGCTCTATTAAATACGTCATTTTCTTGAAACTATATCTCAATGTAAATCATTAATTATCACTTGTGTTTTGAATCTATAACAATATTTTGAACATGATCTTAAACCCTATATATGAATGAGAAGTCCTAAAACACATATTAGTTTTGTGGTGGGAAACCTAGTGCACCATTAATGTTAGAACTACTCATGAGATGACTCAAACCAATAATATTTATATACCTAGCATGTGATATATCAATGAGTGTGACTAGGTGTAATGAACATCGTTGAAAATTATTGAGATGAGTTGAATATTTATAAGATAATTTGAGAGGGAGAGTTTTAGAGCTCATGGATGAGAGACACTAATATCTTAACCTATTCCTTGTATGATTCTTCAAACCTATAAAAAAATCTTTCCTAATTATTGAATTTATTCTCTTTTGATATTTAAGGAGTCTCGGGTTCCATTTATAACTTTCAAAAGTGATTGTACCAATGTACTGCCATAGGATTTACATGTTAGAAAACGAGGTAGTGATTCCTTACTTATATATGGTTATGTAGGTTCTTTTTCTAATAAAGTATGAACTAGAGGGATTACACAAAACAATAAAATATATTAATTTTTAATTAAGTTTGGAGGAAAGTTTTCTCCAAGACCATACAAGTTGACGAGGACTAGATATAATATCATAACAAAGCTATCTAACCTCGAGCAAGGAAGGAAAAAATGTAATTTGAAGTTTGTAACTTGGTACTTGATATTATTCTATGGATGTTATGATTGTTTTTTTAGAATTCAACATGTTAGTGTTAATGGATAAAAGTATAAACAAGATACCTTGGAATGTGCTAAGAATGAATGATAAGGTTGCATTTATCTTAACAATATTGCATTGCTGAAACTAACACTGTCAAAGAGTGAATTACAAAAATTAAGTGTCTACATTTCCCCCAGTAAGTAAGAAATGAAATTATATCCTTAAAGGAAAAGGTGTTTAAGTGTATAGGAATAATGTTTCTATATACAAATTTGTTTTATAGAATCCTTGTTTCACTTTATGTTTTCTAGCTCCAGGATCAAATATGTAACATAGAGTGTAGTCAATGTCCATGATAAAGAATTGGCCTTTAACTAAAATCTAATGTATAACATGAAAGATTCGTATTTTCATAAGAAATAATGAAAGAGATGTAAGAAAAGAAGTAATACTCATTTTTTTTAAAGGTAAAAAATCACGTGCTTTATTTTTTCTTAAAATTTTACAGTTCTAAATTTTTTGAAAAATTTCCAATGGATTGGGGGTGATGAATCCCTAATTGTAATTTAGAGAAACTAAAGTGTTAGGTGCAGGAAATCAAATATAGAATTATAAGGAGGGAATAACAATAACGGAGTGCTAAAATACCTTGTTAGGTAATATGACCGTGTATCAATTTTAGATTACATCTCTAATATCTTCTCTTTTGAGTGTAGGAGGAAAGGAAAGTCTTCATTTAAAGAACTTATATACTTTAAAACATTACATATCCCCATAAGAAATAAAATGTTTTAGATGGATATATTCCCACTCATATACATAAGGACACATAATAGGAAATATAACGAGTCCCTCCATTCCCTTCCCATGTGCCACACAAAAGAATATAAATTGTAATGTTCTGAAATGTTGATAGAGGATGGATATTCATTTCCCCAAGATTCTTGAAATTATATTAGAATAAAATACCTTGTTGGAGGAGTGAAGTAATTAAATCAATATGTACGATTCTCAAATGAATGAACTAAGTCTAAAATTGTGTCAAAAAAAATAAACTCTAGATGAAATATTTGAAACCACTGATAAAGTTGATGTAACTGCACCTAGGAAAAAACTTATGGGAAGGTCTGAACTGAGAAAAATATACAATAAAATAGTATGATTAAATAAGAAATTAATCATTTAGTAGAAAATTTAAGGCTAATTGTTTACACTTGATTTGGATTAATGTGAAACCTAATTGTTTTGGTGTAATAATACACTAAAGCATATAAGGGTTAGAAAAGGTTTATTATTTTGATTAATTAAATTACATAATTATTTACCAAAATTTTACCAATACTTATATTTTTAACTAATATGATAAATAATATACAAACATGAAAATAGAAATGAATAAGCACACTTGCTTATTAAAGATTATGTTGAAAATTTATTATAGGATGCACTACTTGAATGAAAATATATTAACCTTATGATGCTTCATTCTAGATACTTTAACTAGAAAATTACCTGGAGACGAAACGTACAACTCTTCTAGAACCTTCATGGTGTTAACACTTATGTATGGTATTAACCTTTTTTATAGTCTTCAACCTTCTGTATAGTATTCAACCTACATAATTTCTAGCTTTATTAACCACGTCATTTTCTTAAAAATATATCTCAATGTAAACCATGAAATATCATTCATGTTGTGAATCTATCATAATATTCAGAACATGATCTCAAACCCTATATATGATCCAAAAATGATCAAGTTTTATTTACCTGATCTTGGACCCTTATAGGCTTTAACTATTTGTCGATAATGTTATCCTTTTAAGTAATCAATTTAAAATAAATGCAAGACATTAAAGACAATTGCACAAAGATTGGTTACGGATTTCGAAAATTGCCTATGTCTTCGGGTTGTTAGGAAAATTTCCACTAGTCAAAAATGGTAAGTTACAATAGTACTTTCACAAGAAAACCTAATGGAAACTATGAATAACTTACTTAGAAGAATATCTAAACCTTCAGATGAAAAGGGTGACAAATAGCACCCGACTTCCACCTTCCTGGTGTATTCAATAAGCTCGATGGCACCAGCTCCACTGTTCAAAAACCTCTGGTTCTCGATGGAACTTCTAGAAGCTTCGTAATGACCTATGGCACTCTGGTCGATATTCCATGCTTCAGAATTTAATGTGGCGCTATGGGCTGACTAGGTAGTATTAATAACTCATAGCCACAATAATGCCTACTTAAATAAATAGGTCTTCACACAATTACAATTTCTCATCCTCCTCTTGACTTTGTCTTCACCTCCGAGCTCTAGGAATGAGCTTGTCTCTGTTGTGTGTGTGTGTGTGTTACAATGAAATTGGTTCCCTATTTATACAAAAATTAGGGCCCTTATACAATGCATTACATTTTATCCCTATGGCTAATTTTAGCCTTACCGTAGCGTAGCATGGGAAGTGTGATATAATCCCAAATTGAGCGGATTTGCTAATTAAATTGGATTAAAACCCAAATGGAGTGGATTGCATTGTTCATGGCTATATCCCACATTTGGTGGAATGATAAGGTTTTATGATTTATTAAACCTTTTCCATGCATGCATAGTGGTGAAAGGACCACTTGAGGCTTAACCGCCCCACTTCCCACTCCTCTTCACATGGATTTCCATCCATGGCATATGCACCCCCCACAACCGCTTCATCTCCTTCACGTGGAAGTTTCCACTTCTTATCCACTATGTGAATCCTTGGAATGTTTGGTGGTTGGTGGGTTTGTATGGTTAATGTGTTTAGCGGTTAGGAGAATTCTGTGGGCTAAGTGGTTGGTAGTACTAATGTTTAACATTAATATGTATATATGCATGGTTTGGAAATATAGTGTGGAATTTGAGAAATAAGTATGGCAAAGAATTACAAAGTTAAATGTAAGTTGATCCATGTATGACTCAGCTAGTTAGCTTGATGTTGTCCCTTGATAGCAAATCGATCATATTCGATTCGTGGTGGCTTGTGGACACACCACATAAACCAACAAATGAATCCTTTCACCTTTTTTTCCATGTGTCATAGCGCTATTGGTCCAATATTGACCAGTTGACTAGAGTTGACTTTCTTGTTGACCAAACTTTGACCAGACATAACTAGAGCTCCCGATGTTTGTTTGTCGCATTCTCACAGTCAATGGAAATCTCTTGAGATGATCTTTTACACTGACACCATTTTGGGATGTTTAGGGAAATTTTGAAAATGATCCCCTGATCACACCTCCCCATTAAGAAAGGCTTTTTGTCCCAAAAATCTTATATTGGAACACTTTACCATGTTGTCCTGAATCTGGAAATTCTGCTTCCACCTCAGAAGTTCTGTTGTAGTAGACCCTTGAGTCTTCTCCTCTCCAACCTTCTCACTTCAAAAAATTTTCTCTAATCCTGGGACTATGGGTTATGTGCCCATGATGCTTCCACTGCGTCACTTTGATATCTAAAGAAGACCTCCATGTCTCTGTTGTATGGTGCTAAGTTTCTGAATGAAACCTCAACGCTCCTTCTGTATGGTGCTAAGATTCTTGATATCTGACAACAAGGATCTTATTTTACTCTATAACACATCTCCTAGCTCTGATTTGGTTATGCAGAATCCAAATTGGTTTCAAGGAACTCCAAGTTACGTAGAGCTATGATCGATCCGATGTCGATGATGGACAATGACTTGTCCCTTTTCAGACCTCAACACCTCCGTTGTGCAGTGCTAAGTCTCTTGTAGACCTCAACGCGTCTGATGCACATTGCTAAGCCTCTTTCAAGACCTCAATGCCTCCAATGCATGGTGCTAAGTCTATTTCAGACCCAAATACCTCCAATGCATGATGCTAAGTCTCTGTAGAACTCAACACCTCCTATGTATGATGTTAAGCCTCTTTCAAGACCTCGAGCCTCCAATGCACGATGCTAAGTCTGTTACAGACCTTAATTCCTCTTATACATGATGCTAAGCCTCTTTTAAGACCTCGAGCCTCCAATACATGATGCTAAGTCTATTGATTAGCTACCACTCGTATGTGTGGTCACAATGCGTTAACACCGAATGACTTTGTGAGCTGATCCTTTTAGAGCTCTTCTTGTTGACATGCAATATCAGGTAAGTCTCCAATGCACGATGTTAACTCTCTGTAGACCCCAACACCTCCGATGTATGATGTTAAGCCTCTTTCAAGACCTCGAGCCTCCAATGCACGATGCTAAGTCTGTTACAAACCTTAATTCCTCTAATACATGATGCTAAGTCTGTTTTAAGACCTTGAGCCTTTAATACATGATGCTAAGTCTGTTGATTAGCTACCACTCGTATGTGCAGTCACAATGCGTTGACACCGAATGACTTTGTGAGCTGATCCTTTTAGAGCTCCTCTTGTTGACATGCAATATCAGGTACCATTCTGCTAGATGCCCATGATGGCTTCTCCAAAAAATGATGTTCTGACCCAACGTCAATGCCAACGGTGATTCAACTACCATTCTATTGCACGGTCACAATGCCTTTACATAAAATGAATTTTTGTGCTGATCTTTTGACATCTCCTTTTTGTGACAAATTATATCAAGTACCATTCTACTAGTTGCCCATAATGGATTCTCCACAGAACGAAGTTGCAAACCGATGTCAATGCCAACAGTGATGTAGTTACCATTTTGATACACGGTCGTAATGCCTCTACACAGAATGAAGTTTTAAGCTGACTTCTGGGAACTCTATTGTCTACAAAAATGGTAGATCAATCTTCAAGCTTTGTATGAGTTAAATCTTGTATCCAAGCTATAATAGGTACTCACCGACAGATTAGGAGATATGTTTGGAGCATTAATCAAATTTTCTAAGTAAGAAAATCAACTGAGTATTGTAAACCTTTCTCTCAACATTTTCTCACAAAATCTGATCTCCAAACAAATACTACATACTATTCATTAATCTGAATTATGCAATATATAATTGAAAAACTGTGACTTACCCATTTTAAAGGACTTTCAATTTTAAGTATTACCTGGTCGTGGGTTGACTTATCAACTGGTGGTGGAGTAGAAACTTCCTTTACCTTTGCAATAGGCCTTTGTTCCATCTTTGGCTTGGCATAACTCTAATGGCAAGATGGATGTAGTTTCCAACAATTTTCCACCCGATGCCCATTCCTTTGGAAATGAGCATAAAAAATTCCTCTTAATCTCCTTCTTTTGGGATGAGGAACTCTTTCTGCCATTTCTCGACTTTGCATGACGAGATTCGTCTTTCTGGTTTTCCTTATTCCTAACAAACGACATCAACTTCTTCATCAATGTCCTTATTTTCTAGCATCTAGCCACAAAATTATTATGGGATCCACAAAAATTACACGGAAAGGAATTCCACATCTTCTGAAAATCATAACCATACCTCTTAATCTGAAAAAATTGATCAGAAGTTTTAGCGTGCTTCTGATTATGGTAAGAAACTAGAGGTGGAATCTCATTACCTCTTTGCCGATTTCTCTTACCACATCCTGCCTATGATGACAAAGCACAACTTTCCTGCTCATAATCTTCTAGCAAGACTACAGGGGTATTCACTTTGCTTTCAGAAGATTGTCTCCCATTAGCATTCTTGGAGCATTCTCCAATTTCCATCCTTGCACTAGGATAACCCAAACCTATAAAACGAGGACGATCCTCGACCTGTATTGGGTTAGCAATGCCTTGGCCATTTTTACCAAGGCCTCTTCCATCAAATCCCATTTTATCTAATAACTTGGATCCAATTCCTCTAGTATGCTTTTGAAAGAAACCAAAGACTTCATTACCTAAATCTGAAACAAAATGGGAGGAAGAAGAAGATTCCAGTGGTGAAAAAATTACAGTGCAGTCATCTGCCATGGTCACTGCATCTGAAATTGAAGATATTTCCTTTCTCTGATCACCACACTGCAACCTTTCCAACAGCTCATCCTTGGTTTTCAGTTTTGATTTCAAATAAGCATTATCCTCTTCCAAGGAGTAATATATTGATCACAGGAGATAATTCTCTTCATGGATCTAGTGATTATAAGCTTCAACCTCTTTGAGCTTCACCTGTTTAGACATGTCTCCTATAGTGCACTTGTACCCTGTTCACACAAATAGAACAAACTGTACCAATCTTGAAGCAATCACTTTGTTAATCATATTTATTGAAGCAAAAATGGAGCTAACCCATCTTTGATACCAACTTGCTAAGAGATTAGTAAGTTTAAAGGCCAACAACTAGCTCTGATAGAAAACTTGCTCATAGATTAGCAAGTTTGCAAGCCAATAACCTGCTCTGATACCAAACTTTCTCAGAGATTAGCAAGTTTGTAAGCCAATAACCTGCTTTGATACCAAACTTGATCCAAAAATGATCAAGTTTTATTTACCTAATCTCAGACCCTTATAGGCTTTAATTATTTTCCGATAATTTTCTCCTTTTAAGTAATCAATTTAAAATAAATGCAAGACGTTAACGACAATTACACAAAGATTGATTATGGAGTTTGACAATTGCCTACATCTAAGGGTTCTTACAAACCGTTCCACTATTCAAAACTTGTAAGTTAGAATAGTACTTTCACAAGAAAACCTAATGGAAACTATGAAGAACTTACTTAGAAGAATATTCAGACCTTCAGACAAGGGTGACAAATAGCCCCTGACTTCCACCTTCCTGGCATATTCAGCAAGCTCGATGGCACTAGCTCCACTATTTGGAAACCTTCGATTCTTGATTGGCCTTCTAGATGCTTCATAACGCCCTATGGCACTCCAGTTGATATTCTAGGATTAAAAATTTAGTGTGGTGTTATGGGCTGACTAGGTAGTATTAATAAATCCTAGCCACAATAATGCCTATTTATATAAATAGGTCTTCACACAATTACAATTTCTCACCCTCCTCTTGGCTCGGTCTTCACCTCCCGAGCTCTAGTAATGAGCTTGTCTCCATTGTGTGTATGTGTGTGTGTGTTACAATGAATTGGGTTACATATTTGTACAAAAATTAGGGCCCTTATACAATGCATTACATGTTATCCCTAAGGCTAGTTTTAGCCTTACCAAAGCGTAGCATGTGAAGTAGGATATAATCCCAAATTGAGCGAATTTGCTAAATAAATGGGATAAAAACCCAAACGGAATGGATTGCATTGTTTAGTGGGTATATCCCACATTTGGTGGAATGATAAGGTTTTAGGGTTTATTAAACCTTTTCCACACATGAATAGTGTTCAAAGGACCACTTGAGGCTTAACTGCCCCACTTCCCACTCCTCTCCACGTGGATTTCCACGTATGCCCTTTGCATGCCCCCCAATGCTCCATCACGTGGTCTAAGAATAACATTTGGCATTTAAGTGGGTTTAGAGGATTATGTGGTTATACTAATGTTTGCACATTAATATGTATATATGCATGGTTTGGAAATAAAGTGTGACATTTGGGAAATAAGTATGGCAAATAATTACAAAGTTAAATGTAAATCGATCCATGTATGACTCTGCTAATTAGCTTGATGTCTGTCCCTCGATAGAAAATAGATCATATTCGATTCATGGTGTCTTATGGACCTACCACATTGGTGAAAATACCATAGTCCACATGGCGGCTAGGCTCCTCTCCATAACAAAAGTTGAGCCTCTTCTTCCGGCGAGCAATCTATTACAACCATCGAAGACCGGAGATCAAAAAACAACAAATGACTCCTTTCACCTTTTCTCCACCTGTCACAGTGCTATTGGTCCAATATTGACCGGTTGACCAGATTTGACTTTCTTGTTGACTGAACTTTGACCAAAAATAACTAGAGCTCCCAAAATCTATTTTTTGCATTCTCACAATCGATGGAAAGCACTCGAGATGATTTTCTTCACTAATACCATTTTGGGATGTTTAAGGAACTTTTGAAAATGATCCCATGATCAATACATGAATGAGAAGACCTAAAAACACACATTAGTTTTGTTGTGGGAAATCTAGTGCAACATTAACATTAGAACTACTCAAAAGAGGACTCGAATCACTAATATTCCTACTCGTAATATGTGATGTCTCAATGAGTGTGACTAGGTATAACGAGCATCATTAAAAATTATTGAGATGAGTTGAATATTTATAAGATACTTTGAGAGGGGGAATTTTACTGCTTGTGGATGAGAGAGACTGATGTCTTCACCTATTCCTAGTCCGATTCTTCAAACCTATAGAAAATTCTTCCTTAATTATTAAAGGTATTCTATTGTTAGATTTGGGGAGTCTTGGGTTCCATTTAAAATTTTCAAAAGTTATTGTACCAAAATACTTCCACAGGATTTACATTTTAGAAAAGGTTGTAGTGATTCCTTACTTATATATGGATATGTATGTTATTTTTTTAAGAAAGTATGAGCTAGAGGGATTATACGAACTAATAACATATATTAATTTGTAATTAAATTTGGAGGACATTTTTCTCCATGACTGTACAAGTTTACCATGACTAGATATAATATCAAAACAAAACTATATGGCCTTGACCAAGAAAGTAAAACATGTAATTTGAAGTTTGAAACTTAATACTTGATATAATTATATGGATGTTATGAATTTTTTTCTTAGAATTAAATAGCATGTTAGTGTTAATGGATAAAATTATAAACAAGATACCTTGGAATGTGCTAAGAAGGAATGAGAAGATTGTATTTATTTTAGCAAGATT
The DNA here is from genome assembly GCA_019776745.2 of Taxus chinensis. Classification (NCBI taxonomy): domain Eukaryota; kingdom Viridiplantae; phylum Streptophyta; class Pinopsida; order Cupressales; family Taxaceae; genus Taxus; species Taxus chinensis. The sequence goes on along the minus strand of CM034147.1, from coordinate 119,557,254 downwards.
TTTTTGTTGAAACTCACACCTTTGAAGAAGGAATTACCAAAATTAAGTGTCTATATTTCCCCCGTTATGTAAGAAATGAAATTATATCCTTAAAGGAATAGGTATCTAAGTGTATAAAAATAATGTTTCTATATACAAATTTGTTTTATAGAATCCTTGTTTCACTTCATATTTTCCATCTCTAGGATCAAATATGTAACATAGAGTGTAGTCAATGTCCATGATAAAGAATTGGACTTTAACTAAAATCTAAATTATAACATGAAAGATTTGTATTTTCATAAGAATTAATGAAATATATGTAAGAAAAGAAGTAATACTCCTATTTTTTAAAGGTAGAAAATCACGTGTTTTGTTTTCTCTTGAAGATTTACATTTTTTAAAAATCAAAATTTTCCAATGGATTGTGGGTGATTAATCCCCAATTGTAATGTATAGAAACAAAAGTGTTAGGTGCAGGAAACCAAATATAGAATTATAAGGAGGAAATAACAAGAATGAAGTGCTAAAATGCCATGTTAAGTAATAGACTATGTATCAATTTAAGATTACATCTCTGATATCTTCTCTTTGGAGTTCAGGAGGAAAGGAAAGTCTTCATTTAAATAACTTATCTACTTTAAAATATTCCATATCCCCATAGTAAATACCATGTTTTAAATGGATCTATGCCCACTCATATAAATAAGGACACATAGCATGAAATATAAAGAGTCCCTCCATTCCCTTCCCATGTGCCACTCAACAAAATATAAAGTACAATGTACTAAAATGTTGATAGAGGATAGATATTCATTCCCCCAAGATTCTTGCAATTATATTAGAATAAAATATACCTTGGTGGAGGAGTGAACTACTTGATACAATATGTACAATTCTAGAATGACTGAACTAAGTCTAAAATTGTGTCAAAAACTTTAAACACTAGATGAAATATTTGAAACCACTAATAAAGTGTATGTAACTACACCTAGGAAACAAATTATGGGAAGGTATGGACCTATAAAAATATAGAATAAAATAGAATTAATTGAATAAGAAATTAATCATTAAGTAGCAAATTTAAGGCTAATTGTTTACACTAGATTTTGATTATTTTGAAACCTAATTGTTTTAGCATATTAGTACAGTAAAGAGCATAAGGGTTAGAAATGGTTTATTATTTTGATTAATTAACTTCTCAAATTATTTTAAAATTTTTAAATAACACTTATATTTATAACTAATATGATAAATAAGATACAAACATGAAAATAGAAATGAACGAGCACACTTAGTCTATTAAAGATGATGTTGATCCTTTATTAGAGGATGCACTGCTTAATTTGAAATATATTAACCTAATGATGCTTCATTCTAGATACTTTAACTAGAAAATGACCTCTGGCAGGAATGTACAACTTGTCTAGCACCTTCATTGTGTTAACCCTTATGTATGATATTACCATTTTTAAAATATTTTTGGACCTTTTGTACAGTATTGGACCTACTTAATTTCTAGCTCTATTAACTCCGTCATTTTCTTGAAACCATATCTCAATGTAATTCCTGAATTATCACTCACATTGTGAATCTATCACAGTATTCTGAACATGATCTCAAATCCTATATAAGATTGAGAAGTCCTAAAAATACACAATAGTTATATTGTGGGAAACTAATGCACCATTAACATTAGAACTACTCAAAAGTTGACTTAAACCACTAATATTTCTATACCTATCAGGTGATATCTCAATAAGTGTGACTAGGTCGAATGAACATCGATAAAATTTCTTGATATGAGTAGAATATTTATAAGAAACTTTGAGAGGCGGCATTTTACTTCTCGTGTATGAGAGAGACTGGTGTCTTCACCTATTCCTCATATGATTCTAAAAACATATAGAAATTTCTTCCCTAATTATTAAAGGTATTCTATTGTGAGATTTAGGGAGTCTCGCATTCGATTTATACTCTTTAAAAGTGATTTTACCAATGTACTGCCATTGGATTTACATGTTAGAAAAGGAGGTAGTGATTCATAACTTATATATGGTTATGTAGGTGATTGTTCTAAGAAAGTGTGAACTAGAGGGATTATACAAAACAATAACATATTCAAATTTTGAATTAAATTTGGAGGAAATTTTTCTTTAAGACTATAAAATTTAACCATGACGAGATATAATATCATAACAAAACTATATGGAATTGACCGAGGAAGGAAAACATGTAATTTGAAGTTTGGAACCTAATACTTGATATTATTCTATGGATTTTATACATTGTGTTCGTAGAATTCCACAACATGTTATTTTTAATGGATAAAAATAAAAACAAGATACCTTGGAATGTTCTAAGAAGGAATAAGAAGCTTGTGTTTATCTTAGGAAAATTTCATTGTTCAAACTAGCACTGTCAAAGAGAGCATTACCAAAATTAAGTGTCTCCATTTCCCCCATTAAGTAAGAAATTAAATTACATGCTTAAAGGAAAAGGTATCTAAGTGTGTACGAATATTTTTTCTATACGAATTTTTGTTTTATAGAATCCTTGCTTCACTTGGTGTTTTCAAGCTCCAGAATGAAATATGTAACATAGAGTGTGGTTAATGTCCATGATAAAGACTTGGCCTTTAAGTAAAATCTAAAGTATAACATGAAAGATTTGTATTTGCAAAAGAATTAATGGTAGAGATGCAAGAAAGGAAGTAATACTCCTCTTTTTTAAAGGTAGAAAATCACAAGATTTGTTTTTTCTTGAAGGTTTACATCTGTAATTTTTTACAAAATTTACCGATGGATTGGGGCTGATGAATTCCCAATTGTAATTTATAGAAACTGAAGTTTTAGGTGCAACAAAAAAAATCTACAATTGTAAGGAGGGAATAACAAGAATTAAGTGCTAAAACACCATGTTAAGGAATATGACCCTGTATAAATTTAAGATAACATATCTGATATCTTCTCTTTTGAGTTCAAGAGGAAAGGCAATTCTTCATTTAAAGAACTTATCTACTTTAAAACATTCCATATCACCAAAATAAATACCATGTTTTAGATGATTCTATGCCAACTCATATAAATAAAGACACATAGAAGGAAATATAACGAGTCCCTCCATTCCCTTCCCATGTGCCACACAACATAATATAAACTGTAATGTACTTAAATGTTGATGGAGGATGGATATTCATTCCCCAAAGATTATTGAAATTATATCAGAATAAAATACCTTGGTGGAGGAGTGAAGTACTTAATACAATATGTAAGATTCTAAAATGAATGAACTAAGTCTAAAATGGTGTCAAAAAATTTAAAAGCTAGATGAAATATTTGAAATCACTGATAAAGTTGATGTAACTTCACCTAGGAAAATACTAACGGGAAGGTATGGACGTAGAAAAATATAGAATAAAATAGTATGACTAAATAAGAAATTAATAATTAAGTAGTAAATTTAAGGCTAATTGTTTACACTTGATTTTGATTAATGTGAAGCCTAATTGTTTTGTTGTATTAGTACATTAAAACATATAAGGGCTAGAAAAGGTTTATTATTTTGATCAATTAACTTCCAAAATTATTTAAATTTTTTTTAATAACACTTATACTTTTAACTAATATGATAAATAATATACAAACATGAAAATATAAATGAATGAGCACACTTAGCTTATTAAAGATGATGTTGAAAATTTATTAGAGGATGCACACATTCGAGATACTTTAACTGAAAAATGACCTACATAAGGAATGTACAACTCTTCTAGAACCTTCATGGTGTTAACCCTTATGTATGGTATTAACTTTGTTTTATAGTATTGAACCCTCTGTATAGTATTTGACCTACTTAATTTATATCTCTATTATCTCCATCTTTTTTTTAAAACTATATCTCAATGTAAATATTTAATTATCACTCATGTTTTGAATCTATCACAATATTCTGAACATGATCTCAAACCATATATATGAATGAGAAGTCCTAAAAACACACATAAGTTTTTTTTGTAGGAAATCCAGTACACCATTAACGTTGAAACTACTCAAAAGGGGACTCGAACCACTAATATTTCTATACCTAACATGTGATATCTCAACGAGTGTGACTAGGTCTAATGAATATCAATACAAATTCTTGAGTTGAGTTGAATATTTATAAGATACTTTGGGAGGGGGAATTTTACTACTCTTGGATGACAGAGACTGATGTCTTCACGTATTCCTCGTATGATTATTCAAACCTATATAAAATTCTTCCCTAATTATTAAAGGTATCCTATTGTGATATTTAGGGACTCTCGGGTTCAATTTATAATTTTTGAAAGTGATTATACCAACGCAATGCCATAGGATTTACATGTTAGAAAAGAAGTTAGTGATTCCTTACTTATATATGGTTAGGTGGGTGCTTTTTCTAAGAAAGTATGAACTAGAGGGATTATAAGAACCAATAACATATATTAATTTGGAATTAAATTTGGAGGAAATTTTTCTTCAATATTTACAGTTCGACCATGACTAGATATAATATCGTAACAAAACATTACGACCTTGACCAAGGAAGGAAAACATGTAATTTGAAGTTTGGAACTTGATACTTGATTTTATTCTATGTATGTTATGCATTGTGTTCTTATGATTCAACAACATGTTAATGTTAATGGATAAAAATATAAACAAGATACCTTGGAATGTGTTGAGAAGAAATGAGAAGGTTATATTTATCCTAGCAAGATTGCATTATTGAAACTAAAAGGAATGATAACTAGATCATACCAAGCCAAGAAAACAGTTGTTAATCAAACACCACGATCTATAAGATGAAAGCAATTCGCCAGAATAAATATACATAAAACCTTTGCAAACAAATGAGCAACAATATCATATTTATTATAGAACTCAATGAAATACAATGAGAATGGTCCTTGCTTATATAGGAAAGGAATAAAAATCTAAGAACCAGTCAAGGTCATAGATCAAACCATGATGAAGGATATAAATAGTCATCAAAGAACCAGTTAAGTCCATAGATTTATGAGAAAACTAGACGTCAAGGATCTAGTCAATACCATAGATCAAGGAAATAATTATACCTAACACCTAGATAATATCTCCTAATATCTAAATAAGATAAAATAAATATCCACACAAATAAGTGGGTGAGGATAAATAAAATAAAGGTAAATAAAGTACCTAGGTGAACATGAGATAAGGTAAATGCCTACTCTAAGAGAAACTAGCACTATAAAAGAGTGCATTACCAAAATTAAGTGTCTACATTTCTCCCATTAAGTATGACATGAAATTACATGCGTAAAAGAAAATTTATCTAAATGTGTAGGAATAAATTTTCTATATGATTTTTTCTTAATAAAATCCTTGTTTCACTTGGTGTTTTCCAGCTCTAGGATCAAATATGTAACATAGAGTGTAGTCAATGTCCATGATAAAGAATTGGCCTTTAAGTAAAATATAAAGTATAACATGAAATATTTGTATTTGCATAAGAATTATTGAAAGAGATGTAAGAAAGGAAGTAATAATCCTATTTTTTAAAGGTAGAAAATCACGTGCTTCCTTTTTTCTTTAAGGTTTACATTTCTAAAAAAATTCAAAATTTGCCAATGGATTGGGGGTGATGAATCCCTAATTGTAATTAATAGAAACTAAAGTGTTAGGTGCAGGAAACAAAATAGAGAATTACAAGGAGGGAATAACAAGAATGAAGTGCTAAAACCCCCTGTGAAGGAATATGACCCTGTATCAATTTAAGATAACATCTATGATATCTTCTCTTTTGATTGTAGGAGGAAAGGAATGTCTTTATGTAAATAACTTATCTACTTTAAAATATTCCATATCCCCATAATAAATACCAAGTTTTAGATGGATCTATGCCCAATCATATAAATTAGGACACATAATAGGAAATATAAGGAGTCCCTTCATTCCCTTCCTATGTGCCACACAAAACAATATAAATTGTAATGTACTAAAATGTTGATGGACGATGGATATTCATATCCCCAAGATTCTTGAAATTATATTAGAATAAAATACCTTGTTTAAGGAGTGGACTACTTAATACAATATGTACGATTCTAAAATCACTGAACTAAGTCTAAAATTGTGTCAAAAAATTTAAATGCTAGAGTAAATATTTCCAACCACTGATAAAGTTGATGTAACTTCACCTAGGAAAAAACTTATGGGAAGGTCTGGACCATAAATATGGTCTTGAGAAATCTATTTTGTTTTGAACTTTATATAAATTTTTTTTTCCTGTGTGTATATGTTACCCCATAATTTTTCATGTTCCTATCCTAAGTGCAAAAAATTATTATTCAGGTCAATTTGTATGATGCCAATGTCTTAGAAGATGCATGTGGCATTATTGGTTCCTACTAGAATGACTTATTATAATTTAAAGTTGAATAACACTTTAGGATTTTCTACTATTAGTGTACATTCATAAATGGTTTCTCTAGCATTATAATTTCATCACATTGTATTGTGTATAATATGGGCTATGCATATATACATTTAAATGAAATGGAGACAAAATTGGGATATGTTGAAAGTGATATGAAGGATTTCACATGAAAAACATTTCTTTAATTGAAATAAAATATTTATCAATCTTTTTGATATTCAATCTAATATCAATAATATAAATTTATTATTTTATTCGTTTTTGATGTTGTTGAAGACATTCATACAACTACTATTGATTGTAATTTAATTATGTTAATTTTATCTACAAATAGTGTTCATCATATCTTCAAACAAGTATTTTATGAGGGACGATACCACATAAAGTTTAACTTCACCCTTTTTCCTTTCAAGTAGAATCACTATTAGCAAAATATTCTTTTATCCATAATGATATCAAGAAAAAAAAAGTTTTGTGGAATATTTAGAGAATATCCATAATATCCTTGTACTTTGATAATAATATTGTAAACATTCTAAAAATTAATAGTAATTGAGTATTAAATTATGAATGATCCACATAAAATAAATTTTAGTGTGAAATTTTTTCAAATAAACATAAATTCTTTCTACATTACGAAAAAAATATTGATTTTAATATATATATATATATATAATATAAAAAAAATGGTATTATGCTAAACCATCAAATATTGCAGAGTCACATATGACAAATAAACGCTAAGGAAAAAAATTGACACAAGAAATAAGCTAATAAATATAAAACTGTAGGTGCAAGAGAGGGAATAAAAGACATAACTGATTTCACAATAATTCTCAAAGGATTCTGAACTAGAAGATTGATGAAAAGGAGGATAAAAATATCACAATCTGAATCAGAAAATACTAGAACTAGCGGATGATCTTTGAGTAGGGTGCCTATAGTTGGTTAGAGGTGCCTAGGTGTTAGAGTGTTCTTTTAGGTGCCTATATCTGAGAAAATGGTTGAAACATCAATTTTCTGGTTTTTTAAGGTTTTTGTTGACCTTATATTTTGGTCACACGTATGTCACACTATGTGTATAAAGTTCTTCTATAACCTGTAAAGAGTGAAATAACCTAAAAACCCCAAAACACATCAAATCCTAAAACATAAGTCATGCAAATGGGGAGTCAGATTAACCCCAATGGTCACCCAACATAGTGAACTTACAACTGAGCATTGCATTACATCTCATAATCCATGCAGTTCTTATGTGTATGTGTAGAAATTTTTTCATAGGAACCTCTTGTACAAGATGCACTTGATAGCGAGAAATAACTAGATGTAGCAATGTAGATATATGTGTGGATGGAAAAATGAGCTTTCCCTCCTATGCATGTATGTATAATATGAAGTCTCTTGTCCCTTGAATGAAATATAGATGGATTTTTTTATACTTTTATATGCCTTAGGATGGAACCTTAGCTGGTGATAATAGATTCTTAGAGATTGGTCCTTTATCATGGTCACATAGATTTCTTTTTATATAATTTCCTTTTTTTGAATTTTTTAATTGACAACTAAAAGAATGACCCATAACAAAAAAATATGCCTAAAAGATAAAAGAGACCCAAAAAGGGCCCAAAATAGGTGAGTAATATACAAAGAGGTCACAAGCACCCAGAGGGACATGGGCACCTAGGCGCTGCCATCCTAGTTGGGTGCTGCTACACAAAGTCAAGAAAGGTAAGAAAGTGAAATATCGACTAGGCTGTGTGGTGCACAAGACTAGAAAGAAAATAATAAAGACAAGAAATAGGCCATAGAAAACAGTTCATTACTCATTTTCTCACTTCGGAGCCATATAAATAGTATTATGTGATTAGGAGCTAGAAATGTACCCATGTGTGTGATTTAGTGTCTAAATTTTCACACACTTTAAGTTGTTGGGTGAATACTCAATAACATAAAGTACATAAGATATGCGTACCTGATAACCATGTAGATTGATGGCGAAAGTGTGTAGTGATAAAATGAGGTGTGGAAGCTAAAGAATAGGAAGTGACCATAGGGGTGAAGAGTATGAGTTGTACTTTGTTGTACCTATCATCATTGTCACTTTTTATTGCTAATGAAGGGTTTCTTCTTGTTGCGCATTAAACACAAACCTACAAAATTATAGTGAAAGAGTAGTCAAATTCATGTGTTATTAAAAATTTGTGAAAATATGTGAAAGTATGTATAAATGGGATAAGATTGATAAAAGGAACATGTGCACTTGATCCATGATGAGTGAAAAGGATAGAAAAGTATCATGAAAATTTTGTAGTGGAGTGATTTTTTTGCTTGATTTCACGTCAAGAGAAATTTTTTTGTGAGATCTCATGCTAAGAACGATTTTTTTTTGGAAAATAACACTCCATGATATAAAAGTGTTGGGGAGAAAATTCTATTACTATTTTCCATCCTTGGATATTTTCCAAATTTATACACAACTACAGATGGTTTGATCCTTATTTGTTCTATGTTTGATCCATTTTGATCCAAGTAAGAAATGAGATAAAAATCATTTTGATTGCTAGAGGATTATATATGTATTGTGAAAACTGCTCTGTGAAATAAATAAAGTTGTGTTGATCTTAGAAATTAACTATAACTATCCCTAGTCATAGGAACCTAAAAACGGTCATGAGTATATACACGCTAGTGTCTATATATGGGAGATATTGTCTATGATGAACTGATGATAGTTAGAATATGGGTCAATTCTATAACTAAATATTATTTTTTTCTTGTATTATGTAGGCTTGTACTGAATATCTAAGTTGTTGAATGGGTTGAATGATTCACCTAATGTATGCCCCCTCATATGGGGTATATGTGACGTCACTAGGAGGATGCAGCCCAAAGGAGAGGAACAAATGTTGATATGAAAATGAAACCTTGAAGGGGGTGGAATGTTCATAGTAGAAACCAAGGAAAATGAAAACAAATTGTCTAGAAACATGTGTTAGTGTAATCAAGAAAAATATGCATATAGAGGACAATGTGTAATCTAGCAAGCAAGAAGATAGTGTAGACCGTGAACATTGGGTTTCAAACATGGGAGATCACTCAAAATGTCAGAAGAAAATCAGGTATGAAGAGGCATAAAACATACAAACAATGAACAAGAAAAACAAAGGTCAAAGCCCATAAACAATGGCATATAATGGAAGAAAAGAGAAAGTAAAGTGTAATAAAAAACCATGATGGAAAATATTTACTATAAGAAAAAATTTACACACGAAGCACCTGTTATCCAGATAACTTTTCTAGTTATTTGGACAACTTGTATACATTTTTCTGGCTTTGAGCTCTTCATTGTAAGGCTAAGCGTGCTTAAGTTCACTTTGCACTTTTACCTCCTTTCCCTCATGCACCCTAGTGTGATTCCCTTTCTTCCTTTCTAACCTCTTTTTTCTGATGATCCATTCCTTCCTTGCATGCACCCTCTGGGAATTCATTTTCTTCCTTACAGATATTCACCCTATGTGCTTGCCTTTCGTTACTTCAATAAGCTAAGTATTTGGACCTCATGCAAGCCCCGCACATTACCTTGTAATAGTTGCACCTTGACCATGTGTTGTTCGCTCACCATTTTCTCTCATTTCCTCATGTGCATCATGCACACCTTATTTCTACCTTCTTCCCATGCCTCATTCTTCTGCATGCATTATCTTTGCACCCTCCTTTGCACCCTCCTTTGTACCTTTTAATGCCACATAATTATGACATGCTTGAGTGTGTCACACGCAACCAATCTGCGTGCTCCACATGTTTTACGTGCATCGATGACTCTGAAAAAATTATGACAACTATATCTTCTACTACAGAGCTGCGATCAACAAACACCTAGGCTTGTTAGATAGTTGCTAACGTAGGCTACAGTGCTATAAATTAAAATTAAAATTCCTTGTAGATCTAGTCAGTGATAAATGATAAAATGTATTTCTAAGCATTAATGAGTAGATCTAATTGCTCTAGCCACCCGATTTGATATGATCTACCTCCTTCCTTCCTCAAACATGAAAAACAGACCTAGGGATTTGCGTTTGACAGATCTACCAGTTGATTTTCAAGCATTGAATGATTTTTGTTTGTGGTTATATTTCAAATTAAGATTTTCCCTCCTTCTTCTCTTCTTATTCCATGGATTCATCTATAAATGTAAGAGATAAGATCATTGTTAATGTTGGACATTTTGGATCCTTACAAATTTTTCTAAGGACTTCATTTTTTCTATATTTTGAGATGCAGACCTCTAGATCTGGCTCAAAAATGTGGATATCGGTATCTTTCACCATTATAACAAATATATGCATTTCTGGAAGTAATAGGAGCATCATTTTGTGACTATTCTCTCTCATAAAGTGTTTGAATTCCTTCTTCTTTCCTTTCTTTTGCATTACGTTTTCATTTTTCCATTTCACATCCCTTATAGCTCCTTATTTAGTTGTGTTCCATGAAATTGAATTGGTAACTAAATTTTAAGTTGTGTTACACATTCCTAGCCTTCTTTCATGAATTTTCCTTCATTTTCACTAAGAACAGATAATTTTAATCCATCTTTTCTAGTGTTATTTCATTTTAATGTAGGTTTAATTTCATGTTATCCTTCTATCCCCGGTCCCTTGGCATTATTATCTTAGTATTCCCTTTCAGAAATAGGTGTAGCAGTAGCAGTAGAAATAGATAGAGGAATAAGCCTTCTCCAGAGATTTGTCCCCACTACACAAGGTCCTAAAACTTAGGGATGGTTTCATTGTTGTCAAAAATAACTCGGTTCTTCTAGATCTGAGATACGGGTGTAAGTTTTATGAACAATTTATGGTAAATGGGACCAACAATGCAATCTTAAATTTCATAGTGATATGTTCTATTCTATGGACTTAGTATTTTATCTTTTGGAAGCTCATTTCAACACATCCATCGAATCCCAACATTTTCATATCTTTGTCTTAGTATCCCTGATCACCTTTTATGAGAAGAGTGCATACAAGGAGAAGTGCACTAGCTAAATATTATTTTGAGTACCTCCAGATATCCCTAAGAATATTTCATTCCAAAAATCCCACGTGCACATCTCCATCTCCAGTGTGCCACACCCATTCAACTCCTCCTCACAACAGACAACTAGAGCAACCTACAATGGCACATCAATCACCTCCTCCACTAAGGAAATTTGTTAGCTTCACAAGAGGAAGTCCCCCAGTTCCGGTTATACAACATGATATGCTTAATGGTGCACTCAAAATTATTCCATACTTTACTAATGAGAATCAATTCAACCCACAGTAGCATATCCAAGATGTAGAAAACATATGTTCACTTTATTTGATCACACATGGCGATGTACCAATTAAGATACTTATAGCCTCTTTTAAAGGTAAAGCAGTTCAATGGTATAGAGGTTTGAGACTTGGATATATTTTCAACTAGGATGAGCTGGGAACAACTCTTAAAATTATTTTGAAGATAAGTAAGATCACATGTCTTTGGTGGAGAAACTGACAACAACAAGGAGCACTCAACGAGAAGATGAACAATTTCAACACCATATTTCAAAATACTTCGGATAGAATCCCTCTTGTGGTAAGACCTACATCCTAGCATGTTTTTTCTATTATCTAAAGGCATTGATTAATGACATATAATTCATGATTAAATTTATGGGAGGTAGTACTTTACTCAATTCTTATAATATTGCAGTAAGGGCAGAAAATAGTCTTATTCAGGAAGGAAAGATAACTCCTAGACCACCTATGCCCTTGTTCCCAGAAATATCACAAGCACCCTAGCGTGTAGCCTGTTGCATCAACATCCTACTCTCCATTGCAATAGAAATAAGATGAAGAATTTAAGACCCTAATTAGAAATGTATCAAACAAGGTCATATCATTAGAGAAACAATAGGACCAGGCCTATAAAGATAGTTTTAATCAGGTGCACATCTAAAGCAATCAACTTTGGTGAAATCAATATGGAAATCAAAGATACAATCCCGACCAACAGAATGATAGCTGGCATGCTAACACACATCTTTCTTTGCAATTTGTTTCTCCTACACCCTCTCCTCTAGCACCCAGTGCAAGTCAAGAGCTTGTTCCAATTCAGAACAATTTGATATAGGAGTGAAAATGGTGTTTCCCTTGTAACATGCCTCATAATCAATATCACAGTGCCAATGTTTCATGCATGTAATCCTCATGGTCTAGAAATCTTTAACCTGTGAGCCTACAACAAGTTCTCCTAAAGTAGATAACCAAGAAATTCAAAAATATCCTCAAGAGGAAACTTTAATGTTCTTTCACACTGAGGAATTTTGTGCAATCAACCAACATGTAGAAGATACAGGCAAACCGCATGTGAAAGTTATAGAAAATACAAGGTACAAGAAGATAATACTTGAGTGTAGTGAACAGGTCACAATTACATCAACACAAGTAGATCCTTAAAAGTAGAGAGATGTAGCCAAGGCATCTAGTAGTAAAAGCACTCAAGTCCCTCCATAAGAATCCTCGATTAAACCTCCTTTAGAAGTGTAACGAGCCCTTCCTTTGGTAGGTCAAACCTCAGCTTCGGTAAAGGCCTCTAACTCCATGCCTGACCAGTCAAGAAAGGATGTCATTGTGCCCCAAATGCACAAGTAAGTGGGTCTTCCCTTAAACATTGTGGACCAGATGAAGAAGACAAATATAAATGTCACAATGTGGGATACCTTGATAATTCCATGTCAGCACAACCTGTTGCATAAAGCTTTGGAAAAACTCCTTCACACTGATTCAACTATTAAAAAACAACGTGCTACTATCAACCTCTTACAAGAAGAGGAGAAGCAAGTAATTAAAGTTGTTAAAACCCGACCATTATATATGTCCTTGATCATAGGAAAAAATATTATCCATAATTTCATGATAGACTCAGGTGCTAGTACTTTTGTCATGCCTAAGAAGATAGCTGATGTCCTAGGTCTAAGGAATAGCCCGTTGTCTAAAGGAGTTCTGCAACTTGATAGTTCCACTGTCACTACCCTAGGGGTCATCAAGGATATTTAGTTGAACCTTCATGGATGCCTAAGCCTCACAATAACTTAAGATGTTTCAATCATTAAATTCCCTCCTTTGTTTTCCCTATGTCTATAAAGAGACTTTACTACTAAAGTGGGTGGTTACGTGTCTTCTTATTGGTCTCATATGTTACTCAAGACAAGGTATGGTACCCGGTTTACCATACAATAGGAGCCTACATTTTACTAGAATGTAGAGTCATATGTTCGATCGCCTCACCAAGCCAACTATTTAATCCAAGAACAAGCTTCAGTTCCTGAAGAGCATCATCTTACACCTTCTTTTCCTAATCCAGTACTTGATGAGTGGCTAGAGAGGCACCATAAATTTTACCTAGATGTTGAAGAACTGGAATCCTATGAAACTTGGCTTGGTACTTACCACATTCTTGAATAACTTGTGCTACCGCGTGTGCTCAGGAAAGACCAAGTTGAACCTGGTCTATGGAAAATATATTTTGATGGATCTAGAAGTAGAAATGGCACGAGAGCAGGGGTTGTTCTCATTTCACCCAAGAATGAGAAATTATTCTTCATGCATAGATTGCAGTTTATGTGTTCTAACAATGTGGCAGAGTATGAAGCATTAGTGCATGGTCTTATTATTGTTGAAAAGAAGGGGATTAAGGTGTTATAGATATTTAGGGACACATAATTGGTTATCCACTAGGTTACCAACAAACTCCAAACAAAGAATAATCTTCTTAGAGCTTATAAACATAGATTTTAGGACCTCCTTGAGAGATTTTATGCTCTGAATCTATAAGTGGTTGCATGAAAAATGAACAGAGAAGCTGATTAAATGGTTGTGCTCAGTTCATAGCTCTCTCCTACTGAGGAATTTATCAAAGGAAACACTTAGCACTTTAAAATGGTGATTAGACCATTTATTCAAGACAACAACACAAGATGAAAAGTGTTTGAAAGTGAAGCACATATCGTCTAATTCATTCAAAATGAAGCAAATTTTTCATCAAGCATGTAATTTGAATTCCATGATAGCTATGGTGACCAAGTAATTACACTAAAGTCAAATAGGCTTACTAAAGGGTTGGTCACCTTAGAGAAAATGTTTATCCCTAATGATGCGTTCAAGGGAAAATAAAAATATATGTGCACCACGAAATAAGACTACTCTCCAGTCACTATTACATGTAGAAAGGAGTTGTTGCTCATTAAATCTTGCACCTACAAAGAAAAGGAGGCCTTCATCTCTCTCTGTTAGAAATAAAGTTATATCTATTCATGGGATCATGAAGACCTCAAATGTTTTGATCTAAGTGTTTCTCAACAGTCTATTGATCTTGATCCAGTTGTCAATCCCATCAGATAGAAGCAACAACCAGTCAATCTAAAGCTAGAGCCCATCATGAGAAAGGAGTTATCCAAACTCATTGAGGATTTTTTTTTTTTTCCATCAAATACTCTACCTGGGTCATGAATATAGTTACACTACGTAAGAAGAATGGTGAAATCAGACTCTATGTTGATTTCATAGATTTGAATAAGGCATATCTAAAGGATCATTAACCTTTTCCTTCAATAGAATATATTATCCAAACTATGGCTAGTGCACAGAGGTTCTCAATGCTAAATGGTTACTTAGGTTTCAATACGGTCCTGGTCAAGGAAGATGGTCAATTAAAAATAGTGTTTACAACCAAATGGGGAACGTATGTGTATCAGAAGATGACATTTGGTATGTCAAACGCGGGTGAAAAATTTCAATGCGCCATGGATATTTCCTTCAAAGGATACATTAATGATTTCATCTTGGTTTACCTTGATGATGGAACCGTCTTCTCAAAGAAGAGCGTAAATCATACAACACATTTGGAGAAAATAATTGATAGGTGCAGAAAGTATAGGGTATCTCTTAAAACCAACAAATGCAATTTTGTAGTGGCACAAGGAAAACTCTTGGGCCATGTGGTTTTTGAGGATGGCATCACAATTCATCCTGAGCGTGTTTTAGCCATCCTAGCTCTTTCCCTACCATTGGATAAGAAGGCCTTGCATTCCTTCCTTGGTAAGATTAATTTTGTTAGGTGTTTAATCCCTAAGTTTGTAGGAGTGGTTCGACCTATCCACCTCATGCTCAACAAGGACATATCCTTCAGATGGACAACGAAAGGAAGAGAAATCTTCACAAAAATCAAGCAAGAAATTTCTTTCACGCCAACACTCACCAACCCAAATTATTCAAAGGATTTGATACTTTATTCTTATGGCTCTGATGCGAGTGTTGTTATTGTCCTAACACAAGAACATGAACTAGGACTAAAACAACCAATGGATTTCTTAAACGAGATGCTTAAGGAATATGAATTAAAATATAGTCACACTGAGAAACAGGTTTTCTCCACCATGCACATGCTTAAGAAATTGAAAATTATGCTAGCCACAGTTCATATTAAGGTGTTAGTCTCCCATTCTTCTATTAGAGACTTCATCATGGGAGCATAAATTAGTTAAATGAGAGCACGATGGGTGACCAAAATGATGGAATATGATGTGACTATCAAAGCCACAAAACTAGTAAGAGGTACAAGACTCTGTAAATATATTACTGAGGATGTCCAAATTTAATTTGAGACTTCACTTTTTCTGGATGAGGATCTCTGGCATGTAGAAATTGAGCGGAATATAAATCCTGGTGCACATGACTAGATACAGCACATGATCACATTCCTTTCTGAAGGGAAATACGCTCCTATTTTAAACAATGAAAAGAGAAGACATATGAGGTTATAATCTATTACTTATGTTTTTATTAATGGAATTATATTGAAGAAGAATCTAGATGGTGTGTTTTTAAGATGTATTAACGACGTGTAAATTGAAAAAGTGTTAGAAGAATTTCATGATGGATTCTTTGGTGCACACTTCTCTACAAAAACTACAACATTGAATATTATAATGGAAGGTATCTTTTGGCCTACTTTGTTTGCAGATGCACACAAGTGGGTCACAAAATTCAAGGAATTCTCTTTCTTTGTAGGTAAAAAGAGTTTGGAAGCACTTCCCCTCCTACCAATCGAAACAGATCAAAATTTGGTGCAATGGGATATTGAATTCATAGGAATGTTAAATCCACCTTCAAGCGCTAGAAATAAGTGGGTCCTAACAACTACAGACTATTTCACCAGATAGACAGAAAATGGCAGGCTCAAATAATCAACTGAGTCAGTCATCCTTGACTTTATCGAGGGCATAGTTACAAGGGAAATGATCTGGCAGAGTCAAAAAGAAAAAAACTAATCATGATCATGAAAACAATAATAAACATCAGCCATAAATAGTGGCATAAAAAGGTCTCATGTGTGCTCTGGGAAGATAAAATCATAGTAAAAAAGGAAATATGAACTTCAAATTACAATATTTTCTATGGCAAAGAGGCTACCCTTCCCTTGATGATGGAATTGAATTCATTAGAATTTTCCTAGCAGATTGAATTTGAAGGCCCAAAAAAGAGAGAAAATAGAATGGTAGAGTGTGTTAAGCTTGAAGAATCGAGTAAACCTACCATGATTAGGTTATAGCAACATCGACAAGCAACAAAGAAATTGTTTGACAAAAAGGCTAGGCCTCAAGCTTTGAAAGTTGGGGACATAGTCTTGAAATGGGATGCTCAAAAAAATAAACCAGATTGCCATTAAAATTTTAATGCAATTTGGAGTGGCCCATACATCATCAGTTCGTGCAAGGAGGCTAACTATTTTAAGTTAACTCATGTTGATGGAGGAAAACTGCAACTCCCAGTAAATATGATCTATCTCAAACCCTTCCATTGAGTTTTTTACATCACCTTATATATAGTAGAGTAGTTTCAATTCCTCCAAGTGCACTGCGTGCACATCATTTGTTTGTACATAGTTATTTCTTCTCATGTGCTTCCCATGCATGCTGTTATTTTTCTTCCAGAATGCAGGTCTTATTCCACTAGTTACGTGATTCATATTCGAGTCAAGAATGATCCTTCAAGTGAATTCAAGGGTATTTCTTCAAATGATTACATAAGTATAATCCATGCCCAATAGATGATCTACGCTAATGATCTCCTTAATCTAGTAGGAATACGGCCCCAAAACGTGGCTAAAATAGTTATAAAAAAATTCTCCTAGTTATTTTAAAAACTTTTATACATCTTCTAGATCTGATATCTTCATTTCAAGGCTATACATTCTCAATTTTACTTGGCACTTTCTACCTTCTTTCCCTCATGCGCCCTACTATGCTTCCCTTTCTTCCTTTCTACACTATTTTTCCCTCTTTGATCCACTCCTCCCTTGCATGCAGCTTATGTGCATTCATCTTCTTCCTAGAAGTTATTCACCCTACATATGCATCTTTCATTGCTTCAATCAGCTAATTCCCTATCCCTCGCATGCACCCCATATAGTATCCTATAATATTTGTACCTTGACCATACGTTCTCTTCTCACCAATTTTCCTCATTTCACCACGTGCATCACATGTACCTTCTTTCTACCTTCTACCCTCACCTCATTCTTCCATGCGCATTATCTTAACACCCTCCTTTGCACCCTCCTTTGCACCTTTCCATGCCATGTCATTATGAAATTCTTGAGTGTGCCACATGCAACCAATCTACGTGTGCCAAATGTTTTGTGTGTGCTGATGAGTCTAAAAAACTTCTGATAGTGGTATATTTTTCTATAGATTTATGATCAGTGCATGCTTGGGCTTATCAAATAGCTGCTAACATAGGATACAATGTTAGAAATTCAAATTCCTGGTGGATCTGGTAGTTGAGAAATGGGAAAAACTCTTTCTGAGCATTAATGAGTAGATCTAATTTCTCCAACCACCCGATTTGATATGATTCACCCATCTTTCTTCTTCAAACATGCAAAATAGACATGGGGATGTGCATTTGACAGATCTATATTTGGATTTGTAGGCATTGAATGCTTCTTGTTGGTGTTACATTTCAAATTCAGATTTTCCCTACTTTTTCTCTTCTTCTTCCACATATTCATCTATAAATGTAAGAGCTGGGATCATTATTAATGCTAGACATTTTGGATCCTTACGCACTTTGCTAAGGACTTCATTTTTTCTGTATTTTGAGTCACATACCTCTATATTTGGCTCTCACATGTGGATATCAGCCTCTTTCACCATTATAACAACTTTGTGAATTTCAGGAAGTAATAGAAGTGTCATTTTGTGACTATTCTCTGGCCTAACATGTTCACATTTATTCTTTTTGCATTTCTTTTGCATTGCATGATCGTTGTGCCATTTCACGTCCCTTGTAATTTTTATTTAGTTTTGTTCCATGAAAGTGATCTAGTAAATATATTTTAAGATGTGTTACACATGCCTAGCCTTCTTTCACGCATTTCCCTTCATTTTTGATCAAAACATATAGTGTTTATCCCTCTTTTCTGGTGCTATCACCTTTTAGGGTAGAATTTTTTTCATGTTATCCTTCTATCCCTGCTCCCTTGGCATTATTCGCTTAGTTTTCCCTTTCATTACTAGGAGTAGTAGTAGCAGTAGAAATAGATAGAGGAACCAGCCTTCTCTGGAGATCCATCTCAAGTGCATAAGGTCCAATAGCTTGGTGACGACACCATTATTTTCAAAAAGGACTAAGTTCTTCCAGATCAAATATACGGGTGCAAGTTTGACAGTGAACAACACCCATTAGCATGTTAGAGAGATAAAAATAATGTCAAAGCATGTATGATCTGATATAAATTAATGTCCTTGTAAGGATATTACATAGTACAAATTGAAACAATAATACCTATAGTGTGTATGAAAGTAGGTTCCCTCAGGAGCGTCAGTGTGACTGGGAAGAGGTACAACAGCAAGCATACATACTATGTATAATAATATGTAAGATGTATGCATTCACAACTAGAGAACAAGTGAACCTACATGTGTTTATCTAACAAGTAATGACCTCCAAGGTATCTATCTAGTATGTGAAATATATTGTGCATGTAACTAGTATAATTAAGAAATAATAAATGCAACAAAGATATGAAATATGTTGTGAAGAAATGAGATGGAATGATATGCAATGTGAATGTTATAGTTGTAATGTTCTGCCTAAGTGGCTGTGTATGTATGTGTATGAGATGAGGTTCATTTATAAATTCCCCCTCACCAATCAAGAATGAACTATATAAAAATAGTAACTCATCGTGAAATTTTTTGATAGTGTGTGCTACAAAGATATATCAATGACGTAGAGAGCGTAATGAGTGTGAATGTGATGAGGTTCATTTCAAATTGATACCCTCACCGATTGAGTATGAACTGTTGAACTATAGTGTGTGATAGGGTAGTGTGATGTGCGAGAAGAAAATGTGAGTAAGATGTATCATACAACATAGAGCATGAAATGAGCATTGTGTGAGGTTCATGGATGTAGTGAGCCCTTAACAGTCAAGTGTGAACTGTAGCACAAGAGTGCATCATAGGGTAGTGTGATGTGTGAGAAGATAATGTGAGTAAGATGTATCATAAAGTGCATAGCGTGAAATGTTCAATGTGTGAGGTTCATGGATATAGTGAGCCCTCAACAGAAAAATATGAACCATAGAAAAAGAGTGCATCATAAGGTGATGATGATACATGTGTATCAAGTGGTTTGAAAGAAAACTGAATCGTGAAGTGTGAAGTGTTTAGTTTGATAGTATATTTTAAGAAACAATTTATAGTGCTATAAAAATGGAGGAGACGTGCGATGCCCCCCGAGTGTGCCAATGATGGATAGTGATGTGCTGATGCATGATATACCATGCCATTATGGGAGAGATTTATAAAAAAGGTGGGTAGAACAAATAGTAGGACCATGCCATGGTGGTGAAGCTTGAAATGTGCCTTGGCCATCAGTATTTGTTTTCTTGACAAAGTTAATTAGAAACAGAAGTGGAGTAGGATGGGGATGGATTTTGAACAATAAAAGTTTAAAGAGGCCATCTAGATTTTGTTGGTATTTTTGTTTGATAATTTGTAATAGGAAGGTTTCTTTAGGGGCCCTATCCTATTACAAATAAGGCCTCAAAGCCTAGATATAACCTTAAACACAACAAAAGTAAAAAAGAAACAAATTCTCAATAATGAATAAAAGAACTAGGTAGGAGAAACAATTTTCTTCTGACTTGATTTTTTCTTTCTAAGAACCATTTTCCAACCTTCAGAAAAAACATCAATAGATTAATTAACGTCAATAGATTCTATCAACTAATTTGTAAAATATTTTAAAGGAAATAAAGGAACATTTTCCGTATCCACTTTTTTCGTAGTTTGGTTCATCACTTTTCCTCATTTGAATTTCCACATTGGATTTTCTCGTCTTCAACATGAATATCTCTATGGGAAATCATAGGATCCCTAATAAGTGTTTCAAGTACACACTCATCCTCATATGCAATCTCAAGTTTTTCATTTATTATTGTATGACATGAGAGGGAATTGTTATCCAAAATTCACCCCCCAGGGTAATTTTGATAACATGCATCAAATTATTCAGTCTCGAGCAGATAAGATTGAGTCGAGGCCCAAAATCATGTTTTTCGGGGTCCCCTCGGCCTTTTTCTAACTCTCCCATCCAAGAAGAAATCCCAATGAGTTAGAAAAAATTGAAAAAATGTAAAAAATAAGGTTATAGGACTGTTTTGAGGCATTTTGGGTTTGAAGGGCTCAGGTCGTACTAGTTTGGGTTGAACTGAGGTTCATTGTACCAAGCTTGGGGGCTGGAAAAATGAAGAGAATCGGCTAAGTCCTAGTCTAGGTGGTTTGCGAGACAATTGGGACGTCGGGACGCGTGGGACGTGAAAAGCCAAATCAGCCGAAAGAGGGAAAAAATTACCTAAGTCTTGTTTCATGCAGTCTGGGACATTCACGCCAAAAGTACGTGCGTGGCGCGGATCGGCCGGTTTGGCGCAAGTCAGTCCATTTCGGGCGGTTCGGAGATATTTGTCCCAGGCAGTCCGGGACAGTTGGGACAAAAGTACGCGGAGGATGTGAACTGGCCGATTCAGCCGAAATAGGAGACTTTCATCTGGGACAGTTTGGGACATCCAGGCCAAAAGTACGCGTGGGACGCGAAAATCCAAAAGATCCGAGAGCGAATGGAATCTCACCACGTGTCTTCACCGCAAACAGGAACAAGGGAGCCTGAATCAGCCGAAGCAGGAGATTTTCATCCGGGACAGCCAAGACAAAGGTACACGTGGGATGCGAGGGATGCGAAAAGCCGAAGCGGCTGAAGGAAAGGAAGAAAAGTCAAGGTTTGACCCGTGAAACTTCAAACGGCCATAACTTTTGACTTCGAGCTCTGATTTTCACAAAATTGAACTTTCTGGAACGAGCACGATATCCTCTACGCCACAAAAATAGTATTTTTAATGAGGGTAGATATACTTAACTAAGAGAAACATGGTCGGCTCTATTCAGTTAATGCTCATTCCCGTCAAATGTCAGAAAACGCCTGCCAGACCCAAAATAGCTGCCCGCACTCAGAAGGCCATAACTTTTGCATTTCTCAATGAAATCACACAAAATAGGTACCGTTGGAATCATGGCTCCGAGACCAATGTACGCTAATCAATAAATTCCAGATTTTATGGGATATTGATTGATATTTTTAAGAAAACGTGGCTGGGTTCATAACAGTGTTTTATTTGGTGGTTGGGAGTGCAATTAAGAGGCATGGTCATCATTCTTTCTCCGCTGCAGCACCTGGGACAGTATGGGTAGCCTTTTGCAAGTAATATATAGTCATTTTACTCCATTTAATTCCTCTTACAAGTGGTTGAAGGACAGATTTTGGGATATCCATTTTCCCTTCTCTTTTCCTTCTCATTTTTCTATAAATTGGAGTGTTGGGCTCATTGTAAAGGTGGAAAGTTTTCAGATAGCAAAGCTCTGTCAAAATTACTTTGTGAAGCCAATGTGCTGTAGGCCCTTGTAGTGGACTCCTTGCATGGTGATCCAGGCCCTTATCTTGTAATAGATTGAACCGTGCATATCAGGAAGCAATAAAATAATAGTTTGTGGATGTATCTTCCCCTGCTGTGTTTTCTTGCATTCTCCTTGCCCCTTTAATCTTTCTACAATAATATTGTGTCTATTATTATGTTCTTGCAGGGATCTATTATCATTGTGTATGCTTGGAATATTGTTGTGAATGCAGTTTGCTAGATTATGGAGAAATTTCATCACCTCTTCTAGTCTGTACTTTGCTTCTGTATTTCACGCATTTGGAGACTACTCTCACACCCTCCTTTTCTGGTGTATCACCTCTTTAGTGTAGGATTTTATTTTATGCATTCTCTCTCACTGGTCCCTTGGAAATTTATATTAGAATAGTTATTTTCCCCCTGCATTAGAGTAGATTGTGGCAGGTAGTTTAGGAGCAAGAACCAGCTTTCTCTGGAGGTCTATCTCAAGTAGAAAGTCCCACAACTTGGACATAGTACCCATTTTATCCAATCACACTGTAAGTTCAAGTATATGCACTTATGGAAACATAAGGGTGCTGTGATTTGGTGATAACAGGAATCTTTCAACTAAGTAGATTTCACATGTTTTCTTCTCTTAAAATAAAAATTCAGTAGCTCTATTTCCCAAAGAAAATCATCTCCTACATTTGAAGGAAAACTCTTCATAATCAAGGGGTTGAGTCTAAATTTTATCCTAGAATTTGAGGTCAATTTTTCCAGGAAGTTATTTTGACATGTATATTTCAAAAATCATCTGTGCATATGTTGTGTGCATGTAACAAGAGGTATCTACATCAACATTAGTGATTTTTCCCAAGGTATTACCTATAAAGACTAAATAGTTTGTTTCCCAAAATTGAAGGCGAAAATTTAACATTCTAACCCAAACTAGTTTGGTTAAGAAAGATTAAATAAGAGGGTTAAAATAAGGGAACCATTGTTTCTCAATAAAATAGTGAGGTTTTCGTATGCATATGGTTTTAGATATCATATTCTTATCACAAAGCTTAGTGAAAACTACGATAAAAATATATTTAGTACAAGGATAAATATCTACATTGCCTTTAAGTAGGGGAATCCAAAATTTTGAGATCCATGTATGTAGATCCAAGAAAGTAGGCAACCATCAACTTAATTTACTTACTAGATTGTGATCCTGGATGTATGATTTAGATTTGGTCATCTAATCACTGAAATCCACACATCAGTTACTAGAGGCCGAGGTCAAACTGACAAAAGAACCCTTTTGAACCACATCTAAAAAATATATGGGTGGTGCAATAGGGGAGTACACAGTAGAGGTGATAGTGTTAATAGATCCATTAAAGTTTTTTGTAGCCGTAAAATCCACGCTGCCAACATCCCTTATATCAAAACCTCCATCCTTGTATTTGAGACCCTCACGCAACCTATCACTACTTCAAACAATGGGAATTATTATCCCATAGTTCTGAGTGGATAACATAGGGAGGGAAATCAAGAAACCATTCATAGATTCAATGAGTGTTCCACTATGCTTAGTAAAATGGATGTAACAACCATGGATATTGATAATAGATATTGGGACATAATGAGAGGTAGGGGAGGGAAATCCCTGAGTTGAGAAATTCCAGAATCGATCCGCCATGATCATAAGAGTGTGAAACACATCCATGGCTATCACAAAAATATTTACTATCCCTCCCAATGGAGAGATCCAACTGAAGAAACCCATCTATGAGAAAATAAACATTAGAGTCTAATAAAAATAGTGAGTTTGGGTTAGGCTATTTTGTGAGAATCATGTAGGAAAGGACATCAGAGGCACTTCATCCAATTCCATTACAATCTCACTATGAGCCACTCCATTATCATCTTCGTGAACTCAATGCCTCTAGACATAAGCTCTGCCACTACTATTGTGGCTTCGCTCATACATCCATTGGCTCCCTTACCTCTGTACCTTTGGATAACCACCTCCATTGTTGTCAAAGAGAACTGGATGTAACTTGTCACCACCTTCTACCATGAGAAACCTATGTAGCACCATAGTTTGGGATAGGGATTTCACGTAATGAAGCCATCATAATAGTTAGGGATAGTATTAGAGTTTGTTGGTGTTTCTTAGTAAGTGATTGTTTACTTGTGATTGATAACACTCTAGAAGGTTTGATAGGAGAAGAGGGTGGACTCTTTTTGGGAGGTGTTTGCTTAGTTTAACTTTGTAATGTTGTAGATGACATGAGTGGTGGATGTGTTATATTAATTTTCATACGAATTTTCTTAAGAGGTTCTTTACCTCCATTTGTAACGATGGTATTATACTCATTAGATATAGATGAATAAGATTTAGGAGCCCATTGAGATGTAACAATTAGAGATGTAGTAGCATTATTTTGTGTATAAAATTAGATAATACCATTATGCTTAAGGTGACCTTTTTTTCACTGTAGAGCATAGTAATCATTATCAATATATCCATTGATTTTATGGTAATTACAATATGGATGACCCTAATATTTTGCAAGCCGATAAGGAGGATAGAAATGAATAGATGACAAGTTGATAAAGTGATTAGTGAGTATTTTTGGGAGCACATCTTGTTGTTTAACATTGATATAAAAATTGAGAGGCATAGGTAATGGTAATACTTGAGGCTCATTGATATGAGCACATATAGAAAACATATAATGAGGATGAGAAGAAGAACTAACATGATCTAGAGAAGCGTCATTAAGATGTTTGATTTTATATTCAAGAGATGTAATCATGGATTCCATAGCCTGAAATTTATCATGAAATAAATAATACAAAGCTTGAATGTATTTACAAATATATTGATTAGAATTAGGACCAATAGAGTCATCAGAAAGATGGTCAAACATAAAAATTACTTGGGAAGGTGGTGTATCAAGAGGGAGATAGATAAATTGTAAAACTTTTTGGAGATCATCTTTGCAAGATGGGTGTATTTGAAGTAATTGATATAAGGGGAGCTGAGGAGATTTAAAATCCATGAAAGAAGAGAAATGAGGATCCAAGAGTATTCAAACGCAGGTTTACCAAATGATTTAACAAAAATAGTATTATGTTAAACCCTAAGATATTGTAGAGTCACATGTGATAAATAAACTCCCAGGCACATATTTAACACAAACAATAAACTAATGAAATATAAAACCCTAGGTGCAAGAGAGGGAATATAGGGCTTAGCTAATTTTGAAATAAATCCTAAAGTGTTCTTGATTGGAAGACTGATGAATGGGAGGAGAAGATTATCGTAATCAGACTCAGAAAATAATGGAACTACAAGATGATCCTAGACTACGGCTTCTGGACTAGGTCAGGGCCCTCTATGAACTAGAGTCTACTTTTGGAACATATGTTTGTAAAAATGGTTAGAACATGAATATTTTGGTGTCATAAGGTGATCAAAATCCTTAATTCTTTGTTACTTGTATGCCACACTATGTCCACAGAGTTCCCATATACCCTGCAAAGAGAGAGATAACTTGGAAAACCCCTAAAAAATTAAAGATGCAAATGGAGAGTCAGACTGACCATGATCTTCACCTAAAAGAGTGAAATTTTGATTGAATGTTGCACTACATCTCAAAATTCATCTAGTTATTATGTGTGTGGGTAGAAATCGTGCCCTAGGAAGCTCTTGTGCAAGATGCACTTGAGAACAAGAAATAGTTAGATGTAGAAATATAGATAGATATGTAGAGGGAAAAATGAACATCCCCTCCTATGCGTTTATGTAGAAAATGCATTCCCTTGTTACTTGAATGAAATCTAGATAGATTCCTTTGATGCTCTTGAATGCCTTTGGATGCAACCTTAGGTGTTGATAACATATGCTAAGAGCTTGTTCCCTTTTTATGGTCACATAGGTTTGTATTTATATGATAACCTTGTTTTCATTTCGTAATTAAAAAATAAGAGGCCAATCCATAAGAAAACATGGTTCCCAAAATATGAAAGAATCCCTAACGAGGAGAGAAAGATACAAAGAGGTCTGGGGTGCCCAGAGGGGACAAGGGCATTTGGGCATTGGTGTCCTGGTTTGGATTTGGTGTCCAAAGTAAAAATATATAGGAAAGTTAACTAAAAACTAGGATGTGGGTTATGCAAGACAAGAAAGATAACAAGAAAGACAAAAAAGAGGCCAAAGGTAGTAGTCAATTTCTAGTTTTCTCACTTAGGAAAAATATGAATAGTAGTATATGATTAGAACCTAGAAATGTACCCAAGTGTCTGATTTAGTGTCTAATATATATATATATAATAAAAATATTACAACAATTTAATAATAAATAAACTATTAAAATTGATGGTAGATAACAGATATTATTTTAAAATTATTATAAATGGAAAAAAGATTTATAATTTTATTTACTAGTTACATTCAGGGAAAATTTTAGTGTTGCTTCTTCACTAATTCCCAAATATATAAATTTTTTCAATTTCCATTGGGTGATTTTGATTATTCGTAAGGAACATCATCTCACCTATAATTTATCAGTGCAAGTTACTTTTATGGCTCGTCTCTCCTAGTGTTTAAAATAAGTTTCATATTTATGCATGTATATCACTGCTCTTGCAAAACACAAATTAGGTACATTCACCAATATACAGTAATAAAGATATAATAAATTCAGATATCGAACTTCACATGCCCAAGTACATTGCTATTGATTCCTTACTATATTATTACTGGTGTGGTTGTGTTAGTCAAATTACAGACTATAGTTAGGGTTAAGGTTTGAAAATTGAAGGCTAGGGTTTTAGGGTTATAAATGACTCACTTGTATGCAACCAGGTGGTTGCATGCATAGACACTCAACTACATATAAATTCAGGTGTCCATGCATTAAACCACCTGGATGCATGTGTGGAGGCTTCAATGTTCAGATCATAAATTTGGTGTGAAGAAGAGGAAAGGGTTATGACACAACACATTCAAGCATAACCATTTCACCTCTAATCCTTCATTTTCTTTACTTGAATTTCAAGTGAAGAGTGAAGGATTTGAATCAAAATGTTTGTCCAAAACTAACGAAGGGAATTATTTCTTCATCTATGAAAAACCCTAATTCAGCTGCTTTATCTTCGTTATTGTCTAAAATTAATATAATTCTAAATTTCTCATATATAGTTCAAATTCATGTTTATTTTCTTTACAAAGTATTATAAAATTTGATATGGTGATTGGATGTTACCCCCGTTCATATCGGTGAAGTTTTAATTATAGATTATTTTTGTTTCATCTTAGAATATACCATACAGATGCCCAGTTGCATATTCATCCACGTGGCTACATATGTATCTAGCCATCTACATATGCAACTGAGTGGTTGCAAATTATGTCTCCTAGGGAATATGTAGACATCTGGTTACATATGTACCCTCGTATTTGTATATACAGTCAGACATCTATAAGAATCCTAACTTTTTTGGAATATTGACCCTCCGCACCTATTTTAAGTGTGCCTTTCTTGGATTATTTATTCTCCTTCATTTATATAGATTTTTCTCATATTCACTGTCGACATGAAATCATTTTTTACAATTCTCCGATAAAAATTATGGTTACATTTGGGAAATAGGGTCTTAAAATTTACCTTGATTAGATATCACAAAAAATGAAATATGGACATTTTCTCCAAATTTTAATGAATATTAACATGCATATTTCATTTTTATATTACACACAAATTTGAGTTTTTGGACAAAATCTATTTCACATATTTGATTATATATAATATAATAGTTCTATCACTATTCCTTACTAGTTAATATATAAAATATAATTTGTAAATAATTTATACCATATTCAAAATAAATTATAGATAAGTTATTTTATTGAATAGTTCATAATTTAAGCTTCTCTAATTCACTCTTCCCTTGATTGCTTGTTCACTTTTCTTCTGGCCTACTTATGCTCAGGGGCTTAGGTGCCTTCTACACCAAACTCATTATGAGGAGCTTATAGAGGAGAATAAATATATATTGAATATCTATTACTCACTATTTAATCAAAAACACATACAACATTCATAGGGAAGTGTATAAATAATACTCCCCGGGATGGATGTAGTTACTCCCTACAATGGATGGAGTTGTTACCAAAAATAAGAGTGAATAACGAAATAAAAAAACAAATAGCCTAATAATAAAATACTACGTAGACTATGTTAACATTCCCCCTTATTACGTTATTCATGTAAATGTGACCCCTGACAAGTTCCAATTTCACTTTTCCAAGAGATTTTGTGAGAGTATCAGCAACTTGTGATTCTGTAGAACTATTATGGAGCTGAATGTGATGGTTCAAAATGTTTTCTCAAATGAAATTACAATCAATCTCAATATGCTTTGTTCATTCATACAAAAATGGATTCTTTACGAGCTTCAACACACTCTGATTATCGAAATAGATAATAGGTGATTGTTTTTCAAGAATGCCCATGTCATCCAAAATGCAACATCACCATATCACTTCACACATTGCTCCTCATGCTGAATGATATTATACCTCTGTGGATGAGATAGAAACAACATCCTGATTCTTTATTATCCATGATATAGGTCCATATCTAAGATGAAATATGTATCCTATGGTTTACTTCCTGTCATCAACAGATCCGGCGTGGTCTAATTCAAGATATCCCTATAAGAATAATTGATTATTCTTATTATATTCCATACCATAATCAGTTGTTCCTGGAACATATCTCAATACATGCTTTGTTGCAGTCATGTGAAATTTATTTGGTTCCTGAATGAATCTGGAAAGATAAATAAAATCATATATCTTGTCTGGTATATGTCAAATAGATGAACCCTCCAATAAATTTCCTATAGATAGTAGCATCTACTTGAGGTGAGTCTTGGAATCTTGAAAGCTGCAAGTCTTTTTCCATGGGAGTGGATATAGGTCTATAGTTGGACATATTGTACTTTTCTAGGAGTTTCTTAACGTACTTTATTTGGGAGACAAAAATTTGATGCCCCTATTTCCATATCTCTAAGCCACAATAGTAATGTATAAGCCCCAGATTTTTCATATCGAAGGTTATTTTGAGATCATTCTTCACAATATCATCCTCATCTTCTGAAATTCCAATGATCACAACAAGAATGAAAATTTATTTTCCTACCTTCTTTATATACAAATTGGAATTTGAGGGTCTCTGAGTGAACCCATGATTCAAAAGGTGATCATCGATATTGATACACCTTACCCTTGGAGCTTGTTTCAGTCCCTATAGTGATTTGATGAGATGAAATACCTTATTAGGATTCTCTTTAACAAAAAATCCTTCATTTTTGGTCATGTAAACTTATTCTTTCAGATCACCATTTAGGAAATCAATCTTGATGTCCACCTGCTTGATTATCCATCCTTTCTATGTTGCTAGTGCGAAAAAAGCTCTAATGGTCTTGATTTTCGCAGTTCGTGAAAAGGTTTCTTCATAGTCAATGCCCTCTTTCTAAGCATACACTTTTTTTAAAAGCTATATTTATCTTTGTTGATGGATCCATATGCAAACCCATTTACAACCTATGGGTTTCATTCCTATAGGCAGATCGACAAGTTCCCATGTCTAATTTTACATGAGTGATTCAAATTATGAATTAGTGGATCCTTTCCACTTAGTCTGAATGAATGCTTCAAGAACATTATCAGGCTTGGAGCTATTAATCAGTGAACTCATGAGTGAAAAATTTACCTCATTTCTTTTTCAAATTCTCGTTTTGATTCTGGAAGAAGTGTCTAAAAGTTATTACAAATGAGAGTCTTTGATGGAGCTTTGTATCCACTTCGGAAAAGAACTAATCTTCTTTTGTGAATAATTTTTGTGTTGACATTATGATGGATGTGGAGTAACATTCTCCAGTTCTCTGAGGTCAACTTATAGCTCCCCTCATAGCACATCTTTACTCTGAGTAGTCTCCTCTAGCTGATCATCTGATGCGGACACTACTCAGTGAGAGGTGGTTGGTAATGGTTCAACTATTATCACTACTGAGTCAAATCGTGACTCATCAAAAACCATGTCCTGACTCTCATATATTTTCTTTGTCTCAAGATCCATGAGATGGTATGTCTTCAAGGCAGTGTTATAACAAAGTAGTATGCATGGGAGTGTTTTCGACTCGACTTTATTTCTCTTTTGAGTTGGGACATGTGTGTATTTTGTGCAACCAAATACTTGTAAATTAGAAATTTATGGATTTATACCACTCCATACCTATTCTAGCATTTTATTTTGAACAATTTGTTGGTTCCCTGTTGAGAAGATATACAGTTGTTTGTACTGCTTCAACCCAATAATGTTCTTATAGCTTTGTTTTTGTTAGCATGCAGTGATCCATCTCCATCATTATGTGATTACAACTCTCAGAAATTCCATTCTACTGGGGTGTGTCGGGAGTATTCAAATTATTCTTAATGTGATATTGATTCAGGAAGGACAAGAACATATTTGATGTGAAATCCCCCACTCGATCTGAGTGAAGTAGAAGAAGTGGTTGTCTAGTCTCTTTCATAATAGGATGATAGAAATTTTGGAAATGTTGAAGAGCCTCACTTTTATTATTCATGAAAAACACCCACATATTGCAAGAGTGGTCATCCAGGAATAGTTGGAAGTAATTTTATCTGAAAAACAAAGTAGGAAGCAATCCATTCATATTAGTATGAACTACCTCCAGACGCTTCTTGGCAAGGAAGGTGCTCACCTGAAATGGATCCATGTGTTGTTTTCCTTTAAGAAATCCAAGGAAAATATGAAAGGAATTGGACTATTTAGGTAGTCCATGGACCATTGCTTTCAAACGAATCTGATGCAATGAACTAGCTGACAAGTGACCATTTCTAAAATGCAAGAGGGATATAGATTCAATTGATGATGC
Organism: Taxus chinensis; assembly: GCA_019776745.2. NCBI lineage: Eukaryota > Viridiplantae > Streptophyta > Pinopsida > Cupressales > Taxaceae > Taxus > Taxus chinensis. The sequence goes on along the minus strand of CM034147.1, from coordinate 119,525,850 downwards.
ATATAAAGCTATTGTAGAAGATGAAACAATATCTAAAGAAAATAAATTATCTTTTAGAAAATATCTAACAATAATATTACCTTGTCTTGAGATCAGGCGTTATTTGATGCCATTTTTAACAAGAAATTCTACCTTTACATGATGACTCAGGATCTGACTGACTGACTGACAAGATGTTACTAGTCAATCTAGGAACATATAGTACCTTTGTAAGTGTAAATTTTTTTTTTCCTAAAGGAATGGTCACTTAGCCTATCCCTTCTGCAAGTACTCTTTACCATCTTCCATCTGAACTATATCTCTAGTGGGTTATTCATTTAGTGAATCAAACATTTTCTTGTCACCTGACATATGCTTACTTACACTGGATTCTATCAACCATAATTTCTTTGTGGGTTATGAATTTTGAGAGAGTAGTATAAGGTTCTTACCACAATTGGCTCCTTCTGATGCCTTCTCATCAAATTCATCATATTGTTGAGCTGTAAGATATCCCATCTAATTTTTTCGGAGGTGATGGTATTTATATTTTTTGAAAATCATCACTCTTGGATGAGCTTCTTTGGCTCGAAGAACCTTGTTTCAAACCATTATACTAGCAGTGATTAGTTTTGTGAGTGTTGGTTTTGTAAATGTGACACAAGCTCTTTAACTTTTGATCTTTCTACTATTGATTTGATTGCACTTGATTTGGCTTCTTTGGGGGACCCTTCCAATTATTTTGGCCACAATATGGCTTTGAGAATAGGGCTTTATCCTGATTCTCCTCTTGGGCTAAATTGATGGCCTCTTCCTGTTGTAGCAAGTTCATGATTTCTTCGAATTCCATTGTTTGTTTAAATACATTTAGTGTCGCAAAAAACACTCAAAATTGAGAAGGGATTGATCTCAAGGTCATCGACATGTGAATTTTTTCATCCACCATTTAACTGAGTGCTAATAACTTTGATCTCAGCTCAGCTATGAGACGTAAGAACTCCTCAACTTTCTCATCTAACCCCATAGAGAGGGTGTGTAGCTTTGACTAAAGATGGAGATTATTAGTATGATTTTTGGCTTCATAAATGCTTTCTAGCTTGTCTCAGACCTCCTTTGGTTTCTCCACATTCTCAACATGTAGTTGCACATAGTCACTAATACTAAGCATTATCAACATCAAGGATTGGAACTAGCCATATAACATTTCATGAGTTCATAAAGGGCTGTGGGAATGGTCACAGACCCAATGATAATGCCCCATAATCCCTCAAACTGAATTATTTTCATCATTTTTGTTTTTCAAGCTAGAAAATTGGGCCCTTTAAGTAACTAGGCATATAAGAGAAGACATTTTGGTGAAGACATTGTAAAAAAATAAAAATAATTATTTATTTATTTATTGTTTCCAAGAGATATTACAAATTTACTCACTGATGAGAAGTATGAGCTTGTAGATGCTATTGATACTCGTGTGTTGAGAGATGGCAATGATTTGTGGGGCATTCTTCTTCATCTTCACAATCGAGGTGGTACCTAGATTCTAGCACTTCTCAAACTTACTTTGTTTGACAACTGATGTTGAAAAGGAAATACTCCAAGAGTCCTTTCTGAACCAGTTCATCAAAGACAAGTTTTTTGGTGTTGTGTAGCTCATCGAGCAATGAAAAGTAGAACCCGGAACTTTCATGATCTTATCGGCGGTGTTCTATGGATTGTGAGCTGATGTTGCAGCTTTCAGCAATCTCAATCATGTCATTCACGCTTATCATTCGGCATGGCTTTGAGAGAGTCCACGTTGCTTGTTCAAAAAAGTGTCCAGGCAAGTCCTTGCACTTCCTTCACCATGTAGTGGGTGTGAGTGTTTCTTCACATGGTAGGTATATTTTTACTAAATATTTTAGCACAGAAATTAGTAAATGTTAACACGTGCATCCTTAATTCCTCACGTATGGAATTGATCTTCACCTGATTGGAGATTATAATAAATCTCATGTGGGTATACACTGTAACAATCAGAAGAAAAGAAGAACAATTTTGAAATTAGCCACCAACTACCACAAAGTTCTTTTTTCTACCACACATACAACCAAATTTCATGTAGAGAATCGAAATTACATTAGATTGTAAATTGCAAATCTTCTGCACCAAAGACAGCTACACACATCCAAGAGAGATAATTCTTCCATTTTTTAATTTCCTCCTGAAGTACTCACACAAGTCACTCTTCTTTCTTCCTCCACATAGTAGAAAATAATAGGCTTAATTTTCCATGTATGTCCTTGAGTCTCACCCAACACAGGTTCATATACTATTTAGTCAAAACTATTATCCACACAATTCTTTAGAAAGAATGCAAGGAAAAGTATTCATGCAGGGAATTGCTACATCCACGGATCACTACTTTGACTCATTCACCAAAAGAAATTTTCTTCACCAAAATCCAAACAGAATGATTTAATTGATATCTCATTTTTGCTCTGATACCAGATTGTGAGGATCTTATAGAGAAGAATAAATAGAGATTGAATATCTCTTACTCAGTATTATTTAATCAAAATCATGTATAATATTTATAAGGATGTGTATAAACAATACTCCCCAGAATGAATGGAGTTGTTACTAACAATAAGATATAATAATGGAGTAAACAACAACAACTAGCCTAATAATAAAATACTATGTAGACTATACTAACACTTATGGCTTTTCTTTCGATGGGGACCCCAATGGGTATCCTCCTAGAGGCCATTGAGGTCTGTAATATTCACATCTAGGATGTGGATGTTGTTTCTTCGATCTCCATGCTTTAGGATGGAGCTCATATTCAAAAATTAAATGGTTTTTGCCTAATGTTTAGGACATCTTCAATTTTCTTTAAAAGTCCTTGAAAATTTCATCTCTAAACCAGATGAAACTTCTCCCACAAGGATTTTTTTAGGTTATTTTTAACAACACCTAAGAAAGGGATGAAATTTTCAATTCTAGTCCATGGTCCATGGGAAGTGTTGACCTTTTCATGAAACCCTGGGTGGAAAATTTTAACCCTAAATCTAAAAATATAAGAAAAGTTCCAGTCTAGATTCATTTATATGTTCTTCACATTGATTTGTTGAGTTAAAAACATTTGATCAGGTGGGTAACTCACATGGATAATATATTTTCATGTCCAAACCAAGCGAATCATGGGATCTTATGTTGTACGTGTGAATATGCATAAATTTCAAAATATGTAAACCCTTTCCTAGCTGTATAGAAACTCAGGAATGGAAACAAGATTTGAAATATTAAAAAAATTTGTTTCATTTTTTCAAGTACCATAAACATGAACATTTTTTGGTTAAATATCCAGAAATGAAAAAACTAGAAAATAAATAAGATGAAGGCTTTACCAAGCCTAAAAGGAAAAATAAAAATATCGTCAAAACGAAGTGGAATAAGGGTGTGAGATTAGAAAATGTGGAGAAATTCACATATTTTATTCCCATTATTAATAATTTCATCATCTTGGATGCCCTAGATGATTCTATTCCTGGCGCAGGACTGGAGACATGTAAGATATCAAACTGCAGCTTAGGTAGGGAGGAAAATGAAGATGGCGAGATCATGGAGTTTGAGGAAGAATAGGTAGAGGAAGGTTGAGATGATGTCGACACACATGATCAAATCAAATAATTTCTAAAGAGAAAATATTTAAACAAATGAGAATAATTTGAGATTCCCCTCAAAGAGGAAAAAATAAGTAAAACAAAACATTTTCACCCTCCCCTTTCTAACTCATGCAATTTAGAGGCCCAAAAGAACATTTGTAAAGGCATCAAAAAGTAAATTCTAGAAATGATAACAAATTTCTTTGGGACATAAAAATTAAATTACGCCACATGTGACCATGTTCCATAGGATAAAGGAATTAAGAAAGAAGGGAAACCCCTCAAAATTAGTAAGAAATCCCCTATTACACCCGTTAACCATAGTGGGGGGAGTAAACCTCCTCAATGATAGTGTTCTCATGGAATATGTGACGGCTTAATTCTCTACAAAAGCATAGGCTACTAAATCAACTTATTAATTATAAGAAGTCAGATATCCTCCTTCAAGAAACTAAGATGGAGTCTTATCAATTCAGCTCAATATTAGTCAATTTAGGAAAATAGTAACCATGTCCATAGAGAAGCCATAGGCTACTCTTGTGGATTAGTAATGCTTTGGAATCCTACAAAATTTGTTGGAACATTACTAGATGATTTCGTCAATTAGCAAGTGGTTGTATTTCAGGTTTTTGATTCTACCCTTAATTTTATTTTTACCAATGGTTATGGACCAAAAAATAATAATGGTAAAGAAACTTTTTGTATATCTATGAAAATATTAGAATATATTCATCCTTATAATCTTTGGATGTTTAGGGGAATTTTAACATGATCATTTCACCTCTTGTGCAAACTTTTGGATCGAGTGTAATCTCTCAATCTGCCACAATTTTTTCTCAATTTATTGAGGAATGTGATTTAGTGGACATTACGCCCAAAAATGTGAACTATATTTAGACAAACATAAGTCTTGGAATTAATTATGTTGTTGAAAGATTGGAAAAATTCATCATCAATCAATATTGGATTTAGCATAGCAATCTAATTGAATATAACATCTCTTGGTAGGCGGGTTTGTATCCATCATCCATTTTTTATTTTATCTCTCCCTCCTCTCCTCGCAATATCATGTCATTTAAATTTGAACTCATGTGGACCAAATATCCCTCTCGGACCCCTCTCTTGTTTGACTAGTGGAATCTTCCAATCGATGGTTTTAAAATGTATAGACTGGCCAAAAAATGGATTAGAGTAAAAGTTAAATTAAAATAATGGAACAAGCACACTTTTTGAAACATCTTCAAAAATAATGAGGAGATTCAAATCAAAATAATCAGCATTGAGAAGGACATTCAAGATGATGGATTAAATGAATAGATGAGAGACAAGGAAGAAAATTTTGTGGACATCCTTAATCAAGTGCTTCTTCATGAATAATTTTTCTGGAAGCAATAATATTCAAAAAAATGGCATAAAGCTAGAGACTGAAATATAGGATTGTTTCACAAAACTGTTTTTATGAAAAGAAACATTAATCGGATCTCTAGCATCACTCTTCCCTTAGGTGAGCTCATTCATTATAAATAAATGATTGGGGAGGAGGTAGAAAGATATTTGAAGGATCTTCTCTTTGACTCTGGTCTTGACAGATCCTTATCTACAAATCACATTTAAAGATAAATCCCCAATGTTGTCACTAATTATGACAATGATATGATGAGTTCTCTTATTTATAAAGATGAGGTTAAATTGATTATCTTTTCTTTCAAACCTAAAAAATCACCTGGGAAGGATGGTTTTCCTGTCGGTTTCTTTTAAAGAATCTAGAGGCTCACAAGATCTCTTGAAGTATCCTAACTCCACTATCATATAATTAATTCCCAAATCTGAAAAATTGAGGCATTTGTATTCTTACAAACCTATCTCTCTCTAAAATGTCTCTTACAAAATCATTTCAAAGGATATATCAAATAGCATTAAAAGTATCCTTCCTAGAATCATTTATCTAAAGCAAAGTGGTTTTGTTGGTGGTAAACAAATTATGGATGATATTTTAATTACCCATGAAATAATTCATTCATCTAAGCATCATAATTTAGGAAACATGCTCATCAATTTTGAAATGGCCAAGGAATGTGACAAATAAAAAAGGGATTTCATTATAGCCATTTTGGAAAATTTTGGGTTCAATTTATCCTAGAGAACTTGGAATTTTTCTTTTGTTCTAATCAAATGTGAACTTGTGGGATTCATCTTCTCTACATCTTTGACAAGGTGACCTTATTTCTCCCTATCTTTGTGTTATAATGGATGATGCTTTCAGTGGATGGATTTCCCACCTTCGAAGCTCCAGGTATCTTTCTGGGGTTCTAATTTCTAAAAATGTTATCAAAATCACTCACATCCAATTTATAGATGACACTAGTTTGGCAGGGATTACTTCTATTGGGGAGGCTAAATAGTTTAAACAATCTTTAGATCTCTACAAAGAGGCATCATGTTAGCTAGTGAACAAAAGAAACTCAAAATATTTCTTCATCCACACAAAAAAAATCACCCAACATATGATTTGTAAGTGTTGATGAAATTTTCTCTTTCCTATTCAGATTAGTGGAACAGATACTAAATCAAAACAAAAAACTCCTAAATGCAAGGGTTTAAGGTACCTTGATGTAAGATGGATGAAAATGGACGGTTGCAAAGTAGATGACATCACTGTAAATTTGATGAACCTATGAAACAAAGATAACTAAGAGGAAAATGGATTAGATGGTAGATGGGGGGTTACCTATAGAAGTCATTTCAAACAAGCATTAACTTCTTAATATGGAAATAAACCCCCTATATTTGATAATAAACCCCCTATATTTGATAAAATAGAATGAAATTAATGGATGGACTGAATAACATGTAGGAACTGAAGCTAAACAGAATCTAGAATTTGAAAAAATGGATAAAAAGTATAGATATGATTTAAATAAACATAAAGTAAATTCTACCCTGCTGGATCGACACTAACCTAGTATGTAGAAGGCAGGTTGATGGGAACCTGAAGAGGTGAATCTAGAAAGCAAGGTAAAATAGAATATCTAGAGGGAAATGAGTGCAGATAAAATGATTATAGAGGTCTGGGAACATTGACAGGAACCCACAAAAGAATATATGAGAAAAGGAAACAAAAAGGATGTAAGAAAATATAGATTTAGATGGATTGGATGGAAATAAGGCTTGGGTCGATGATGATTGGGCCAGTTTGGTGATGATTGGAGATAGGTAGAATAACTTTAGACTATCAGAGAGGTAGAATGATAGATCTAAGAACTAGAATTTTAAATAGAAGAGAGAATCCCATTGATGAGGATCTAGAAAATAGAATGGGTAAAAAAGCAAGGTTAGGTTGATGACACCCTTGGTAAAACAACGGTGACCTAGGCAGTCCGAAACAAGGTTGAAGGTGGATGAGTTGGAAAGATAATCTCCAGACAAGATGACTGAAAGAAGAGGGAGAAAATGAAGCCCTGATTGGTAGCTGAACCTAAAAAACATTTGTTTCTACAAGACAATAGCGATGATATGAAATTTTACTATAAAGTAGCATAAAGTTAGGATAAACTTTTAAAATTCCCCACAAGTGATGAAAAACAAGCTCAAATGGACTCCAATAAGACTGACACATCTTCAAAGAAGCTCAAGCTTGAAGACAAGTTTGCATAGAGAAATAAAAATCTAATTATGCCTCATTTTGAAGGGGGTCAAACCAGCTTGATAAGGTTAACGATGACCCAGGTCACGGAAAACTACGGGGAACCATCCCTTTGGGTGGTGAAAGAGTGATTTATTTGATATATGGGACTTTTATGGATTAGGATAAGTGTTTCAAAGAATATAGGTGGGTTAGGGTTTCCTAGGGAAGTGTCATGGGTAGGTGGGAGGTGAAATAAATTAAATGAAAGCTATGGATAGCCTAGGGATACGAAACTAGGTAATTACATATCATAAACATCCCATTGAATGGAAACTAGGAATAATTAAATGAGATGAGGATTAGAGGATTATCAATGAGGATTAATTAAAAATTAAAGTTGATAGGCTAATAAATAGGAAAGACAAGAAGATGAATTAGAATAAAAGGGGTCTTGATAGGATGATGGTAAAAGAAGTGGATGTGGGTGACAAGGGTAGCAATACCAAATTTTGGTGTTTGCATTTGCCCCTTTTTGTTGAGTGGTTTGCGTCGGGCAAGCCATGAGACAAAAATGATGAGAGAAAAAAGGTTAAGATGAAGGGTGATGGAGGATTGATGATACAATGGGGAATCGATCAATTTTTTAAAAAATATAGATGAATAAGGGTGGGTGGGAAAAGAAAGAAGGGTAAAATGATAAATCGAGACAAGATGCCCTAAGTGAGAAGAATTTTTAAAAAAGGTAAAAAGTAAGGTGATCATCCTAGGTGTCACATCGGCAAGAAATAAAGGTCTCATTTTAAAGTGAGATGATGGAAATATTCTATGGGCCTATGAATTGGGAAAAACAACAGCAAAATGGAGGGATTCCAATGGGATACCACTCAATATGGATGCAATCCATAGGAAAAAATGGGTCATAGGAACACATAAAAACTATGCACAACTTAATACAAAGGTAATGCAAAAACCTTCAAATATGAGGACATGATGTAAGGTATGCATCCATGGAGGACAAGAATGGAAATAATGGTAGATTGGAAAAGGACATAAAAATGGATGAAAAGTAAAATTATGAAAAATTGAGAATGCAAAATACCCCAAGGAGAAATAAATATAGATAGAAAGGTGAAATTTGAAAACAAAAATGGTTCCTTAATCAAAAGAAAAAAACATAACAACAAGAGGCTTGGTCATCGATTCCCAAAGTGAATCGATGACACCTAAGGAATATTGACGATGACCCAAGGGGTTTGACAGCTATATGATGCACTAAAATTATGAGGAACTTGACAAGGTCATAACTTGTGCTATGGGCTGATTGTGTCCTTTGTTTTTTGAATCCACCTATTTCAACAATACAAGTGCAACGGTCAACCCATCCTACTATTTGGAGCACGTTTCAACATATTTTGAGGCCTGAATTCCACCATATGAGGGCCAAAATTAGGATTTAATTTGTAATTCAGTTTTTTCCTATTTTAGGGCATTATTTAATGTTAGTGTTTTAGATGCATTGTGAGTTGGAAAGTTGTAATTTCCTCTAATTTAGACATGTAGCAGATGTGTGGAAATGTTTTTTCCCCTACGAATAAACATGTGAACTTACTAAGAATAGTAGGTTCTATTAAACTCCTAAAAATAGTAATTTCTGCCACCTATAGTAGACTTAGTCAAAGTTAGATAGAGTTATCATATTCAGGAAACATTGTAATTCATGATTCAAGAATGAAGAAGGAGATCTATTTTCTTTTGGAGTTCAAATTTTTTGTAGTATATAGAGTGCATTCAGATTTTGGCTTCATTACTATATAAACCTAAAAATCGACCAACCAATCTCATTTGCACACCTGTGAGTGAAAATTGAAAGCTAGATGCTATAAAAAGAGAGCATGATATAGAGATAGATGGAGGTTGGAGGACCAGTCAGGAAATTCTGGTGTTCAAACAATGGCGAGTAACCAAAAAAACCTAGCTTGTTTTTAATTTGTTTAATGCTTTAATACTATTTTTTTTACTTTTTTAAAACATGGATAATGCTAGGTGTGGTCGGCGATGACTAGGATGGGTCTTCATCGACTTAACCCTAAAAGTTTTCAATCGACCCCTAGACACATCAAACCATCCTAGGTCAGTGTTAATTGGGTATGGTGGGATAAACAGATGAGGAATTTTATTTTAGATGAGGTTTTAATGACAAAAGTATCTAATGTTTGATTTTTTTATTAATGATTTTAGGCTCGAGAGACCTTATACCTAAGATATTGAGTCAAAAAATCATATTATCAGATCAAAGGATATGTGGTCGACACTGAGTGGGATCACTTAGTAGGGATGGGTTAGGAGGATTCCAACATTATCGTAGGATCCCATGGGATGTGGGGTTAATGAATGCATTAGTTGAGAGGTGAGATATGCATACATGCACATTCAGGTTTAAGATGGGTGAGATGATGATCACCTTAGAGGATATATATCACATCCATAGACTTTCAATACATGGGGAAAATATAGTAACCATTATAGTTGATAGAAGATTCATTGTGTTGACACACCTATTTGGAGATGATACACCCCATATTACTTTTGCATTACGGGTATTCTCTTATAAGATGAGTTATGAGTGTTGGGATGCACGGAGAAGATTGATTTCTTTGTTGATGATGTCCATTTCTTTCTATCCACTAGTAGATTCAGGTGGATCCTGGTTTCCCTGGGCATTAGCATGGGTCCTAGATGATATGGTCGATTATCAAAAAGTGTTCTCATTTTCTACCACCATGCTACCATAGGTGTATTATGAATTATTGATGTAAAGAGTTAAGAGGAGAACAATAATGGATGTAGGATTCGTCCTACATTGTTAGGCTTATGATCACATTGTATTCATCATGCCATGAGGGCTACCATGGGTCACAGGGGACCATATAGAGATCGCAGTGGTATTCTTGAGATGGCGATCCGACTAGGCTCATAGAGATAGATGAGGAAGGGATATCAAGTGGTATAGTGATAGGTTTGTAGAGCTCAAGGGAGAGTATATTAGACGGTGACTATATAGGGACTTCCTTGCATGGTCAAGGAAAGATACAAAGTTTATTGGTCTGAGGAAAAAGAGGTGGGTACATGGCCATAGGCCATAGATGACTGAGGTCATTTAATTTGACAGGGTATTACAATATTTTACAGTCATTCATATGGTACCTGATGAGCCCATATCCTATAAGCATGAGGATATAGATAGGGATATGCCTAGTCATGATATTGCGGACTTGATGGAGGAGGCGTGAGGGCCATGGGATGAGGATGATGATGTATAATTATGAGCAGGGTTTTCTACTTTGATGACCACTACCTGGGTGGCTAAGGTAGCTTGAAAGAGAGGAAAGGAGGAGGAGGAGGATATTTATTATTATGTAGAGGGTACTCGTAGAGATGGAGAGTGAGATGGCGATCAAGGAGAGACTGCAGAGATGGTGCAGATATGTGTAGAGTTATCTTGGGTGAGTATTGTGAGGGATATCACTCATTTAGAGTTAGATATTGCATGATGGGATTCCCAAATGCTTCAATAGGAGAGGGACCGAGTCATCGAGGAGGGATATAGATACAAGAGGCCTATTGATCCCGATTTCTAGATATTTCCATGATTGTAGTAGCAGAGTCTATAAGTGGTGCACCTACAACATCAAAAGGAGGAAAGAGATGGAACATCCCTGTATGATATCAATAGATCTATAGAGAGCCTTATCTGCAAATGCTAAATTATTATGAGGGGATTGTGATTAAGAATATTTTACATACACTTAGGTATTGAGAGTACGTGCAGTGGTGAGTGATGGTTGAAGGAAGACCATCTAGGAGCACAATAATTGTGGATCAACTACATCAAGGAGAGGGACAAGGTGAAGGTGATGAGGCCAAGAGATAGACATAGTTAATTTCCTCATAGGGGAAAGGTTTTAAGATTTATTACTTTAACTTTACTAATTTTGATAGCATCTCTACTCTAAGAGACTACCCTTTAAAGATCAATGATGTACTAATGCACTTTATTTTGAGTATATACATATGATAAATGATTTTTTCTTATTCTATTTTATGTTAATTGTGTGATGTTCATTATATGATATATGATAATGTAATGTTGACATGTGATCATTATGATGATTATATGTGATCTTTATTTTTGATGATGATGGTGAGTTTATATGCAACGGTTTGATGTTCTAATATGTAATATGTGATATTTAGTCAAAAAATAGTTATGATAAATGATAAACATAGATTATGATAAATAGAATAAGTAAATTGGATGTGTGATTGTTTATAGATAGAACACAAATGATTGACATAGAGTATATATTATTTATAAAGGAATGAAGGATAGATGTGGAAAAATTAGAGCAGAACACTAATTTATGATTTATGACCGATGGGTAAAAATAATGCGACATCGTATCAAGGATCATGCAAGGAAATGATTCCACCAAAGGTCTTAGAGGTAAACAAGAAGGAGAATTCAGTAATGTAGGGTGCATGCGATCAAAGCCAATGTTAACACATAACAAACAATAGTTACTTATATCAAATGACCATGAAGGAAATATGGATAAAATAATCTCATAAACCTAATGTCAAGATTAAAAACGGGTTTAGGATGTAAATTTTAGTCGGGAAGAGGGTTTTCCAAAATTGTATTTCCCTCATTCTTTACCCAAGCCCTAGGTAGGGGAAATATAGTAAATTGGTCAATGCAGGAAGTTTGTTATGAGACAGTTTATAAAAACGAGAATCTTTCTTCGGATTACAAAAAGATAAACCTAATGAGATAATACACATGCCTAAATGCACAAAGGTGTTGGGTATCTTCCTTACTGTTAAACTTGGATAATTTGGGAAACTCAAACTGGGGAGGATAAGGTTTGATTGGGACCCATTGATTGATGGGTTTTTTTTTTTTAAATCATAATATAATGTGACCTCAGGTCTCAAGGTAATGAACTAAAGGATAGTCAACCTATTCATCAAGGAATGCATGGGGTCATGAGAGGTGAATGATTGAGGTTATATGACATGAAATGTAGCTGGATAAGGTTATTGGTGGACATGTGGATGAGTAAGTGTTTAAGTAATTGCGTGATGGACGTAGGCCACTGGTTGAGATTGGATGGGTTGTTTTAATAGTTGATGTTAAGAAATGGGGATGTAATGTGATTGCTACGATTGGGTTAGTTTTTGAGGGGTTGAAATTTTGGAGGAGGTGGATTAGACACCATGTAATGAGAAGAACTCACAAGAGGAGGTTAGGAGGTGATGATATTTGAATGAATATGGGATGTGATAGGTAAAGATTGATTATTTTGTTTGGATATGATGGGGATATTAGTGATGATAATGGTCGAAGAGGTGATAAGAATGGAAGTGGTAATAGTTGATTTCATTAGAGGTAGATTAGGAGGGATGGTTTTGATTAGCTGGGTGGTTTTATGAGGTTGGGTATTGGCATAATAGGATGGATTGATCTAATGTTGGGTGATAGGGATCTCATTAATGGCTTGAGGGGAAAACACCACAAGTTGTTCAAGGGTTAGAATGATATTCATAAAATTGTTGGAGAGGTGACCTATCAATAGGAAGCTTGGTTGAATTATTAATAAGGTAATCATGGAGGGCTATGGGATTAACATTGAGAAGATATTGAAAATCTACACTACCATTAGGGATAATGGGACACCCAGAAGCTTCAACCGATGCATCAGATAGAGGAGTGGCTGACCTAGATGGGATAGATTGATGATGTAAAAAGGATTGGTTTCATCATAGGTGGTGGTTTACACAAGAGGTCCTTGATGAGGTACATTGATGATCAAAGGCTGGGTAACCATAGGCATGGATGAGACAATGGCTATAGTGGAAGTTGATTGTGATTACATGACAGGATTGTTTGATGTAATATTCTGTTTAATTTTCCAAGCTAAAGAGCATGCACGATAAAGGGAATGAAACATAACAAGAAAATGATTATTTCGATAATCAAGAAAAACTAGTCAAACCTTTAATGTTTTCTTTATCTTGGTTAAAAATATGTGAAAAACAAAAGAGGAAATCGATAACAAAGGAAATTAAGAAATGGAAATATAAGTTTGTCTTTGGGTAGATTTGGTGGGGGAGTCCTCGATATACCCAAAGGTAAATGATGCCCAAATATTTGAAAAATTTATAATGTGACCATAATACCACGGTGGATTTCTTGTTTGGTGATGAAATTCAAATTAGTTACACCTGGTTGGGAATGTATCGATCTGTGGATTAATGTGTGAATTTTTTTGTGTCTGATAGTATTTTAAATACAACCAATTGAAGACCTACTTATAATAGATTTACAAGAAAGGATGCAAGAGGTTATTTTTAGACCCAAAACCAAATGTGGAATTTTGATGAGAAAAAACACACAAGGAAGGTAAAATGCAATGCAAAAAGGAGAAAATAAGAAAAAAATGAGAATAAATGGATAACAATTTTCCTTATTATATCATATTTAAGACAAATCAAGTGAATAACTAAATCCAAGCAATCCAAAATCCCAATAAGAATAAGAAAAATTGAAGCCTTTACCTGCAATGTGTTGGTCTGAAAATATGTCGCTTGGGCATATCTATGGATAAACGAGCCAACAGTGTGCAGGGAATAGCCCCTCTTTGAGTCAGCAAAGCGAAACTGGTTTATTGCTATTCTACCAGCAGGAATCTGTGCAAGTCTCACAAATTTTGCCTTCGGGGGTTTGGGATCTCATCCCAGTAGGGGTGTTTCCGACTGTGAAAAGAAAGGAAAGGAAGAGGGGATGAAGAAAGAGCAGGTCTGAAGGGAGAAAAGAAATGAATTCCAAAGCAGAAAGGTCAGAAGGTTTATGTTTTGGGATTGGTAGTAAATAGAGCCAAACCTACTTGCATAAACGACCAAAGCAATACTGATGATAAATAAATGACAATAAAACAGAAGCAGATCCAACAAAATAAACACACAGATCTAACGTAAGAAAGATCTAATGCACATAACACATGTATTCAGCACAAAGTCTAAATATTGTATTAATATTTTCCTTCTGTTACAAAAAGCTTAAAGTCTTTTCTCCTCACTTCTATTTTTCATCTGAAAGATATTCAACCATCCATAATACAACAAGTATTGGGGTATTTATAGAAGAAGAAGAGAAAAGAAGGCAAAAAGGAGCCAATAACTTATTTACAAAATATCTAAAAGTCATGTTGACTTTTTACAACTTGATGGATGACATCATCCCATGATGCAACATGGATGATGTCATCATTTGTATCAATATACTTCAGATATTCTCGAAAAGAAATCCGAAGAAGAGAGAGAGAGAAGAAGAAGAATAAGCTACTCGTCATCGTCATCTTATGGCCAGAAGGGGGTGGACAGCTTTTGTTGTTGCTCAGGTGACGAGATATGGAATTGAGAGCGGTATTCCATAAACTTGTTGATCATTGGCCCTATCTTATCCTGGGAAGGATCCTTGTGCCGATCACTGATCACCTCACAAGTCTCCCGCTAATCTATGAGTTTCTCAGGGAGCTTGGAATAGTATTTTTCCACTTCAATGAGTAACCCAATGAAGTCTCGGCAGGCCATCAGGTTGTTGATAGACTCTGTGTCAAAAGTGACCTTTGGCCCTATGCCTTGAGAAATGATCTCCTTGAAGATATGAATGGTTTCCTCATCTTTTCTTAAAGTAAATGAAAGAGTAAGTAACCCTGGCAATATGTTAAGAACGATTCATTCCATTTGGTGCATCCCATCCAGGGCTTCTTCCTTCACTTTGTCAATATTTTCTAAGACAAATTACAACTGATCCACCCAGTAATCCAGAGTGGACATGATTTTGTTGAGGGCCCTGGGATGGCCGAAGACGCCGAACTTGACCGGATCTTCGACTGAATAGTCAAACATTTGTTGGAAGGTCTCGTGCTATAGTCTAGCATGTTCCAGCTCTTCCGATATGGGTCCCGCTAACGCTTGGAGCTCTTTAATCGCCTTATTGATGCTTAGATATAAGTTGGAGAACTCGGCGATTACTTTTTTGCTGTCTTTGAGGATTTGGCTCCTCCAAGAAGAAACGGCCATACCCTGCTCGCCGATCTTTGCATACTCATTAATTTTCTCCTGGCTGAGAAGCTCAGAAGTCTCGGCGGAAGTTGTGGGAGGCGCACTACCCATCTTTTGTAAGGCTTGGAGCAGATATTTGTTTTGCTCTTTCAATTTCCTTTTCTCTTCTTTCGTTTCCTTAAGCTTCTTGCAGAGGGCGTCAACTGCAGAAAGGGCTTCCCCCTGAAGGCTTTCAAAAGATGTCCCCATTGTGACTCGGGTCACAGTAAAATCTGTCGAAGACAGATCCTTTTTCTCCTTGAGGGGATTGGGGTATGCGATCTCCATAACCCTCTCTCTTGCAGCACTTTGAGAGAAGCGTGTGACGGGCTTCTGCTACTTTTCCCCCTTAGATGGGATTACAAAAAATTCCATCGGAGCGATGGGAACTTTCCTTTTTTGTTGACTTAGCTACTGGGAGATCCAGGCTGGACCTATGGGAGAAGGGCCGGAAATGGAAAAGGGGGCAGCTACAGTAGTGGAGGGGAAAAATGTGGAGACACGTGGGGGCGGCATGGAGAGAATAGCCGAAGAAGTGCCCACGGGAGGAAGGGAAATTGCAGCTGCGGAAGACATAGGAAGGGAAGGGAGCTTAGAGATGAGGGAAGAAATGGAGGAGGAAAGATCTGCAAGGGAAGAGAAGATAGACGAAGAAGCGGGGGGAGGAGTAGAAGAAGGGGGAGAGGACACGACCAAAGGAATGGCCACTTGAGTCACTCGAGGAGGGGCAGGAAGGGAAGAAGAAGGGATAGAAGTGACTTCAGTTGCTGTAGTAATGCCGACATCTTGAGTGGATGGGCCTATTGGAACATCCTCTTCTGCTTCTTTCTCTGGCGAAGCCAGAGTTATAACCTGTTCGGGTGTGGCGGAAGGAGGACTTACTGGAGCTTCTTCCTGAGTGGTGCTAGATTCACCCTCTATGCTTTTGCCCTTGCCTTTAGGCTACTGTTTGGATCGGGGAGGTGCATTACCTAATGGGGAGGTTGTGAAATCAACCCTGAGGTAGATTAACCCGTTCATCTGGCACCAATGCTCTGTTTTGCGCAGAGTTTCGTTAACCCTCTCCTCAATTGTCTAAGGTTCCTTAGTTCTATCAATGGCTAGAAAAGGCCAATTGTCCCCATACGTGTTAGTATATACTTGGTCTATTTCATCTTCCGTAGTCTGGAAGCCTTTGGGGACAATTGCTACCCCATATTGGATGATTTCTGCCGAGGCTAAGCGAGAATGATACTTTCTCCTGAGCTCAACCTCTTAGATGATGTCGATGTAGATGTCCTCGATCTAGGAGATGTGGATTAGATCAAGTTTCGCCCTTGGTAGAAAATTCCTTGGGTCGAAGGTAGGCCTGGCCGGGAAATTATGTCTCAAATTAAGCAGCTCCAGCTTTGCGAACATGTCCTTTTCCTTGTGGTGGGTAAGGTATGTATATCAGCCTACTGTGAGGGGGAAAGGAGTTCCACCCTTCTTTTTTTGAGGCACTTCTCGTGATATGTGATCAGCTGTCTTGACAGCTCCAACAAAATCAGCTTAGGCCCTGCATACCTCGACAATCTGGTTGGCTCTCCCAAGAAGTTGGCCGCCCTCAGATAGGTGAATGTGGGAAATTGGGTGAACAGGGCCCCCCATTTCTCAGTGGCTGCCACTATGATTTTGGTCGTATGACCATAAGTCATATTTGGCCTCAATAGGCAGATGATGTGATAGAAAAACGCATCATTAATCTTTGTGAACTAAGAGATGCTATTCTCCAGCCTCAATTCTGGGTAGTACTCATATATTTTGACCTGAAGCCAAACCCCACTTCGTATCAGGCCTGGGTAGTCTCTGTCTAACGCTGCAGCATAGACAACATAGGAGTTCATGTAGAATCTTCCCATTGTAAGGAATTGTTGAAGCTACTCAGAGATTGTGTTGCTTATTATTTCTCCCCATCAAAAGCGTTGATCGGGCACGTTCTTTTTCATGGTCTCTAAGTACCGCAACATCCATTTATGGAAAAAGTGGGTGTCAGGAAGCCCAAAAACCCTGCTCAGGAATGTGATGGTATCGCTGAGCTCCTCTGAGAAGTCGCTACGGTGGATGGTTTGAGGCCATCGGGTCACCACCTTTTTATTCTTTAAATAGACCTCATTCATCAGCTGCATGCACTGCTCTTTGTTATCATCCCAGGCCTTAATACAATCCTCTCGGCTGATGGCCACAAAGTACCGGTGATGAGGGATGTTGAGTATTATTTCGAAGTGGCGGGCAGTGAGGTTAATGAATACCTTGCCCCTGTCATTTACGACACACCTTGTGTCTTTGTTGTAGCACCGGGCGACCACCATCATGAATTCATTGTTGATGGTGCTGACTGGGATTCCTCCAGCAAAGTGTAGGGCACTGGCCATTAGTTTTTCCATCCATGGACTTCTAGTTACCTTCTGAGTTCTGACCCAGAATTCCTCCATATCAATGTGACCCAATTCTGAGTCTCTAATGTCTAGGTCGCATTCGGCCTGGGAGTCAGGCATTCTGACTCTCTAATACTTGTATTTCATCTCTTCTTCTGTAAGTTTGGCCTTGCCTTTGGATTTGGTAGGTCTCCTACTTGATGTAGACATATGTTCTTTCGAGCTTAGTTGCTGATCTGCACGAAGAAGAAGCAAGACCCAATCCAAAAAGGTTGTATTAGCCATTTGATCTCCCATTGAAATGTTAACAGAAGAAAGAGTTAGTGATTTTGAGGCTCAGGGCGTAGGGCACATGAAAGCTGCAGCTTACAGGGCTAAATAGGTAAGGTGCACAGAAAAGAGGTGTTGTAAAGGTTAAATCAGCACCAAAGGTGCAAGGCGCATGGGTACTGTAGGGTACATTTTTTAAAGGGCGCATGGAGACATTGTGTTACATAGAGATAGGATGCGCCAAAGGCGCATATATTTTTCATGTTGCATTGGGATTTGGTGCGCTCTTTGGCGCATGTATGATTTGTGTAACAGGAACTTTTCGTGCGCCAAAGGTAACTTGGCGCAGCGCATGGAGGGTTTACACAACATGATGTTTTTATAATGAGGAAAGCACCTACGCCTTCCAAGTTTTGCACTTGGCGCAGATTAAGCTGATGTTACGTAGATGATGGGTGCGCCAAAGGGATGCATGTTTATGTGATGTAACAAGGAAGGTTGGTGCACCAAAGAGGGCACAAGGCTAGTGCTTGCAGCATGTGAAGGAGGCGCGCCTTGAGGGCACGAAATTTTTCGATGTGACAGGCATGCTGGGTGCGCCATATGCGTGGATTTTATTCATGTTGCAGGGGTGACAGATGCGCCAAGGAGAAAAGAAAAACAGTCTCTTTTTAGAGCTTGGATTATTCTCAGAGGGGTATTTTACATGGTTTAGCTTCTTTTCTCTTTTCTTTTCCAAGGTCATTTGGGTAATAAAATGGTTTAATCAAAAGGGATTTACACCATGCTTTCAGAATAACTTCCTCTACCAGCAGATCTGGAAAGAGGAGGAAGAATATGGAAAGACAACAAGGCGGGGGGGGCCATGTCAATATTTCACACCCAAAACCAAACCAACAAGCATTCAAAGAACCAAAAACACCAAACACATGAAAGAGATAAGAACCTCTTACTGGATAAATAGTGAAAATCATACAAACGGGTCCACTATGTGTTGAAAACGATGAGACAGGTGAGATGACAGGTCAGAGAAAATAAAAAACGTGATTCTTTGGATATAATGACATTTGCAGGCGCGCAGATACATATATATATGTGAGTCAGCAATAAATACGCCACCAACTTTATAAAGGGCGCATGAAAATTATTGTCGACATATGAAAGCATGTGCCCTTTGGCGCACCAAAGCATTTCCCAGCATGGAATTAAGTGCGCCCTTGGCACACCAAAAGTGGTGTCGACATGAGATTATGTGCACCTGTGGCGCACCAAAAAGTGGCACAACAAAAGGGTTGCTAACATGAAGGTGCATGCACCTTGGCGCACGCATGGATGACTCAACATATCAAGGTGCACCAAAAGATGTGTTGACATAGGAAAATATGCGCCAAAGGATTTAAAGGGGGCGCACCAAAACATGATGTTACATAGCAATTCCATGCGCCCAACCAAAAGACCAAAAAAACTAAGTTCAGAAAACCAGATTTCCCAGAAAAGGGACTTTGCAACGTTCTGAATGGAAGGGATCACTAATGAGGGATCGGAACAAAATTTTTTGTACGGTTATTAGTAAAATTACCCTTGTCAATTTTACGGGATAACAGCTAGCTCTTTCTGGGGACTATCCCTGAGCAAACTTAGGGGTAGAGAATCCCAGATCTCATGTGCCTATCCATTGGGTAACAAAGTCAAAAAACAAGGGCGATCGGAGGGAGAGAAAAGAAACACACAACAAACCGAAAGAAAACACACTCGAAAACAAACACACAACCAAAGCAAACTGTACAAAGAAGAAAGCAGGCTCTACTTCTTGAAAATTTTCAGGTGTTGCCCGCTATAAGGAAGCGGGAGCTCGGTTCCATCCAGCTATGAAAGATAGAAACTATTCTCTCCATTGAGCTGCTTGATCTTAAAGGGCCATTTCCACAGGGAATCAAGCTTTCCGTGCATGCCCTTCAGCTCTCTTCGCTTGTCCCACAGAAGGACGAGGTCTCCTACATGAAAATCCCTTTGCTTTGCTTTTTTATCAAATAATCTCTTGACTTCATTCTGATGTTCGGTGATCCTGTCGATCACTCTTACTCTCTTTTCTTTTAGCTCTGTCAAATACATGACTCTCTTTTCAAGAGAATTTTGGAAAGTTTCATCTTCGATAGCTCGTGCCAAGCGCAGAGCAGGAAGTTCAGCAGAAATGGGAAGCTCGGCATCAGTGCCATATAACAATTGAAAAGGTGACATGCCGAGAGACCTCTTGGGAGTAATATGATCAGCCCACAAAGCGTCGTACAAAGACTTGTGCCACATTCATTGATTCTCATCCACTAACTTTCGTATGATGGTCACCAAGTTCTTGTTACTGGATTCCACCTGACCATTTCCCTGAGGGTAATAATCTGAGGTGTGAGCCAAAGTTATCGCATATTCATAGAAAAAACTAATAACTTCTCGTGAGGATAAGTTAGAAGCATTATCAGCAACAATTTTGCTTGGAACGCCAAACCTGACAATGATATTTTCTTTAATGAAATTACAAACCACCTCAGAAGTGGCATGCTTGACAGATATGGCTTCCACCCACTTAGTGAAGTAATCCTTGCTGTAAGGACATAGCTATGTCCAGAACTCGATTGAGGATTGAGTGCACCAATAAAATCAATTCCCCATTGCCTGAATGGGTCGTTGACAATGACAGGTCTAAGGGGAAAAGCAGCCAACTTGGGCTTGCCGACGAACTGCTGGCAAGGTTCACACTTTGCCACCCAGGTGGCTATATCTTGGAAGAGCATCGGCCAATATTACCTGGCTCAGATGATCTTGTGTGTTGTCACAGAGGAAGAGAAATGACCCCCACAGGCTGAATTATGAAAACTTTCGAGTAACTTTACCTGTTGTGGTTTGTCAACACATCGCAAAAAGATGCCATCTATCCCACGTTTATATAAACCGTCATCCCAGATGACATATTTAGCTGCTCTGAGCTTTATAGTGTGCTTCTCCTTTGCAGTTAGGTGTACTGGGCATTTGCCGTAGGTGAGGAAGAAAGTGATATCGGAATACCATTCAACGCTAGTCGCAACAAATAGGACCATAGGCAGTGAATCGGGTTTTACCAGCCGGTCCTGTGCTTCATCGGTGTAGTCACCCCTTTCATCAGGGTTTTCTGAATCTTTCTTTTCAGCCATAAGCTGACATAGGCCCTTTCCCCTTACCAGCTTGGTTGGTTTAATATCCAATTCATACTCCTGGACCTTTGCGATCCAATTTCCTCGCAAGCTTCCTAACTCCTGTTGAGTTAGAATTGATTTTACCACCATGTCAGGGACCAGCACCACCGTCTGAGAGTTTAGAATGTAATACCTGAAATTCTTCACTGCTTTGACAATGGCAAAGGCATGCTTTTCCAGTTGAGACATTTTTAGTTTGTGAGGCTTGAGGGGAGAGCTCATGAACGCAATCGAAGATTCAACATCCTCCGAATTCTTTTGCATCAAGATTGCGGACACAGTATGCTCAGACGCGTAACTATACATGATGAAGTCCTTGGATAAATCGAGACATACTAGGACTAGTGCGTGAGCAACGGAAGCTCTTCAAATGACCTTTTCCCTTCCTCACTCCATCTAAAAGTTGGTGACCCCTTCATCATGTTCAATATGTGACGAGTCTTCTCAGCAAAGTTAGGAAAAAAACACCTGAGAAAATTCACCTTTCCGAAGAAAGAATGAACACCAGTCTTTCTTGTAGGCAGAGTAAGGATTTTAATAGCCTTAAATCTTTCAGTATCTATCTTCGTTCCTTCTTTGCTAACCACATGCCCTAGAAAATTTCCTTCCGTGACTCCAAAAATAGACTTTTTTGGGTTTAGGGAGATCCCATGTTCTCGACACCTGGCCAATACTTTCTCCAAATGATCACAATGATCATTTCATTGTTTAGAGAATACGGTTAAGTCATCTAGATAAACCACAATGACCTTCCCCATCATACCTTTGAATGCAAAGTCCATGGCCTGCTGAAAAGTGGCGCCAGCATTAGTTAGGCCAAAAGGCATCCTGTTGTAGGAAAATGTACCCCAGGGAGTAGTGAATGCTGTTTTAAATTGATCTTCAGGTGAAACTTGAATCTGATTATAGCCTGAAAAACCATCAAGCATGGACAGCATCTCTGATCCAGTTAGTACTTGCAGAACTTGATCCATTATCGGAAGTGGGTAGTTGTCTTTCAAGGAAGCCTGATTCAAATTGCGAAAGTCTACGCATATGCGTATCTTGCCATTTTTCTTGCACACTGGCACAATATTTGCTACCCAAGTACTATGATGGATAGGAAAGATGATTCTTGCATCCAACATCTTCTGAATTTCGGCCTAGATAGTACCCGAGATCTTAGGATTATAGTGCCTCTGCTTCTGGCAAAAGGCTTTGACATTTTCTTTCAATGGGATGTCATGCTGGACGTCCTTTGGCTTAAAAGACTTTAGATCAGCATAGGACCATGCCAATACATCCATATATTTCTTCACCAACTTGACAAATTTCCGCTTCTCCTCAGGCGTGCAACATTTTCCAATGTTCACAAATTACAGGTGCTCTACCGAACCTATATTGACCGGTTCGGTTTCTGGGGATGAGTCAGGGTCATCTCACCTCTTCTTTTTCACAAAACGGTCATGCCTATCGAACAACCATTCCAGAGAAACCAAGCCCTTTGGAATTTTATTTCCTTTGAGCTGACATATGCCGTTGTTCCCTTCAGATTCATCGTCTTGATCGGTGACTGATTCATGGCAAGTGGAAGTAGATCCTTCAAAGTGTAATTCTTTAAAATTTTCCACCTTCTCTAGAAAGGCAATGAGTTGATTATCATCGTTGAATACTTGCCAGTGCTGAGAATTGTCTAGCACGCTCGGGCAGAAAACCACCTTAATGGTGTATTTGTTTGTTTTCAAACCTGGGTGAGGGAGCATGAGGGATGCTGAAACAGCCAATGAATCGGCCATGTCATTTTGGGCTCTTAGAATGGTTTCAATCGAAAAAGCATCAAAGTATTCAATGATGTCCCATAACGCATTACGGTAATGCCTGAGCCTTTCATTCTTCACTTGGTAAATCCTTTTAACTTTATTCACAACTAGCTCCGCATCGCCTTGCACTTTCAGATTCTTAATCCCTCTTTATTCTGTGGCTTGCATGCTAAGTAACAAAGATTCATACTCAGCAGTATTATTTGTGTTGAAAAACTACAACTTGAAAGAGAGAGGAATGAATTCTTCCTTGGGAGATATTAGCACGGCTCCGGCACCACATCCGCTGGTTGCATAGCTGCCATTGAACTGCAAGGTCCAGATCTTATTAAGATCTCCTTCTTGAATGAGAACAACCATTTTTTCAGACTCGGTAGACAAGAAATAGTTCCCCATCCCTGATGATTCAAAAATGATTTGAGCTTTGGGGTCCTCAGAGCTAGTAACCAAGTACTTTTTTTTTATTCCAGCTCCAAAGTCTACATTACACCTTTGATAGGAATTCTAGCCTTAGACCAATCCATATGAATCTCTCCACCAACTTCGCAGCAAAAGCTTTTTCCCAGCAAAATTCCGTAGGCTGCTGGAATGTCAACAACAAGAACTGTCATCTTTACTCTCTTCTCTAGGAATGCCGCAAATGCAAATTGTGCGTCTTTGATTTGGCCAATCAACTGAACCTGCTCTGTTTCCAAGGAATAACATCTGCCAAAAGGCTTGGTAAGGGTGAGGCCCAAAGCATGGGCGACTTTTGCCGGCATGACGTTATCAGAAGCCCCGGAATCAATTATGTAGTTACTCAACTTGTGACCATTGACTAGGAGGGAGAGATAGAAAGGTTCTATCTTACCTGATGCAGACATTGAGGCAACATTTATGTGGGATTCAGGGGGAGTGGAAAGGATTCCTTTTGGGGAAACCTTCTTAGATATAACAACTTGACTTTGAATATACTTGGTCAATCTTACAAGCTGTTCAGGATTTGACTAAAGATACTCAGCTTCAGACATTTGGATCTTGGTATTTTTTGCATGATCTATGATATCAAATGCGGCCAAGGGTTGCGTTGGTGAAGGAATGAGTCCCTCACTTCGCGATGGTGTAATAGTATTACTGGTCTTGGTAGGAACATGAGAGGACTGATTTGGAGGAGAGATGGGGGGAAAGGATTTCCTTGTAAAAGATTTGCCAGGGAGTTGAGTAGGAAGAGGATTACCTCTTTTAGCAATGATCGGAGGCGTGTTTGACACGGCCTTCTCCTCCTAGACATGGGCAGCAACTTCCGCTTCTTTTCCTTGCGAGTGGGTAAAAATAATATATGACTATCCGCTTGCATAACCCTAGGTACCCTCTTCTTCATCAAATTCTTCCTCATTAAATTCCATATACCCGATAGTAGAGTCACTAGTCGGTTCACCGACATCTTGATCATCTTTGCCTTGAGATGAAGGTTCTTCATAATACTACTCTTCTTATTCGATTTCGGCTAAAGCGTTGACCGGAGGAGCCTAAAGCGCCAAACGCGGAGCAGTTGCGGGTAAGCGCGGCCTTTGTGAAACATTGTTAGGAATGAAATTCCTCCACGGAATATCCTGGTATGAGGAACTGGGGGAGGCATGGGCCAACAGCTTCTTTAATGCAAGCAAGTCATTCACCATCTTTTGAAAGACTGGATCAGATGAAGTAGTGGGCGAAGGGCCCAAAGATATAGGCTTGGATGATTCCTTTCTCAATTCGCCAGATATTATCAAATTATCTTCTATTTGAATGGTAGTGGCTTGCACGAGAATCAAGGTGGCCAATCATTCTTGAAGGAGCAAGAAACTAACTTTCGAGCTCATAGCGTTTACGAATAAACACTTTTGATTTTCCAGCATTGGGAGCATGGCAACAGGGACACGATTGATTAATGCATTGAACCTAGCGATAAAATCACGCATGGTTTCATTTTCCTCCTTCTTTAGGTGAGTGATCCGTGATAATAATGCAAATGCATCTTCTGAAGGTTTGTACCTGTCTTCAAAAGCATCCCGCAAGGTGGCCCAACTCGTAATAGATCCAGCCGGCAAATGCTGAAACCATTCAGCTGCGGGCCCTTGTAGAGTTTCCAGAAAAAGGTGAACCGACACATCCTCGTGAGTTATATCCAGGATACTGCATGACATAATGAATGCAGATATGTGGGAATCCATGCTTTGATTTCCGCTCCCGTTGAATTTGGGAAAATTCTTTCGGTTTCCGTGAAGGAGCGTGTGAACTGGATGTGGTAAAGCCAAGGGACCCATAGCATTTCCCCATGGTACCGCCATTTGAAAGGCTGGAAAAAGAACATGGGATGGAAGTGTGGTTTCACTGAGTAGCAAGGCACTACAAAGGGATGTGGATGCCCCTTGCGAAAGATTTTTCCTTTGTGGAGGTGAGACACTCTTGGATGACCGGTCGGCCGAGCTTAGCGTTGAAAAACGTGCCGGTGTTACGCTGAAATTGTGCCTCTGAAGAAAATCAAAAATAGGATTAGTTTCTCCACGAGCTCTCCTGCTACGCGTAAAGGGTTCACCTGCCAACGTGTCTTTCCGATCTACGATTTAATAGTGCAGATTCAAACTTTCTTTTTGGCTGTACTTGCTGATTTTCTGGCTTTTCTGGCAAAAACCAGCAGCATGTACTTTTCTAAATATTTAAAAACTATCCTCTTTTGGAAACCGATTGCAGTTAATGACAAATAACAATGAGGATAAGATGCAAGAGAAGATCAGTAAGCTGATTTTCGGATCTAATTTTGACTTTTTTCAAAGGGTTTCAAACTTTTGGCAAACAGTCAAAAACTCAGATCTATGGCAAGAAACTGATTTTTATAAAAACTCAGTGAACTAAAGGTCTCCAACTAGGCCAGATCTATGGATCTCAGAAGAAAAATTTTCAATTTGAGTCACTTTTGCAAAATTTCAGATTTTTGACAAAATATGTAGATTTGCAAACAGGCAGCAATTTTCTTATTTTTCTGATTTTCTATCCTACCACCATCATAGATCTGATAGATCTATTCGATCCCCAGTGGAGTCACCAAAAAATGTTGGTCCGAAAATCTATCGCTTGGGAAGATCTATGGATAAACGAGCCAACGGTGTGTAGGGCATAGCCCCTCTTTGAGTCAGCAAAGCGAAACTGGTTTATTACTATTCTACCAGCAGGAATCTATGCAAGTCTCACAAATTCTGCCTTCGGGGGTTTGGGATCTCATCCCAGTAGGGGTGTTTCCGACTGTGAAAAGAAAGGAAAGGAAGAGGGGATGAAGAAAGAGCAGGTTCGAAGGGAGAAAAGAAATGAATTCCAAAGCAGAAAGGTCAGAAGGTTTATGTTTTGGGATTGGAAGTAAATAGAGCCAAACCTACTTGCATAAACGACCAAAGCAATACTGATGATAAATAAATGACAATAAAACAGAAGTAGATTCAATAGAATAAACACACAAATCTAACGTAAGAAAGATCTAATGCACATAACACATGTATTTAGCACAAAGTCTAAATATTGTATTAATATTTTCCTTCTGTTACAAAAATCTCAAAGTCTTTTCTCCTCACTTCTATTTTTCATCTGAAAGATATTCAACCATCCATAATACAACAAGTATTGGGGTATTTATAGAAGAAGAAGAGAAAAGAAGGCAAAAAGGAGCCAACAACTTATTTACAAAGATATTTACAAAATATCTAAAAGTCATGTTGAATTTTTATAACTTGATGGATGACATCATCCCATGATGCAACATGGATGATGTCATCATTTGTATCAACATACTTCAGATATTCTCGAAAAGAAAGCCAAAGAAGAGAGAGAGAGAAGGAGAAGAAGAAGAAGAAGAAGCTACTCGTCATCGTCATCCTGCGGCCGAAAGAGGGTGGACTGCGTTTGTTGTTGCTCAGGTGATGAGATATAGAATTGAGAGTGGTATTCCATAAACTTGTTGATCATTGGCCGTAGTTGATCCTGGGAAGGATCCTTGTGCCGATCACTGATCACCTCACAAGTCTCCCGCTCATCTATGAGTTTCTCGGGGAGCTTGGAATAGTCTTTTTCTGCTTCAATGAGTAACCCAATGAAGTCTCAGCAAGCCAGCAGGTTGTTGATAGACTCTGTGTCAAAAGTGACCTCTGGCCCTATGCCTTGAGAAATGATCTCCTTGAAGATCTGAATGGTTTCCTCAGCTTTTCTTAAAGTAAAGGAAGGAGTAAGTAACCTTGGTGACATGTTAAGAATGATTCATTCCATTTGGTGCATCGCATCCAGGGCTTCTTCCTTCACTTTGTCAATCTTTTCTAAGACAAATTCCAGCTGATCCACCCGGTAATGTAGAGTGGACATGATTTTGTTGAGGGCCCTGGGATGGCCGAAGATGCCAAACTTGACTAGATCTTCGACTGAACAGTCGAACATTTGTTGGAAGGTCTCGTGCTGCAGTCTAGCATGTTCCAGCTGTTCCGATATGGGTCCCGCTAATGCTTGGAGCTCTTTATTCACCTTATTGATGCTTAGATATAAGTTGGAGAACTCGGCGATTACTTTTTCACTGTCTTTGAGGATTTGGCTCCTCCAAGCAGAAATGGCCATACCCTGCTCACCGATCTTTGCGTACTCATTAATTTTCTCCTGGCTGAGAAGCTCAGAATTCTCGGTGGCAGTTGTGGGAGGTGCACTACCCATCTTCTGTAAGGCTTGGAGCAGATATTTGTTTTGCTCTTTCAATTTCCTTTTTTCTTCTTTCGTTTCCTGAAGCTTCTTGCAGAGGGCATCAACTGCAGAAAGGGCTTCCCCCAGAAGGCTTTTAGAAGATGTCCCCATTGTGACTTGGGTCACAGTAAAATTTGTCGGAGACAGATCTTGTTTCTCCTTGAGGGGATTGGGGTATGCGATCTCCATAACCCTCTCTCCTGCAGCACTTTGAGAGAAGCGTGTGAAGGGCTTCTGCTTCTTTGCCCCCTTAGATGGGATTATACAAAAGTCCATCGGAGCGATGGGAACTTTACTTTTTTGCTGACTTAGCTGCTGGGAGATCCAGGCTGGACCTAAGGGAGAAGGGCCGGAAATGGAAAAGGGGCCAGCTACAGTAGTGGAGGGGAAAAACGTGGAGACACGTGGGGGCGGCATGGAGAGAATAGCCGAAGAAGTGCCCACGGGAGGAAGGGAAATTGCAGCTGTGGAAGACATAGGAAGGGAAGGGAGCTTAGAGATGAGGGAAGAAATGGAGGAGGAAAGATCCGCAAGGGAAGATAAGATAGACAAAGAAGCGGGAGGAGGAGTAGAAGAAGGGGGAAAGGACACGACCAAAAGAATGGCCGCTTGAGTCACTCGAGGAAGGGAAGGAAGGGAAGAAGAAGGGATAGAAGGGACCTCAGTTGCTATAGTAATTCCGACATCCTAAGTGGATGGGCCTATTGGAACATCCTCTTCTGCTTCTTTCTCTGGCGAAGCCAGAGTTATAACCTGTTCAGGTGAGGCAGAAGGAGGACAAGCTGGAGCTTCTTCCTGAGTGGTGCTGGATTCACCCTATATGCCTTTGCCCTTGCCATTAGGCTGCTGTTTTGATCGGGGAGGTGCATTACCTAATGGGGAGGTTGTGAAATCAACCCCGAGGTAGATTAACCCGTTCATCCGGCACCAATGCTCTGTTCTGCGCAGAGTTTCCTTAACCCTCTCCTTAATTGTCTGAGGTGCCTTAGTTCTATCAATGGCTGGAAAAGGCCAATTGTCCCCATCCGTGTTAGTATATACTTGATCTATTTCATCTTCCGTAGTCTGGAAGCCTTTGGGGACAATTGCTACCCCATATTGGATGATTTCTGCCAAGGCTAAGTAAGAATGATCCTTTCTCTTGAGCTCAACCTCATGGATGATGTCGATGTAGATGTCCTCGATCTTGGGGACGTGGATTGGATCAATTTTCACCCTCGGTAGACAATTCCTTGGGTCGAAGGTAGACCTGGCTGGGAAATCATGTCTCAAATTAAGCAGCTCCAGCTCTACAAACATGTCCTTTGCCTTGTGGTCTGTAAGGCATGTGTATCGGCCTACTGTGAGGGAGAAAGGAGTTCCACCCTTCTTTCTTTTGAGGCACTTCTCGTGATATGTGATCAGATGTCTTGACAGCTCTAGCAAAATTAGCTTAGGCCTAGCATACCTCGGCAGTCTGGTCGGCTCTCCCAAGAAGTTGGCCGCCCTCAGATAGGTGAATGTGGGAAATTGGGTGAACAGGGCCCCCCAATTTCTTAGTGGCTGCCACTATGCTTTTGGTCCTATGACCATAAGTCATATTTGGCCTCAACAGGCAAATGATGTGATAGAAAAACACATCATTAATCTTTGTGAACTGAGAGATGCTATTCTCGAGTCTCAATTCTGGGTAGTACTCATATATTTTGACCTGAGGCCAAACCCCACTTTGTATCAAGCCTGGTTAGTCTCTCTCTGACACTGCAACATAGAAAACATAGGAGTTCATGTAGAATCTTCTGGTTGTAAGGAATTGTTGAAGCTGCTTAGAGATTGTGCTGCTTATTATTTCTCCCCAGTAAAAGCGCTGATCGGGCACGTTCTTGTTCATGGTCTCTAAGTACCGCAACATCCATTTATGGAAAAAGTGGGTGTCACGAAGCCCAAAAACCCTGCTCAGGAATGTGATGGTGTCGCTGAGCTCATCTGCGAAGTCGTTGTGGTGGATGGTTTGAGGCCATCGGGTCACCACCTTTTTATTCTTTAAATAGACCTCGTTCATCAGCTACATGCACTGATCTTCATTATCATCCTAGGCCTTAATACAATCCTCTCGGCTGATGGCCACAAAGTGCCGTTGATGAGGGATGCTGAGTATTATTTCGAAGTGGCGGGCAGTGAGGTTAATGACTACCTCGCCCTTGTCATTTACGACACACCTTGTGTCTTTTTTGTAGCACCGGGCGACCACCATCATGAATTCATTGTTGATGGTGCTGACTGGGATTCCTCCAGCGAAGTGTAGGGCACTGGCCATTAGTTTTTCCATCCATGGACTTCTAGTTACCTTCTGAGTTTTGACCCAGAATTCCTCCATATCAATGTGACCCAATTCTGAGTCTCTGATGTCTAGGTCGCATTCAGCCTAGGAGTCAGGCATTCTGACTCTCTGATATTTGTATTTCATCTCTTCTTCTATAATTTTGGCCTTTCCTTTGGATTTGGTAGGTCTCCTGCTTGATGTAGACATATGTTCTTTAGAGCTTAGGTGCTGATCTACACGAAGAAGAAGTGAGACCCAATCCAAAAAGGTTGTATTAGCCATTTGATCTCCCATTGAAATGTTAACAGAAGAAAGAGTTAGTGATTTTGAGGCTCAGGGTGTAGGGTGCATAAAAGCTGTAGCTTACAGGGCTAAATAGGTAAGGCACACAGAAAAGATGTGTTGCAAAGGTTAAATCAGGGCCAAAGGCACAATGCGCATGGGTACTACAGGGTACATTTTGTAAAGGGTGCATGGAGACATTGTGTTACATAGAGACAGGATGTGCCAAAGGCGCATAGATTTTTCATGTTGCATTGAGATTTGATGCGCTCTTTGGCACATGTATGATTTGTGTAACAGGAACTTTTTGTGCGCCAAAGGCAACTTGGCATGGCACATGGAGGGTTTACACAAAATGATGTTTTTGTAATGAGGAAAGTGACTGCGCCTTCCAAGTTTTGCACTTGGTGTAGATTAAGCTGATGTTGCACAGATGATGGGTGCGCCAATGGGACGCATGTTTATGTGATGTAACAAGGAAGGTTAGTGTGCCAAAGAGGGCGCAAGGCTAGCGCTTGCAGCATGTGAAGGAGGCGCGCCTTGAGGGCATGAAATTTTTTGATGGGACAGGCATGATGTGTGCACCATAGGCGCGGATTTTATTCATGTTTCAGGGGTGACAGATGCACCAAGGAGAAAAGAAAAACAGTCTCTTTTTAGAGCTTAGATTATTCTCAGAGGGGTATTTTACATGGTTTAGCTTCTTTTCTCTTTTCTTTTCCAAGGTCATTTGGGTGATAAAATGGTTTAATCAAAAGGGATTTACACCACGCTTTCAGAATAACTTCCTCTACCAGTAGATCTGAAAGAGGAGGAAGAATATGGAAAGACAGCAAGGTGAGGGGGGCCAGATCAATATTTCACACCCAAAACCAAACCAACAAGCATTCAAAGAACCAAAAACACCAAACACATGAAAGAGATAAGAACCTCTTACCGGATAAATAGTGAAAATCGTGCAAACGGGTCCACTATGCGTTGAAAACGACGGGGCAGGTGAGCTGACAGGTCAGAGAAAATAAAAACATGATGCTCTGGAGATGATGACATTTGCAGGTGCACAAATACATATATATATATGTGAGTCAGTAATAAATGTGCCACAAACTTTATAAAGGGCGCATGAAAATTACTGTCGACATATGAAAGCATGCGCCCTTTGGCGCACCAAATCATTTACTAGCATGGAATTAAGTGCACCCTTGGCACACCAAAAGTGGTGTCGACATGAGATTATGTGTGCCTGTGGCTCACCAAAGAGTGGCGCAATAAAAGGGTTACTAACATAAAGGTGCATGCGCCTTGGCGCATGCAGGGAAGACTCAACATATCAAGGTGCACCAAAAGATGTGTTGACACAGGAAAATATGTGCCAAAGGATTTAAAGGGGGCGCACCAAAACGTGATGTTACATAACAATTCTGACTAATAACTCCTATGTTTAACTCCTATGTTTAATAAAAGAGGATAAAATTAATGATACGACTGAATAACATGCAGAAAATGAAGCTAAAAATCATATGGAATTTGTAGAAATGGATAAAAAGTGTATATCTAATCCAAATAAACAAAAAGTAAATCATACCTGTTTGGGTTAACAGCTACTCGAGTAGTAGAAATCAGGTCGACAACAACCCAAGCTGCAAAACGTAAGTCAATGGTGGCCTAAACATGTGGATCTTAAGATAAATTTGAAAAGTAATATATATAGGGATTCAATTGCATATAATATTATTATAGAGGTCTGGGAACACTGACATGAACCCGCATAAGAAGATCTAAGAAAAGGAAACAAAAATGATACAGGAAAAGAGATATTTCCATGGATTTTATGGAAATGGGGCTCAATTCAATGTAAAATGGGATGAGTTAGTAGTGATTGGAGATAGGAAGAAAAAATTTAAACTAAAAGAGATGCAGAATGACCAATCTGATAATTGGAAATGGAAATAGAATAGAGAAAAACACTAATGAGAATGTGGAAGACATAATGGGTGAAAAATAGGGGTGGGTTAAAGGCGCCTAGGGTGAAGTGACGGTGACCTGGAAAAACCTAAAAAATTTCAAAGGTGGATGAGTTGGAATGAAAACCTATAGAAAATATGAATGAAATAAGAGGCTTGAAATGAATATCTGACTGTAGCTAAACATGCAAAACATTAGTTTATAGAAGACAATAGAAATGATAAGCAATGCTAGCATAAACCAACAACAAATTAGGATAAACTTCCCAAAGTCTCCACAAGTGATGAAAACCAAGCTCAAATGGACTCTAAGAAGAAAACACAACTATAGAGAAACTCAAGCATGAAGATTAGTTTGTACAATGTAAGAAAACTCTTATTATGCCTCATTTTGAAGAGGGTGAAACTAGATTTATAGGTTCAACGGTGACCTGAGCGGGTCACCATCAACTGTGGGGAACCATACCTTTAGGTGATGGAAGAGTGATTGATTAGATATATGGGGATTTTATAGATGAGGATAAGTTTTTTAAATCATATAGGTGGGTTATGGTTTCCTAGGGAAGTATCATGGGTAGGTGGAAGGTGAAATAGATTAAATAAAATTTAGGTATAGCCTAGGAATAAAAAACTAGGTATTTTGAGATAATAAAAAACCTAGAGAAGGGAAACTAGGAATAATTAAATTAGATTAGGATTAGAGGATGATCAATGAGGATTAATTAGTAACTAAATTTGATAGGCTAATAGATAGGAAAGATAAGAATATGAATTATAATAAAAGGGTTCTAGATAGGACCATGGTTAAAGAAGCGGATGTGGGTGAAAATAGTAGCCATAAAATTTGTTGGTGTCTATAGTAAGTTCCACTAAATTGGATAAGGTTCACTTCCCCACTCCTATATGAGAATTCCAATCTTTCAAGGAAAAATCTCCCCGGATCTATGGAAGAACACCATTTATAGAGTGATAATAAAAAATGATAGCTGTATAGATAAGTGGCTCTCTTTTAATCACATAATTTAAGTAATTTGATGTTGTACTCAATAAATTAAAATTTATATTATGTAATTCCTCTCGATCCATCATTTTGTCATGAGATTTTTCAAGGTCAATATCCACACTTGAAAACATGACAACCATACCCTACCCGAAATGTTTTGCTCAAAGGTCATTATGAGCCCTTCCTTAAATCATCTTAATCCCCGAGTCATTTCAATCCCATATATTTGAGAAGTCCAATTTGGCATGTCCATGATCCCATAGGATATTTAGGGGAATCTAGTCATTCCAAGTACTTATAAGGAAAGATCAATAAGACAGTTCTTTTGACAAGCTTGGGTAAAGTCATTTTCTGGTCTTCCTAAGGCTTATGTGTACCTCTTGGAAGTGAATGAAAATGCAAAAATAATAAAGGAGGTGTATCAGAGGGCCAATATAATATTGCAATCATTTTTCAAAGATTCTAGGAGGTTCCAAAATTTTTGAAGCAGTTTTAGCAAAAGTGGGTATTGTAGCTTAAGTAGTGCACAGTGCCAAAACAGCTCCTCAGTTTCAGGAAATCTGGGAGTTCCATAAGGAGTTAGGATCCATAAATAAAATCATTATAAATTTGATTCATTTCCCTAGAGGATGGTTTTCTCATTTCTTTTACAACAACTAAGCACATTCTTTCCATAACCTGTTATCCACATGCAAAACCTTAGAACCTAAACAAAAAGTCTTAATATTTTAGGGAGTAAATGACATAATCAAGAGCCAATATTCCCATGATTGGATTTATAAGGACATTTTAATGCAAATTAATATGATGAAGCGTCAAAAAAATCCTTCGGAAACTCCAGTTATGGCCTCGACAAATTGCCCCCCATGGTACGACTCAAGGAGTTAATCAAATTTTGCCTTGAAATCTAAGCCAATGGGAGAGTGGTTCACTTTTTTGCACCAACCATCCCAAGAATTTTGGATGGATGGTGACATAAAATTAAAACCCTCCCTCTTAATACCTTGGACTCCAATATGATCCAAGTTAAGCCCCTTTTGGAGGTTTAGGCCCTTGTGTGCATTTTTCTAACCTCCTCACCTCGCTGCCTCAGAAAATCATTTTCCACCACTTGTCAAGACAAGGTGAGGATGATTTTTTTTACCATGTGCACCAAATATTTGGTATTGTTGGGAAAAAAATATCCCCAACCCTCCCATTTAAGCTCTTGGTCACACACATGACCCTGACGAGTGCTAAAAGTGACTTTCCTCGCCCCCATCTCCTTCCCAATGATAAATAATGTTGTGGAATTTGGCCCAATAAGAAGGGATGTATTTTTTTCAATAATCATCCAAAACCTTAAGGAAATTTGGAAAAAAAAATTATCCTTCCCATTTCATAAAAAATTGCGAGTTTTTTGTTTTGTGTTGTTCCTCCTTCTTCCTTAATGCACACACAAGAAAGATTTTACCACTCAAAAATATTCCTATCATCCATTGATGATGTTTCCAAATATTTTATATCACATTCATAATTCATTTACCATCCTCCATCATTTCTATAGTTACAAAAGAAAGTACCTTCAATCCAAAATAATGTGTTGGTGTTGTTAGAAACCCTTATGGTGAATAACAATGATTTACTCATAACTAATGAACCATTGATTGAATCTAAGTGAAAATTGGAGAAAATATACCTCTCTTAAGTGCCTTAAAGATGGAAAAAAAAACCATGGGAAAATTCATTTTTTTTAATTGCATACATTTAAAATTTTGTGCCCTAGGGTGTTCTTCCTTCATTTATCACCAATCGAGGAAGAAGTTTAACTCAAAAATTTCTAGAGAGCATCCAAATCCAAAGCCTAAAAGGAATCCATATTTTTCTTTTCGATCCAATATTGTGATTTTTCAGCTTCTAACAATAGCAATTTTCATTGGTTCACACTTTCTGTTTTTCATAACTTTCCTAAAATGAAAAATCCTTTAGAAGAGAAAAACACAAAACTAGAAAACTAGGGCATGTGGGTCAAAAAAGTCAAAAAATTCAAAAATTCAAAAAGGAAATAAAGAAAATAGTAAATTTCTAAAAAATAGAAAGTTCTTCAAATTGACCCCAAAACATTTTCAAACAGGCTTGGAATGTGAAGTGAAGTCCTCGATGCAACAACAAGGTGAAAAAGAAAGCATGCCCAAAATAACAACTCCTGGGTCTTTATTTCTAGCTAACTAAAATATGGATTTTAGAATCTATATTCTAAACTAATCTAAGTAGGTACAGAAATGTAATAAATTATGTAAGTTGAAATACTAATGCTAAATATTTTATTTGATATTTAAATGAAATGAAATAATGGAAATATGAGTGATAGGGTACTAACCTGAAGATGACTTACATCTTTGTGATTCAAGACTATACTGGATGATGTGTAGATGAAGCAGAGTATGAATGTAATGCCTAGTAAATTATAGAAGTTGAAGATATGACTAGAATGGGGTTCCTAGAAGAGGACTAGTGCACCTATGGGTGCCTTGGTCTGCAGTATGGGCACTTTAGTCTATAGAAAATATCAAGTTCTGAATCATGGAGTGTCACTATATCTTTGTAATGTCTCAATTATTGTCACATGATATTTGTAGTAACTATTAGTGTAAAATTACAATACCCCCTAAATAAATGAGTTGGTAATGGGGAATTTGGTGTAATGTTCTAACATGGGACCATCTCTTAAGCTGTGGGACTTGCAAATTTGAGATGGTCCTCCGGAGACGAAAAACTTCCTCTACCTAATCCTAACGCTATAACTACTCCTAATGTAAAAACAAAACCTGTCTAAACCTATCCTAATACTTGTAAGGAGACAAGGAGAGAGGAAGGGCATGAAATGGGAAATCCTACACTAAAGGGGTGATAGCACAAGAAAATGTTGGGGCGAGATACTCTATTAAGGGAGGAAGAAGAGGAAAAATAACAGTAGTGAAATAGACCCAAATCCTTATTCGTCATCTCCATTCCATGAATCACAACTTCTTAAACGTGTAAATGAGAACTACATGCATAGAAAAACACCTACGAAATAGAGAGGAACACAGATACAATAAAAAATGAGAAAGGGATGAAAAACACCACAAAAACATGAATTTATTTCTCCAAAACATGCACAAATCATTTACATTGATGCTTCGAGGCATAAATATGCTTGCTAGGTGTAGGAGATGGCTTACAACTCATTGAAGTTGAGGAAAAAAATCAACCAGGGTTTCCCCAACTCCAAAAAAGGAACCCAGAAATTTCATCACCAACCGAAAGATTTCATTCAAAAATTATGGGAGGCCATATAATTTGGCATTTTTATTCCATGAGAAGTCATGGGTTCCATACGTCATTATATTGGTAGTTGAACAACTTTTTACCACTCCCATTAATGTCTAGTTCATTCTTGCACTCAACTGGTTACATGTATTTTATTGTTGTCATCTGGTAGAATAAATGCAACTGGATGGTAACATTATTTTCCCTCTACCAGATAGTATCTTAAATTCTATTGTCATCTGGTAGCATCCATACAATCCTACCGACACCTTTTTGTCACTTAACCACTCCTTTATGAACTCCTTGTGCAACCAGCCAGTAACATTCTTGTGATACCACAGGGCTATTGACCTAATGAAACTTCTACCATCTAGTAGCATTAAATTTACTACCGGTCGGTAGCATATAAAATTCTACCGATGAATCCTTATCTACTACTTTTACCCACTCAATTGGGTTGGACCTTTTTTGTGGCTTGTTAGCTCACTGCGAGTGAAAATTAACTCGGTTGAGCCATCCTACATTATCTCTCTCTCCTGACCTCTAGGCTGGAATTTTATTGTTTCTTACACGTCCCATAATTTAAGTGGTTAAGTCCATTTATAATGAATTGTGCAAATTAACATGAGGGGGTAAATTTGGGATAACATTAACTTCGCTTATGTCTTCGTAAACCTATGATGAGAATTTACCTGCAAAACCCCATACAAAGCATCAAATCCCTAAAAATGAAAGATGCATATTAAAGGGCCAGAATGACCTTAGTTTTCAAAATGGTGGAATTAAAAATAATTGATATGCTACACTCCAGACCCAATGTAATTTTGTGTGCTTGTGTGTGCAATTACTTTCCCAGGGCTCCTTGGTGCCAATGGCATAGAGATATGGGGCAATAGCTAGATGTAAAATGAAAATGGTGGATGGAATAGACTGAATACAACCCGGCCTATGCAATGTGTGTGATGCAATGATTCCCAAATGAAATATGTTGCCTTAGTAATTTATAAAGAGAGGGAAAATGACAAAAAATGACCTCAAACAAATAACTTATATCTAAGTGCTGCCAAGATCAAGGTGCCTAAAATTAAGGGTTGGGGTGCCCATGGGTGCCTTCGTACTATGCTAGGTGCCCTAGTAAAGGACTAGAGAAGGAAAATAACCATATAACAACACATGTGACTCCTTGAAAGATGACTAGAATTGTGCAAATAGCTAATGACTATGGAGGACATATGATGATGACGACCAACTAATTGACAAAAAGAGTAGGGGAAAAGTCATTATGAATAATTTCTTCACGCGAGATCAATATATAAAATAACATATTTTTTGGCATAAATGTAATAAAAAGTGCATGATTTAGTAACTACAATTTCAAAAAATTACATTTTTTGGTTATAGGTACAAAAAGTTGCTATCATCTCCATTGTAACACATATTCATCACTCAAGCGGATAAAAATGAGTAGGTCATGGAGAGATCAATGATTTGAATTATTTTTTCAATTAAGTATCAAGAAGGATAATTGTGACAAGTTCCTATGTCTATCTCAATCTCACATTAGGAAGTCTTAAAACAATTTTTCTCAACACTTATTTCGTGACCTAAGATGTTCGAGCATCATGTGAAAGGAGTAAAATTGTTCTGATAACTAATAGAGATAAAGTTTTCCAAATGAACTTCATCAAAGTTTCCCGATAAGAACAACAATGTGGCTACATAGAAAATAACATCAGATATCGGATTCCACCCTCAAACTTCTTTGGGGGGGACTTCAGTAAATAATTCCTATGGTCATCAAGGTGCTCATTCAAAAACAAATCTAAACACTCAGTTTGAGTTATTCATTCATTATCCGAAGGAGGTCTCATGGTATAAAGAGTTTAGATATCCCAATTTCACCACATTGGGACATTTAGTCAGATCAATAAGGCAACGAGGTGAAGGTGGAAAGGAATCATCTTCATCAACGTTCCTTCTTCCTTGTCCATATTCATTCTCACTTCTTTTCCTTTCTCCCCCTTTCTTTCAAATTCTTCGATGTGAGAAATCATGCCATTCATCTTACTCACTTAAATGTGAATATAGTTCAAAATGTAATAAGTCACCCTTAGCTAATAAAAAGAGACTTCATTTTCTTCCCTAGGAATGATAAAACTCATAAGTGGGGAGGCAAAATGAAAGGTCATATGGGGCTAGATGAAGAGTCATTTCTTATTCTCTATAATGTAATTACACCCTCATTCTTAAGGGTTGTCAATTTTGTACACTCAAGAGAGAGAGTTTTTGAGCTAAAAAAGAGATATAACAATTCTTCCACCTTACTTCACCATTTTCCCTCTATTTTAAGCATTGTACAACTTGATGTCATATGTCAATAAAGAAAGGGATTGTTTATTTTCATGATTCACGAATGTGTGTAACTTTTTGTGCATGGTTTCCTCTGATCGTTGACACTCTAATCTTTTTGTTTCTTTGTTATAAATTTTGTATGTGAAACTTATAATTGGGTTTGGTGAGAATCTGATTTTCTACTCACAAA
This sequence comes from Taxus chinensis, assembly GCA_019776745.2. Taxonomy (NCBI): domain Eukaryota; kingdom Viridiplantae; phylum Streptophyta; class Pinopsida; order Cupressales; family Taxaceae; genus Taxus; species Taxus chinensis. The sequence goes on along the minus strand of CM034147.1, from coordinate 119,486,629 downwards.
TTAAATTCCCCTCATCTAATTTCCACTCCCCTTCCCCCATTTTTCAACAAATTCCTCCCTTACACTTTGTTGTAATAATTTTCTATGGGTATATTCGAGTGTAACTTTTGGATCCTAGGCCCCTTGGCCAACAAAAAATTTTAATTTTTGTTCATTCACAATAAAATGGAGTTGCACCACCCAAGCAGAGGGACCTAGAGTCCTAGAGCGTTGTCTAGATAACTATCAATTTTTCCACATGAAAAAAATTCTCTCCAAAATATTTTGGCACCCACCATGGAGAAAAATTGGTATCAATTTGCAACCAAAATACAATCACAAGATCCAAAATATAAAAAAGAAAAATATTCTAAAAATTAAAAAAAATTGAAAAATTGAAAAAAAAGAATTTTTGGAATTCTATTTCCCAAAGGCACATTACTTCCACATTGTCTTTCATATTCCCATTCCAATATTTTCAAAAAACTGGATAAAAAAATATATACTAGGCTAAACAAGTTGAGATGAATTGTTGATCTCAATTTCAAGGCTTTGGAAAATAAGAAAAGACAATTAAGAGATAATCCATAGTACTTATGTAAAGCCTCATCCCTATCTGATTCATCAATTTTTAGTCCTATTAATTCCATCTAAATAGTATTGATCATTTGCCTACAAATTATCCCATATTTCAACCGCCATTGAGCATGGAGTTCCCAAGTGAATAAGAGCAAGAAACAGAAGATGGATTGGGAGAAGAATTTACCAAAGAAAGAGAATAATATAAAGCCAAATCTGAAGTTGCAATAACAGAAAAAGTAGAAATACCTCAACCTATTGTTCCATGGGGAAGAAATACATGTCCAATCACTCTCACACCTACCCTTCATAATCTCCCAATAGGTTCCTGCAAGAAATTTCCAAAGTTTAAAGGAAATGAAAAACAAATCCTTCAAGAACACATCGCAACCTTTGCAAAATCTTACGAGATTATTGGATTTGAACATGGAGATGTTTTTGTAAGGTTTATTGTGGAATCTCTGCAAGAAAAAGTAGAATAATGGTTTTTCCTCCTTCCCTCTAGATCAATCACTTCTTAGGAGGAAATCAAAACTAAGTTCAAAGAAATATTCAAATCTACCTATGACTATTAATATCTCCTCATTAATTTGGAACATATAAGGATTGAATCATTGAAACTATGAGATATTTCATGTCCTGTTTCGATTGGTTACTCTGGAGGTTACCGTAAGATGATTCACCATATGAAAATAGTGTAAAAAATTTTGTCATCATTGCTCAATTACTGGAGGTAGGATTCTTTATACGGAGGGTTAAACTAAAGAATATTATACAAGAACAAATGATGGCCATTGAATTTTATGACGATTTCATCCAATCTGGAAAGATAAAAATCCTTCAATGGGTAAAGGTCAAAATATGAAAGACGAAAGAACATATCCATTTTATTGCTACCCAAATTGATTCTCCCTCAGAAGCTCAACAACATGACAGGTTTGACAGGAAGCTTAGAGACAAGCAAAGCATGTAGTGTGTCTTTTTGTAGCCAGGGATGGAATGTAGCTTACTCTTTGTCACTCAAATGTGGAGAAATGGGTAGCAACCTCAAGAGGATTTAATGTATCCTCAATACTTTATGGTTGTTCCTTTCAACCAGGGTGAGAGGACCAGCTTTGTAGCCTGTTGTTTGTGGAAGAGATAAAGACATCCTTCCTTGTGAAGTTATTACGAAGTCCTTGAATAAAATATGATGAATGCAACAAAACATAACTCTCATGAGTTGTCACTCTAGATATTGGAGATATTTTCTAAGAAAGTTTTAGGACACTAAAGATAATGAAAACCTGAGTGTTCCTGCATGTTTTGGTAAGAGAAATTGTGCATCTGTATACACACAGGATAAACAGGGGTAGTATGGGTAGGACTAATTGTTTTTGAATGATTTTGGTGGGAGGTGAAGTAGGATAAAGTTGACTGTACCAAATATTTGAGAACTTTTACAAAAATGGAGATCTCGAATAGTAAAATGCTTCAGAGTAGCCAGGATGTTCCTTTAACTAAAATATCTGCTTTAATGGAGGCCCAAATCAACACTTTTCACACAAACTTCAAGGATCCAAAATGAAGGCTCAAATTTGAAAACTCAACTGAAGATTATCAATCTTTGTTTCATCATGCCTAAGATACCCTCAAAGGATAACAAACAATCTTATAGTCATGCTAGGAGTCGCAGTAATTTTAAATTTGTTTATTTCACTATCAATTGAGGGATATTCTAATAAATGAAATTGTAAATGCCATAAAACTATGACAAGGATAAGATCTTGGGTGATTCACACAGATTTGAATGTAAGAATACAACAGGAAAAAGAAAAACTACTTGCACACATTCAGGAATGAAGCAAACAAATTTTTTTCCCAAGAATAACACAGGTTAACTCAAGTTTGGCTAAATTTATTTGCAGGGGAAAGTTTCTCAAACAATCTCAAAGCTTTTCAATGGTTGTACACTCATAACCACCTTGACATAATTAAATGTAATGAAAAAGAGATAAACATGTTTCTTTGAATAGTTTCTCAGAAAAGATGGGCTCTGTCAAGCCTGTTTCTTAGGAAAAAAATTTCTGACTCCTAATACTTCTATATTCACAAACTCCCAACCCTTTTCATGGAAACATTATGCCTATTTATATCATTTTACAAAAAGGCCTTTCCACCCCCAAATCTAGGGACATTGTGTACACTAGTGCTTGCGATAATCTCGATTGTGATTCTTGGAATCAGATCTGTAAAAATTTGTCAGGTGCTCAGGGGGCATATCTCTTCAAACATCTCCCACATTCAACTCCTTCCTATGGTAGAACACTTTTCCTTTTACTCACCAACCACTACTACCCCTATTCTATCCAATCTGGTTCTTTATGTTCCCAAGAAGAAGAAATGGAAGATCAAATCGAGCCCAAAGGTTAGATCTCACCTTAATGGCAGAAGATGTCACTGGATTTTTCTTACCAAACCCAGATATCAACACGTCCTTCACGTGGCAAGGAAAGAAAAATACAGGCCGAATTTGATAGTCAGATTGCATATTAATGGTGAGAGACATTGACAGACCTTCCCCACCAAATCAAGCCTCCAAATTAATGTTCCTCTTTATTTGACGTGCAAGAGACTCCAAGAAATGATAAAAAACCAAAAGAATACATGTCATTAGGAGCTCTGGAGTGCAAAATGTGGAAAAATCAGATACAGAGGCACAACTACCTTTGATTTCTATTTTGAATTTGGACTGTCCGTGTGGGAGATCTAATTTTATGGTGGCCTTGTGGGTTCTTTTTTTTCCTTTTACAAATTTTGGAAAAATTTAAATTTTCACATTTTTCTCCATGCCTCTACCTTTGAGAAATTAACCTGAAACATGTCGTAAGGTGGGCCCCAAAGGAACTATGGCCAAATTCTGTCATTTCACCTCCTTTTTGGAAAAGGGAAAATTTTCCAATTTTTCCCCACATCTCCGCCCTTAAAAAATAGGCCTGACGCATGTCCTAGTGTGGGTTCCATTGAAACCATGCTTCCCTTTCCACTTTTAACTCCTTCTTCTTAAAAAGGAAATTTTTCCAATTTTCCTCCGAAGGTTTGCACCTCTGCCGTTGACTGGAGCAAATTTTGAATTTTTTATATCGGGCCTGTAGGTCATTTTGATAATTTTAGTCATTTGAATATCAAGGGGAAAAAAATATAAATTGCCCCCAAAGGCTCGCCTCCCCGCCTTTTGACATTTTCAATGCCAACTTTGACCTTCTTCTTGTCGGGTTCGTGAGAAATTTTGAGATTTTAATCCTTTTGAGGACAAGAGGAAAAAAATTCCAAGTTGCCTCTGATGGTCTAATTTCCCACATGTTTGACTTTTCAAGCTTCTATGTGTCACAATGGTGCATCTTGAGATGTTCCCCAAAAGTTGAGACCTTAGATGAGCACGGGCTTGCCACGTGTCATTGCGGCGTAACTTCAAAAAACCTTAAGGCTTCAAAAATGATTTGGTGGGGGAACACTTCCACTTTAGAATTTTACTCCATTTTTCCAAAAGGGAAAAGCATCCAACTTACCCCCGAAGGCCCGCATCTCTGCCATTATTCTTTTCCATGTGTCCTCCTACGCGGTCAAGGCAAGACTTTTTCCCTTGCCACTTAAAAATTGCTTTAATCAAATACTAGCGGGGCTACGGGGTGGGTTCAAACTTTTTTCCAAAGTAGGAAAACATATCAAGTTGACAAAATAACCTGTCGTGCCCCATATAATAAGAAGAGGCCATGTAAGCACCAAAAGAACTAATCAGATTTGAGTAAAGCTACAGGACTAAATTTTCCGTTTTTCCAAAAAAGAAAAAAGTGATAAGTTCAAGCATTTTCCTGTTGTCCCCTAGCCAATCAAAAGAAGCCACATGACCACCGAATGCTGAGGAATAATTTTTTCAGGAAAATGACACCCGCCCGATTGTCAAAAACACATAAACTCACCATTCATGCGTAGACCCTGATTTTTTCACTAAGGATGAAATTTTTGGAAACAAAACCAAGTGAATCATGGTTCTAAGCATCTTTCAACCATGGGTTTGGATTTTCAAAGGCATAAAAATGTAAATTGATCATTCTCAAGCTTCCATGGTCAGGGAAAGATAGGGAAAATGAAAAAGCCCACATATTTTTAACAAATCAGGGAAAAAATAGTGCAAACTTAGAGACTTCTTTTCAAAGAGGTACATGAGAATGGATTTTAAAATTTTTTTGAGGAATTTCAAATAGAATTAGAAACTTTCAGAACACCCATATAGAGAGACAAAATGTTTCAAAACATGTAGATAAAGGAAAAATAATGGCAAATGGGGTGAGACAAATCTGAGCACCAACATCGGCTCTGACTCGGGGATGGGCACTCCCTGCAAGTGCCACAAGAACAAAGGTAAACTAAGTGTCAAGATATCCATTAGGAAAAGGAGTCATCTTGCAGAGCACAAAACTAGCACTATCCATCTCAAAGAAACTAGAAACTAGCAAAAACAATCCACCAAGGGCCAGAATGAACGGAAAACATGAAAAATAGAAAAAAAAACCAATGAGCTATACACTGTACAGATGAAGATCACCTTGATTATGGGGAATCAATCCAAGAAATGTTTCAAATTCCTACCATTAATAGATAATTCAAGCAATTCCCCATCCAAATCCTTCAGGAAGAAGGTTTTCTCACCAATCTATGGATTAAGGGCCCATCCATAAAGCATCAAATTTTTCATGCTTGCCCTTATCTTCATATCTACTATCCCATACTAACATGAGATCTCCAACATTGAAATTTCTTGGGGTGACCTTCTTGTCAAACAACCTCTTTAGCTTCTCTCTAAACTTTACATTCCTTTGGTGGGATGCCCTCCTTTCTTCATCAAGCTCAACAATTTGGTTAATGGGGGCATCATATAGACTTACATCTTGATCTCCCAGTTATTGCATGAACTGATATGAAGATAATTACATATGTAAGGGCAACAGGGCATAGGTTCCATACACCAACTCAAATGGGCTCTTTCTAGTGGCTCTTTTAGCAGTAATGTGGTCTGCTCAGACATCAAAATTTAACTGCTCACCCAATTTTCTCTTGTTCTGCTCTAAGGTTCTTTTGATAATATTTAGCAAATTTTTATTACTAGAATCCACTTGTCCATTTCCTTGGGGATTTTAATTAGATGGATATGTCAATTTTATCCCATATTCTTTACATATTTTCACCAAAGGTTTAGCTCTAAAGCTAATGGCATTATCAGCAACAATTTTGGCTAGCACCCCAAATCTGCATATGATATGGTTCAACAAAAAATCCATGACAATTTGGTGTGTTGCTTGTGTGGTGCGGATTTCCTCCACCCACTTGGTGAAGTAATATGTGGCTATAAGAATCCATTTATGGCCAGCACAAGAAGGGTCTGAAATATCACCAATGAAATCCATTCCCCGTTGCTTGAACGAGGCTTCAATTGATACAGGCTATAAAGGAAGGGAGCTTGAAGCTTTCAGCTTTCCAGAAAGCACTAGAAACTCTCACATCTTCTAACCAAAAGAGTTATATCCTTGAAGAGGGTTAGCCACAAATAACCATCCCTTAATATCTTGTGTGTCATGACCTTTCCAGTAAAATGGCCCCCAAAAAATCCTCCATGGATACCAGAAATTATCTTGGGGGCTTCATCTTCAATATTGCACCTTAAGAGAACACCCTTAGGGTTCTTCCAAGCTAACCCATAATCAGTAATGACATATTTCTAGGAAGCCAACTTAATAGGTCTTTTTCTGGTTGTTACACAAATACTTAGGGTAGTATAGATGTCTGAGATAAAAAATCACATCCTTGTACCTCTCATAACTCATTAGTTTCTCAAATAGATCTACCCTTCCTTATCCTACCTCATTCACCTCAATAGTTTTCAATTTTCTCTCAGCCATAATCTTAAGAAAGCCCAAACCTCTCACTAGCTTCGTGGTTTGGATATCCATGTCATATTCTTGCAACTTTTTCACCCATCTACATCTTTTTCTTGAGACTTCCATCTCTGATAAGATGTCTTTCACCATGGTGTGGGGAACATAACCAATAATATTAGAAATAAAAATGTATGGCCTAAAAACCTTTGTTGCTTCTACCAAGGAAAATTCTTGTTTCTCCACAATAGTGTATTTCAGCTCATCCCCCTGCAATGCCTTACTAAAAAAGGAAATTGGCCTCTCAGCCCCTTCATCATCTTTCCACAATAGGAAAGATGCAATAGTGTTCTCTGAAAAAAAAGAGAACAGTTGAAAGGGCTTCTTATAATCTATAGATACTAGACTAGGTGCATGCTCTAGTTCCTCTTTAATCCCATTAAAATATTGGATGGCGTCTTCCTCCCATTTGATGGTCTGGTGCTTCTTTAACATGGAAGTGATTGGAATGGTCAACTCAGCAATGTTTGACATAAATATTTTGATGAAGTTTATCTTCCCAAAGAAGGATTGAATTCGTTTCTTGGTTCTTGGAATTGGGAACTTGCTGATGTCCTCTACCCTTTCTGGATCAATCATCACCCCTTCTTATGACACAATGTGGCCAAAAAAAAATTTCCTTTTGCACTTCGAAATGACACTTATTTGGATTGAGTGAAACATCATATTCTCTACATCTTATCATAATTTTCTCCAAGTGCAGCAAGTGATCACTTCTCTTTCTAGAGAACATAGTTACATCATCCTGGTAGAAAACAATAAAATCATTGATGTAACCAATAAAAGCAACATCTATTGCTCTTTGAGAAGTTGCTCTAGTATTCATCACTCCAAAGGGCATCCTGACATACACATATGTTCCCTAAGGATCAGTAAAGGATTGTTTAATCATTTCTGATTCCTTCACCACACCTTGGTTATAACCAGAGAAGCCATCTAGGGTAGAAAGTAGCTCAAAACCAGTCACTAGCTGCAACATGTTTTCCATGTTTGGTAAAGGATAATTATCCTTCACTCATGCTTTGTTCAGATTCCTGAAATCTACACAACCTAATATCACAATTTTTCTTTCTTACTGGTACTAGGTTCGTAAACCAAGAAGAATACCTTATGGGATGAATAATCCCTCCATCTCTTAGCTTCCTCAATTCATCTTGCATTTTAAGAGAAAAGAGTGGATTGATTGGCCTCTGTTTCTGCCTAAATGGTTTTGAATTGGATTCCAAGGGAATGTCATGTATAAATAAATCCTCTCTGTATGATTTTAATTTAAAATAATTCTAATCCATGCAATCTTGATACCTTTTTAGCAATTGAATATAAGACTTCTTCTCCTTCTTGTTGAGATTTCTTCCTAACCAAATCTTCCTTGGTTTCTCCTTTATGCCAAGGTCATGCTCCTCAATATCCCTTGAGTTTGCCATGCATATTTTAATAATGTGATCAGCATTATAAAAATTGCAATCAGAAGAAACCAGCCCTATGGGAATGGTATTAGTCTTTAGTTGGATGATGCCTTTTCCAAACAAGGTTTCTTTACCCTTTGCTACACACACCATTGGCTCCTAATCAATATTTTGATCAGCAAACTCCCCTTGGTTTTGCAAAAATATTTTGACCTGAGCATTGTCATCAAAAACCTGCCAATCTTTAATATTGTCAGGTACAGATGGCCTTGTTAACACCTCAACATCATATTCACAATATAGGGACATTGCACAATTATCAAACCGAGATCCTAACACTATAATTTTGTCTACTAAATCATTGATCTTCCTATCATGATGCACAATGTTGAATGAAATAAACATCTCAATGAAATCCAAAACCACATGTTTGTATTGTTTCATTCATTCATTCTTTGTGGCATATAATTTTTGACTTGCTTTACAATTAATTCTAAATCTCCTTTAACAATGATGTATTTAACACCATATTTCCAAGCAATCCCCAAACCTAACAACAATGCCTCATATTCAACAATGTTATTAGTGCCTTCAAAGTTGAGTTTTAAACAAAAGGAAAACTCATCCTAACTTGGGGAGATTAGGACAACACCAGCACCATTTCATATCTTGGATAAAAATCCATGAAACAATAAAATCCAAGGAGAGCCTACCTACTCAAGAAAATTGCATTTTTCAATCTTGTGCTCCTTTCCATCAGCAAATCCTACAAAATTATCAACATCGACACTTGTGTACAATACTTCATAAGATGCATTATTGGGATGTTCAATAAGATGTAACATCTTCTTTTCCCCATAAAACTTGGCAAGGCTGCCCTCAATTAGGATGGTGGCATAGGACATATCCATTTGAACACTCCCACCAACACTTGCAGCCCATTTTCTAGACAACAACATACCCCACTTGGTTGGGTAGTCAAAAATAACTACATCAAGCTTCAAATTCCTTCTTGGATAGGTAGTGAGTTATATCACCAGACCCTTCACACATCCCACCACTGGCACCTCCCTGGAATCCATAATTTTACGCTTCCCATATGCTATTGTTACCTTGATATCTAGCTCATTCATGACTTCAAGAGGCATAACATGGCATGATGCCCCTGAGTCAAACATACAGTTGTGTAGCAATCTTTCTTTAATGATCAAAGTGGTGAAGAATGGATCCACATTCAACTTAGAATATACCAAGGATGTCCCTAGATAAACCTCAGGTGGTTAATCTAGATCTTAAAATGATGGTGGTGCTTCTAGTTCTTCAATGATTGGTGGGGTCTCCAAAATTTTTATGTTTCTACCTAGCACAATCTTCTCCTCTTTCAATCCAAAATACTCCAATGCCCTCTTCTTTTGCTTACAGATCCTAAGAAACTCAAAAATTGGGACTGAGATCTTGATATGACTCAAGTATTCGGCAATATCATAAGGTATAGACTTTGGCAAGGCGGAATTGAAAGTAAGGTTGACAAGCTCATTAGATGGCATAGGATTTCTGACAACTTGGGCATGAGGAGGGGTATGGTTTTTGTTTGGGACAGCAAGGCCCTTGGAAGATGCATCTTTCTTAGGAGTCTATTTAGGAACATTTGAAAGTAATGGATTTTTTGGATTGGTCTGAGGCCCCATCCCTTTGACAACCCTACTTCTTATGTTGTGTTCATTTTCTTGAGCCACAACAACATTCATCAAAAACTACCTATCCTCCTAATATGGGATGCCTCCATCATACTTCTTAATCATTAAATCCCTTAAATATTCAAATTCATTTGGGAATTTCAAAATCTTGTATAGTATTTACTTCTAAAGTATGAGAGGGAGAAAGAGTAGGTACCTGATGGATGCAATCTGAAAAATCAGTAGTAGTTCTGACACTTATTACCTTAGTTGACGTTGCCCCTTGTTGTGAGTTTGTGGATCAACCCATCATACAAACATCATCACCTACTTCCTCCTCTTCTTGCTGATCATCCTCAAATGGCGCATGGGGCATGAAACATCTGTCACACTAATCAATGACATTTTTCTCCTCCACCACAACAACGCTGGTAGCTAAAGGATCAGGTACCAATATATTTTCCTTTGCCTGGGACTTCCTATTTCCAAATCAGACAGGTTCCTTTCCTCTATAATCATATCATTGGTGATTTGTAAACCTGTCTTGGCCCTGTTTCTTGTGTTGACCTTGTGAACTTTGCCCAATCCCTTTTTCTACCTGGGCTAATTTGTATGATATTTCTTTGACAGCCCCTACCAAAGTTTGTACAACTTCCTCCAAATTAGAAGCCTTACTTGTTTGAGGCTTTTACGAGTGGATTAGTTTTACACCCTCCCCTTTTGGAGGATTTACAATTGCCTTGATATTGTTCTCAATTTACAGAGCCATGGTGAAGGCCTGCCTCAAATTAGTAGGGTTTTTGTCCCTCAAGTAGTAAGCAACATTTTTATCAAATGCATCTGAATATTTGATCAAACATGATTCATCACATGGCCTTATCCTAACAGGAAATCTCCTCAAGGTATTGTTAAACCTTGTGTTGAAATCATATAATGAGTCATTATGATTCTTCTTGATGTTTTCAAATTCCAACAGAAAAAATCTAGGGTTAGTTCTGTCACCATACTGCAATCTAAATTCATTATTCATCTCAGTCTAGGAATCTATGGAATTATCTAGAAAATATTTGTACCAGTCCCTGGCATCCTCTTCTAGAGGATGGATAAATAGTTTGATATATACATCTTCATGTTCAATATCAAATTCTTCCATCATATTGATTAAAACCTTTAGATGTTGATCACCAGTTATAGCGTTATTTCCTTGGAACTTTCGTAATCTATTTCTCACATCCTGGGGAATTGAATTTGGATAACCTCCCATCCCTATAAAATTTATTGGACCAAAGGTGTTCACAACAAAATGAGGTCTAGGTGGGTGTAGGGCCATGTTGTATTAAGGAGGTGACCCTAGAGGGGTGAAAAATTTAAAATGGGTAGAGGGTCTGTGAAACATAGGAGTATAAATTTCAAAATGGATATCCACTAAAGGCCTTGTCTCTTTGAAATCCCTATCAACTTCTGAAAAGACAGGTTTAGAATGAGAAGCAAACGTTTCAAAATTAAATGAAGGCCCCTCTCCAGTTGGAGAATTAAATTCCACAAAGAGGCTACCTGATTCAGAAGCACTTGAATTGTAGTCTTCAATAATAGGCCGATCACTTTCATCAATGGAGATCCCCATTCTTGACTGCTCATTACCAACCACTCTCCAGGATTTTCTTCCTTCTGATTTTACTTTTCCTAGATCTAGAAATAATGTCCTAGTAGGATCCCTAGCACCAAAAGATATTCTTCCTTCCAGCTTTGCAAAGGTTAGTAACAAATATCACTTGACAGAGGTTAAGACACTGGTACTCATCAAGAATCAAATCAAGATGTAGTCGCCACTAAGGATTTCCACCTTAGTTGTGTACATCCACTAAAATATGATCTATCAAATGTTTGTCAACACTAGAAACTTGAAATGGAAAGACTCTGACTTTTCTTTACCCAGATGTATCAATGAAAGCTAGTGCACTAGGTGAAGAAACTGATCTAGTTGCACATACAATTGTAACTTTGAAAACTTCTTACAGGCCTAAACGCAGCATGACACCTGAAAATATGTATTAGCACTTTAGAGCATACAAGAAATGTTTTACTAGGGCCTGAATGTGAATTATAACCACTATGTCCCCAGCAACAACACCAGAAGTGTGGTGTTGATGTGGTAGATAGATATGAACTAGCAGTGAATCAAAAAATAGTCTCAGCAACTCAAATAAGTCCTTGATAGCGGCGCCCGTAAGGTGTTGGTACCCAAATTGATTCTTCCTCAGTAGATGAGTAGCATCACAGGTTCGACAGGAAGATTAGAGACAAGAACAGCATGTAGTGTGTCATTTTGTAGTCAGGGATGGAATGCAACTTGCTCTTTTTGACTCAGATGTGGAGAAATGGGTAGTACCCTCAAGAGGATTTGACCTATCCTCACTACTTTATGGTTGGGCCTTTCAACCTGGGTGAGAGGACACATTTTGTAGAATGTTTTTTGTGGAGGAGATGGAGATATCCTTCCTTGTGAAGTTATTAAGAAGACCTTGAAGAAAATATGATCAATGCAAAAAAACCTAACTCTCAAGAGTTTTCACTCTAGATAATGGAGATATTTTCTAAGAAAGTTTCAGGCCACTAAAGACAATGAGAACCTGAGTGTTCCTGCATGTTTTGGTAATAGAAATTGTGCATCTGTATACACACAGGACAAACAGGGGTAGTATGGGTAGGACTAATTTTTTTTTAATGATGTTGGTGGGAGGTGAAGAAGGATAAATTTTATTGTACCAAATCTTTAAAAAAATTTACAAAAATGGAGAGCTCGAACAACAGAATGCTTTAAAGTAGTCAGGATGTTCCTTTAGCTAGAGTGTGTGCTTCAATAGAGGCCCAAATCAACACTTTTCACACCAACTTCAAGGATCCAAAATCAAGGCTCAAATTGGAAAACTCATCTAAACATTCTCAATATCTATTTTGTCATGCCTAAGATACCCTTAAAGGCTAAAAAAAATCTTATAGTCATGCTAGGAGTCATAGTGATTTTAAATTTGTTTATTTCACTATCAAATGAAGGCTCTTTTGATAAATGAAATTGTAAGTGCCACCAGACTATCACGAGGATAATATCTTGTGTGATTTACACATATTTCAATGTAAGAATGCAATGGGAACAAGAAAAACTACTTGCAGACATTCAGGAATGAAGAAAACAAAAATTTTGAACAAAAATAACATATGTTAACTCAAGTTTGGTTAAATTTATCAGTAGGGGAAAGTTTCTCGAACAATCTAGGAGCTTGTCAATGGCTATACACTCGCAACCACCTTGACACGATTAAATTTAACACAAAAGAGATAAACATGTTTCTTCAGATAGTTTCTTAGAAAAGACGGGCTCTATTAAGCCTTTTCCTTAGGAAATCAATTTCTAACTCCTAATACTTCTATATTCACAAACTCCCAACCCTTTTCAGGACAAAACTGTGCCTATTTATATCATTTTACAACTAGGCCTTTTCCCCCAAAAACCAAGGAAATTAAGTGTACCAGTGCTCGCCATGATCCCGATCACGATTCCCATAATCAGATCTATAAACATTTGTCAGGTGCTTAAGGGGTAGATCTCTTCGAACATCTCCCACATTCAACTCCTTCCTCTGGTAGACCACTTTTCCTTTTACTCACCAACCACTTCTACCCCTATTCTATTCAATCTTTTTCTTTAGGTGTCCTAGAAGAAGAAATGGAAGATAAAATTGAGCCCAAAGGTCAGATCTCACCTTAATGGTAGAAGATGTCCCCAGGTTTTTATCACCAAACCCAGATATCAGTAAGTCCTTTCTGTGCCAAGAAAATAAAAAATTAGGCTAAATCCAATAGTCAGATTTCATATTAATGGTGAGATACATTTACAGACCTTCCCCATTAAATCAGGCCTCTAGATTAATGTTCCTCTTTATTTGGTGTGCAGGAGACTCCAAGAAATGATAAAAAAAGAAAAAGGATACACATCCCCATGAGCTCTAGAGTGAAAAAGGTAGAAAATCAGATACAGAAGCACAACTACTGTTGATTTCTATTTTGAATTTGGATCGTCCATGTGGGAGATCCAATTTTAGAGCGGGCCTGCAGTTTCATTTTTTTCTTTACCAACTTTTGGAAAAATGTAAAATTTTCACATTTTTCTCCATGCCTCCACCTTTGAGAAATGAGTCTAACATGTGTCCTAAGGTGGGCCCCAAAGGAATCACGGCCAAATTCTGCCATTTCACCTCCTTTTTGGAAAAGGGAAAATTTTCCAAGTTTTCCCCGTAGCTCCACCCTCAAAAAATAGGATTGACACGTGTCCCAATGTGGGTCCCATTGAAACCATGCTTCCCTTTTCAATTTTAACACCTTTTCCTTAAAAAATAATTTTTTCCAATTTTCCTCCGAAGGTCCACACCTCTATCATTGACTAGAGAAAATTTTGACTTTTGTCTATCGGTCCCACCGGTCATTTCGATGATTTTAGTCATTTGAATATCAAGGGGAAAAAAATCCAAATTTTCCCTGATGGCCCACCTCCCCGACTTTTGACATTTTCAAATTCAAATTTGACCTTCTTTTTGTCATGCCCACGGGAAATTTTGGGATTGTAATCCTTTTGAGGACAAGGGGAAAAAAATTCCAGGTTGCCTCCGATTGTCGGATTCCCCACCTCTTTGACTTTCCAAACTATTATGTGTCACAATAGTGCGTCTTGAGATGTTCCCCAAAATTTGAGATCTTAGATGAGCGCGGGCTTGCCACATGTCATTGCGGTGTAACTTCAAAAAACCTTAAGGCTTCAAAAATTATTTGGCGGGGGCACGCTTCCACTTTAGAATTTTACTCCATATTTCCAAAAGTTAAAAACATCCAAATTACCTCCGAAGGTCTGCATCTCCACCATTAGTCTTTGCCACATGTCCTCCTGTGGGGTCAAGGAAAGAATTTTTCCCTTGCCACTTAAAAATTTCTTTAATCAAAGACTGGCGGGGCTGCAGGAAAGGTTGAAACTTTTTTTCAAAGTAGCCAAAAATATAAATTTGATAAAAACAACCTACTGTACCCCATCCAATTAGAAGAGCCCACGTAAGAACCAAAAGAACCAATCATATTTGAGTAGAGGTATGGGACCAAATTTGCCTTTTATACAAAAAAGCAAAAAGTGATAAGTTTAAGCATTTTCCCGCCATTCCTTGACCAACCAAAAGAAGCCACATGACCAACGAATGTTGAGGAATAATTTTTACAGGAAAAGGACACCCACCAGATCGTCAAAAACATAGAAATTCACAATTCATGCCCATAACCTAATTCACTAAGGATGAATTTTTTTGAAACAAAACCAAGTGAATCATGGTTTCAAGTATCTTTGGACAGTGGCTTTGTATTTTCAAATGCATAAAAATGTATATTTATCATTCTCAAGCTTCCATGGTCGTGAAAAGATAGGGAAAATGACAAACCCCTTGGCTTTTGAAGAAATTAGGGAAAAAACATGGAAAACTCAGAGACTTCTTTCAAGGAGGGACATGACAATGGATTTTGCAAACAATTCAAGGCATTTCAAATGGAATTATAAACTTTCAGAACACCCATATCAAGAGACAAAATGTTTTAGAACACTTAGACAGAGGAAAAATAATGGCAAATGGGACAGACAAATCGAAGCACCAACACATTCTTACATAAATTAGAAAATGAAATGGCATCGTTGAAGAAGAGAATTTCTGAACAAGTACAGCCTCATAGAAATAACAAAAATTAGATTACAAGAGTACCCAAAAATCTCACCATGGAGGCTGAAGGCTCCACTTGCCAATTCCCATCGTAGGACTAAAGAAGACAAAGAAGGACTCGAATAAGAAAATGAATGCAGTAATTTCCTAGAGATAGAGGAAGTGTGTGGAGACACTAAAATATTCCTCAATCAATACCACTCAGGGAATGAAGATGATGATGGTAAAGATGCATCAATTTTTCATGTGCTCTGTTTATTGATTCCAAGTCTCAAAAGTGAACATCTCCCTCCACTACTGCAAATAGAAATAAGACTTAAGATCCTCCTCTGGTAACTTAGAAAAGCAAAATAATCAGTCGAGGATCTCCACTCCCACCTTGTGTGAAGTCTACATTAGAGAAACCTGACTCTGTGACAAGCGGGAGGTCACCCACTTTTCCAAGTAAGTATTTCAATGCTTCTTATAATTCTAAATCTAAGTCGACTCCTACAAAATTTGGTAGTTCAAAAATTCCTAGTGGACCTTTCAAAATACCCTCTATTCCTGAAACATCTACCATTGTTCCAAAGCCTCTCCTAACTCCAAAATAAGTGGCTTCATCTCCTCTATCGACATTTTATCCTTTGTTATCATTAAGTATGAAAAAGGGACCAAGGTGAAAATTTCTAAATTTTAATATTTGTAGACTCGTCCTGAGAAATTTGATAAATTTTTCTAGCATCTCAAGATTAGATGTTCTAAGATAAACACCGTGAATCCTATTTATAAATGATGACTATCAAATTCACATATGCCTCCATCATTGAACATGCTTTCTTTAAGTGTATCAAAGATAGAAAATGTTGATCCTTTCTATGTCTCCATTCTCATTAGAGAATACATATTGAATAATTGAATTATAGATTATGGTGCCTTTGATAATGCATTTCTTGTGAAGGTTGCCAAATCCATCAAACTCACCATGATTGAACCTGAAAACTCTTGTTACCCCATGGAGTCAAAATAGGTCACGCTTGTAGGAAAGGACCTAGGTGTAAAGGTGGCCCTTTCCAAATTTCTACACAAGGTCTCAATAATGATCCTCCTAGCATATATTCTAGCATTCTTTGGAATACTAAGTAGAATATTTTTGCAATGGTTGGGAGGTAAAATATAGATGAATTTGTCCTTTACAACCATTTCGGTTAAGGGAGATATGGAAAAGTTTCTTTGGGACAAGAAGATGAGGTGCACAGTGCAAAAGATAGGAAATCCAAAAGCCAACATTTTGTGCCAAGATAGTAGGAGGATCAATCATTTTGAGACTACTAAAGAGAAGGATGAGATCAAAATCTTGATAAGAAAAAAAAATCCTTTACAAATGAATATTGATCTAGAGGAAACATTGAGGAAATTTGTGCTCCAAGATGGCAACCCATAAGTTCCTGCTCGTGTGAGGCATGAGGATGAGGAAATGGTTCTTGGTGAATTTCAAACGTAGACATCAACTTGTATTCTTACTCCGGAGGAGGATATATTTTCATTCCCATTCAAAGATGAAGATGATCTTGATCATGTCATCCATGAAGAGACAAGGCCATCTTGTTATGATCCCATGAAAGGTTTGAAAGAAAAATCTTTCTAGGAACTCCTAAGAGCTATGGAAGAAAGAAAATACCTCGAGCTTAGTCTCCAACTCATGGTGTGAGCTATAGATATACAAGAGATGTCTGAATCTAATATTACTTTCTTAACCAATGCAAAAGATGGTCACAATGAAATAAAGCAAGGTGAATAACCAATGTTTCTCCTAAGCCAATGGTTAATCAATACAAATATGAAATGCAATTATTTTATTTCCCATTTGAAGAAGAAAAATCCTTCCATGATGAAAAATCTGAAATAAAGGGTGTTGATTTCATTGAAGATGAAGATACCCTTGATAAATAAATAGTGGGATGTAATTAGATCCAATGAGATGAAAAAATCCCTCCAGTTAGTTTCCATGAGCTTTATAATGAAGATTATTTGAAGGAATGCAAAGATGAGTTGCTAGGAGAAACAGAGGAGGAATCTGTGAAATAAATATTGGATTCGATAGAAATTGCGGAAGATTATGAGCTATGTATTAATCTCCTAGTTCATGTTATGGCCATAAAATATATATATGAGGTTACTTCTAATCACCTCATGGTGGAGTGGAGTGAAAATATATGTTTAAGTTTTCTCAAGAAAAATATGTTAATGAGGATGTACATGGGAATTAAAAGAAATCATCATATTCAAAAAAATTTAATGAAAACCAGCCCTGGGGTAGCGATGAGATGCTCAATGATATATCAGCAATGTGGGTAAGTACAAAAGGAAACTGACACTATTAAACTGAATTCAAAGGGGAAAATGGAAATGGAATTTCTAAGTCAAGCTCTGAGCATGAAAAGGCTCATGTAGGGTCACTCCTCTATACTACACATATAATCATGAAAGCACCTAGATTTCATAAACAGTTAAGGAGAGGGGACTAATATTTTCTCTAACCAGTTAATGGCTTTGAGGAAAATCAACATTCAGTGTTTCCCACTCAAGGGTAACCTCTGAGAAGAGAATAATGCTACAATGAAATCGGGTTGTCCACTACCTTGTATTATAGGTGATTTAGATTTTTTCCCCCTTTCCCTTTTGTGTTTGTTTTTCCCTTTGTTGTCTGGTGTTTTTCTGTTTAGTTGTGTGTTGGTCTGTCCCCCCTTTCTTTCCATCTCTTATATGTTATGTATTTTCTATAAGTCCAATGGATAAGCCATTGATCAATGTTATGTATGGAGATTCTAGATTTCTTATATCATGCCCTCACTGCACTCGATTCATGACATGTCCCCAAGTAAGATCCATCTATTG
Organism: Taxus chinensis; assembly: GCA_019776745.2. NCBI lineage: Eukaryota > Viridiplantae > Streptophyta > Pinopsida > Cupressales > Taxaceae > Taxus > Taxus chinensis. The sequence continues at coordinate 119,468,393 of CM034147.1, read as the reverse complement.
TCATTCTACACTTGAAATCATAACAACCATACCTACTAAAAAATTATTTCTCAAAGGTCATTCTAATCCCTCCTTCATATCACCCTAATCCCCATGTCATTCTTATCCCATCCATCTTAGAGGTCCAATGTTTCATGTTCATGTACCCATAGGTGATTTATCGGTGTCTAGTCATTCAATGTATTTCCAAGGAAATATCCATCAAGATATGTCATCTGAAAAGCATGGGAAAGGTAAATTTTTGGTCTTCCTGAGGCTTATGTGCATCCCCCCATAACTGAATGAAAGGAAAAAATCACAAACGAGGTTTATAAGAGGGCTAAGAGAATTTTTTAATCATTTTTTGAATATTTTGGGAGGTTCAACAAGTTTTGAAGTAGTTTCAGCAAAAGTAGGTCTTACAGGCTTAAGTAGTGCACAATGCCAAAAATTCTTCCTAAGGATTTAGGATCTAAATTAAATATCCTTAGAAAGATAATTCACATCCCTAAAGTATGGCAGTCTCATATTTTTCACAAAACCTAGGAGCATTCTATCCATATCCTATTTTTCGCATGCACAACCTTAAAATAATCCTTTTTGTCCAGGATTAAATTGAAGAATAAAGATATCATACATGCACCATTGGATTTAGAATGTAATTTTCATGAAAATTCATATAAGGAATCATCAAAAAAATCCTCTAGGAACTCCAGTTATGGCCTCAGAAATTTACTCCTGAAGGTACGACTCAAGTATTTATTCATATTTCAACCTTGAAATATGAGCCAATGGGAGAGTGGAACAATTTTGTTCACCAACCATACCAACGATTTTAGATAGAAGGTGAAATAAAATGCACCCCCATCTTGTTAATCCCTTGGACACTAATATAACCCAAGTTAAGACCCTTTTGACAATTTAAGCTACTGTGGACATTTTTCTAGCCCCCACACCTCTCTATCTAAGAAAATCACGCTCTGCCACTTGTCAAACTAGGGTGAGGGAATATTTTTGTGTCCCATGTACACTAAATATTTGGGAAATTTGGGACATAAAACTCCCCATCCTATTTTACAAGGATTAAATTGAATAATAAAGATCTCATAGGTGCACCATTGGATTTAGAATGTAAGTTTCATGAAAATTGATGTAAGGAATCATCAAAAAACTCCTCTATGAACTCTAGTTATAGCCTGAAAAAGTTGCTCCTGAAGGTAGGACTCAAGTAGCGATTCATATTTCTTCCTTGAAATCCTAGCCAATTGGAGAGTGGCACAATTTTGTTCACCAACCATGCCAATGCTTTCAGATAGAAGGTTAAATAAAATGCACCCCCTCCCTATTAATCCCCTAAACACTAATATGACCCAAGTTAAGCCCCTTTTGATAGTTTAAGCCACTGTGCACATTTTTTAGCCCCCACCTCTCTCTGTCTAAGAAAATCACACTCTGCCACTTTTCAAGCTAGTGTGAGGGAACATTTTTTTGTCCCATGTGCACCAAATACTTGGGAAATTTGGGATATAAAACTCCCCATCCCTCCCATTTAATCTCTTACTCACCAACATGACCCCAACGAGTGCTAAAAGTGACTTTTTTCTAGACACCCCTCTCCTTCCCAATGGAAAATAAATTTGTGATATGTGGCCCAATAGGAAGGGGGTGAATTTTTTTGGACCAATCATCCAAAAAAAATTTGATGGTTGGAAAAAAAACTATGCTCTTTTTATTTCATGAAAAATTGCATTTTTTTTATTTTATGTGTAGTTTTCAACTTCTTTTCCTTCTTCCTTCACGCATGCACTAGGATTTTTTTTTTAATCACCGGATCACAACACCCTATGGTATTCACAAGTGTGTGTGATTGTATAACATGGGTGCTATCTCCAAGTTGTGGGACTTGCTACCTGACATAGACCTCCAGAGAAAGATGGTTCTTGCTCCTAAAATGCCGCAATCTACTCTAATGTAGGAAAAATTGTCTATCCTAATCTAACTTTCCAAGCGACCAAGGAGAGAGAGTGAATGAAAAAAAAAAGCTACACTAAAGCAGTGATACACCAGAAAAGGAGAGTGTGAGAGTAGTCTCCCAATGTGTGAAAATTAGAAGCAAAATGCAAACTAGAAGGGGTGATAATAGATATCCACAATCTAGAAACTCTATTCACAACAATATTTCATGCACACACAATAACAATGGATCCTTGCAACAACATAAGATATATACAATATATATTCAATGAGATTGAAAGGGAAAGAGTAATTTAAACAAACACAGTAGGGGAAGATACATCTACGAAATTGCATCTATTGCTTCATAAGTACGTACAGTTCAATCTATTACAAGATAAGGTCCTAGATCACCATGCAAGGAGTCCACTACAACGGCATGCAGCACATTAGCTTCACAAAAAAAAATTTATAGAGTTTTTCTACAAAAAACTACCTCCTTTTACAACGATCCCAACACTCTGATTTATAGAATTTTGAGAAGAGAGAGAGAGAGGGAAAATGAAAATACCGAAATCTATCCTTCAACCACTTGCAAGATGTAGTAAATAAATTAAATGATTTTATTTTTCTTTTTAAAGGATCCCCATACTTTCCTGTAACTTGCAGTAGAAAAAAATGTCATCCCATGCTCCATTGAATGCACCCCAACTACCAAATAAAACACTGTTATGAACCTAGGAATGTTTTCTACATAATCACCATTGATTCCTTTCCAAATTTTAGATTTATTGATTTTTTGGATTGGGTTTGGAAACACAACCCCAACGATATAATTTTTGTGTGTTTTTGTTGAGAAATGCAAAAGTTATGCCCTTCTGAGTGCCAATAGCTACTTTAGGTCTACCAGGCATTTACTTTTCTGGAGCTGAATATGTCTCTTTTATTTCTAATATATCTATCATTATTAAAATTAATAAATCCCATTTTTTGGTGTACTGGACTTCATGCTCATTCCAAAAATTCCAATTTCATGAAAATCGGAGCTCAGGGTCAAAATTTATGGTTGTTTGAAGTTCAGGGTCTGATTTGCACTATTTTCCTTTATATGCGGGTGTTTCTGCTATATCGGGTCCTTATGTCCCAATTGTCCCAAAACAAAACCTCTGATCCACCGATAAGCCTCCTTCAGCGGAAAAATTAGGTTTTGATGTCCCAGATGTCCCTGCATTGACCGGGCCGTTAGGGCCGTTGACCTCTGCTTTTACTGCATCTCCCTTTGACTGTGGCCTTTTTAGGTTTTCGTGTCCTGAATGTTCCATGCATACCTATACTTCTTGGACTGCCTCGACCTAAATTTTCTGCACAACAAAGAAATGTAGTCATTTCGACTCTACGGATCCTCTGTATCCCAATGTCTCATGGACCGCACAGACCAAATATACCCGACTTTATCGATTTGAACTACTTGTGGCAATTTCGAGATTTCAGGTCCAAGATGTCCCACGCATACTTGTGCGGCCTAGGCTCTAATAACTTGATTTTTCCAATTTATTTGCAAATCGGCCATTTTATCTATGCGGTTCCCAACTGTCCCATGCGTACTTGTGTGGCATGGGCTCTAAAAACCTGATTTTTCCACACAACACTAGAACAGACTGATTTTTTTGCATCTTTTACAAGTTGTCAACTTCTTGGATTTTTCTCTAAATGGGGAGGATAGAGAGAAACCGAAGGGACCCCTAAAATCTGATTTTTCTATCTTTAGAGCAATTGTACTTGCTCAAGCTAGAAGAAATGATGTAGGTTATCCAAGATTACCTTAAGGGGTGAATTTTCGATAACACTTCTAGCACCAAAAACTATTCCTCTCCTCCACTTCTTTTACTACCACACCTTCCATAACACCTCCATCATCCATTTACCATCCTCCATCATGGATATAGTAATACAATCACTGATTTTCAAGCCATAACCTTGTTCGGGTGCTCCTAGAAACCCTCATGGTGAAACATAATTATTTACTCATAACTAATGAACAAGTGATTGAATTTCATTTAAACTTAAAAAAATATTCCTCTCCCAGGTGTCTTGAAGATGCCAAGAAACAAATCTTGAAATATGTCCTTGATTTACAATGGTACTCATTTTAAATTTTGTTCCCTAAGGTGTTCTTCCTTCATTTGTCATCAATCCGGGATGTAGTTTAACTTGAAAAATTGTACAAAGAATCCAAATCAGAAACCCAGAAATAATCCATAGTTTTCTTGTTAATCCGACATGTTTATTTTCATCTTATCAAAATAGCAAGTGCCACTTTCTCAAACTTTCCATTTTTAGCAAATTTCCTAAAACGGAAAAATCCTTTAGAAGAGTAAAACATTGAAAATCACACACCTTGAAAACTAGGGCACGCAGGTCAAAAAAGTTTTTTTTTTTAAAACAAATAATTAAATATCAACTTTCTAAAAATATAAAGTGATTCGAATTGATCCTAATACATATACAGACATGATCTCAATTTGAAGAAAACTCCTCAGTGCAACAACAAGGTGTTAAAAAAACCCTTCCCAAAATAAGAGCTCTTGCGACCTAGATTCAAAAAATAGCACTTTTAAGTTCTAGGTGCAAAAAATTGTTATCATCTCTGTAGCAACACATATTGTAACCTTTTTCCACCATTAAGTTCAAATTCATCAGTACAAACATCATTTTGGCCCTCACCTTGTAATTATTGAGTCTTAGTGACAACAAGGATACTCAAATGGACTGGGAGGAAATCAAACACAAAATGTTCAGTGGGTTGAGGGAACTAGCTGAAGAGAAGATATTTCTAGTGGATTACAACAACAAAGAATCAATCTTCATCACTCAATGGGATATAAATGAGTTTTCCGTGGAGATTTGAATGAGTTGAAGTGGTTCGTCAATCAAATATCAAACAGGAGCATCACGAGAAATTTCTGTGTCCATATCAAGCTCACAATGGGAATTCCTAAAACAGTGTTTCTCAACACTCATTTTTCTACCTGAGATGTATGAGAATCATGTGAAAGGATTTAAAAATTATGTTCATCATTGGTAGAGACAATTTTTTCAAAATGCACTTCATTAATGTTTCCCGATAACTACAATGATGTGACTAAGTAGAAAAATGCATTAGATATCAACTTCCACCCTCACACTTCTTCGTAGTGTACCTGAGTAATAAATGCCTATTGTCATCAAGGTGATCATTTAAAAAAAAATTCTAAAGACTCAGTTTGAGGTATTTGTGCATCATCGGAAGGAAGTCTCATGGTATAAAGATTTTAGAGATCCCAAGTTCAACACATTAGGACATTTTATCATATCAGTAAGGAAACAAGGTGAAGTCGGAAAGGCATCATCTTCATCAACATTCCTTCTTCCGTCTCCTCATTCATTCTCTCTACTTTTCCTTTCTCGCCCTTTCTTTCTAATTCTTCAGTATGAACAATCATGAAGTTCATCCTACTCACTTAAATGTTACTATAGTTTAAAATGTAATAAGTCACCCTTAACTAATAAAAGGGGACTTAATTTTCTTCCCTATGAATGTGAAAAGTCACAAGTGGAGATTAGAAATGAAAGGTCACATGGGGGGAAGTTGAACAGTCATTTATTTTTCTATATAATGTAATGACACCCTCATTCCTAAGAGTTGTCAATTTTGTACACTCAAGAGAGATAAACTTTGAGCTAAGCAAGAGAGATAACAATTCTTCCTCTTTCCTTCACCATTTTCCCTCTATTTCCAGCATTATACAACTTGATGAAAGATGTCAATCAAGAAAGAGATTGTTTCTTTTCATGATTCATGAATGTGTGAAACTTTGTGTACATGGTTTACTTTAATCATTGACCCTCTGAGCTTGTTGTTTCTTTCTTATAAATGGTGGATGTGAACCTTCTAATTGTCTTTGGTGAGTATATTATTTTGTACTCACATATTTAATTCTCCTTGTCTAATTTCTCACTCCCCTTCCCCCATTTTTCAACAAATTCCTCCCTTACACTTCATTGTAAGCATTTTCCACGTTTAAAATGGAGTGTACCTGTTGGATCCCCGTCCTCTTTGCCAACAACATATTTTCATTTTTGTTAATTCACAATAAAGAGGATTTGTACCACCCAATAAAAGAGACCTAGAGTCCCATAGTATTGGCTAGATAACCATCAATTTGTCCACGTGAAAAAAAATATATCTCCAACACCTCCTAACGTTGAAGCGCGTATAAAATAAATGCAAACCAGATTTATGTGGAGTGGCGCAAGTGATACTAAATATATTCCACTGGTTAAATGGGAACAACTCAGCGTTCCTAATGATTCGGGTGGTCTTGGATTCAAAATCAATATACAGATGAATTTGGATCTAGGTGAAAAACTCACCTGGAAGTCTATATTGAAGAGAAATCCATGTGGAGTATTATTCTCAAAAGGAAATATCTGAACAATATGATACCGAAAATAATGTTTAATATCAAAAATCACATTTTTGTGTCACATGTCTGGAATCAAATAACCAAATATTTGGTCATTATTAAGCCTATATTAATATGGAATGTTGGAAAGGTATCTAAAAATAATTTTCTGATGCGTTTAGAATCCTTTGTATTCCCTTGTTTGTTAATAATCTCTGAAAACTAATTGATTTGTGTATACAAACAATTATACATTTGGTAAAGGATTTCTATAACCAATCCAACGATGGATGGTTGAATTTCTTGGTTTCATCTGTCCGTGAGAATGAAATGCATATGCTAATGGATATCCTTAAGCCATTCCATTTTTGTAATACAAATGATGTATTGATATGAACAAGAGAAAAAAATGGCAATTATAATGTTAAGGAGGGCTACGTTGATATTTTGGCTTCAGCTATAAGAGAAAGGTCTGCTTTCCCCTTGCGATAGGTTTAATATAAGTATGGAATTCATAAAGTAAATACATTCCCGTGGAATGCATATTGTGTTAATATTCTACCTCAGTTGAATCTCAAAAGAGGGGATTTCATGATCCCTCATGGTGTATTCAAGAGGAATAAGAAACAATCCATCTCTTGATACACTGTTATTTTTCCGATAAATATTGGGGCCTAATATTGGTAAGTTAAATCTCAGTTTTATATCTCCAAGTTATTTTTAAAATATCATATCTTGTTGGAATTATAGATTATAATCAATCCCTCTCCCTCAAATGTGGTCCTCCATTCTCGCTACTATGTTTAAAATATCTGGCTTGAAATAAGTCAAATAATTTTCAAAAGTGAACAAAGAAAAGAAGAGACGATTCTTACTCGGGATCTAGAGCTCATCAGATAACTTCATGTTTGGACTGCCAAGGATGAGAAGATTTTTCCGATTGATAGTAATATTTTCTCCAACTGGGGTAACATATTGGATGGCATCCCTTATAAGGGGATAAGGATTGAAACTAACAATTACAGAGCACAATATTTGAAAGATCCTAATGGTGAGTTCGTTCAGCTAACTTTTGATGATGCTGCAAAAAATAATCCTCAACGGGTAAGAGTGGGTGGAATCTTTCAGAATTCTGTTGGTCAACCCATTCTAGGATTTACAGAAGCTCTTCGAATGTTCTCTATAAAAAAATCTGAAACCAAATCTCTTTGGAGGGGTCTGAAAATTGCGAAACAAAATGGTTGGGATAAATTACAAATTTAATTTGATTCACAAATTAACGTCAATACAATAAAAAGGGAAAATTAGTCATTTGTATCTGGTTGGCATTGTGGATCATTTCCGAACCGTCATCAGATAACATCCAATTGTTCACATTTTCAGAACAGCTAACAAAGTGGTTGATAAACTTGTTAAGTCTACGGTGGAGCTTGATGTTAGGCAGTGGACTAAAAAATTATCAATTCTAAATCCTTATGATGTGAAAGGATTAGTTTGAGGTTTAATTGATAAAGATGAAAATCATATACCTACAAGGTGGTGAAAGAGGGACAACATAACTTTCCAATTATTTAATTACTCGCATTGGTATATATCTCGCATCATCCGCGGGATTTATTTTCCATCATTCCGCACGTATTACCAAATGGGAGGTCATGTGCAAAGCAGTTTGTAATCTGATGTATTCAATTGTTTGGGTTAATTTTTCCTTTCTCTATGAAACATGGGTCTTATTTATAAGGAAAATGGACAAAGGGAAATTTATTGTTGGCCCTACCAAGCACACAAGAGGAAGCTTTGGTAGGGACACTGCTATGAACACTATGCAAGAAATGATTGATAGTCTTATTCATATGTACTCATTGGAGTAAGTGAAATTCTCTTTTCTTGGCCTGGTGAATGATTTGAAGCTTAGACAGCTACAAAGTATTGGGCATTTTTTGGATAAGGGCACCCGGATTACAACTAAGGAGGCCCTTGAGATTTTCCATATCACATTGATTGAAGGTGTGCAGGATCCATGGCTCCCCCATTTGATGTCTACTAATCTTCCCTATGAGCAATTTTTTTCCAGAATAGGGGAAATGATAGCTATTGAGGGGAAGGTGAGTGTTATGGGTTATTCTATCCAGTTCATAGTAGCACAACTCTGAAAGTTTCCTAAATCATTAGGGTTCAAATACTTTTTCTGGGTGTTAACAACTCCTTTGCTATTAATGAAGATAGTGACCAACAGGGTCTTGACATTGGGATTGGATTACATTAGATATGGACACTTACGAAGGATCAAGCCATGAAAACCATCACTCAGGGAAAGAGTTTGGATGTCATTTTCTCTGTGCTGGGAACGTAGGTGGATAAGCTTGAGGAGTATAAGATGGCTAAGTCTCTAACGTGCGTAGTTATTGAGGAAGATGTTCATAACCCTGCAAAGCTGATGGTGGTGGTCTCTATTTCTTCAAAATAAAATAATTAGTTTCTGACTTATCTTTCCTAATCTAGTTATTATGTAATATTTTCTTTTTGTCTGCAACACTAATATGGGTTTCTTAAACTTGAATCTGACACCTGATAATTAGGTTGTTTGTTTGATATTTTTAATATAACCAAGCTTGGTGCCCTTTTCTAAATTTTAAAAAAGTTCCTAATGGAAAATCAATATATGATTAATTCAAAAAGAAAATAATTACTTTCTGACTTATCTTTCCTAATCTACTTATTATATAATATTTTCTTATTGTCTACAACACTAATATGGGTTTCTTAAACTTGAATCTAACCCCTGATAATTAGGTTGTTTGTTTGATATTTTTAATATAACCAAGCTTGTTCCCTTTTTTTAAATTTAAAAAAAGTTCCTAACGTAAAATCAATATATGAATAATTCAAAATATTATTTAATCCAATAATATATAACTTTTTAGTCTATTGTTTGTGTAAATTTATATAGAAACAATTTATAAATAAAAACAAATATTATAATAGAATATTTTAAAAATACTTTAAATAATTTAAACTTCTATAAAATCTACAATAAATATTTAACACTATTTACACATTAAAGTATAATTATAAATAACAAATATACTTCTAATTAATAGTAGTAAACCACAATAAGCCCAAAATAATAATAAATTGCATTATATTAATTATTTCTATCACATTTCCCTCCACATCACAAATAACAAAATAAAAAATTAAATTGAGAAAAGAAGTCATTTAATGGATATGCTACTTTGTTTTATATAGAAATGTATTCTAACTACAAACCTAAGTGAACTAATAAAAGGAAAATTCAATATTCAATCATCTCCCATGATAATCGATCAATACTTTTACTTTATATGTACTATTTTTCATCTTCGTGATTATCGGTCAATTTGTTTGTAGGAAGTGATAGTGAATGTAACTAAACTCGAAATTGAACTCTAAAATCGTGTGGGTTATGTACAGATAAGTATACAGCATTTTGAAATGTTAATAAGTGACTTAGATCGATGGATCAGATGGGTTGATCCATTCATATTAATCTTTCATAAATATGAGAACTCAAATTAAGTTTTTTGGGTGGTTGGGAAACATCAAGAAGAAAGAATTATTTCTGAACTTTCTCAATGTATTGAAGAATGAAGAGAAAAATTAAGGAATTTAGGAAGCATTTTCAATGTATTGTCTTTTATAGATTTATAATTTTGTGTGTTTGTTTTGCAGGATTAGAGAAAATTTATCAACAAATTTTTAGGTTCCAACAAGTAAATGAGAATGAATCAGATCACGAATATGGTACAATTTATGTTTGAAATTTTGTATTATTTAATATTCATGTTTCAATCCAAAAGATATACTTGTTATTTCAGAAAATTTGATAAAAATTATCTTTTTCATTTTACTGTAGAGAAAATATTTTAAAGTGGACAAGAGCATTGCTACCTTTAGGTTGTAGAAAAAACATTTTTCCCTTACCCATTTTAAAAATTTATGTATATAAAATCTTCTTTTTACTTTTCTCTAATACTAGCAATCGCATGTATACAATGCAATGTGAACGCCGAATGGTGTAAGTTACCTATTTGTTTATTTGGGATTCGATAAATGTGGGAGGGGACCCATGATGCAGAATGGAGTACCTTCATTGTGAAAAGTGTAAAGAACACATTTTGTACGTGTGGCTGCAAAGTGGAGAGTGACTAGTGACCAAACAAAGCAAGACTTCCAATGCCATATTCACTTCAAGCAAACAAGTTTGTGTTATTGTTCATGATAATTGAAAAAAATAATTTGTGAAGCTTCTGAACGTTTTGTAAGGCAAGATGAGAATGTCAAAGTTCATTATCAAGGAATTTGTGTTTGTTGAAGATCAAAACAATGTTGTTGAGGTGGTTCTAGTGCCTGCAGGAATCTGCACTTTGCGCTCCTATGACGTTGCGGAGGTCGGACATGCTCTTCATGATTATGACATCACTATTAATGTCAATACCTCCGTTCATGTACAGAGCCGTCAGGCGTATGATGTTTGATAGGTTTTGAGCAAACGAAATCTCCTTTGGGTCCGTTTTTCCCACATTCAAGTTTCGCAGCCATGCTTTGGCCGCGGTTAGAAACGTCTGGAGGTCCTTTACCATAAGGGGAACGCCTTAGTTCCCCGTAATTATAATAAAATTTTCGTTATTAATCTTAAAATTTTAAAAACTTGTTTAATATTTTAACTATCGTCGTTATTATTATTAAAAAAAAGTTACTCTATGGATTATAGTGACTCCCTCTTTCAACCCTAAACCAGGTACTACGCGTGACACTTGCAAAAATTTGATTATTATTATAATGTTCTTCGAATGTGATCATGAAAAGAAAGCCTAACATGTTATCCAGAACATGTAACAATATTATTACCATTATATTTTATTCTTTTAAATTGTTTTTAATTTCAATAAATAATATTAATTATTCAAATACATAGCTTGGAATTTAAGATTTCACACTCCCAAGTTAAATACAATAGTTCTTTAAAGTTACATTCAGCATATATATTTTAAATATAACACACTTTATTTGTATTATTATTTTAAATTCTAGCTTATTTATTTGTTTATTTTTTTATTTTAATGAGTTCGGCACTACAATAAGTCATGTTCTCAATATTTTTTCCATTTTTTATCAATTGATTTAATTTCATAAATTAAATGTTACTGTGTGAAGTAATTCAATACCTCATTGTATTATGTTGTTATTGAATAAACGTTTTCTTTATCGTATCCTACGAACTTGTTGTATTTTCACAATTCTTGTAAATTATTGGTATGAGATTATTAATTTTAAAAATATTTGTTTTATGTAATTTCATATTATAATGTTGTGGTAGGTTGATAAGATAAAAAATTATGTACACAATTTATCGATAAGCCTTTTTAATATATAATAAAAATATTAGTCAGAAGGATAAAATGTTGATACATATACTTTGTCTATTCATATTATAAGATTTTAACATGATAAATAAATATTCTGCAAAAAATCTCAAGATATATTCCATTTTGTTGTCATATTGATTTTTACAAAAATGTTAAGTCCATAAATCTTGTGGAAAGAACCCATGAAGAAATCCTTAAGATTTATTAAGATATTAGAAAATGTTAATATATGATTGGATAAAATCTTAAAATCTCAAATAGCTAGCATTCATGCAGGCCTCCTTGTATTGTTTCTATGCTTGGCAGCTGCAGGAACAGGTAGCCTATGTGTTAGAGCTCCTCCTCCTCCTCTGTTGGGTATTCATGGAAGAAGTATTTTCAGCAGTAGTAGAACAAGATCAATTTCTATGATGGAAAAAAAAGTAGAACATCCCTTGGTGGAATATGAGACCCGCTACTTTTCTCAGATTCTAGATCACTTCACATACAAACCCTAAGGATATAAATTTTTTCAGCAAAGATACCTTATCAATGACAAGCATTGGGGTGGGGCAAAGAAGAAGGCTCCCATTTTTGTTTATACTGTAATGAGGGTACAATTGACTAGTTTTCAACTAACACTGGTTTTTTGTTTGAGAGTGCACCGAAGTTTGGAGTTCTTCTAGTGTTCATTGAGGTGACTGAGCACCTTGATATAAACTATATGGATGCAGGAAAATTGATACACAATTTTGTTTCTCCTTGTTGAATGTATGGTTTGGGAATCTAGTTCTAGAGAATAAGATTGTAAATCAGATAATTTCTATTCTAGTGTAAAAAATGAAGAAGTGGAAGGCTAAAACATTACCTGCAAATGCCAGGCCTCTGCTCACCTATTGAAGACATGCCTTGAAGCACAACGTTACTATGGTCAATCTATAGAAACAAAGCAAAGGAGAGCAGGCGTTAAAATAAAAAACAATCTAGGTGGACTCCATAGGGTCGAGAAATGGGAACTTAAAAACTACAACAGAGATCTTAAAAATTCAACAAAGTAACCATTCCCGTGTCAAACTCATTCGCAGCTCTCCAAAAGCCAAGGAAAAACCCTTTTTGAGGATACTTTCATGATCACAAAAGCAAAATGATTGGATCCTAACTTCTAAGGTGAGAAAAATAGACAAGATTGAAGCCGCAATACAACAAATATAGCAATAATAGATTGTCACAATGTTACAATAAAAATTGTGACAATACTCCAATAAAAATTGTGAAAATGATAAAATGCCCAAAAACACTGTTAAAAATGTGAAAACATCCAAACGGCCGTCAAATTTAACTCAGTCGCAGAAATGTCCGTAGAGGTCTTTCCTATAGGGGGAATGCCTTTGGCGTAATTAAATATTTAAATTAATAATTAAATATAGAAATGATTTCAATTATATGTATATTTAGTAATCTCGCTCATGCTTTTTTTAAGTTTAAGGATTAAAATTAATAGTAAGATTTGAATTATTTAATGGTTTGTTATTGATAAAATTGTCATATTTTTACCATTCACAAGTATGATTTCATATTCTACTATTTATTTGCAGTATGTGTTGAGGCTTCAGGGTATGCTATTCTAATTGAGATTGATATAAAACTTAGGACTACTGAATATACATTAATCCATCTCAATTACCCACAAAACCCCATTCATTTATTCTTTTATCTATTTTGTTATCATTTTAATTTTTTAAGCTTGAAAATTTGGGAAACCATATAAATCATGGGAAGTTTATTTTTTATTGAATACATCTTTACTTAATATAGAAAAAAAATTAATTTTAAAGAAAAAATAGATTACTTTTTAAATTAAAAAAAAAATTATTTTTTAAACTCTAAAATTACAATAATGTATTGCACCATTCTATAAGAATAATATTTTTTTTTAATTAATATATTAATGTAGCCAAATTCTAAACAAATTTGATATACTGCAAATAATATGAACTCCAAAAAAAATAGATCTCCTTCTTTGTTATCTAATAATCAATTACAATGTTTCCTAAATAGGAAAACAATTCCCAACTCAAGTTGCCAAGCAAACCCTAACTAACTTTGACTAAATCTACTCTAGGTGGTGGAATTTACTATTTTTAGCAGTTTACTAGAGCTTTTTATTCTTAATATGTTTGCATGCTTATTCGTACGGGCACAAAAATTGCCATGCATCTTCTACAGTCCTAAATTAGAAGAATTTCCAACTTTGTAACTCATAATGCAACTAATAGACTAAAATTAACTAATGCCCAAAAATAGAAAAAAACTGAACTACAACTTAAATCCTAATTTTCAGACTAAAGATGGAGGAATTAGGGACCAAAAACGTGCCAAAGCTTACCCCAACTAGCAGGGCAGTTTACTGGTGCATTCATCTCATCAAAACATGTGGTTTAAAAAAACAGAGTCAAACGGACACCCGAAGCTCAAGTTATGACCTTGTCAAGCTCCTGCTAATTTTGGCGCATCATATATTTACCTTGGAAACAAATTGAAACATACCAATAAATGAATATTGAATGACAATATTATTATTATGTTTAAAACGCAAAGGAACCAACCTTCTTTGTAAAAAGTAAGTTTAATATGTATTTATAAAAGAAATTTTTTAATAATGTGTATTTAAAGTTTTTTATATTTTAAATTTTGTGATAATTTTTCAATTATTTAATGTATAATTTACACATGCATTTATGTATGATATAATACTCAATAATTTTAATATTTTAAAATTAAATTATCATTTATTTTATTAAATGTTTTTTATTGGAAATAAAAAATATTTTATTTTTAATTTATTGTATCATAATTAAAAGTCTATTACACAATGCAAAAATTAATTATTTAAATATAAAATATAATACAATAACATGTAATTGTAAAATTAAAGTTTATTATTTAATAAGAATTCATACAAATTAAATTTTATAATTTATATGAATATTTGCAGCATTTTTAAAAATCTATAAGATTTGTAGTTGAAAGATTTTTAAAAATTACATAATAATATTTGCAATTTTTGGGTTATGAGAATTTAAAAAAAGGAAATAGTCACAATAATAAAATAAGAGACCTATAATTTGATTATATTTTAGTATATCTATCAATTTTGATGTTGTAGTAGAACTATATATTGTTTGAAAAATAAAAATTATTTCACATTTTCAATTGTAAATATGTATCAACAATTAAATTGTGACAAGTGTTACAATTATCAAATTGTGAAACTCTCACAATGTTTTAATTATAATTTTTTCTCAATTAATATTTTCACACAAAAATTGTAAAATAATTATGGATACAAGACCCATTATTTTATAGTGAATGGGTATCATAATAAACATATATTTCATGTTTTGATTTCTATTATATTTTTCATATCATTTTAATAATAATACTATATAATGAGTTTTTAATCCTTTCTTGAAATTACTATTCTATTTTTATTTTTTATTTTTTTGAAATTCTTCTCGTGTTTATCCCATACTTATACAATAATGTAAAGTTAATTTAGTTTGACTTTTATGTTTTATACAAAGTAAATATAGTATTAAGATTTATTTTAAATCAATGTAAATGCAATTTAGATGTGGTTAATTTTATTTCTATAGGAATTAAATAATATTATTAGAATAAATTCACTACTTTCTAAAATTATAAAGTATTGTATTATATTAATTATATGTAAATAATACTTATTAATATTTAATTTGTGTTGAAAATTTAGATAATCCACATATATAATTACTTAAAAAGAATGTGAAATCAATATAACATTAATAGTATTATTGTTATACATTATTTTTAAAGATGGTTTACAAATTGTTATTGTGGTAGTTAAATTGTAGTTTTCACCTATAAATTTTATGTGGTAATCATTATTGTAGAAAAACTATAGATAATGCCACACATATAATAGTGATGCAAATATTTTGTAAAATGTAGAAAATAGATAATGCCAAAATATATATAAAAACTACAATTTTAAGATATAATGGAATATTATCAATCATAAAAATTGTGGACGATTTTCAAATTGTAAATTTTTTGGATAATTTACGGTACAAAAAATTGTAGGCTAACTACAAATTTAATAAATTGTGGAGTATCAACAGTGTAATAAGTTATGGACAAGCAATAATAATAAATGAAATTATGAGTGAGCTATAACTTCAAACCCACATATTTAATATTTTCAATTCCCTATATTCAAAGAAATAATGGAGAAAAATTGTAGAAAAAGGGCTTTTTACTGCCCTTTTTTATTGTAGTGATATTTCTATTAAATTAATCTGAATAATCAACTTGTAATATCCTATAACTTCATCATAATTCACTCTTTATATTATTAACTACTTAAGAACTAGAAAAAATACAAGGTCATCAAAAAGCATGTAATTAGATGGTTTAAATGGATTATCTGTAAAAAAAAGTGGGTAACTATGGATATTAATTATATTTTCATATATTCCATTGATTAGGTACATCCATTCGCATGTGTAAGTTAGGAACCAATTAAAATTTTACTAGGAATATGTTTCTTATTCATATCTTGGCGAGATCTTCTCGACATAACCTTAAACAATATTCTGGAAATGATTAAATATGTGGTTCTTGTATGTATACTTAAACCAATATTGAGCTCAATAATTTAGATATTAATGTCCACAGAAGGCCAAAAATGGCCTATGGGATAGAAAAATACAAACCAAGAACCAAATCTTAACAGGAGTGCCAAAACATCTCTAGAAACAAAAAAAAGGAAATAACAAATCAACCGCTAGAAGGCTACAGATCATGAAACCAATAGAAAGTGCATTTTTTAACACATCTAGACCAATTTGTTTACATATAAGATCTCTTAAGATTCCTAAAATCAGTAATGTGAAAGTAAGAACTGATATCTCTGTACTCATTTGTATTTGAGGACTGCAATTTGAGTGTTATTTCCTGAATTTGAAGTATATCACGAATAAGTAAAGCTAAGCGTTTCTGATATTCATATCGAATGAGACTCCTTAAAGATCCATTGGAATATTTGAAAAGGCAATGATATCTTCCATGAATTTTATAATATATGGGACACTTGAATATAAAATACTCTTCACTTTTAGGTTCTTGAAAACATAACTAACAAATCCTCTCATGTTGTGGAAGGCTATTATAAGATTCCATCTGAAGAGGGTGAGAGAAAATGCAAAACTGAGTTAAAGGGATCCTTAGGCATGAAGGAAAAAATAGCTTCATGTATTCTAGATTTTTTTTTTAATCTTCATGGAAGCAGGAATACAATTGAAAATAGTGAAGAATCTTTGGTTTTAAAGGCTCTTCTGAAGAAAACCATGTAACTTTCAAATAAGACTTCGTGAGCTTCTCTCGTATACTCCTGTTAACTTCTTGTTTATTGAGTTAAGTAGCATATAAAACCCAAGAGGAGGGATCCTATCGATATCAATATCCAACTTCTGAAGGATAGTAGTAATTCTTGCATACCAACAAGATTTGTAACCCTTTTTGGCAAATTGTACAGAAGATTGAAGTGCCAAATATGGATACCTGTTTTATCCAGAAAATGAATCTACCATGCATCGAAGTCTATGCAACATAGTGATAACATTGAGAATCAAAGAGATAAAAAGAGGACATAGCCCAAACTCAACAAGAATAATTGAGTGAGGAACTATTATTTTGGATTGAATATTCTTTGATAACATGGAAATGAAAAATATTTCCATACGATTGAAATCATTTTGTCTCAAATAAGGACCCTAAACATCACATCCATATAAAAGTGCTGGTGTAACCAATGTATGAAAAAGTCAAAAAAAATTATGAATATCTTGAAATTGGATCTGAAAACATTGTCTTTCCAAGACAATAAATTTTATAGACCCTTTTCTTAGCCTTTCTTCTATTTCCAGAACAAAGCTAAAAGGTGGACCAGAGAAAACCACACCCAAGTAGGTGTAAGAGTAAACCACCTCAACTTGTTTTCCTTTGTACAAAAAATTCACTATGATTCTACTTTCTTAGTTGTATTAAATGCCATGAGTTTTGTCTTTGAAAGATTTACTTCCAGGCATTTCTTATTACAAAAATCGCTCAATTCATCAAGCTGATTTTGAAGACCTATAATTGTGTGAGAAAGCAAAATAATGTCGTCTACAAACAATGAAATAGCAATGTAGATCCTAAGGAGGCTACAACCATTTATGGTACCTATGTCTGTGGAAATAATATCCTCTAATTCATCAATATAGAACCCAAAAAGTGTAGGTGATAGTGAACAAGCTTGTTTCACACCTATGTTACTATGAATGTCATTAGTAGTGCCCAATTTGGTACGGATATGCTAAAAAAAATTCTCATATAAAGTCATGATAAGAGAAATTACCATGTCAGGAAGACCCAAATCTTTTAGCCTCTGAATCAAAATATGTCTTGGTACTATATCAAATTCCTTACAGAAGCCCGCACAACAACATTATATCCTTTTTTTTAGCCTTTGCTTCCTCTATAATGCCAACCAAAGTGAATATGTGATGATTAGTTCGGTGATTCCTCCTAAAACTTGCTTGACCTTTTTCCCTGGTCCGCTTCTTTTCTGCCCATTGTGAGATATAAATATCAAGTACTGTAGCAAAACTCTTAGCCATATTATGCCCAATCATGATGGTACGGTAGTTCTTTGGTTAAGAGAATCTCCAGATTTGAAGAGGGGATGTATAATATGGGAAGTCCAAGAGGGAGGAAGATCACGAGGAACAATAAAATTAAAAAGATTGGAAATATGAATAGCAAGAACAATTAGACTATGATGGAAGAATTCAACTTTTAAATTTTCCACATCTTGGGCTTTATTGGAATTGAGTTTATAAATGGCTTTAAGGACCATCTTATCAATGAAGAAATGAAACTTGGGTGGTCTAGGATTCAAATGAATGGAGGGCTAATTAGGAGCATCATAGAGAGAGGTAGCATACGTAAATTAGCTATGTGGGTTGATAATGGCACAAGTAGATTTTTTGGGTAAAAATGATCTCCATAAAGACTTGGGATTAAACCAGATTTGGTATATGGTAGCTCTTTGTTTATCATATACGTATTGTCATTTTTTCCTTCTAAGAATGATTCTGTAGTGCCCAATTCTCTTTGACACTTTTGATATTGAGTATGATACTACTGATTATATTATAGACATTATTATAGTTTTGATTTAGTATGGTGTAGATGTCAGATCATGGATTATTGTTGACTCTGATTCATATACGATGCATCATTATTGTTAAAGACATTTTATATAGATGTTGACATGTTTATGGACATGGTTATATATATATATATATATATATATATATATATATATATATATATATATATATATATATATATATATATATGGATGTTGTTAGGACATGTGATATTTGGATATATTGAGTAGACAGAGAAAAATTGAATTTAAAATTGATGATTATATAGTTGCTGATGAAATTGTAAGTGATATTATTGATTGTCTGGATGTTATTGTGATTCATATATATATATATATATATTCATTTGGGTGTTCTAATAGGGCCACGAGGCCGAAGGGGTATTTGTATTGTACAGGTTAAAAATATCACAACAAACATGGGGGATTGGAGACCACCACATTGGAATTCTAGATGAATTCAACAAGGTCACCATGGCAACTAGTATTTTTTTGTGCGTGTTTGTGTGTGTTATGGATTCCCATGGGGGGATCACCTTTAATTGTGACAAAGGGGTTTTATGTATTTATTTTATTTTGGTCCCTTTTTTTATGTTTGCATTTGTTTATTTTGTGGTGTATTTACCCCTTTCATTATTCATTAAATGGTGTGTACTATTGTGAGTAATCTTGTTGTTAAGTTAATTAATTAAAATAGGTCATAATAAAGTAATTAATAGAGTTGTTGGCCTTGAATTAAAGTGTTGTAAGAGATGTGTAAGTTAAATTTTGACTGTGAAACTCTCCACCTTCTTTGAAATTTGAAATTGCCCTTGGAGGCTGATTTTGGAGGCTTGTGGGACAAGGTAAACTTGTATCATAACTCTTAAATTTAATTACCAACCATACCTACGGTTGGAGAATTGAGATTAGACTTTTATAATACTTTTGAGATGGCAAATTGTAGGTTTTAATTTCACTTTTCTTATATGATTTAATTTCAGTCATTTGGGGTGTGGGTTGGATTTGAGTATGTAAGTAACTTGTCATATTATTCACCCACCTATTTATTATGCTTTAGAGAATGAAGTTGAATTTGGGGGTTGGGGTTGAGGATATGTGATGTGACATCCTACATGGACCCACCTCATCCTCTCCCCTTCCCTCTTTTATAAAATTTGAACTCCTTGCCTTGTTTTGGGTTGCTTCACTTTGGAGACTTCATTCTTGGGTGAATTCCTTGCTATATTGAGATCTCTTTCTTTTGGAGAAGTTTTAAGATTTTTACATGCTTGTTGTTTGAGGGATTTTTTGATTAATTGATTGGAAACAACTGTTGTTTGGAACTTGGGAAACTCCATCATGGAGAGGTAAGAGCTTGGCTTCTGAAATACTCTTCTTTTATATATGTAAATGTTAATGTGTGAATATTTTGGCATGTTTGTGGGATGTTGGGTAGATGGCATAGGAATGGTGTAGGAGAAGGTTATGGGGTTATTTTGTGGGAGGCACACGTGTGTTTTAGGGAGGTATAGGGGTGGAGGGAGTTAGGATTTGGGTTCCACGTTACGAAGAAATAGCTTGTATTTATTTACTCGTTATGGGGTGCCATAAGAGGTTGGGGAGGAATAAGGAAATGTGAGGAATAAGAGGTACTTGGGGGAGGCATAAGGAATGTCAGGGTTTGATATACTATATTTTGGCAGTTTGAAATTAGGTGGTGATACCCATTTCCCCTTTTGGAAGCATAAGAAGCATCCCCCATAGTCTCTTGCTCCTTTGGCTTCCTAGATGAAGCCTAAAATTTTTTTGTCATGATTTAATGTATTAGTAAACTACATTCCATTTTGGACTGTGTTTTTATTGTAAAAATGTTTCTTCTGTGGTTGTGGAATCCTATTGTTTCCATGAGTTGGATCACATCTTTTATTGCATTATGGTTGGGGCTCGGTAGCCAATGAAGAAGGATGGATTATCCTCTTCATTGGATTTCTTGATTGGGTGGAGAGCATTACCTTTCCCCTACTCTTTTTGTGATCACAATTTTGAAGAATGATAAATATGCATGTTGTTGTTTCGGAGCTGAGATAAAGACAATTTCACAGTCCCTTGTGTAATGAAATCTTATTGTAGCCCTTTCCCACTTTGAAGTGGATGATCTATATATTAATTATAATGGAAAGATACCTTGTATTAACAATGAAAGTTGAAATTAGAAATGTAAAAGAGTTATACTCTGTTTTCTATTTTTTTTTGGAAAGAATGTGAAAGAATGATAATTATTTTGTATGTTGTATTTTTAAATCAAATGGAAAGGAATTTGTAAAAGTTTCATTTGAATTAATGGAAGTGTGTTGTATTTTTCATATGATACTATTTCCATTGGAAATCTGTGTTTAACGTGCACTATGAAATCCCTGTCTGGAAAATGGAAAAGTGAGACACGTGAGAAGAAAATGTATTATTCTGCCTTGTTTAAAATATATGATTTTTGAAACAATAGAAACGACATTCTTGTTTTAAATTTTTATTTAAGGAAAGAAAACTATTTAATACCAGAATTGAATGAATTCAATGCTTTATTTCATCGAAAAAGAGATAGTTAATCTCTGTTTTGGATATGTATACACTTCTTTCAATTCACTGTATACTTTGTAAAATTCCTTTATCAAATGTTCAAATAACCCTACAAATAGATAAAAGGAAAATGAAATAATAAGCTGGACTTAATGAGGCCAAAAGGACCCCAAACAAAACTAAAAAAACTTAAGGAAATTCTTAGAAAACTTAGCAGAAACAGGGTCAACCCTCTTAGAGTTGTTTTGCTGTCAAGAGATGTCAATTTTCAAATTGCAAATAAATCAGAAAAATTGAATCTTAAAATCCTTCTTAAATCCATCTAACAACAATTCTCCATGTCTATTGGAAATGTTTAGAGAGGAAGAAGATCAAATTGAACAAATCTTATAAGTTAAAATTTACCAGTTTGCATTGTAAAAGCCTGCAGATCGTATTCTTGAAATTGACTCCTTAAGCTTTATCAAAATAAAAATTTAATGATTCCTAAGAAAAGAGAACGTAAAAATATTTCAAGAAAGTCCTCATTTTCCCAAAATCGAGCTATCTATAGAAAGTTATGGCCATCTGAATTTTTTCTTCATTGGCGTAAAAAAATAAAAAAATAACAATTTGGAAAAAATTTCCTTTGCGGACCCGTGGGCCCAAATTTTCCCCTTAGCGCTTCGGAATTTTTTTCAGAAAATTACGTAAATTTTACCCGCTGACCCACCAGCCCACAGTAATTCAAGAACTACCACGTGGCATCGCCAGGCATCGACAGAGGTGCGGGTGAATTTTACCCCTTTTTCCTTCAAGGGTTAAAACTCTTTCATCCGCGCCACCCTGCTTTCCCCATGTTGGTTGAGGAGGTGCCACATGTCCCTCACAGACTTATGGACTCACGAGAGCGCCGGTGCAAAGGTGGATTTTTGTCCCCACGTGGGAAATTTCCAAAATTTCCACTGTAGCCCTGTCAACCCAATTCCTCCTGCAGAAAATATTTCTCCCCGCGGCCCATAGACCCATCCTGGGGAAAATTTTCTCCCCTAAGCTCGTTCTTGGGGAAAATTTTCACCCCAAGGCCCACTGACCCATAACTTGAGAAATATGAAGAGTTAGGAGGACTTCTTCATATCAATGGAAATGTGAGGAAATTTTGTATCCAATGGGAATGATTTAGGGAAATTTTGAATGCGTTAATTTTGAGAAAAATAAAGTTGAATCTTTAAGACTTTTTGAGAGTGGGTACGGTGAGGAATTACTCTCTAAACCTAATTGAACCTTCTAACCCTAAATTTTAGACCTTGTGACCTCTAATAATTGTTAATAAATGAAAAGTATATTCCAATGATTTAGAACTGATCTGGAACTTGTTAGTGACAACTATTTCTTTGTAACCTTGTTATAGACTCTTATATATATATATATATATATTCCATAATTTTCCTAACTAATCCTAGGTTGTTTTTAGGTCTCAGGTGGTTTGTTTTAGCGGACATTACACTTGGTATTAGAGCCTTGGGTTCAAATCTTGGACCCTTGGGCAAACTAGAAAACTTGAGACATGAAGTGTAAACCTAGCACACTTTTGAATCTAATAAAACAAACTTGTTTGAAAATTAAAAAAATACATATGAAGAAATATTACATTACTCTGTTCATTTAAACCACCAAAATTAAAATAATAATAAAATAATAAGTTGTTTGAATTGTTATACTTGCTCAGTGGTGTTTTGTCTTAACCCGAGTAACCAAGAATGTCAAATTAAATTGATTTTTTGTGAACTTCTAGTGTAGTGGAAACTTGGTTCCCCTTTGAAAATGTGTTGCTTTACAAAACCTAAAACTTGATTTAATTGTATGATGCATTAAAACCCTTTGTTGAGACCCTTCCTTATTGGAGTTGTTTGAATGATAAATTATATGGTGTGAATCTTGTCATTGGACAATAGTGGTTGTGTCTTGGGGTCGGGAAGAGTTAATTAAAAGTTGTTTAGAGATTCCTTCCTTCAGTAGTTAGGAAATTTAGTCTAGTTGTCATTTTTTCATTTTGTTACCTATATGGGAGAGTGGACATTAAGTCTGGGTGTCATTTATGACCCAATCTTGCACATGTGTCCTTGGAATTGACCTCAAGGAAAAGTACCCCTATTGGCAGCCATGAAGGGCTACGAAGTGAATGTGGTGTTAACATTTTGTATTTTACATTCGTAAACTTGTGTCATTTTATCAAGGACAAACATCTTATTTTATGATTACATTGAGAAGATCTGAGGTTCTTCTAGTTTTTTATATTTTTACGACAGTTTTTAGACTTTGCAATGCGGCTACTTAGCCACTTTCCTTAATTGCCGATATTTCTTGGACTTTATTTTGATTGGTGACTCGGAGCTCATTATGTTATTGGGTTCTTAGCTAAACGTTAAGTGGATTTCTTCTTGTATGATGATGAGCTAGTTCTATGCTACTTGTATTTATACATTTTGTCATATGGGGGTACACCCTAGGTGTATTGAATGTCCTCTTAGGTGCTTAAAGCTATTCCTTGGTTTTAGATGCATAGAACCTTGAGTGTATCTAGAATCTTAGAGTGAACTTTTTATTACTCGACCTTGTTGGGAAGAGAGTTCATTGTGTTGTGCATTCTAGTTAGCAGCCTGTTAGTGGTGTTGGTGATTCTCTTATAATCTTGTAAGAGCTTGAACCTCGTCGGAATAGATGTGTTTAATTGTGGGTTGATGAATTATGTTGGGATCGGTTTTCTTTTAGAAGGCTATGGATGTTAGTGGAAAAGTGTTTGTTTGGTAGTGGCTTCTCTTTGATGGTATGCTGAGTTTTATCAAGAGTTCCTCATTTCATTATATTAAGTAGTGACTTGAGGATTGTATGAATCTTGGTAATTATGGTTATAATTAATCCCATTTGAGTATTGTGTGTAAATTTAGTGTGTTTTTTTTTTCCTCTTGACCTATAAATAAGTCAACCCTTTCCTTAACGTTTTTTAGTTACTATGAATAATACTCTATGACCTATTAATTTTGGATTACGTGGAGACACTTATGGATGCTTTGTGTCTTTTGGACCATGACATTGGTGATGATAGTGTAATAATACCTTGATAATTTAATCTTGGTAGTATTTTATAATGTGATTCTTCTTGCAAAACTATAACTCTTGGTTGTAAAACCATGTTGAATAGATAGCTGATTGTTTTCTTAAATTTGATGCTTTCTAGCAAGTATGTGGTGTTATTATAGTTAAAATATTTCCTTGTCATTTTTATTGCTTGGTTGGTGGTATCCTATGGTAATATGGGTGTATATTTTAAAACCTTCCTTGTCTTATCAAGTGAGTAAAATGTTTTCACCAAAACAACAAACATTGTTAAACCCTAGTAGATCAGTAAATGTAATTATGCTTCCTTAATGGGCCTACCTTGTAAGTTATTTTGAGAACTTGTAGAAACCCAATATGAATGTTTTATGATACTTGTAATTAGTGGGAAAAAATAAAAAAATCTTCGAAATATTGTTGTGATCCATGTTGGTTGATTGTTTCCTAGTTCTTACAAAAGTAATAATGTGTTTTCTATGTTGAATGTCCCTTGTTTTCCTTAGAATTAAAAATGTGATGTGTTGATTTACCTCTCTCTCCCATAAAAGTAACAGTGTGATATGTTTACCCTTCCTTCTCATTAAATTTTTAATTGACAAGTTGACTCACCCAAACATCATAAACTATAATTGAGGAGATTTGCCCTTAAATCTTAACAAATAAACTGGAACATAGAAAGAGAAAATGGTTCTTGCTTTAACCTTGGTAGATTAATAGAAGAAAAAAAAACATGTAGAAGAACAGAAAAGGAAAAATTTGTCCATCTACCTCCCTAGGAGTAAAATAAATACTTTTTCTCTTTTCTTCCTTTACAAAATGGCGAGATATCATGCCCCCTTAGTGGTCCTTATAACACAAACTTATGATGTCATAATAAGAGGAAGTTTAATTAAGAAAACTCATAAAGGAATGTGATTATCAAATGAAAATACAAATTTTGACTTAATTAGTTGAGTTATAAAATAAGTAAGATTTATGTGTATTGAGTGCAATGTTTAGTTGAACCTATAGTTCTGTTGTCTACCTGAAATTGTGAAACACCTGGTGGATAGCAATGTGTTCTAGTTTCTTAGTAATTTCTTATTCATAGATGTATGTGCCTTTCTTGTGGGATTTTTGGGTCATCATACCCTTATCGTCCCGTAGCTCAACGAGTGTGAGTTGTGGTCCTTTTGGATTGAGACTTATCTGTTGTTTAAGAAGCAACCTCCTTGAGTGTTGTCTTTTCCTTGGACACCTAAGTTGTTTTAATTTTAACGAAACATATGTTAAGGATATAAAATAACTTTGGGAAGTCTTATTTTCTTCATATTTTCTTGGGTCACCTTGTTATTGTTGACCCTTTTCCATTAGGATGGAAAGTGCAAGATGATGTTATTCACTTTTGATATGATGCACCCTTGGATTGTAGTTGGACCCCGTGTTACTTGTTCTTCTCCCTAGCAACCTTGAGTGGTCCTTGGTGTTTCTTGTGCTCTCTTTATGGTTATTCCGAGCTTGAGTAGGAAATAAGATAAATAAATCCCATTATGCTATAATGTATGGTACTTGTATTGATATGTTAGTTGCTAGGGGATATATGTGTGTGTGTGTGTGTATATATATGTGTGTGTTTTATTTTTCTAAACGATTGACATATTTAGATTTGGTTGGTATGGTGTGTTCGATTCTTAAAACAAAAGTTTAAAAATTAGACTATAGGAAAACTTGTGGTCTTGACTTCACTTGTATTACCATGAAAAGTTAATTGTACCCTCTCGAGTTATAGAAGTGTTTTCCTTGAATAGTTCCTTGATTTTAAATTTTTTGCTGATTTAGGTGTCCTTGTTGATTAACCTCATCCTGTGTGATCCTCAAATTGTGGGACCTTGAGTAGACTTGTTCCTTGTGCAAATTTGGTCATAGTTGATTTTTACTAGCCTTTTCTAGACAACAAACCTTGAAATCATGGCTTAAACTTAGTAGAAACCTCAACTTTTATTATTGTAGTATGTTGTATTCCTTGGGAAACTATGTGGTCATTCTAAAACTCATGGAATTCTCCTTATTATTCCTCTACTTGGTGGTTACTCTTAAGACTCTTTTGAACTCTTCATGTTATATTGTTATGTGTGGTATCTTGGTTGATAGCGTAAATTTACTCTCTAGATTTAAGTGTTTGTAGCCTTGCATGCAGAAAGTTTAGAACTCATCCCTTGCAATCTCCCTTCTTCTTGCTGAATTGCATTGACCAAACTTAGGTTCTATAGACCCACACTTGTTTTAAGCAAGCAATCCCATAATGGAGTGATCCTTTTCTTTTGCATTTGTTCCTATCTCTCTTTCCAGTGACTTCCATGAGGAAGTCGAGTCTAAGGGGAGGGGGATGTAGTGCCCACTTCCCTTCGACACTTTTGATATTGATCATGATACTGTTGACTATATTATGGACATTATTATAGTTTTGATTTAGTATGGTGTTAGATGTCAGATCATGGATTATTGTTGACTCTGATTCATATATGATGCATGATGATTGTTAGAGACATTTTATATAGATGTTGACATGTTGGTGGACATGGTTATATATATATATATATATATATGTTGATATATATATATATATATATATATATATATATATATATATATTGTTAGGACATGTGATATTTGGATATATTGAGTAGACCGAGAAAATTTAATTTAAAATTGATGGTTATATAGTTGCCGATGAAATTGTAAGTGATATTGTTGATTTTTTGGATGTTGTTGTGATTCATATATATATTATATATATTTTTAAAGATTATATTATATTCATTTAGATGCTCTGATATGGTCACGAGGTCGAAGGGGTATTTGTATTGTGCAGGATAAAAAGATCACAACAAACATTGGGGATTGGAGACCAACCACATTGGAATTCTACATGAATTCAATAAGGTCACCATGACAACTTGTATTGTTCATGTGTGTGTGTTTGATTGTTAGGGATTCCCATGGGGGGATCACCTTTAAATTTGACCAAGGGTTATGTGTATTTATTTATTCGGTTCCTTTTTATTGATGTTTGTATGTGTTTATTAAGTGATGTGTTAATCCCTTTCATTATTTATCAATTGTGGTAAATTAATGTGAGTAAACATGTTGTTAAAATTAATTAATCAAATTAGGACATAAGAAATTAATTATTAGAGTTTTTGGCCTAAAATTAAAGTGTTGTAAGAGATGTGTAAGTGATGTGTAAGTTAACTTTTGACTGTGAAACACTCCACCTTCTTGGAAATTCGAAATTGTCCTTGGAGGCTGATTTTGGAGGCTTGTGGGACAAGTTAAACTTGTCCCATACCTCTTAAATTTAATTACCAACCATACCTACGGTTGGAGAGTTGAGATTAGACTTTTATAATGCTTTTTGGGAAGGTAAATTGTAGGTTTTAATTGCACTTTTCTTACATGATTTAATTTCAGTCCTTTGGGATGTGGGTTGGATTTGAGTGTGTAAGTAAATTGTCATATTATTCACCCACCTATTTATTATGCATTGGAGAATGAAGTTGACTTTGGGGGTTGGAATTGAGGATGTGTGATGTGACATCCTACATGGACCCACCTCATTCTCTTCCCTTCTATCTTCTATATAAAATTAAAATTGCTTACCTTGTTTTAGGTTGCTTCACTTTGGAGACTTCATTTTTGGGTGAATTCCTTATTGTATTGAGAGCTCTTGCTTTTGGAGAAGTTTGAAGATTATTGCATGCTTTTTGTTTGGGGGAGTTTTTGATTGATTTATTGGGATACAAGCTTGTTGTTTGGAACTTGGAACAACTCCATCATGGAGAGGTAAGAGCTTGGCTTCTTGAAATAATCTTCTTTTATGAATGTATATGTTAATATGTATGAATGTTTTGGCATGTTTGTGGGCTATTGGGTAGATGGCCTAGGAATGGTGTAGGAGAACGTTATGGGGTTATTTTGTGGGAGGCACAAGTGTGTTTTAGGGAGGTATAAGGGTGGAGGGAGTTGGGATTTGGGTTCCATCTTACAAATAAATAACTTGGATTTATTTACTCGTTATGGGGGCCCATAAGAGGTTGAGGAGGCATAAGGAAATGTGAGGAATAAGGCGTAACTGGGGGAGGCATAAGGAATGTCATGGTTTGATATACTATATTTTGGAGGTTTGAAATCAGGCGGTGATACCCATTTCCCCTTTTTCAGACATTAGAGGCATCCGCCATAGTTTATTACTCCTTTGGCTTGCTGGATGAAGCCTCAGTAATGTTTGTCAAGCTTTAATGTAGTTGTAAACTACTTTCTATTTTGGATTGTGTTTTTATTGTGAAATTGTCACTTGTGTGTTTGTGGAAGCCTGTTGTTGCCATGAGTTGGATCACATATTTTATTGCATTGTAGTTGGGGATCGGGGGCCAATGAAGAAGGATGGCTTCTCCTTTCATTAGATGTCTTGGTTGGGTGGAGAGCATTTCCTTTCCCCTACTCTTGTTGTGATCACAATTTGGAATAATGAGAAATATGCATGTTGTTGTTCTAGAGCTGAGATAACGATAGTTTGACAGTCCCTTGTGAAATGAAATCTTATTGTAGCCCTTTCCCACTTTGAAGTGGATGATCTATATATTAATTGTAATGGAAATATACCTTGTATTGACAATGAAAGTTGAAATTCGAAATGTAAAATAGTTATACTCTATTTTCTATTTTTTGGGGATGAATGTGAAAGAATGATAAGTATTTTGTATGCTTTATTTTGAAATCAAATGGAAAGGAAGTTGTAAGAGTTTCATTTGAATTAATGGAAGTGTTTTGTCTTGTTCATATGATATTATTTCCATTGGAAATCTGTGTTTAATCTGCAGTATGAAATCCCTATCTGGAAAGTGGAAAAGTGAGACACGTGAGAAGAAAATGTATTATTCTGCCCATTTTAAAATATATGATTTTGGAAACAATAGAAACTACATTCTTGTTTTAATGTTTAATTGAAGGAAAGAAAACTATTTAAGACTAGCATGGAATGAATTCAATGCTTTATTTCATGGTAAAAGAGATAGTTAATCTCTGTTCTAGATATGTATACACTTCTCTCAATTCACTGTATACTTTGTAAAATTCCTTTATCAAATGTTCAAATAACCCTAAAAATAGATAAGAGGAAAATGAAATAATTAGTTGGACTTAATGAGGCCAAAAGGATCCCAAACCAAACTAAAAAAACTTAAGGAACTTCTTAGAAAACTTAGCAGAAATGGGCTCAACCCTCTTACTATCATTTTGTTGTCAAGAGACGTCAATTTTCAAATTGCAAATCAATCAAACAAATTGAATCTTGAAATCATTATTAAATCCATCTAACAACAATTCTCCATGTCTATTTGACATATTGAGAGAGGAAGAAGATCAAAGTGAACAAATATTATAAGTTAAAATTTACCAGTTTGCACTATAAAAGCATGCAGATCATTTTCTTGAAGTTTTCTCCTTAAAATTTATCAAAATAAAAATTTAATGATTCCTAAGTAAAGAGGACGTCAAGAGTTTTCTCGAAAGTTATCATTTTCTATAAACCGAGCTCTGTATGAAAAGTTATGGCCTTCTGAATTGTTTCTTCATTGGCATAGAATAAAAAATAAAATTTAAAATTTAAAAAAAAAAGGGAAAATTTTCCTTGGTGGACCTGTGGGCCTGAATTTTCCCCTTAGTGCTTTAAAAATTTTTTGGGAAAAATTTCTAACTTTTCCCCACCGCCCAGCAGCTAATCAAGAGCTTCCACATGGCATCGCGAGGCATTAGCGGAGGTTCAGGTGAATTTTACCCATTTTTCCTTTGGGGGGTTAAAACTCTTTCATCCCCACTGCCTCACTTTCCATGCGTGGTTGAGGAGGCACCACGTGTCCCTTCCTGACTTGCGAACTCACGGGAGCGTGGGTGCAATGGTGGCATTTCACCCTCACGCGTGAAATTTCCAAAATTTCCCCCGCGGCCCCACTGACCTGAGTCCTCTAAGAAATATTTCTCCCTGCAGCCCGCAGACCTTCCCTGGGGAAAATTTTCTCCCCTGGGCCCGCAAGCCCACTCTAGGGGAAAATTTTCACGCCAAGGCCTACCGACCCATAACTTGAGAAATATGGGGAGTTAGTAGGAGTTCTTCATATAAATGGAAAGATGAGGAAATTTCGTATCCAATGGGAATGATTTAGGTAAATTTTGAATGCGTTAATTGAGAAAAATCAAGTTGAATCTTTAAGCCTATTTGAGAGTGGGTACATTGAGGAATTACTCTCTAAAACTAATTGAACCTTCTAAACCTAAATTTTGGACCTTGTGACCTCTAATAATTGTTAATAAAATAAAAATATATTTCTAGTGGATTAGAATTGTTTTGGAACTTGTTAGTGACAACTATTGTCTTGTAACCTTATTGTAGACTCTTTTAAACAAAAAAAAATTATTCCATAATTTTCCTAACTAATCCTAGGTTGTTCTTGGGTCTCAGTTGTGTTGTTTTAGTAGGTGTTATAGATTCTATAAAGCTTTTGCGCCAACTTAGCTTTAGAGGGAGTTTCATTCATAATATGTTTGGTAAACTTGTGAACATTTTTACAATCCACATCGTACCAAGAATTTCTCTAGAAATTACCATTGGTATGGAGCCGAGAAGTATGATTGGAGTGGGGGAAAGCCTTAAATGCAGCATCCATAATTCCCTATGATAGTCTAGTAGCCCTCTCAACTAGGTCTAAGTTATCGTCAATGTTCATGAGGTCGGTTTTGAGGATATTAGTGTAACTCTCATCATATGCATGGTCAAAATGGATGGTAGTAAATTTTTGTGAGAGTACATGGGAGGATGTTACAAAAGGTGTGGCAAGACGCATACAAAAAGTCAAAATGGATTGATCAGTGAAAGGTGGGGGAGAAGTCAAAATCTTGAGATCATATATACTTAAAGAAAACGATTTGCAAGATATAACATAGTCTACAACACTAGCTCCAAAAAAATAAGTGAAACAAGTAAAGCCTTTGGAATTAGGCAAGTGTTCCATACCATTCAAGATAACAAGATCATGAGATTCACCCAATTTTATTAGGTGTTGTCCATAAGAATTCATCATAGAGTCTGAAGAATAATGTTGAATCCTTGATTCATGTTGATCCACTTCATAAATCATCAATGGGTCATTTTGAATATCAGGATTACCACATTGAAGGTGGTCAATCTGGGCATTGAAGTCACAGAGAAGAAGAACCTCACCAAAAGTAGAGTATTTTGTTATTTCCAGTTGTAAGTCTAGAAAGGGAGATTCACCATCAAGAGTTGGAGCATAATTTGAATATTGTGGGGGGAAGTAACATGAAGCAATATATAGATTATAAAAAATAGGTCTTGGTGTAAGTGATATCCATAGAAACCTTACAAATTCATCAGATCCTTCAAATTGAATAGAGGAATGTAGATGATCTCTATAAAGCAAAGCAACTCCACTAGATCCTTTTATGCCATGTCAAAGTTTTGGTCTATGAACACTAATCCATGAGTATCCTGCATATGAGGTTAGAGGTTTCTCCTTGGTTTCATGAGTTTCCATGAGAAAAATGACATCTTAGTTAAGAATCACATCTTCAGAAGACCTTGGGGAAAAAAATATAGAACCACCACAATTCCAAATTACAATTGTAATTTATGTTGTAGACCATGTTTCAGAGCTCTAGCGTCATGTAGAAATAGGCCAAGTTTTAGTCCATCAATCAGGAGGAGAATCCTTGATCCAAGCCCTTCCATTATAGATTATAGTCCATTTCACTTGCTTTCTGGTATCAATAACTTTCTTCGTACTTTATTTTACCTCTTCTTGTTGCATCTTAGGTAAATCCTTATCTAGATAAAAATTTTCAACACGATCAAACAATTTTTTCTTTGATCTAAGTGTCTCCAATCTATCTTGTGATGTGCGAAAGTGAATAACTAAAGAGTCATCTTGATTGAACCAAGATCTATCTGGTGATATAGTAAGCAGTCCTAAATCATTAGTAATGAAGTTAGACGTTGTTTGGATGGCATTTTCTTGGTTGGTTAATCCTAATAGAAATCATAAGATCAATGAAATATTATAATGATGGATACTAACATCCACCTCTTTACTTATAGAAAAAAAAACCTATTTTTATAATTAATTAATTTTTCATTTAAAAAGGTGACAAATATTATGTATGATAGTTACTATCTACAATACAATCTTATAATAATTTTTTTTCCTGAAATCAAATATATTGTTCAGGAGATGTAAATGAAAGATAGCAAGAGTATGTACTTAACCTTTTTGGCATAATTTTTTTGAAACATTGATAGGATTTTAAGGTAGAAATGCTATTATAATTTCATCATAAAATTTTGTCTCTAAAAATATGCAATTTGAAAAATTCAATATATTTTTAAAATGTTAAAAGTTAATGAGAATATAAGTTAGAGACAAAATTATAACTCCATCTCTAATATTCGTTTCAAAAACATTACAACTTGAGCGTTTAGTTATTAGATATATATTATGAATAGTTTGGGACGTAAATCTGTATTTTACCGGTATATTCCAGTTTTTTTTGCGATGTGGCTTGTGGGACCCACTGATATAGTCAAAAACATGTCAATTGTCTTCTCTGTTGTTTAGCCTCTTCTTCCGTCACTGCTGAAATATCCATCCGGCCACTTTTTAAAAATATGGTTTTATTGTACTCAATCATAGATGAGACATTTATAATGTAACAAGGGTTGCGTTGCAATAGCAGTACCTTCTGTAAAAGCATAAAATTAAATTGATTATATGCAAAGAAAGAAATTGGTAAGGAACTGAAACTGAAATAGATTTCAAGAATGTCTACTTTGTTATTTTTGGGATTGTGCTTGTGTTCTATCCATCCAAAATTCGTAATTCAACTGAGAAATCTAATTTCAATATTGTTTTTTTGGTGAGATTCCTCTTGGTTGGTCTGTCTTCATTTGTTAAAAATAAATGCAGTCATGGTGCATTGCATCTCCTAGTAACAAGAATTATTGTAGTGTTTGTCATGTTGGAAAATGCATTTTGTGTTTGTTGTGAACCTCTATTAAAAACTATAGTAATACTGAAATTCAATAGCCAAGCCTGCAAGTTTGGTTTTTTATATTTTTAGCAAAAAATAGAGTATACCAAAGATTATTCAAGTCTTTGACTATCAAATTATTATTCATATTTTCCAAAGTCTAGAACTTGTGTGTTTGTATTACTAGCATGGGCAAAGCACGCAGGCCCATTTTATGCCATCACCATATATATAATATATATCACAAAAACAAAGAAAACATAAACTGACACCTGAATCCACGTTGATGACATTGTGCTAGGAGGCATCCGTAGCTTCTTTATCGTCACCTGATCCTCATAAGGCTAGAGCTAAACCTTTTCATAACTTGCTGAAAACTTTGAACATTTTTGTTGTGAATATCCTCTCTATACCAATTTCAAAGGAAGGATTTCAATAAACGAAACAATATTTATTTAATTTACTACATATTTCGAAGCCAATATAGTTGTAAATGCTTACACGTTCAGATGTCATCATTAATCCACATGCATTAAGTGATTGCTTTGGAAAGTACATGCAGTTACAATAGAAAATTTATATGGTAAAAAGAACTTTAGGACCTAAAAGAAACTACAATATTAGGAATGTAATTATGTAAACATGACTAGAATTTAGAAAGGATAAACATGATCAATTCAAAAGCATATGGCTACAATGAAGATTTTCCAACAAGTTATAAAAAAGAATTAGCATTCTACTCCTGGAATGTGATATTAAGTACGACAATCAAAAGTAAGAATGCTAGGGAAACATCTTTATTCTAATGTCTTCAACATTTGTACAAGGTTTCATCCAATGCTCTCAATACAAATCTAACACATTGCCTTTCCAGTAATCACATCTTCAGCTTGCATACAAAGATGTAAAAAACCATATTTCATTCAAAAAGTAAATACAAAACAAACAGACAAAATTAAATTTACTTTAATTATTTTTGTAGCATGGAGAAAGTGAGAAGATGAAGAGAAACATGGAATCTGAAGGGTCACATGTGCATATAAATACACAAGGAAAGAGAGAAGGAAAGAATGAGTTGTTTAAGAATGAGTTGATATTAGTTTTGTAATCCATTGGCATTGGTTGGAAATTAAGATATGAACATCAATTGCCATGGTAGTAGAAAGATGAAATCTATTGCCATTGGTTGGCAATAGAGAGTGAAAATTTGATGGGATACTGAAGTGCCAAATGATTTCAGTTAGCTATATAATTTTCCACCTTTTCTTCAGCCAAAGTGATGGCTCTCGGCCAATAAGGAAAGCTTTCACCAATCATCACTTATTACTGGCATAGAAGCATTAGTACAATTGTCACTAAACATAGTATGGGTACCCTGAACAGATTGGTGAGTAACTAATTTAATAGTTGGTTCAAGGCTGAATGATCAGTCACGTGCACAACAATTAATTGAATGCCTCTTGATAAAATGGAGTCCACATAGAGGATGGTATACATTGTGGAGTTATTTTTTGGGTCAAGGTTGAATGATTTGTAAAGTGCACATCATTAACTAAACGACTGCCAGCTGGTAAGTAAATTCCTTTATTGTGACTGAAATTGGGATGGAATGCCTACAGAAAATGACTGTGAGTGTAGAGCATATAGTATTTGCAATGTTTTTTATTATTGAAAAGAAGGTGAAGGCAACATACTTTCATTTGGAGTAGTTGTCATTTGTCTAATGATATTATTTTTGTCTATTGTAAAGATGCCATGCAATGTAAAGTGTGATAGTTGTTCTATAACAACTTATTTGTCTTCTATGTATTGTGGATATGTTGTAGCAATAAGAGAAGGTATCAATTCAATTAGAAACTTACTTTTAGCTATGCATTGGATGGATTTTTTTGTCTGTGCTTTTAATGCTGCATAGAAGATGGTGGCAATATGCATATGGGCATTCATATTCGCAATTACTGCAATATGCTATGTCTGCATGCAATGGTGGTAGATGGTCAATAGTCAAGTTGCATTTTTTACAAATTGGTTCAAATGGGATGGAATAGGCCTTTG
Organism: Taxus chinensis; assembly: GCA_019776745.2. Classification (NCBI taxonomy): domain Eukaryota; kingdom Viridiplantae; phylum Streptophyta; class Pinopsida; order Cupressales; family Taxaceae; genus Taxus; species Taxus chinensis. Next base: position 119,432,589 of record CM034147.1, on the reverse strand, counting down.
TGATGGTAAATTTTCCTTCAACATGTGCAACAGCAGAAACAAGTTTTGGTGTAAATTTTTTTTCGTATTGATACACTTCTATATTCAGTACACATATACATTGACATACATGTGTATACAACTACTGCATATGGAGCTGTAGAGTAAGCAGAGAAATAGTGGGTTGTATTGATGGCTATGTGTAATAACTATTTTGCATTTGATATGCAACCAAATGATATAAGCAAATATATGATATAGATAGATCTATTGAAATTAGAAGACTAGAATACTGGGTCATTATTACAAGGATACAAAGAATTTAAATTCATGTTTTATCGACCAGGCTATGAGAGGGTTGTTGAAGAATTGACTGTACCTGTACATATTACAATGCAATTTAACATGTTGTATCACTCTTTGAAAGAGTAGATCAAGAGAAAGAATCTCCCATTCAAATGAAGGTCTCCTTGGAGTATGTTCAATCAGGTTTTTTTTTCCTAAAAAATTAAATGCTTCAAAACATAACGTGGTTAAAGAAATGAATGAAAAGAAATGTGGAATATAACACTTGCAACTACATCTAACAAACCATTAGGCAGTCCCTAATACCACATCTTTTTCGGGAATTATTTGAAACAGTTCATGTGCATTAGGTATGTTTCCACATTTTGTATAGATATCTACTAGGGTACTTGAAACTACATCTAACAAATCATTATGCTTTGATGGTTGTAAATGCACATTTTACTTACTACACACAACCCCTATGAAGATTACATATCTTCAATTATTGTAGACCTATATTTTCATGAGCATTCTTTTCATATAAAACATTATTAAATGTATGTCAAGTGCAAAGTTTTGATAGATGCACGTAAAGAGTTTGACCAAGTGAAAGAACGAGATAGTTTCTCATGGAATACAATTATTGCAGCATACAAAAAGACATGGTTATTGTCACAATGCAGTCACACTATTTCACCATATGAAACAAACAGGTATTCAACCTAATCAATTTACATTTTCCAACATACTCCTAGCCTGTGCCAAAATGGGAGCTTTGGAACAGGATATCGACATCCATCAAAGCATAAAGGATAGAGGAATTTTTTCAGATGTGGTTACAAATGTCCTGGTAGACATGTATGCAAAATGTAAAACTGTAGACAAGGCACATAAACTATTGGACAGAATGCCTCAAAAAAATGTGGTATCATGGACAACAATGATTGCAGGATATGCCCAAAATAGATTTGTTGAAAATGCGTTATAATTACTTAGAAACATTCATGCAATTGCAATTGGCAGATGTGAAGCCAAATTCCACAATATTTGTCAGCATCCTTGCTGCCTATGTCAAAATGGTGGTATCGTGGACAGTAATTATTATAGGATATGCCCAAAATAGATTTTTTGAAAATACGTTATAATTACTTAGAAACATTCATGCAATTGCAATTGGCAGATGTGAAGCCAAATTCCACAATCTTTGTCAGCATCCTCACTACCTGTGCCAAAATGGAGCATTGGAATAGGGTATGGACATGCGTCAAAGCATAATGGATAGAGGAATTTTGACTAATGTAGATGTAACTTCCAGACACACATGTATGTAAAATGTGAAAGTATAGACAAGGCACATGAAGTGTTTGATAAAATGCCATGGTTGCAGGATATGCACAAAATGGATTTGTTGAAAAGGCCCATGAACTGTTTGATAGAATGCATCACAAAAATGTGTTCTCATGGATCATTTGATAGAATTCTGAAACAACCCACTCAGGAAAGTCAAACAATTAAATTATTATGTATAGTTTAATATATGTGTACACATTTAATATTACGTACTGATTGTGCATATGACAAAGATGCCATAGAGTGAGGAAGAGCATAGATACTATTTTTTGCTGGGATTGGGAAAACTTGGGAAAGGTGATGAGACAGGGATATCCTTTGAACTTGAGCATCATAACAAATGTGGATTAGGGTTTAAGCCTGGACCTGCACAACTCAAAATAAAAATTCAATGGAGAAGCAGTGAATTCATGAATAAATTGTAATAATAAATGGGTTATGTCTATCAAACATATTTAAAAAATTATAAGAATATATGGGAATGAAGAATTGACTGAACCTCTACATACTACAATGCAATTTAACATATTGAATCACTCTTTGAAAGAGCAGATGAAGAGTAAGAATCTCCCATTCAAATTTTGGTCTGCTTAGAGTAAGATTAGTAGAGTTTTGATAGATGTGCATAAAGAGTTTGTCCAAGTGAAACAACAAGACATTTTCTTATGGAATACAATTATTGCAACATATAGAAGACATGGTTATCATCACAAGGAAGTCACACTATTTCACCATATGCAACAAACAAGTCTTCAACCCGATCATTTTACATTTGCCAACATACTCCTAGCCTTTACCAAAATGGGATCTTTGGAACAGTATATGGACATCCATCAAAGCATAAAGGATAGAGGAATTGTGTCACATGTCGTTGTAAATTTCCTGGTAGACATGTATGCAAAATGTGGAACTGTAGACAAGGCACGTAAACTGTTCGAAAGAATTCCTCAAAAAAATGTGGTATCGTGGATAGTAATGATTGCAGGATATGCCAAAAATGGATTTGTGGAAAATGCGTTATAATTACTCATAAACATTCATGCAATTGAAATTGGTAGATGTGAAGGAAAATTCCACAATATTTGTCAGCATGCTCACTTCCTATGCGAAAATGGGAGATTTGGAATAGGGTATGGACATTCATCAAAGAATAATGGATAGAGGAATTTTTACTGATATAGTTCCAACTGCCTAGCACACATGTATGCAAAATGTGAAAGCATAGACAAGGCACATGAAGTGTTTGATAAAATGCCATGGTTGCAGGATATGCACAAAATGGATTTGTTGAAAAGGCCCATGAACTGTTTGATAGAATGCCTCAAAGAAATGTGGTCTCATGGACCATCTTGATAGACTTCTAAAATAGCGCACTCAGCCAAGTCAAACAATTAAATTATTATGTACATTTTAAAAATGTACACACATTTAATTTTACGTACTGATTATGCATATGACAGAGATACCATGGAATGAGGATGAGAAGAGACTATTTTTGGTAGGATTGGGAAAAAATGGGAAGGGTGACTGGATAGGGATATGCATTTGAATTGGAGCATCGTAACAAATTTGGATTAGTGTTTAAGCCCAAAACTGCACCGAGTCAAAATAAACAGTTCAATGGAGAAGCAATGAATTCGTGTTGAAATTGTAATAATAAATGGGTTCTGTCTATCAAACCTTTTACAAACAATTACAAGAATTTGTGGGAACGAATAATTGACTGAACCTCTACATACTACAATGCAATTTAACCTGTTGAATCACTCTTTGAAAGAGTCAGATGAAGAGTAAGAATCTCCCATTCAAATGTTGGTCTCCTTGGAGTAAGATTAGCTATATAGAGCAGGTTAAAAACAAGTTCATTTCCAACCAAGGACAGTTCATATGCAACTTGTAGATTATAAGATGGGTGAGGGGCTGGCATGAAAACAAGTTACAATAAAAAAGTTAAGCACAAATAGTATATAAATACTTCGTTAACAAATTTAGAATTTTCATGATATGAAGTTACTTCATTTTGGAAGATATAGTATATCCCCTATAGTAACATGATTTATATTTTTGAAATAATACACCATCTTCAAATGAAAATCACCTATCAAACTTTTTACTTCATTAACATAAGTGATCAAAGATAACAAGCATGGCAGAGGTGTTACATCAATTATGAAACTAATTGCAAAGAAGAGAAAGAGGTACTTAGCTGATTCATACTAAATTATGGACTGTACCAAAGTGCTGACCGGGTGAATAGAGCAGCAGGAGTGTCGCGTAAAGACTAAAAAAATGTATATCTAGAATAATAGGCTGGATTGGTGTGCTTGGAGAGGGAGAGGGGCACTGCAATCGCCCTAGGCCTATTTTTGGATGTCGGGGTGTGTAGAAAATCTCAAGAAACCTCCACTAGGTGGTCATAAGATGGTCATTAATAGTCACCTTTGGTATCTTTGATGTTGCACCAAGATCATCGAGGGTTTAGGAAACCTACAATGAAATATGAACCTGCAAAACACTCAAATAGACAAATCCTAAAAAATAAAGATGAAGAATGAGGGGTCAGATTGTCCTCAGTCATCACAATGTTGAACTTACAAATAAGCATTGCACTATATCTCAGACCAAATGTAGTTACATTTTTGTGTGTGTGGAATCATGGCCTAGGTGACTCTTGTGTGTGCTGCACTTGATAGAAAGCAAAGTAAGCTATATGTAAATAAATGTAATAGACGTGTACATGAAATAGAATGAACTTCCTTCCTATGAAGTGTATGTAGAATAAACGACCCTTATGTCCCTTGTGATGGTGTTAGATGGATATAATGGAGCTATTAGATGTTTGATGGATGAAACCTTAGGTGGTGATAGCTAATGCTTAGTGTTTGGTCCCTTATTATCACATAACTTTATATTTATATGATTCCTTTGCTTGAATTTCATAACTAACCCCGAAAATTCTGACTACAAAAAAATAAGATTCTCAAATGTCGAAAAAGGACCCGAAAAGTGTGATTAAAGTACAAAGGGTTCAGGGGCGCCCAAAGGGGATGAGGGCACCTGACGCTGGCATCCTAGTTGGGCATTGGTTTCTAGGATGATAAAAACTAGAGTATAAAAAGGCAGATTAAGCAAGTAAAGGTGCAAGAATGAAAGTGGTAAAATAAAGAAAAGAAAGGTGGCCAAATACATGGTTTGATTAGTAATTGTCTTACTCATGAATCATACGAATAATATTATGCATTCAGGACTGGATAATTATCCAAAGTGCATGATTTTGTGTTTACAGGTTAAAGCTTGAAAACCATGTTGTAGGGAAAGATATATTTTAATTAATGGAAAGATCAAATATAATATCTTCCCCCCTCTTTTCCCTTTTCTTTCTCTCATCCTAATATATATTGTAAAATGGTGCTTATTCCAAAGGGTAAACATTCTAATATGCAAAGGAACCATGTTTAAATGGTTTCCCGAGTAGCTGTGAACCGCAAACCTTCATTTTTACCTCTTTATATGTATTATTGCCTTTTTTCCATTTTAATGGACTGTACATGATTTTAAGCAATAAAATATGGTGTTTTTGGCTCTCTTCTTCCCTATACTTTTGTTTGATATGAATCTTGCCTCTCTTTTACTGTTGTGATGTGTTTTTCATATCTCTCTCATTTACAGGCTCCGTTTTAATTGTGTTTCATGTGAAAGTGGTAAGTTAAATGTTGTTTTGAGTTGTGGCAATTTTTTGCCCTTTCTCTGCCCATTTCCCCCCAGTTTCCATCATAGAGTGTTCATCGCCCTTTTCTTGGTGCTATCACATCCTTTATCTTAGGATTTCACTTTCATTCACCTTTCTCTTCCCCTGGTCCCTTGGATTATTAGAATAGGATTAGATAGTTGCATTTCCTTCCTTAGGAATAGTTTAGTATTAGGATTAGGTAGAGGAAACAATCTTCTCTACAAGTTTATCTCACAGTGAAAATCCCATTACATGGATACAGTCCCATGTTGCATCAAAATCCTGGGTCGTCTATGTCTCAGAGAAGGGTGTAATTTTAAGCTCCAACAGGTATATAACTTGGCATGGTGATTTGCCCTTGCCTCTATTATAGTATTTTCACTATAAAACTCCCTAATATAAACTAAATCTAGATCAAACATGACTCTCATGCACTTCCCTAAATGATTCATCTGATACACTGACATGATATTAATTGAAATTTAATGTCCATTGAGAAAAATTGTGAATGTTCCACCCTTGAATTAAACATATATTCTCTCCATAAAACCATGGCTAGAGTATGATCTCCCAAAGTGATGGAGGACATGTTACGGGGCTCTAAGAAATAACACTGAACCTATGATGAAACCATGTGGTGTGAAGCATGAGATTTGATAACCCAAGAAGGAGTAGATGAGGATGAAACTGTAACTAGTTCCTTTTCCTTAGTATATTCTTGGGTTGATCTAGACTATTTGATAGATTTAGAAACCCCTATGTTGTTCTTCACAAGGAGATGAGTGAGGTGGTCAATCTACTTCTTCATACATTTGTGCTCATCATGCCCATGTCTCATGTAATAGTCACACTTAACATTTTCCTTCTTAGGTTTCCCATTTGAAGTGGAGGTTTCAGTTGTAGACCTCAAAGAGGTAGTGGATTTTTGTTCTTTCTTATTTTCTAGATCCTTGCTCTTTTATTTCTTCTCTTGATTTCTAGAGGATTTTTGTTTCCCATTCCCAACAATGAGGGCTTAAGGTTTGGAAGACTTCAAGGTGCCCATTTGGATTAACTTATCTTGCTCCTTAGTCAAATCGGAAATAAATTCATCTCAAGATTGCATAGACCATGTGGCTCTAAGAGGCCTTTTGGTAGCATAAAATATGAAGACAAAGATAGAGTAGTCAGGAAATAGTTTGGTAAGTACTGGAAGAACTAGTTGTTCATCCTTATTTTTTGTTCCACATTCCTTCAACTACAATCATAAGGACTTGTGCTTGGTAAATAAATAATCTAAATTGTCAAATCTGTTAGGACTTAAGATGATAAGATCTATTTCTAGCTAATGACTCCTTATAGTGCCAACTTTTCCAAATAGAGTTTATAAAGTTTTCCACACCTGGTTGGGATATTGGGCTGACTCTACGTGAAAGAGGAGTTAGAGAGAAACGTAAAGGAAAAACATATCAAAAGCTTCATTACACCTATTATACCACTTAACGTTGTCTGCATCTTCACTAGGCTTGAAGTTTTAACCCCCATTGTGATACACTATAACCCGTTACTCTTAAGTACAATGGTCATTTTTTATTTCCATTCCTAGTAGTTAAAATGTGTAAGTGTGTTCATTAGACTTCGATCCACTAGTAAAAGAATTAAATTTGTGGTAGTTGTTGTAGAAAACAATGAAATGTGTGGAAAGAAAGAAGTGTCGAATAAAAGAGGAAACAAACAGTACACCTCAAGAAACTATATCAAGAAGCTCCCCACAATTTTGGCACTTTATAACTTAGTGTGTTTTAAAAATAATAGTTCCATTGCATGGGAAATTAAAAATAATTAACTTTTTCAAAAATTGGTACTTGATTTTGGGCTACCGATCAAAAGTTATTGCAATAATGATTTCCTATAAATAAGCCTTATTTTAAATGAAATTGCACTAAAAATTGAAATGATATTTTAATAAAATATAATATAAGAAAAAAAATATGTGGTTAGATATGTTCACTACAGCCCTTAAATCACTAAATATTTGAGTGTAGTAAAAAACTCCATCCAAGGACTCAAAACAACTCAAACAAGATCTCTAATGCGTGTATGGGTCATTTAAAACCTTTACTGGAGACTGAATGGGATGTGATATTGGAAAACATAAGCACTGGGATGTCTACTACATCTTCAATCACTCACCTTCATGGGTTATGTGGATAAAATAACACTTACACTTTCATTCCTCAAACATTCTTGATAGGAAAAATGAGACATATTTGACCATTGGATCTTGGACACAAAATCACTTCACCAAATCAAATCATGGGCTCAAATATATAATATTAGACCTCGATCAATTTTCCATGCTCACGTTTCTCTTCAACACAATTCCTTTACATCATCATCCCTTCAAACCAATATGATTGGTTTTGGCTCTTCTAGCCCTTAAGCAGTAGGCCATCTTAGTTTCCATGTTTCACCAAAATTATGCAAAGAACATACCCAAAACTTCTCATGGAAACTTGGGGCACATCCCAATCTTGATCTTACACAAAGATTTTCATCATGAATCATGTTATCCATATTTAACCCTTGTGCCAAATATTGGATCAACCACGATCCTGCATAACAAAAAACAAAGTCAAAAGGGGGACTGAAAAGGGCCTAAAAATTGGCCAACTATAAAGGTGTAAGTGGAGAATGCCAAGTGTCAGTGTGGTGTTGTTTCAAGGGGTGAATAGAGAAAAGGTTTCTAAAGGAGTTCCAGACTACCGCGTGTCCCATGGGAAAGCAGACCATCGGGGAAAAGGTTGGTTCTTTTTCACTTGTTATCTCAAAAGGGGTAAAAGTTACAAAATGGCCCACAACTCTGCCCAAAGAAAAATTCAACGTTTGGGCCCAAGTCAAAGCCAAAGCGGGAATTAAAAAAAAGGGGAAAAAGATAAATTACAGATCCATAGGTCTAATTTTTGTTCCAATCTGGCTGCCATGTGTCCCATATCAAAAGGGGACCCATTTTTCAAGTTGTTTTCCCGCCCTCCTATACAGACCCAATACAAACTTCGAGGGAGCATATATTTCGACTCAGGGGTAAAAATATTATGAATTTGATGCCATTGGAAAGATCTCGGCCTCAACCATGTCATGGAGGTCTGAAACTTTAATTTTGAGGAGGTTAGGTGAAGAAAAATGGAGGAAATGTCTTTGGGATTTTAATGCAGGATCTTCTTGCCTCAACAACAAGATCAGATTTGATTTGTTTCACCGTTTCCTCTTCTTTCTAGGTGCTGAACTAAGGATTGATGCAGTAAAGATAGATTTGGGAGATATTTCATCATAGGCTTTAACAACAGTGGTTGAGTTTCAACCTGCATTTCCTACTTCTCTCTCTCTTTCTTCTTTCAGGATTGAATCTATAAATGCATGGGCAAGATTCATTGTAAAGGGTTGCACATTCTTTGTTTTGTAGGATCCCTCTTCCTTCTAGTAAAGGGATCTGTGGGGTTTAGGCCTTCTATCAAAATTTCATTACATTTCTACCTCTTGGCTACTTTGTAATGGACTGTATCAATCTACATAGCAATAAAACATGTCTGTGATCGATTTTAGATCCTCTTTTGTTTGTTTTTCTTTCATCTAATCTCCCTTTATATATCTAGCTATCTATGCTTGTTTATTGTATGCATTTTTTTGGTATATTTTTATTACAAAAATAAGTGTTCATCATTCCTTTGGTGCATCACCTCGTAGTTTATATATTTTTTAATTTCTATATTCTTTCTATCCATGTCTCCTTGGTAAAGTTTAGATTAGGATTAAGAACATATCCTCTGCAAGTTTCTATGTATGCACCTAAACAGAGGAATAAGGAACCAACCTTCAATCTACAGAGTTTTCCCATTTCATAGGGTCCCATACCATGGGGAAATTTCAATGTTACGTAATCACACCAAAAGACTCTGCCTTAGAAAATCAGACCTGTAGAACTCATTTTGGGGGTGTTGTGATTTCGCGTTAACAGTTTTGGCATTCCCAGTGGGACTAAAAAGTCTCCATCTTATTATAGTAGGGATTGATGTACACTTGCTGTGATTCTAGATTTTAGGAAGCCTTAAAATTTTACATCTGATGACTCCAAAAGAAACAAATTTGTTGGTTTCAGCAGCCCAAGCTTTGGAGATTCATGAGAAAAACATGGTCTAGAGTAAGGAAAGAAGGTATATTTGAATACTTGTGTCTATCCCCAGACAGAGAAAGGAGAAGAAGAAGAATTCAAAGGTCTCCATGTCCACCAAGTAGAACCTTGTCAACACCTCCACCTGCAAGGCATTTCTTTTAGTCTACAAGGATTCTTAAACCAATCAAAATGGCATAACCAAATCCATATGTCAACTTCACCAGCAGTAGTCCACTCACCTTGATTGCACAAAACCCAATTATGATTGCATCATTAAAGATATTCCCACATTTCACTAGGGAAAATAAAACTTATCCTGGTGACCATGTCCAAGATATTACAAATGTCTATACATTGCAGTCAAGTTACTCACCTCTTCATTCAAATGGAAAGCTTCACAATGGTTCAGGAGTCTGTAAGTAGGCTCTATCTAGAACTAGAACCAGCTGTGCATGGCCCTTCACAATCAGTTTGGGGAAAATGGTGATAACTTGTCTTTATTGGAGCAACTAACAACAATCAAGAGAACCACAAATGAGCAGTTGACAGACTTCAACCTCAAATTCTAGCAAGCCTAGGATAGGATTACAACAATAGTAAATCCCGCTAATGAAGGTTCCTTCTTATACTTTCTTCGGACTTTAAATGTTGATATTTCTTTGATGAGTCAGTCAATGGGGAGCACTACATTACCTATAGCCTATATCCTCTCCATAGGGGGGCTAAGAACCGTTTGATTCAACATGGAAAAATAACTCCTAAGCCATCCATGCCTTTGTAACCTGAGTTAGGAAGCCAAAATACTATCCAAGCACCTACATTAGCTCCTATACTCACCCCTTGCAGTCAAAGCTGAGTTGAAGCTTCCACTTCATCATATAATACCTCTAAAGAGTTTTAGGAAGCAGTTATGAAGTAACTTCATAACTTTGGGGATGAGCTAGTGACCATCAAAAGACAACAAGCTCAGAGTTCCAAGCCACACCAGTCCCAGGCTCAATATCAAGCTAGACCCCAATATCAGTAGGATAGGCCACCACCTCATACCGTAAACCAAAGATAGAACCAAGGAATACCCCAAGCTGCCAGACCTTTCAATTCATAAGATCCTAATGCACCTTCAACGTCAAGAGCATTGGTCCCAGCACGGAACAATATGGCACATGAATATGATTGGTGTTTTCCATGCATTCAGCCACACAACCAGTCAACATGTTTTAATGGTGCTCTAAATCAATCCTTGATGGTGCAAACTAGTATGGTGCCATACGAACCTAGCCAAGAGGAATATCAGAAATAAGGAGCTTAACAAGGTGGCCCCCCATACGAGACTATGCTTGTCAACTGGCAGGGGGAATGCTTTTGTGGGATGAATCAATTCCCTTATCAAAGTGTAAGTACTAATTCATGGTCTAAAAAGAGAAGTATTGGAGAGGGCTGGCCACTGAACTCAGGTGACCCTTAATCTTCCATCACTCCACAAGGTCATGGTGTTCCAAGTGCAACTCCAAACATACAAAACCAATCCAAGCCACCTCCCAAACCAAGTCAAGTACCGGTTGTAACAGCCCATGTGTAAGAAATAAATTCGTCTAGGAAGGGGAAGTAAAAGGATAGCACATTCAATATTATTGAGAAAATGAAAAGGAAAAGTGTGAACATTTCCCTATGGGATTCACTGGCCATTCCAAGGCAGAGGGATATGTTGCAAACCACCATGTAAAATTGGTCAAGTTAAAATCAACCCCCTAACTAGCAAGAAAGAGTGCTTTCCAATGCAGTTCAGCCTAGGAGGAACCATGGAGGACAACAAGGTAAAAACCTGAGACCTCCTCCCTTCTATGTCTCACTGATTATTGGAAACAAATTAGTGCATAATTATATGATTGATTCTGGGGCCAGTAGTTCTGTGATGCCCAAACAAATAGCTGATCAGTTGGGTCTCCAATATGAGGTCATCTCTAGAGGAGTAGTCCAATTAGATGGTACAATAGTAACCACTGTGGTAATTATAAAGGATATGAGTCTCACTCTACATGCTTTCCCTAATGTGATTGTTTTGCAAAATGTGTCAATCATAGACCTGCCACCACATTTTGCTTTGTATCTCTCCAGAGACTTCACTACCAAAATTAGAGGCTACATGTTTGTTGATTGGTCACATATGCCCTTTGGGACAAGGTATGGGGTGAAGGATTCAATCAGATCTGAACCTATTGCTGAATATCATATTGAATCCTATGTGCATAGCCCAATCAATTCCAACTACTTAGCTTTAGATCAAGAACACCTCCTAAACACTCATGAAACAGATACCAAGATAAGATGTATCCAAGACTTTACCCTAGAAGATTGGGCCAACAAAAAACATGCTTTTGACCCCTATAAGGAGATGGAGGAATTTGAACTAGGTGTCTATTGCCTACATGAAGAGAATCAGCCTCTTCTTGACCTAATCAAGCCAGAATACAAGGATGGAAATGAGGTATGACAATTGTTTTTTGATGGATCAAGGAGTGGACAAGGAGCTAGAGGAGGAGCCATGATTATGTCCCCTAGAGGTATGAGATATTATTTAGCCTTTAGATTCTAGTTCACTTGCTCAAATAACACTACTGAATATGAGGCTTTAGTCCAAGGTCTTAATTGGGAAAGGAAGCTGGGAATCAAGAACACACAAGTATTTGGTGACAATGAATTTGTTACCAACCAAGTCAGAGGACTTAATGTTGTCAAAAATGACCTGATCAAAAGCTACAAGAGTAGGGTATGGCATCTCATGGAGGATTTCGAGGCCTTCAGTATTTTGTCTATACCCAAGAAGGAGAATGAAGCTGTTGATAGACTTGCAGCAATTGGAGCAATACTTGATGTGGTTGACAACATCAAATATCGATGTGGTTTTGAGGCCAATAGTGCTAGATAATAATACATGTTGGCAAGTGTTTGAGAGTGATCAACAGATCATTAACTTTTTACAAGAAGAGGCTGAATTCTTAGCTATAAACCAGAGCAGACTACAGTAGCAGTACGGGAATCAGATAGTACATCTGCATACCAACAAGGTTCCCAAAGGCTTAATGACACTAGAATCTATTTTCAATCCTAATTATCAGTTTATAAAGGAGAAGGCTAACATGTAGATCAAAGGAGAAGATTCAAAGTCAATCCTAGTTAGAGAAGGCAAAACACTTCAAATTGGTAAAATGGCCACCACACAAGAAAGGTATGAATTCACAAAACTTTGCCAAGAATTCCCTGATGTTTTTTCTTGGAGTTATGAGGACCTAAGAGGGTTCAATCCAAAACTAGCACAACACACAATTGAACTGGATCTAGTTGCTTAGCCCATTAGGCAGAAACAGAGACACATCAACCCACATATATAGTCTCTGATGAAGAAGGAGCTGAACAAGATGATAGATGAAAGCATCATATTTCCAATCAAACACTCAAGCTGGGTTGCAAATCTAGTCCCAGTTAGGAATAAAAATGGAGAAATCAGGTTGTGTATTGACTTCAGGGATTTGAACAGAGCCTCCCTCAAAAACCACTACCCACTCCCTTTAATGAAGTAGATCTTGCAAGTAGTGTCTGGGTCAGAAATGTTCTCCCTTCTTAGATGGCTACTCAGGTTACAACCAGATCATGGTGAAAGAAGATGATCAATTCAAAACAGACTTTCACCACAAAATGTGGAACCTATGCCTATAGGAAAATGCCATTTGGTTTATCCAATGTTAGAGCCACTTTTCAAAGGGAAATGGATATGGAATTCAAGGGGTTGATAAAAAAAGTAGTGTTGATCTATTTGGATGACATTATACTATTTTCCAAAAATGTAGCATATCATCTCTTCCACCTAAGGTAGGTGTTCCAATGATGCAGGAACTTTTGAGGTGTCACTGAACCCCAAAAAATGCCTATTCTTGGCCCATGAAGGTAAATCTTCTAGCACGATATCGTATCAAAGGAAGGATTGGTAATTGACCTAGAAAGAGTTCAAGTAATAAGAGAATTACCATTTCCAAGTCACAAGAAGGCTCTTCAAAGCTTCTTGGGAAAAATCAATTTTGTTCTATAGGTTTGTTCTAAACTTAATTGCCCTTGTTAAGCCAATAACATTGATGCTGAAGAAGAGCTTAACATTCAAGTGGAAAACTGAGAGAAAAGCAAGTTTTGAGGATATCAAAGAATCCATATCACAAGCCTCAGGTCAATAAGACTAAATAGACAGTGAAAAGGAGGTTGTTTTGGTTCTAGAAGATAATCAAGAAGAAGGGAGAGATGATCTACCTGCTCCTTGGTGGACCTAAGACATGGTGCACTTCCTTCGAATAGGCAAGTGTGCTCATCAGATGAGTAATCCACACATGAAGGTATTTTAGGCTACAGGTCATCCCACTACGCTTTTTATTGATGGTTTCTTATTTAAGAGGGACATCAATGGGATTCTGCTGAGATGCATTGGGGTAGACCCGGTATAGCGAGTGCTACCACAATTCCATGTTGACCCTATATGGAGGCCATTTTTCTCCAAGAGTGACAGCACTGCAAAATCATGAAATCAAGAGTTTAGCTAGCCCAGATTGTTTAGTGACTGCGACACCTAGGATCAAAAGGTTGCAAGAATTGTGCATACTTCAAATGTAAGGAAAGGCTATTAACACTTTCATTGCACCTAATCTCAGGCATTCAGTGCAATGGGCACATGAGGATTCATTAGAGTCAACAATCACAATTTCAAGCCAAGGTCACAAATGGATCCTAACAGTAGACATAAAGAAATTACACCAACATGGACCAAGACACTTTCACTCAATGAAGCAAATCTGGTCTAGTATTATGAATTTCTATGAAGGGATACTGACCTTCATTAAGAGTGCCAGGTACCATCATATCAGGTAATGCATTAGAATTTGAAGAAGTTCCAAGATCACATGATGGGCTATCAAGACATGGGACTTATTTGAGTACTTCATCGAACTATTGGTCTTAAGGTAATGGTCAGGATGAGTCCACAAACAAGATCCTTCTCAAGATCATTAGGATAACTCTTGAATGAGAAGCATGCAGGACCTGGCACACAAAACTCAAAATGTCCTTATGGAATGATAGAATAACACCTAATGAGATCTATAGAAAGCTCTCCATCCAAGCTTATCCGTGGGAAAGAGGTAGTATGTCATATATCACTTGAGTTAGCTGTAGGTTAGTGAGCTCATGAAGTAACTAGATATGTCTGAATTTGGACCAATGGAGGTAAGTTCTGTGGAGTTGATACAATTATGAATAAACCATAGAGCATGCTCTCCAAGAAATAGAGAAGAATGATGATACAATCAAGAAATTATTGTTGGACAAGAAGACATGGTGCAAGGACCTTCCAAGACAGGAGACATGTGTCCTCAAATGGGATGAGTAAAACAAGCAAAGCCAGGAAGTCATTCCAAATTTGATGCCATCTGGAGTGGCCCCTATATGATCACAAGATGCAAAAGTAAAAATGATTTCTAATTGTCTACATTTGAGGGTGAAGAGTTACAAATTCCAGTAAATGGGATTTATCTTGAGCACTACTACTAAAAGGGGAGTTCTCACCTTGTACATATTAGTTTAGTTTTCTCTTTCCTCTAATTGCTTATGCACATTGTCTTGTTGTAGTGTATATTGATTTTCTCCTAAGTGCTTTGCATCCTTTGCATGTTCCATTTGGAGCATGTATGATTTCAAATTTTGTATATAGTGTGGTGTTTTTTTGTTGCTCTCATGTAGTGTTTGGACTTGGCATTTGGTCAAGATTAGTTTCAGTTCTAATGGGTTTCCAAGCGACCCAGGGGTCAATTTTCAAAGTTTAGATCAGTAGCAGGCTATCACTCATGAATCCATGCCCAATGGATATGACAAGGCAATTGTTCTTTTCAGCTAGTAGGCACATACCCCTGTGAGTCACCAAATTTTTATCCATATTTTTCCCCTGTGCCAAATATTGGATTGACCACAATCTCGCATAAAAGAAAATAGAGTCAAAAGGCAGACAGAAAAGGGCCTCAAAATTGGCTAAGTATAAAGGTGTAAGCGGATACTGCCAAGTGTCAGTATGACGTTGCTTCAAGTGGTGAATAGAGAAAAATGTTTCTAAATGAGTGCTAGACTACCACGTGTCCTAGGGGAAAGTGGGTTGTTGGGGAAAAGGTTGGTTCTTTGCCCCTTGTTATCTCAAAAGGGGTAAAATTTGCAAAATGGCCCACAACTCCGTCCAAGGAAAAAGTCAGCATTTGGGCCTGAGTCAAAGCCAAAGCAGGAATTGGAAGTAATGGGGAAAAAGATCTGAATTGTTGACCCATAGGCCCAATTTTTGTTTTTATCTAGCTTCCACGTGTCCCATAACTAAAGGGGACCCATTTTTCAAGTTGATTTCCCACGCCCTCCTGTACGGACCTACAAATTAAAACTATGAAGGGGAATATCTTTCGACTCAGGGCTCAAAATATTGCAAATCTGATGTTGTTGGAAAGATCTCGGCCTCACCCATGCCATCGAGGTCTGAAACTTTAATTTTGAGGAGGTTAGGTAAAGAAAAATGGAGGAAACATCTTCGAGATTTCAATGAAAGATCTTCTTGCCTCAACAACATAGATCAAATTTGATCTATGTTTCTTCGTTTCCTATTTCCTTCAAGGTGCTGAACCAAGGATTGATGTAGTAAATATAGATTTGGGGGAGATATTTCATCAGAGGCATTAACAGTGGTGGTTAAACTTCAGCCTACTTTTCCCGCTTCTCTCTATCTTTCTTCTTTCAGGATCGAATCTATAAAAAGTGGGGCAAGATTGGTTGTAAAGGGTTGGACATTCTTTGTTTTTTATGCTCCCTCTCTCCTTTTAATAAAGGGATTTGTGGGGTTCAGGCCTTCTATCAAAAACAACATTACGTTTCTGCCTCTTTGCTACATTATAATGGACTATATCAATCTACGAGAGCAATAAAACACGTTTGTGATCAATTTTAGATCCTTTCTTGTCTCTTTTGCTTTCATCTAGTCTCCCATTATATATCTAGTCTATCTATGTTTGTTAATTGTATGCATTTTGTTGGTTTGTATCTATTAGCAAAATAAGTGTTCATCATTCCTTTGGTGCATCACCTCATAGTTTAGCTTTTTTTTAATTTATGTATTATTTCTATCCTTTTCTCCTTGGTAAATTTTATATTAGGATTAAGAGAATATCCACTACAATTTTCTATGTATGTACCTAAACAGAGGAATAATGAAGCAACCTTTAATCTAGAGAGATTTCCCATTTTGCAAGGTCCTTTACCTTGGGGAAATTTCAATGTTACGGAATCACACCAAATGAATCTGCCTTAGAAAATTAGACCTGTAGAAATCATTTTGGGGGTGATGTGATTTCGTGTTAACAAAACCTTCTATATATGATTGTACTAGAAATGTTTTGCAAAATATAATTATTTTAGTACCTTACAAGATGACCTAGAGAATGATACCACCACCAAAATGAAGTAGGTGGAATCCTATACAATCCCAAGTCATCAAATCATTTTTCTCAAGTCATTTCAAGACTAAAAACTTAATTTATCCATCACTTTCAAAGGAGGGTTTAGAACCCACTTAGCCTTGTAAGGATCGTTCATAAAGATTTTACATTCATTTCATCTCATTCTTCTTAACTCCATGTACCATCATCCCTCAAAGCATCAAGATCACATGTAAATATCACATGTGTGAGTGAGAAAAAGAAGTTCACCATCGAGCTAGTTTTTGCCTTCTTAGGAACTCGGTAGAGTAAAAATTTCATCTTCTTCACCCTCCTGTTGGTGCTCAAATTTGTTTCGCTCTATTTTCCATTATTTTCCTTTGAACTGCATGTTCTGAAAATTTTTGTCTCTTGATGTGGGTGTTCTGGAAACTTCTTCCTCCACTTGAAATGCATTGAATTGTTTGCAGAATCCATTGTCATGTCCCTCCTTGAAAAGTCTACAAGCTTGCCCTGTTTTTGCCCTAATTTCTTCAAAATCTGTGGGATTTTTCATTTTTCCTATTTTTCCCTGACCATGGAAACTTGAGAATGGTTAATCTATATTTGTAGGCCTTTGAAAATATAAAATCCATGGTCAAAACAATTCCCAGAACCATTATTCACTTGGTTTTTTTTTTTTTTAAATCATCCTTAGCGAAAAAATTAGGTTCTAGACGTGAATGATGATTTTCTATATTTTGATGGTTTGGTGGGCGTATTTTTCTTGTCAAAGATATTCCTCAGCATTTAGCAGTCATGTGGCTTCTTTTAGTTCGTCAGGGGACAGTGGGAAAATGCTTTAACTTATCGCTTTTTACTTTTTTGGTAAAAAGGAAAATTTGGTCCCGTGGCTTTGCTCATTTCTAATTGGTTCTTTTGGTGCTTACGTGGCTTCTTCTAATTGGATGGGGCATGGCAGGTTTTTTTTTGAACTTTTCCCATTTGGATACTTTGGAAAAAGGTTTGAACTCGCCTTACAGCCCCATCAGGCTCTAATTAAAGAAAATTTTAAGTGGCAGGGAAAAAGTCTTACTTTGACCCTATAGGAAGACACGTGGCAAAGCTAATGGTGGAGATGTGGGCCTTCAAATGTAAGTTGGATGTTTTTCCAGTTTGGAAAAATAAAGTAAAATTCTAAAATGGAAGTGTGCCCCTGCCAAATCATTCTAGAATCCTTAAGGTTTTTGAGGTTACGCCATAACGACATGTGGTGAGCCCGCGCTCGTTCAAGGTCTTAAATTTTGGGGATCATCTCAAGATGCGCCATTGTGACATGTGGAAATTTGAAAAGTCAAAGAGGTGGGGAAGTAGACCATCGGAGGAAAATTGGATTTTTTTCCTCTTTTCATCAAAAGGATTATAATCTCAAAATGGCCCGCAAGCCTGAAAGGAAGGAAGTCAAAGTTCGCATTAAAAATGTCAAAAGGAAGGGAGGTGGGCCATCAGAGGAAATTTGGATTTTTTTCCCCTTGATATTCAATGACTAAAAACATCAAAATGGCCCACAAGCACGATAAGGGAAAATTCAAAGCTTCCTCAAGTCAATGGCGGAGGTGGAGACTCTTGGGGGAAATTTGGAAAATTTT
Organism: Taxus chinensis; assembly: GCA_019776745.2. Classification (NCBI taxonomy): domain Eukaryota; kingdom Viridiplantae; phylum Streptophyta; class Pinopsida; order Cupressales; family Taxaceae; genus Taxus; species Taxus chinensis. Next base: position 119,413,965 of record CM034147.1, on the reverse strand, counting down.
CCTTTTGGGAAAAAAGAGTTAAAAGTGAAAAAGGAAGCGTGGTTCCACTGGGACCCACATTGGGACATGTGTTAGGGTCATTTTTCAAGGGTGGAGCTATGCAGAAAACTTGGAAAATTTTCCCTTTTCTAAAAATGAGGTGAAATGGAAAAATTTGGCCGTGGTTTTGTTGGGACCCACCTTAGGACAGGTGTCAAGCTCATGTCTGAAGTGTGGAGGTGTGGAGCAGAATTGAAATTGTTTCCATTGTTTCAAAAGGTTGTAAAAATTCAAAGGAAAACCCTGAGCCTATTTTAAAATTGAATCTTCCACATGGACAGCCCAAATTCAAAGTGAAGATCAATGACAGCTATGTGTCTAAATCTGATTTTCCCCCCATTTTCATTGAAACGCTCCTGGAAGTGTGAGTCTTCATTATTTCTATGTTTCCTACATGCCAAATAGAGAGGAGAGTTAATTTTGATATATAAGTTCGATGAATGAGATTTGGAGACGTCTTTCACCATTAAAATGGTCTAACTCTCGGGCTCGATGTGATTTTTCATTTTTCTTCTCCTGAGCATGCAAGGAACCAGATTTGATAAATTAGGGGTGTAAGTGGTTGGCGAGTTGAAGGAGGAGTGTTCTACCAGATGAAGGAGTTGAATGCTAATATTTTCAAAGAGATCTGCCTCATGAGCACCTAACAACTTTTTACATATCTTATTCTAGGAATTGCGATCAAGATCATGGTGAGAATTGGTGCGTTAAATGTTTTTGTCTTTTGGGGAAAAAGGGGCTCTATAGTAAATGTTATAAATGGCATGAATTATTCATGTAAATGGTTGGAGGGTTAGAGGTTGAAGAAAATTCTAAAGAGGAAATTTTTACAAAGCCTATCTTTTGAGAATCCGTATGAGAAGTCTGTATATCTCTTTTATATTAAGTTTGATCATTTCAATGTGGTTGCAAGTGTATAGCCATTTCCAAGCTCTGAGATTGTTCTAGAAACTTTCCCCTACTAATAAATTTAATCAAACTCGAGTTATTCTGGGTTTATCTTGAGAAAAATGTGTTTATTTCATTTCTGAATGTCTGCAAATAGTTTTTTCTTATTCCTATTGCAATCTTGTACCAAAATATGTCTTAATCACACAGGTCTCAATCCTTGTGATAGTTTAGTGGCATCTGTAATCTCATTTCTCATAAGATATTTCATCTGGGAGTGAAATAAACGATTTAAAATCACTTTTCTTTCATTTGTTGACAGAGATTGTTTGTAAACCTCTAGGGGTACCTCAGGCGTGATTGATCTTAGATTTTTATATTTTATTGGGTCTTGTAACTCGAGCCTTCGTGTTAAAATCTCATAGATTGTGTGAAAAATTACTGATCTAGGCCTCCATTGAAGTACATATTTTTGTTAAAGGAACATTTTAGCTATTATGAAGTATTCTATTGTCTAGACTTTCCATTTTGTAAGATTTCTTAATGATTTTGAAAATCAAGTTCATCCTTCCTTACCTCCTACAAAAAATTATTTTAAAACAACCAATCCTACCCATACTACTCCTATTTGTCATTTGTGTATGCAAACACATAATTTTTACTACCAAAACATGTAGAAACAATCAAGATTCCAAATATCTTTAGTAGCCTAAACCTTGCCTAGAATATATCTCCACTATCTTGAGTGACAACTTATGAGAGTTCTATTTTATTGCATTGATCATATTTTCTTCAAGGTCTCCTTAACAACTTCATTAGGAAGGATATCTCAATATCCTCCATAAACAACGGGATACCAAAGGGTTCTATTACCTTGGTTGAAATGCACAACCTAAAATAGTGAGGATAGATCAAATCCTCTTGAGGGTGCTATCCATTTCTCTACATCTGAGGGACTAAGGTCCAATTAGATCCCATCCTTATCTACAAAATGACTCACTATGATCTATCTGTCTCTAAGCTTCTTATCAAACCTGTGATGCTTCTCAGGATTTGAAGGAGAATCAATTTGGATACCAACACCTAACTGGCGCCGTTTCTAGGGAAGTAGACTATATTAAGACCTTGGTAAACACTTCTTGTATGATCAAAGTGCTAATACATATTTTTAGATGAAATCATATGTTTATGCCTATAAGAAGTTTTCAAAGTTTCAAGTGTTGTGTGCAATTATTTCAGTTTCTACACCTAGTGCACTAGCTTTCATTGATAAATCTAGGAGAAGAAAAGTCAGTTCTTTCCTTTTCATGTTTCTAGTATTGAAAGAGATTTGACAGATCATATTTAGTGAATTTACATAGCTAAGGTGGAAATCCTTAGAGGTGACTCCCGGTTGATCTGATTCTTAATGAATACCAGTTTTTTAACCTCTATCAAGTGAGATTTGTTGCTAACCTTTGCAAAGCTGAAAGGAAGAAGATCTTTCTTTGGTAGGGATCCTACTAGGACATTATTTCCAGAGCTGGGAAAAGCAAAATTAGAAGGAAGAAAATCCTGGAGAGCTATGGGAAATCAGCAGATAAGAAAGGGGATCTCTATTGATGAATGTGACTGGCCTATTATTGAAAAGTGCAATTCAAGTGCTTCTGAATTAGGTAGCCTCTTTGTGGAATTGAATTCTCTAATTGGAGAGGGGCCTTCATTTAATTTTGAAAATTTTTCTTCTCATTCTACCCCTGTCTTTTCAGAATTTGATAGGGATTTCCAGGAAACTAGGCCTTTAGGGGATATCCAGTTTGAAAGTTATACCCTTGTGTTTCAAAGAACCTCTTCCCCTTATCAATTTTTCACCCCTCCAGGGTCACCTCCTCAAAGAAACATGTCCTTTCCCCCACCCAAACCTCCATTTTTTGTAAATACCTTTGGACCTATAAATTTTGTAGGGATGGATGGTTATCCAAATCCAGTTCCTTGAGAAGTAAGGAACAAATTGCCAAAGTTCCAAGGAAACAATGCTATAACTGGTGATCAAAATTTAAAGCTTTTTATCAATATGACGGAAAACTTTGAGATTTAACATGAAGATGTTTATATCAAGTTGTTTATCCATAATTTGGAAGAGTATGTAAGGGAATGTTATAAAGCTTTGCTAGATAATTCTATTGATTCTTGGACAGAGATGAGAAATGCATTTAAATTGCAGTATGGTGATAGAACTGAACCTAGGTTTCTCTTGACGAAATTTGAAAACATAAAAAAGAATCTTAATGATTCAGTACATGATTTCAACACAAGGTTTATTAAGACCTTGAGGAGATTACCTATTAGGATAAGGCCATGTGATGAATCATGTTGGATCAAATATTCAAATGCATTTAATGAAAAGGCTGCTTACTACTTGAGGGACAAAAACCCTGCTAATTTGAGGCAGACCTTCACTATGGCTTTGTAAATTGAAAACAATATCAAGGAAATTGGAAAACCTCCTGAGAGGGATGGTGTGGAGCTGATTAACCTAGAAAAACCCCAAATGAGCAAGGCTGCAGATTTGGAAGAAGTTTTGAAGACTTCGGCAAGGGTTGTCAAAGAAATATCATACAAACTAGCCTCGGAAGAAAAGGGGATTGGGAAGAGCTCACAAGGTCAAAACAAGTATCAAGGAAAAGATAGGTTCACAAATCACCAAAGATCTGATGAGAGTGGCAAGGGACCTATTGGATTTTTAAATAGGCAGTCACAAGGTAGGGAAAATAGAATTGTACCTGATCCTTTGGCTGTCAGAGTTATTGTTGTGGAGGAGACAAATGTAATTAATTGATGTGATAGATGTTTCATGCCCCATGATCCTTGTGATAATGATAATGATGATGATTTCATCATGATGGGTTGTGCCATGAGATCACAACAAGAGGAAACTTCAACTGAGGTGATAAGTGCCTAGACTGCTGCCACTTTTTTGGACTGCATTCATGGGGTACCTATTCTTCCTCCCTCTCATGCTTTAGAAGTAGATGTTGTATGAGCTTTTGAATTGCCCAATAATGAATTTGAATATTTAAGGGATCTAATGATAAATAAGTATGATGGAGGAATCCCATCTGAGGAAGATAGATAGTTACTGATGAATGTCGTTGTTGCTCAATAGAAGGAATATAACATAAGAAGTAAGGATGTCAAAGCGATAGGTCCTCAATCTTAGATGAAATATCCCTTAATTTCAAACATTCCTAAATAGGGCCCTAAGAAGGATGCATATGCTAAAATCCTTGCAGTTCCAAACAAAAATCATACCCCTCCTCATGCCCAAGCTGTAAAAAATCTTGTACCACCAAGTGAGTGTGTTAGCTTTCCTTCCAATATTACCTTGCCAAAGAATTTCCCATATGACATTTCTCAAGTTTTAAGTCAAATCAAAGTCTTTGTTCCAATTTTTGAGTTTCTTAGGATTCCTGAGCACAAAAAGAGAGCATTTGAATACTTGGTATTGAAAGAAGAGAAAGCTGCCCTAGGAAGAAATGTAAATATTATGGAGACTCCACCAATCATTGAAGAGTTAGAAACACCACAAACATTGGAACAATTAGGTGAACCACCTGAGGTATATTTGGGGACATCCTTGGTGGAATCTCAGCTAAATGTGGATTCATTCTTCACTACCATAATCATTAAGGATAGACTGTCGCACAAGTACATGTTTGACTCAGGGGCATCATGCAATGTCATGCCTTTTGAAGTCATGAAGGGGTTGGATATTAAGGTTATAGTAGCATATGGGAAGTGTAATGCTATGGAATCCAGAGATGTGCCAGTCTTAGGGTGTGTGAAGGGTTTGGTGGTGTAGCTTACAACATACCCAGTTAAAAATTTAAAACTTGATGTTGTCATTGTTGACAGCGCACCCAAGTGGGGCATGCTATTGTATAGAAAATGGGATGTAAGTGTTGGTGGGAGTTTCCAAATGGACATGTACTATGCAACCATCCCAATTGAGGGAAATCTTGTCAGGTTGTACAGGGAAAATATGATGTTGTACCTTATTGAAGATCCCAATAATCCATCCTATGAAATGTTGTACACAAGTGTTGATGCAGATAACTTTGTAGGATTTGCTGAAGGAAAGGAGCACAAGATTAAAGAATGAAAATTCCTTGAAAAAATGGGATCTCCTTGGACTCTATTGTTTGATGGAGCTTGATCCAAGTTTGGGAATGGTGCTGGTGTTGTTTTGCTTTCTCCAGGTCAGGAAAAATGTGTTTTTTCCTTCAAACTCAATTTTGAGTGCACTAACAACATTGCTGAGTATGAGGAATTGTTGTTGGGTTTAAGCATTTCTTGGAAATATGGTGTCAAGGACATAATTGTCAAAGGAGACTCATAATTAATTGTAAAATAAGTCAGAAAACCGTGTGCCACAAATAATCAGTTAATGAAACAATACAACCATGTAGTTTGGGATTTCATTGAGATGTTTGAATCATTCAACATTGTGCATCATGATAGGAAGTTCAATGACTTGGCAGAAAAAATTCTAGTGTTGGGGTATCATTTTGACAATTGTGCAGTGTCCACATTTTGTGAATATGATGTGGAAGTATTGACAAGACCCTCTATCCCTGACAACATTAAACACTGGTAGGTATTTGATGTTGATGCTCAAATCAGAAGATTTCTGTAGAACAAGGTGGAGTTTGCTGATTAATACATTTATTTGGAGCCAATGGTATGTGCCACAGAGGGGAAGGAAATGTTTTTTTGAAATGGCATCATCCAGCTAAAGACTAATACCATTCCTAGAGGGCTGGTTGCTCTTGAGTAGAATTTTGATAATGTTGATCACATTTTTAACAGATGCATGGCAGCCTTAAGGGATATTAAGGAGCATGACCTTGGTAAAAAGGAGAAGCCAAGGAAAATTTGGTTAGGCAAAAATCTCAACAAGGCGGAGAAGCAATCATACATCCAATTATTGAAAAAGTATTAGGATTGCAAGGCTTGGACCTATTCTGAACTAAAATCATATAGAGAGGACCTGTTTCAACATGAGATTCCCTTGGAGTCTAATGTAAATCCATTCAGGTAGAAATAGAGGCCCATTAATCCACTTTTATCTCTTAAAATGCAAGAGGAAGTGAAGAAGCTAAGAGATGGAGGGATCATTCAGCCCACAAGGTATTCTTCTTGGGTTGTAAACCTAGTACTAGTAAGAAAGAAGAATGGTGATATCAGGTTGTGTGTAGATTTCAAGAATCTAAATAGATCATCTATGAAGGATAATTATCCTTTACCAAATATGGAAAACATGCTGTAGTTAGTGACTGGTTCTAAATTACTCTTCACCCTGGATGGTTTCTCTGGTTATAACCAAGTTGTGGTGAAGGAATCAGAAAGGATCAAGACAACCTTTACTACTCCTTGGGGAATTGATGTATATGTTAGGATGCACTTTGGTTTGATGAATTCTGGTGCTACCTTTCAAAGAAAAATGGACATTGTTTTTTCTGGTTACATCAATGAATTTGTTGTTGTCTAACAAGATGATGTAACTGTATTCTCCAGGAAGAGAAGTGATCACCTGCTTCACTTGTAGAAGATGTTGATAAGATTTAGGGAATATGGTATCTCACTCAATCCAAATAAGTGCCATTTTGGAGTGTATAAGGAAAAATTGTTTTTCCATATTGTGTCATAAAAAGGGGCAATGATTGATCTAGAAAGGGTAGAGGCCATCATCAAGGTCCCAATTCCAAGGACCAAGAAAGGGATTCAGTCTTTCTTTGGGTAGATAAACTTCATCAAGAGATTCATATCAAACTTTGTTAAGTTAACAATTCCAATCACTTCCATGCTAAAAATGGACCAGGCTATCAAATGAGAGGAGGCTACCATCCAATATTTCAATGGGATTAAAGAGACACTAAAGCATGCACCTATTCTAGCAGCCCCAGTTTATAAGAAGCCCTTTCAACTATTCTCTTTTGTTTTAGAGACCATTATTGCTTTTTTGCTATTGCAAAAGGATGATGAAGGGGCTGAGAGGCCAATTTCCTTTTTTAGTAAGGCATTACAGGGGGCTCAGTTGAGATACACTATTATGGAAAAGCAAGCATTTGCATTGTTAAAAGCAAAAAAGGTTTTCAGGCCTTACATTTTAAGTTCTAAGATTGTTTCTTATGTCCCCCACACCATGGTGAAAGACATCTTATCAGAGATGGAAATTTTAAGAAAGAGGTGTAGGTAGGTGAACAAGTTGCAATAATATGACATGGATAGCCAACCCAGAAATCTGGTGAGAGGTTTGGGCCTAGCTAAGCTCATGGATGAGAGCAACTTGCAAACTACTAAGATAAATGAGGTAGAAGAAGGTAGGGTAGATGTTTTTCAAACATTGATGAGTTCTGAGTGGTACAAAGATGTATTTTGTTATCTCAGGCATTTGAATTGCCTTGATTATTTAAGTAAAAACTAGAAAAGAGCCCTTAAGTTGGATTTCAAGAAATATGTCATTACTAACTATGGGTTAGCTTGGAAGAATCCAGAGGGGGTCCTCTTAAGGTGCATTACTCAAGAATAAGCCCCTGAGAGAATTGTTGATCTACATGTAGGAGTTTGTGGGGTTCATTTTGCTGCTAGAGTCATAACACACAAGATCTTGAGGGTTGGTTATTGGTGGCCAACTATATTCAAGGTTACAACCTTGTTGGTTATAATATATGAGAGTTGTCAGCACTTCTCTAGAGGACTGAAAGCTTCAAGCTCCCTTACTTTGTAGCCTATATCGATTGAAGCTCCATTCAAGCAATGGGGAATGGACTTTGAATTGGTGAGATTTCATAACCTTCAAGTGCTTTCCATAAGTGGATTCTTATAGCCATTGATTACTTTACTAAATGGGTGGACGAAATCCCCACCAAGAAGGAAACACACCAAGTTGTCATGGACTTTGTGCTAAACAACATCATCTGCAAGTTTGGGATGGTAGTCAAGATTGTAGATGATAATGCCATGAGATTTAGAGATAAACTTTTGGTGTCAATGTGTAAAGAATATGGGATCAAATTGACATATGCCTCTAATTTCAACCCCCAAGGAAATGGAAAAGCTGAGTCCAATAATAAAAACCTGTTGAAGATTATCTAAAGAACCTTGGAGCTGAACAAGAGAAAATGGGGTGAACAATTGAATTTTGTTGTTTAAGCTGATAGAATCACTATTAAAACAACCACTAGAAAGAGTCCATTCAAGTTGGTGTATGGAACTTAGGCCCTCCTACCCCTGCATATGCAATTATCCTCATATCAATTTATTGAACAACTAGAGGACCAATAAGTAAGTCCTTATGATGCTCGCATTAACCAGATGGTTCAACTTGATAAAGAAAGGAGGGCATCCCACAAGAGGCATGTAAATTTCAGAGAAAAGCTAAAGAAGTTATTTGACAAGAAGGTCACTCCTAGAGCTTTCAATGTTAGAGATATTGTGTTGCTATGGGATAGCAGGCATGAAGATAAGGGAAAACATGGAAAATTTGACTCATTATGGATAGGCCCTTACTCCATTAATATCAGGATTGGTGAAAATACCTTTTTCTTGAAGGATTTGGATGGATACTTGCATGAATTTCCTATTAATATCAGAAATTTGAAGCCTTTCTTGGATTGATTCCCCAGAAACAAGGTGAAAATCATGTGTACAGTGTATAGTTTGTTGGTTTTTTTTCTGTCTTTCGTGTTCTTGTTTGTTCTGGCCCTCAATGGCCTATTATTTCTTGTATCTCTATTCATTTTTTGGGGGACGGTCTAATTTTGTGCTCTGCAAGCTAACTCCTTTTCCCAATGGATATTTTGGCACTTGGTCTACCTTTGTTCTTATGGCACTCTCAAAGAGTGCCCATCCCCAAGCCAGAGCCGATGTTGGTGCTCATATTTGTTTCGCCCCATTTTCCATTATTTATCTCTAATTTGTGTGTTCTAAAATATTTTTTCTCTCGATGTGGGTATTCTAGAAGCTTCTACCTCCACTTGAAATGTCTCAAATTGTTTTTAGAATCCATTGTCATGTCCCTCCTTGAAAAGTCTTCGAGCTTGCCTTGTTTTTTCCCTAATTTCTTCAAAATCCGAGGGCTTTGTTGTTTTTCCTATTTTTCCCTGACCATGGAAGCTCAAGAATGGTTAATATATATTTGTAGGCCTTTGAAAATAAAAAATCCATGGTCGAAAGGATTCCTGGAACCATGATTCACCTATTTTTGTTTTAAAAAAAAAATCATCCTTAGTGAAAAATTGGGTTCTGGGCGTGAATGATGATTTTATGTATTTTGACGGTCTGACGGGTGTATTTTTCCTATCAAATTTATTCCTCAGCATTTGGTGATCATGTGGCTTGTTTTGGTTTGTCAAGGGATTGTGGGAAAATGCTTTAACTTATCACTCTTTTCCTTTTTGGAAAAAGGAAAATTTTGCCCCGTGGCTCTGCTCATTTCTAATTGGTTCTTTTAGTGCTTACGCGACTTCCTCTAATTGGATGGGGCACGGTGGGTTTGTTTTTGAATTTTTCCCTTTTGGCTACTTTCGAAAAAAGGTTTGAACTCACCGCATGACCCCACCGGGATCTAATTAAAGAAAATTTTAAGTGGCGGGGAAAATGTCTTTCCTTCACCCTGCAGGAGGACACATGGCAAAGCTAATGGCAGAGATGTGGGCCTTGAAAGGTAAGTTGGATGTTTTTCCCCTTCAGAAAAATGGAGTAAAATTCTAAAATCAAAGCACACCTGTACTAAATCATTTTGGAAGCCTTAAGGTTTTTTAAATCGTGCCATAATGATGTGTGGAGAGCTCGCGCTTGTTTAAGGTCTCCACTTTTGGGATCATCTCAACATGCGCCATTGTGACACGTGGTAGTTTTAAAAATTAAAGAGGCAGGGAAGTTGACAATCAGGGGAAAATTATATTTTTTGCTTCTTGTCATCAAAAGGATTAAAATCTCAAAATAGCCCACAAGCCCGATAAGAAGGAGGTCAAAGTTGGCGTTGAAAATGTCAAAAGGCGGGGAGGAGGGCCAACGGGGGCAATTTGGATTTTTTTCCCATTGATATTTAAATGAGTAAAAACATCAAAATGGCCTACAATCCCGATAAGAGAAAATTCAAAGCTTACTCCAATCAATGACGGAGGTGCGGACTCTCAGGGGAAATTTGGAAAAAATTCCTTTTAGGGAAAAAGAGTTAAAAGTGAAAAAGGAAGCCTTGTTCCACTGGGACCCACATTGGTACACGTGTCAGGTCCATTTTTCAAGGGCGGAGCTGCGGCGAAAACTTGGGAAATTTTCCCATTTCCAAAAATGAGGTGAAATGGCAGAAATTTGCCACGTTCTGTTGGGACCCACCTTAGGACACGTGTCAGGCTCCTGTCTCAAGGGCAGAGATGTGGAGAAAAATGGAAATTTTTTCCATTTTGTCAAAAGGTTGTAAAAATTCAAAGGAAACCCCTGATCCAGTTTTAAAATTGAATCTTCCATGTGGATGACCTAAATTCAAAGTGAAGATCAACAACAACTGTGTGTCTAAATCTGATTTTCCCCTGATTTTCACTGAAACGCTCTTGAAAGTGTGAGTCTTCATGATTTTTTGGTGTTTCCTACATGCCGAATAGAAAGCACAGTTAATTTTTATATCTTAGTTTGGTGCAGGATATCTGGAGATGTTTTTCACCATTAAAATGGTCTGACTCTCGAGATCGATGTGATTTTCTATTTTTCTTCTCTTGAGCACGTAAGGAACAAGATTTGATAGATTAGGGGAGGAAGTGGTTGGCGAGTTGGAGGATTGTTATACCAGATGAAGGAGTTGAATGCTAAGATTTTAGAAGAGATCTACCTCATGTGCACCTGACAACTTTTTACAGATCTAATTCTGGGAATCACGATCGAGATCATGGCGAGCATTGCTGAATTGAATATTTTTGTCTTTTGGGGAAAAAGGGGCTCTATTCTAAATGTTATAAATGGCACAAATTTTTCGTGCAAGTAGTTGGATTGTTAGAGGTCAAAGAAAACTCCCAAGAGGAAAATTTTATGAAGCCTATCTTTTGAGAATCCATCTGAGAAGCCTGTATATCTCTTTTCTATTAACTTTTATAGTGTCAAGGTGGTTACAAGTTTACATACATTGAAAAGCTCTGGGATTGTTCTAGAAACTTTCCCCTACTGATAAATTTAATCAAACTTGAGTTATTCTGGGTTGATCTTGAGCAAAATGTGTTTGTTTCATTTTTGAATGTCTACAAATAGTTTTTTCTTGTTCCTGCTACAATCTTGTACAAAAATATTTCTTAATCACATAGGTCTCAATCCTTGTGATGGTTTAGTGGCATCTAAAATCTCATTTCTCATAAGATCTTTCATCTAGGAGTGAAATAAACGATTTAAAATCAATTTTCTATCATTTGTTGGCAGATATTGTTTGTAAGCCTCTTGGGGTACCTCAGGCTTGATGATCTTAGATTTTGATATTTTATTGGGTCTTCTAACTCGAGCCTTCATGTTAAAATATCATAGATTGTTTGAAAAATTACTAATTTGCACCTCAATTGAAGTACATATTCTAGTTAAATGAACATTTTAGCTATTCTAAAGTATTTTGTTGTCTAGACTTTCCGTTTTGTAAGAGTTCTCAAAGATTTTACAAATCAAGTTCATTCTTCCTCACCTCCAACTAAAATTTATTTAAAAACAACCAATCCTACTCTTACTACCCTTGTTTGTCATGTGTGTATTCAAACGCATAAATTTTACTACCAAAACATGCAAAAACAATCAGGATTCAATTTGGATACCAACACCTCCTTTTTAATTTTGACCTGAAACTTTTTCCTTAGAATTTTGGTAACCTCCTTCACATGTCATAATTCTCATTTAAGTCTGTACCTATCTAAAAATCATCATCCATCATGATTCGTACTTGCCTACATGGCTCATCCTGTAGAACATGCCTTCAAAATCCCTTGACCATACCTCTATCAATTTAAACTAGACTTGTAGCACCTTCCACATCATGTCTACACTATCAAAATAGACATTTCATGCTTTAACTACCCTATTATAGTTTGTTTTGCTCCATACTCCAAGCCATGCTTGTACTGGGTCTTAGAATTAGGCCTAGTTGAGCTTGTTCAACCTTTGTTTCACGAACTTGACTTATTCTCTATCATGAAATAACATAAAAACCTTTAATAAAATATTTATCACCCTTATGTATTCCCTCATGGACTCACTTATCTCTCCAACTCACTTTCATGCTTCATTAGGTCTCGAAGCACCTAAACTAGGTCTAGATGATCACCTGCAAACTATGCTCAGACCTATACCTATACTCTAAGACTCACATGAGTGTATTAATACAATATTTTCATAATCTCCACGCCTTTACCATGCTTCTTCATCTACATTATGCCTTCAATCCACCATACTAAGTCATCTTGTATACTAGGCATAAGGTTTAGGCCTACTAGACCAACCTAATCTCACTCATTTTACTCATGCACCCTTATGTACACAATGCTGCCTATATCACATCATCACACACTTTTTCAAATATATAGGACATCACCATGACATCCTATCACATCACCACCATGCCTCTACAAGTCACTAACTACTCAAGAAGCCATGTCTCAAGTAGGTGATCTTCATCATGACACCATGAAATCATGTCATGCCTTGTTCTGACATGTCACACTCACTACAAACTTCCTCTTACACTCCTTAATCATCCTTTATCATTAATTATCCTATTACATCAATTAAGTTTTAGCAAGTTCTCACATGCCAACATGTGAATGTTATTTAGAAACCTTAAAGGGTTTAAAAACATGTAAGGGTGAGAACAATTATGTAAAATCAACCTTGGAAACTGTATGCAAAATTTAAACACCTTCAGAGGTCTATAATACACTTGTAAGATCCATCTAACTCTTCTAAGGCCTCTGCAATAATGTTATAGGGCTTGCAAAAAATAATCTTTGGAACTATATATGCAATATGCAAGCCTTGTAACCTTATAAGCCTATAAATAGGCTATATACACAACAAACTAGGAAAAACTAGAAAATACAGGACACCCAAAACTAAAAAAACCAAATACTTTGTATATAATGACCGCAAATGAAAATAAGCTTTCAGAATAATAACTGGATAAGCTCAATACCAACGTTATTCTGATACCATGTCATAAAAGTGCCATGGATTTGTTGGTTTAAAGAATGCACACGTGAACAATGCGAGATGTAAATTGTTCCACAACAAAAAAAACATGCATACAAGACTATAAATTAGAAAAATACAAGAGAGATAATTACAATAACACGGAAATAGCTCCAACTCAATACATTGAAATAGAATAATGCAAGAGATGTACATATAAGAGGTGAATGTGTAACCTCCTCCTAGAATCACAGAAACCTTCACCTAGAATAATGGCAACCTCCATACCTGAAATATCCAATCAATAGACAACTAGTAAAGGGTAGTAAATACAACTAAATAAAATAGTGTGGTCAAGTATACACGTAAGAAATAATATCCCATAAGTGTAGAAAAACTCCAAGTAAGGTGGAATATCTTGAGTAGGATAATACAAATAAAGTGAGGAAAATAAATCCTACACTAACATATGTGTTGTGTCTTTTAATATACCTACGTACCAAACCTTCACATATCCTCCTTCATACTTCCATGTGAAACTCCCGTGCACTTCCCAACCTGCACGTAAATCTTATACTTCATCGATTTATCGGCTCAACACACACAATGCTCAAAAAAATCAAAATCTAAAGGAAACTCATAAATTCCTTCAACCACAAATTTTGATTTTAAAGTATGAAATCCTTTCTCTCTAATATGTCACATCCTTTGATACCACAACATCGTCTTCATTGTAATAGATGTAAGAGTTGGATCTAAATATTTCTTATCATCTAGAACCACATAGCTATTGCACTCATTTGTAACAATGGTTTCCTCAAGCTAGAATAGTATTCCGAAATGTCAATATCATTGTACCCTAAACCATCTTACAACTATATTTACTAAATGATACTTGCACACCCACTTCATTTATCTTATTTACAAATATTAGGTTTCTAGTCAAAGCTGGAATGTGCACAACACCTGGGTGGATTTTAATTCTTCCATATTTAAACCTTAGTTTGATTCTCCCGTAACCGATGATCTTGTAGGTCAATTTGTCTCCTAGAAAAACATCACCTCGATTCATAGAACCACTCCTTCTTTGGAGTCATATGAAAGAGGCATCCGATTCAATCAACCATACACCATCAAATGAATGTGATATAGAAGATTCCAAGAATAAATATTTTGAGTCTTCATTAGTTGTTTTCACATATAAATATCCAACATTGTCAGATGAATTACCCTTTTATGCTTTCTTAGATCTACAATCTTTCTTGAAGTTCCATACTTTACTGTAGTTCCAACATGTCATGTGATCTTTTTTTAGTCTTTGATTTACTTATAGACTTTTATTGTCCTTGCCTTTTCTATTTTTTCTCTTGGATGTGACCTCTCAATTAAAAGGCATCCTTGTATTGATAATCATCAATGGATTTATACCTCCTTTCTTTTGATAGTATATCCACACCTACATCCTTAACTAATAATTTCTTTGCAACACTAACAATATCCATAACTATATTATCCCAATATTTAAGTAAATAACACAAAAAATCCATAACTATATTATCCCAATATTTAAGTAAATAACACAAAAATTCCATACATTTATCCTCTTCTTTCATTCTAATATTAACATAAATCAACTAACTTACCATAGTATTAAATATGTTTATATTTTCTACAATAGAGTCACCATCATTCATTCTCAATGAATATAGCTTCTTTCAAAGAAACAATTTGTTGACCAAAGAATTTATCTAACACATAGTCCCCAAATTCTCCAATGGCACCTAAGCAGATTTCTCATTTGAAACATTCAGAAAAACTGAATATGATAGACAATTTAATTGAAATCCTTTTTTCTTATCTATCTTTTCCCAGTCCTCCACCTTCATATCTGTAGGCACGACTCTAGAAAAAAAAATCCGCTGATCTCTATCCACAACAATATCTTCCATATTGAGCTTATATAACTCAAAGTGTTGGCTATTAAATATTTCAACCTTGATCCTTGCTCTTCCTTTCATTCTCTTCTACTTGAAAAATTCATTCTTAGATCTTCCACTTGAACAAAATTTTATCATGAGTTTTAGAAACCTTAACTCTTTACATAAAACCTAAAACCTAGCATTGATACCAAATGAAAATGATTTGATTCGATAAGAAAATATAAGAGAAGAAATACTTAACATAATATTCAAGATAAATAGAAACAAAAATTTCATGGACAAGGTAACATAATTTTTATCTTGGGAAACCCTTTCAGGAAAAAACCCAACACATTAACTTCCCTCTTATTTCTCTAACTTAACCATTTATAATACAATAATGTACTTCTAATTTCTACTCTACCCTATTGCATGTTCAGATATATGTAAGCTTATCAATAGGTAACTGTCAAAGTGGTTTTTGATATAATGGGTACTAAAACCATGGGATAAGATAAATACCCATAATAGTTCCCCATAAATCATGGGTTTGACACCACCCATATACATTTATATATTAAAAACCACATATCTATACCCCATGAAAAATAGGGATCCCAAGACCCTCACTAAGACTCATAGAAGAGGTGTATAGTACTCCAGGGTGTATAGTATGTAAAATGTAAAACATATTCTAAAAATAAGTAACTCAAATTGGTCTCAATTGGAATTCCAAAAATTATTGTCACTTGAGATTAGACCCTTTGTTGAGGCCAAGATCGACACTTAAATGAAACATGGAATGACCTTTAAAGGGTGGGACAATGGTTCCTTTAAGGTTAGTATATAGAGAATTTTGGTTCATTCTATTTTATCCCAATGAAACTAATCTAACAAGAACTAAAACCTATTACTAACTATTTCTAACATAATTTTTCCAAGGCACCTAGTTTTATAAGGAGAAATGTTGAAATGAAGAAAGGTGATGCACCAAACTAAAATAGGGCTCAATTTTGAATCTAAGAAAAAATTATGTGACTTAGCATGTGAAGCTCCAAAATGGACACAAAAATTCAATAAAGAATGATCATAAGAAGACTAAATTTTTTCAAGAGGACTGAAATATTCACATGAAACACATTTGCATTTAAAGGAAATATATCACACTTGTAAAAGAATCAAGAACTTAGTAGTTCACAAATCCATAGAGATGGGGCATGTGAAACTTCACAAACACATTATAGAGGTCCATGAGAAATAGTTTAGAACTTAAAAGGGTGGAATTCCAAAGCATAGAAAAATTACCTTTTACTCATACCCATACATTCATTTAAATAGAAAATATTGGAAGGAGAGAAGATCATATTGTGCTAAAAAGTTAGGCAAACCAACCTGTTTTCCAACCACCAAGGGAAAATTGACATTCAATTTTGCAAACAAAGTATGGGTGTTAAAGGTTATTCAAATCACACTCTATCAAATCGTCCATGAATGAGGGTTGCGTAGTATAAGGTTTAAAACTAATTGTTGAAATGGTTGAATGTTCAAACAAAATTAGGAAAAACTTTTCCTAATTTGGCATATTTCATATGGTACACAACCTTGTATTCATCTTTTGTGGATTTTAGCACTATTTGGAGGGTTTTTTATGATCCACGACTTTGAGTCACCTTTCATGACCTTTCTTGCTTCCTCGTTTCGTATCTCACTTAATATCATGGAATATTTTTTTTCGTAGCTTTCAATATGTACTGTAGATCGCCTATTTTTCAGTTATTCACTATATTTTTTTTGTATATATTTTCAAACTTGCATGGGTTTAAATTTCCCTGTGGAATTTCATTTTATGCACTCCCCAATTTACGCAGTTCTTATTCCTTTTCCATAACCTATATTCTCTATGGATTTTATACAATTTTATCCAAAAACCTTCCATG
Organism: Taxus chinensis; assembly: GCA_019776745.2. Lineage (NCBI taxonomy): Eukaryota > Viridiplantae > Streptophyta > Pinopsida > Cupressales > Taxaceae > Taxus > Taxus chinensis. The sequence continues at coordinate 119,396,987 of CM034147.1, read as the reverse complement.
TTTTCATTTTCTTGGATTCTCTTATTTTCATAGCATATTGTTTCCTTCTTATGTGGCACACTATACTACTTCCTTCTACAACTCTTTCAACTTTATTTTTCATATCTTTGTTCCTAAAGTTGCATAAGCATAGAATTTGAAGTGAGTTTTCCTAATAAGCATGAGTGATTATTTGAAAAAATACCTATCACTAGAAATGGCATCCAAAAATGGTGAGGGGTATCATCCATTTTAGTTAGTTATATTGAATTCAAGGCAACATCCAAGGTTATCTGATATAGGTAATATGATGAAATATGCTCTCAAAAACCCTACTAAACTAAATTAAAGAAAATAACATTTGAATACTTATAGAAATACATAAGTATTGAAATACTATAAATAGAATAAATAATTAATTTAAATACATAAAATAACTGTATAAACTTCAAATAAAAGTACCTATTTAAATAATTATACAATTTATTGAATACAAAATACATGAAATGAAACTAACTAGGAAAATGTTCCTCCTCCTTGGGTGAGAGTGACCCTTACCCCCCTCCCCTTAGATTTGACATATGAATAATCAATAATTCTCAACACATGTATTAAATACATTCACTTCTATTAACTTGATATGTTGTACAAAGTATATAATATCTATTGATAAATTGACTAACGCCAAGTTTATAATACGGTGTTTATAAACTACTTGGAGTTTGAATCATTCATCCTTTCATAAATGCAAAACAAATTCTATATTCGTGATGGATTTTTTTAATACAAATTCCCATTGAAAACTAGATACAAATCCAAATTCGCCAATTGAAAAATGGATTTCTTGATAGTTATCCTATTAAAAATAAACTTGGAATTCTCTCCCAAAAGGTGAAAGAGTGTTCTTTTATTTTTTATTAAATACCACTTCTTCGTTGCGGATTTCCATGTGTTGAAATGAATAAATTTTCTTTGTGATCTAAAAAATCCATTCATTATCCAAATATTTGAGTGGCTTTGACAAATGCAATGATGGTAGATAGTCAATAGTCAAGTTGCATTTTTTCCAAATTAGTTCAAATGGGCTAGAATAGGCCTTTGCGATGGTCAATGTTCCTTCAACCTCTGTAACAACAAAAAAAAGTTTTGGTGTAAGTATTTTTTGGAATTGATACACTTCTAATTTTAGTACACATACACATTGACATACATGTGTATACAACTACTACATATGGATATGTAGAGTAAGTAGAGAAATAATAGGTTGTATTGATGTCTATGTGCAATAACTAATTTGTTTTTGATATGCAACCAAATGATATAAGAAAATGTATGTTATAGCTAAATCTATTGCAATTGGAAGACTGGAATAATGGGTCATTATTGCAAGGATACAAAGAATTTAAATTCTTGTTTTCATTGTATATGTATACGCATGTACTGCAGGTTATTAAGATTTGATTTGGGTTTTACTGTGTTGCTGGAAATTATATCTATCAATTAAGAAAATGTGGAAATGGATTCTTAAGATTAAATTTAATTAATTTCTTCTTTAATTTGCCTTAAAATTGAAGACAAAATTTATCGATCTGAGGGTTGTTGAAGAATTTACTATACCTGTACATATTACAATGCAATTTAACCTGTTGTATCACATTTTGAAAGAGTAGATCAAGAGTAAGAATCTCCCATTCAAACGCAGGTCTCCTTGGAGTATGGTCAATCAGGGTTTTTTTCCTAAAAATATAAATGCTTCAAAACATAACGTGGTTAAAGAAATGGATGAAAATAAATGTGGACTAGAGCACTTACCACTACATATAAGAAACCATTAGGTAGTCCCTCATACCACATGTTTTTCAGGCAATCTTTGAAACAATTCATGTGCATTAGGTATGCTTCCACATTTTGTATATATATATACTAGGGTTCTTGTAACTACATATAACAAATCATTATGCTTTGATGGATATAAATGCACGTTCTCCTTACTACACACAACCCCTTTGAAGATTACATATCTTCAACTACTGCATACCTGTATTTTCATGAGTATGGTTTTACAAGGAAAGGCATCCCACTCTGTCATTGCTCACAGGTGATTAAATCACATTTGCTACACACAAAATTTCATAAAAAACATATTTAAATGTATGTCAAGTGCATATTTCTGATAGATGCACGTAAAGAGTTTGAATAAGTGAAAGAACGAGACAGTTTCTCATGGAATAGAATTATTGCAGCATACAAAAAACATGGTTATCGTCACAAGGAACTCGCACTATTTCACCATATGCAAGAAATAGGTATTCAACCTGATCAGTTTACATTTGACAACATACTCCCAGCCTGTGCCAAAATGAGAGCTTTGGAATAGGATATGGACATCAATCAAAGCATGAAGGATAGAGGAATTTTGTCAGATGTGGTTGCAAATGTCCTTGTAGACATGTATGCAAAATGTGGAACTGTAGACAAGGCATGTAAACTATTCGACATAATGCCTCAAAAAAATGTAGTTTCATGGACAGTAATGATTACGGGATATGCCCAGAATGGATTTGTTGAAAATGTAATATAATTACTTAGAAAAATTCATGCAATTGAAATTGGTAGATGTGAAGCCAAATTCCACAATTTTTATCAGTATCCTTACTTCCCGTGCCAGAATGGGAGCTTTGGAACAAGGTATGGACATCCGTCAAAGAATAATGGATAGAGGAATTTTGACTGATGTATTCATAATTGCTTGGCACACATGTATGTAAAATGTGAAAGCATGGACAAGGCACGTGAATTGTTTGATAAAATGCCATGGTTGTAGGATATGTAAAAAAATTATTTGTTGAAAAGGCCCATGAATTGTTTGATAGAATGCATCAAAGAAATGTGGTCTCATGGACAGTTTCATAGAATTCTGAAATAGCCCACTCAACCAAGTCGAAGAATTAAATTATTATATACAGTTTAATAAAGCATACACATTAAATATTACGCACTAATTATGCATATGACAGAGATGCCATGGAGCGAGGAAGAGCATAAACTATTTTTTGGTTGGATTGGGAAAACTTGGGAAGGGTGACTAGACAGGGATATCCTTTGACCTCGAGCATCGTAACAAATGTGGATTAGTGTTTAAGCCCTAACCTACACCAACTCAAAATAAAAATTCAATGGAGAAGCAGTAAATTCGTGTTGAAATTGTAATAATAAATGGGTTATGTCTATCAAACCTATTACAAACGATTACAAGAATTTGTGGGAACGAAGAATTGACTGAACCTCTACATACTACAATGCAATTTAACCTGTTGAATCACTCTTTGAAAGAGTAGATGAAGAGTAATAATCTCCCATTCAAATGTTGGTCTCCTTGGAGTAAGATTTGCAGAGTTTTGATATATGTGTGTAAAGAGTTTGACCAAGTGAAAGAATAAGACAGTTTCTAATGGAATAAAATTATTGCATCATACAAAAGACATGGTTATCGTCACAAGACAATCACAATGCTTCACTATATGCAACAAATAGGTCTTCAACCTAATCAGTTTAAATTTTCCAACATACTCCCAGCTTGTGCCAAAATGGGAGCTTTGGAACAAGATATGGACATCCATCAAAGCATAAAGGATAGAGGAATTGTGTCAGATGTGGTTTCAAATTTGCTGGTGGACATGTATGCAAAATGTGGAACCATAGATAAGGTACGTAAACCATTCGACAAAATGCCTCAAAAAAAGGTGGTATCGTGGAGAGTAATGATTGCAGGATATGCCCAAATGGATTTGTTTAAAATGTGTTATAATTACTTAGAAACATTCATGAAAATGTAATTGGAATATGTGAAGCCAAATTCCACAATATTTTCCAATATCCTTGCTGCCTGTGCCAAAATGGGAGCTTTGGAATAGGGTATGGACATCTGTCAAAGCATAATGGATAGAGGAATTTTGACTGATGTAGTTGCAATTTCTTGGCACACATGTATGTAAAATGTGAAAGCATAGACAAGGCACGTGAAGTGTTTGATAAAATGCCATGGTTGCAGGATATGCGCAATATGGATTTTTTGAAAAGGCCCACGAACTGTTTGATAGAATTCCTAAAAGAAATGTTATCTCATGGACCATTTGATAGACTTCTGAAACATCCCACTCAACCAAGTCAAATAGTTAAATTATTATGTACAGTTTAAAAATGCATACACATTTAATATTATGTACTGATTGTGCATATGACAGAGATGCCATGAGCAAGGAAGAGCAGAGACTATTTTTGGTTGGATTGGGAAAATTTGGGAAGGGTGACTTGACAGGGATATCCTTTGAACTGGAGCATTGTAAAAAATGTGGATTAGTGTTTAATCTCGGACTTACACCAATTCAAAATAAAAATTCAATGGAGAAGCAGTGAATTCATGTTGGAATTGTAATAATAAATGGTTTCTATATATAAAACCTATTACAAACAATTACAAGAATTTGTGGGAGCGAAGAATTGACTGAACCTCTATATACTACAATACAATTTAACCTATTGAATTACTCTTTGAAAGCGCAAATGAAGAGTAAGATTCTCCCATTCAAATGTTGGTCTCCTTAGAGTAATATTAGCTATATAGAGTAGGCTAAAAACAAGTTCATTTCCAACCAAGGATAGTTCATATGCAACTGGCCGATTAGAAGATGGGTGAGGGGTTGGCATGAAAGTAGTAACCTATCAAATGTAGTTAAGTGCAAAAAATGTGACAAAAAAGTGCATGTGTAGGCATGAATGAGTATACTATTGATTGTAACTTGAAGAAAAATTACATTAGCAGTAGTAAGTGAGGTAAGTAACTTAGGCAGGTAATTGAAAACAGACCTATAGTAAATTTCTTGTAAGTTTTGCAAACGATAAAGCATTTGAAAAGTATAAGACTGATTTAAGAATGGCTTTGCTATCAGTACCTTCAGTGTTGTGGCCAGAAGTAGTTGTAGGCATTCAAGAGATCTTTTTACTTTTACACTGGTCACTAAGGTGGATTGGGTGCTCCGCAAGCTCTTGTCCTTTCACTCCATTTTGCTAGGTTTTTGAAAAGGTATATTGTTGGTTCTTTCGTTCGGATTTTATTTTTAATGATATGGAATTATGCCTCAAGTGTCTGAAAAATATATACCTGTCATCCATTAAGTGAGATAACAATTGATTTATTTTGTAATGAGAATGCTATTTAAAAATTGTTTTAGAGATTTTAAGGCTTACCCGAGCTTTGTCCTTAGGAAAGTTACCATCTGTAATGTCAATGATGAATTGGTTTCCTATTTTTTTGCATGATGTACAAATTATAGCTTTGATTGTAGTTTCATAATGGTCAGTATTGAAGAGTAGTTGATGGATGCTTGAACTTGGGATAAACATGTACTGAGGGCAAATAAAATCAATAGATTCTATGGTTGTGGTTTCAGTGATTAGTAATATCAAGTCACAGTCGCAATGGCCATAGTCACTTCTTGGAGCTATGGTAAAGTTTGTCATGCGGATTGATTTTTGTGGGATTATGCTATGTTAATGGGTTTTTATGAAAGGTGTAATGTCCCGTTCCTCGTTCTTCTTTTTCTTCTTCGAAGACATTGTTGCTAAGTGTTTAACATTTTCGTGCTCCTACTGATCCTTGTTGGCTTCACCATTTTGATTACCCTGTTAAGGAAAAAAAAATATCTTTCACGAAGTCGATAGATGGTTGAAGGATGACTTGATGTTGTTGGGGCATGATCAGCTTGAGGGAACATCTACATAATTATAATTATTATTTGGAATTGTCGATTATTTTACTTATTATTATTATTATTATTATTATTAAATTTTTATTATTATTATTAATGTGGCGACCATTAGTATTTTTTATTATTATTATTTTATTTTGTTTTAGGGTACTTTGTGTGCTTTCTTTAGTTAAAACAAACAAAATAAAAATAAAAAAAATAAAAGAATTAAAATTTAAAAAAAAAACCCCGTGAAGTTGTGGGGGCGGATTAGGCCAAAGGGGGCTTGGGTTTTCATGGGGGGTGTTGTGTTTTCATCCTTTGTTTTGTTGAGAGGAGGGAGGGAGAGTATGCCACTACCATGGAGGGAAGGGGGAGCTTCAGATAGTTTTTTGCACCCCCACCAGTCTTGGCCATAACTTTTTTAGCCAACCAGTGTGCTTAAGGGCACCATTTTTGGATTGTGCCTCACCAGATGTCTTCCCGTGGAGTGCCATGGTTTTTTGTGGCCTACGGAAACATTCTCCTAACCTGCGCCAACATCCTCCTAGCCTGTGGAAAAACCAACAACAACAAAAAATTTAGGAACCTGCGTGGGCTGTTAGTAGTGCATAAAAGGTTACAAGGGTTTTGTCAGATGTTGTAGTTTGCAAATACATTGGGAGGCGCTGTTTCAGGTTTTGACCAAATGAAAGAACAAGACAAATCTCATGGGATGTGAATTTTATAGCATATAGATGGCGTGGGTTTCCTCAAGAGACAGAGACACTATTTCACATCTGCAGCAAACAGGTCTCCAACCTATTGAGATTTCATTTGCCAGCGTGCTCCCATCCTATGCAAAAAATGAATTTGTTAAAAAGGCATGTGGAATGGTTGATAGAATGCCTCAAAGAAATGCGGTCTCATGGAATGCTATGATGGAAGCCTATGCACAAAACGGATTTTTTAAAAAGACATTTGGACTGTTTGACAAAATGCCTCAAAGAGATGTGGTCTAATGGAACATACCCTAACCATGTAAGCTTCATTTTTGTTTAATTAACATTTATCCATGTAGGTTCAGTGCATGAGGGTTGTAAATACTTCGATGGCATGAGTGCCTCCTGTAGAATCATGCCTAGAGTTAATCATTATGTTTGCTTGGTGTTTGATGAGCACATGAGAATGTGCAAAATGTGGAGGCATGCTTAAGGCATGTGAAGTGTTTGCCAAAATGCCTTCAAAAATCATGGTCTCATGGTTGCAATATTTGAGGCTATGCACAAAAGGAGGAAGATCTCATTCTATCCAAACAACATCAATAAGAAACCATTTGATCATGCTCAACAAGTAGTGGGTCGAATCCAAAAGGTAGGAGAAATGTGATCAGATTAGCAGAATAGTTTCAAATATGCAGTTACAAATTCCTTGATAGACATAAATGCAAAATGGTAGAGCTATGGATTCTTGTGAACTGGTTGGAGAAGTTCCCAAGTGAGATGCTAAACTGAATCCCGCAGTTTCGACCAACTTCATTCTACAGGCATGGTTCATCTCTCATAATTTATGTTCTTCAGTTCTTCTTTTGCAACAAAAAGAAAATTTATAACCAAATGTTTTTCATATATTATGTTGTATAAAATAAACTTGTTTTAAAAATAGTAAAACCTTGTATCGTAATGTACAGGATCCAATATTGCTTAGTAGACATTAAACATATTCTCTCACGTCATGATGATCTAGTAAGCATCACAACCAATTAGATTTCTACGTTACCCTTTTTAATTGACAGGCTGAAGTTGAGTTCCATGTAAATGTCTTGACCACTCCCTTGTTTAATTAGATAAATTGCACTTTCTGGGGACTCGCAAAGCAACCTTTGTATCTCTGGAATAGGGAGGTTAGGTTTTATTCGTGTACCTAGTTATGTGAGGTGTCACTTAAATATTTGGACTGACCCTGAATGAACATTTGTGAGCTTTTTGATGCCCTTATAGGAGCCCTGTTACACTACTTTGTAGTGATAGGAAGTTGTTAAATCTAGAAAGTTGGCTTTCGTTCTTGACTGCCATTTGAAACCTGGAAAGATAAATCATTTCTCATCTTCGCAAAACTTGAGTGTTTATACTAGACAATTGCATGGAACATTCAGTTTATGGAAAAGCACTTTTCTAGATAGTTTGGCAAAGCCATTTTATAGGCCTTCGGTTGGAGATTGACGAGGTCAAACTTGACCAATTTTGACTTGTCACTCTAGAAAACTGGTCGCCATTTGAAAATGGTTTTCTCGTTCTCAGTCCCGTCAACTTTGATGAATTATCCTCACATAGGGGAACTGGTAGGAAGTGTCTCGTGGCATGCTCATCCATCACACATAATTTTTGGATGTGGTTTTCTTAGCCCTCAAGCTATCTTTTGTCCTTTTAGAACTGGGTCAACTACGACAAGTAGCCTCGGAAAACTAGCCACCAAACGTAAACTATTTGATTTTTCCCAATTCCATCGATTGTTATGACCTCTTAGTATATCTGGGAACACATAGAAAGTTAATCGTGGTGTGTGTTCTCAAAGGAAGATAACTTTTGGAAGTGGTTTCTTAGCCTCTGAGCCCGTTTTGAACATTTTTTAGCTAGTGAGAAAATGTAAAAGTAGAAAACTACGGGACCCTCGTAGGGTTGCCAAAACAGCTGGGAACTTTTAACACATGTAAATAACTATTTAAAACACTATAATGAGACTTGTTGTGTGCATTAGAACTTTTTACAAAACAATTTTTTCTCTCTCTACCCTCCTCTTTCTCTCTCCTGGGTTACAAAAAAAAGAGCAAAATGAAATGTAATGAATACATGTCTCTAAACCTTTTTATTTTCGATTGCAAATTGTAATTATTATATGTAAATGGGAAACTGAAAAATGATAATTATGTTAGATTAGGGAGGATGATATGCTAGTGATTTGTCACTGATATCTTGCTCATGTGGTTTTTACAGGATGAAAGAATGATGACGTAAAGGCGTTAAGTAATTCTTTGTTTATTTTTGGTAATATATTGAAAGACTTATTGTGGAAATTGGTAGTATGTAAAAGTCGTTAGATTATTAAGTGCTCAAGAAATTGGTATTTCTTTCATGGATGTTATTTTTGATCCCAAAATTTGTTATGATAAAATTGGAATACAAATGTCAAAAGGAATAGAAATTATTACCTTGTAGTGAAATTTCATTGTGCAGTTATTGGTTTAATAATTGGTGTTGCGCTTCTTACCTTGAAAATGTAATAAAGGAACCTAACCACAATAGCAAACCCTAGTTCAAAATTTTTATATAACAAACCTTCTGATGTTAATTCCTTGGCGTAGAAAATTGTGACCTTTAAAAGAACCTTTACACTCGATGGAACATCCTAGTTTTAGGAAAATACGATCCCAAGAAAGGGGTTTATCGTCCTAGTAAGTACGTATAGTGACATCAACATAAACCAGACATATAGGAGCAACACAGTCAAATAAATCTTCTACATCGAATGAATTTCTTGTGGGATCCAGACGACATGATGGAGCTAGTGAAATAGTGGTTCTATCACTTAAAATTTTGCTAATGAATTTATCCTCTTAGTTATAGGTGCTATCTTTTGCTAGTGATAATATAGTGCTTTGATCTTTACAGCGGGTTTATATGGTGAATATGTTATGAACCTTAATCTAATATTTAGTAGAGAGTAAAGCCCTCAATGAAAATTGGAATTAAACTAAACCCTAGTTAATTAGGATGTTAACTTGTAGGTAGAAAACTATAATTTAACTCCTTGCATACAAAATTGTTTTGAAAGAAGTTGATTTTAGATAACCTTAGAAAATGAAATCTTGTCCCAAAATCCCTTGTTATGTCATTTTATGGAATTAAGGAATAAAGAATATTTCTTATGCAGAATCGTGAAATGTAGAGACATGGGGTCTTTGTGAACATAGGTCACTTGTGGTTCATGTGTAGTTTATAATGCTTCTAATAATGTACTTTGTTAAGATGTCAGACAAGTGCTTTCGTAACTCTTTTGTTATAAAACAATGGTAAAAAAATGTGACCATAATGTGATGTAAAAGTAAAGCATAGAAGAGAAAAAGAAAACATTTGAGGTTAGAAATAATGTCACACTTGGAGTCCTTATAAATTAATTTGAACATTTCCATGTGTTACAAAGAATATGATTTGCCAAATCGTGTGATTAAATTTTGAGAAAAAAAAAGATATATACCTATAATTTTTTTTTGGAATTCAACAAGTTATTGAATTGGAATAACTATGGTAGGGAAATGATTATTCTGTGATTGAGAAATGTTTTTGGTAATAAGATACCTTGTTTCTAAATCTCCGTTAAGTCCTTTTATTGCGTTCTGGATATCGAGTCACTTTTTCTTGAGTTGTAAGGGTGAAACTATAGATATCGAATAAATGTTGGAGAAGAATATTCCTAACATAGCAATAAGATAATTAAGTACTTTATATGCATTTGAATTATGCCAAATGAGTATGCAAGTTATGGAAATTGTTGTAATGGATAAAGAACCAACTTAGAATGGTTAAATTACAAATTAAATGTGGAATGAACTTAAGGTTTCTATAGGTGGATAAACGAAGAAATTTATCCTTGCTCAATAAAGTTCTTAGAATGTTAATCGTAACTAAAATAAAATTAAGGAAATAGTATATCATGGGTTTTCCTATCCTTGAGTCTTCTTTATGTGGTTGGGGCATTTCCATTATTCGTTCATTGGGAAAAGTGTTGCATCAACATGCCTATGTCGTTTTCATGGGTCTATGTGAGTCGATGATTTATGTGATTGTCGTATGTGAGTTGAGTTTTTGTATTTGAAGCCCTTACTGTGTTGTGTGTAGTGAGAAATGTAAGTCAGAAAAATTTATCTTGGTATTTTACTGTTGCATTTGGGTGCATAAAATCTTGGGCATTACATATGGTATCAAAGCAAAGGTTTATGCTCTTGAACCGCTGGGGAATATTGAAGTTGTGATGATTCTGCATGATGGTGATGGTGTTACATGATGGGTTGCATGATGGTGATAAATATTGGAAGCATAATGTGTTTTAAGAGTGATGTGATCTATGTCGTAATTGTGATAGTGTGAATGCACATGACGTGTATGTCACTTAGTGCGCATTTGTTATCATGTTGATGTGTTCGGGATGGGAGTATTCTCTCTCCTTCGTGTGGATTCCATGAATATTTTACGTGTGAAATTATTTCTTGTGATGAGAGTATTGACTCTCCTCTTTGTGGATCTAATGAGGAATCTGTGTGTGATCTACCACCTTGTGTTGTGTGAAAGGAATGATATTGTGAATTGTAAAGTGTTGAAAACATTTTGACCTTATGTGATGTGAAGATGGAATGATGTATTGCATGGAAAAATTGATGTAAAGTGAATCGCATTTTATCATGATATCATCACCGTATTTTGATTAGTTGGGTGCATCGTCGTGTTGTATCATCATTGACTATATATTGTAAGGTTAGACATTGTGTTCTGCATATGTATAATTCATGTAATATGTGGTGGTTCATGTCTTGATTTAGGGGATATGGTGAGTATGATCCCTAGTCTACAATGATTGCACTTTGGTTACAAAATGTGGTAATGTGACGTATCGTAACTCATGAAAGTAATGATTGTATTATACCCCGTATAAATACCATGCGTAAGACGCTATGGTTAATTTGTGTGAATCATCATTGTGTTAATGATGTAGTTATGTGTATGTTGTGAACCTTACACTAGACAACCCTAAGGGGATAAATTGTCAAGGGTGTATGTGTGGAGAGAGGAGGCATGGACCAAGTTTTCATAATCTTGAGTCAAGTACGAGTGAGAAAGTGGAGTCTTATATAGACTGAACACCCACTTCTATCTGTTTAGTATACTTTGAGCTTGCTCAGTATATTGTGGATGCACACCACATTAGGCTAAACTTATGCAACTAGAGTTCCCTACTCTTTCCTATTGGATTGTTCATTAAATAATCCTATGTAATTTTGACTATGTTGATCCTTGTGGGAGTATGGAGGGATGATTCAGGAAGAGATGATGATAGTTACATTATTTGATATACTCATTTCTGGTTACATGTATATTTTTACGAGCTGAGGCTCGATGTCCAAGTGCCAGCAACTCGATGAGTACCCCTTTGGTGGCGGTATGAGGCCACATAGTGATTGTAATGTGTTATTTCCTCATTACGTATTTTATTCATAAATTAGTCTTTATCTCTTTTAGCTAGAACCAACCGTTTTCTTGATTAATATGTTCTTATATTTTGGGGATTTATTTGATTGTTGCATTAACATTTGGATTTTACACTAACCATGGCTAATTAGCCATTTGTTTTTCCTAGTTTTAAAACTTTATTTTCATATTTAAAGGTTTTGCAGCCTAGCCCAAGGCTTTTGATTTTGCCACTTGGCATTTGAATGGATTGTTAAGCTGGTTGTAATGTCGTAATGTGTTGGAATAGGGTCATGGGATTTACCATGGAGTGGTTGAACCTATGGACCCACTTCATTGTATGGGGGTACACCCCAAGGAGTTATAGATAACTAGCGGGTTGTTGAACCACGAGCTAATATGTCACTTGGGTTTGGGGGTGATGAGGCTCTATGTGCCCAGGGCCATAAGGTGACCTAGCCTCATTAAAAGGAGAAAGAAGATGGTCCTCTATGGTTGAGTGACCTATTATTCTTTATGGCACTCTATGGTTGAGTGACCTGATATCCTTAATGGGGCTCTATGGTTGAGTGACCCGACTTGGTTCTGGCACTATGTTTCTTCCCTTTGGGAGGTATATGGAGATTATCTGGTGATGCTTTTGGCATGTATATAGAGTTGTATTTTTTTGCTTTTGGATATATCTAGAGTTGTTTCATGATTCCTTTTGATGTGTGGAGTTAGTATAGTGAGTTATGTGTACTCTTGTGAGTTTGGTTAGACTTTTTTATTATTGATGGTGTGACTCTCCCCTTGGTTGGTATGGACTATTGGATATTGGATTGGAATTATGTTGTTACAGTCATGGATTGTTTTGGGTCATGTGATACCCTTTGTATATGTACTAGCGTGTTGACCTGGTTTGTCAGTCATATGTGTGTACTAGATCTATGTCTAGGACGCAATTGTTGAAAATTATTTTCTATGTGGTCTACTTGTTGTCATTCCATGGTTTGGTGAAACACTTGTGATGTGATACTATCGTGAAAGTATGTAAAAGTATGTTTGTGAAATTTTAGTGTTGTGTATGACCCTGGTAGGGTGTTGTGACTGTAGTTCATGATGGGAACCCACGGCAATGAATAAACTAAAATTCTAAAATACTTGAATTAAGCATAATGATTATAGAAAGAGATTAATGAAATAACGAATAAGAGGGAACTACCAATCTTCATAGAACCATGAAAGTTAAAATTTCTACCAATTGTTCCTAGGTCCACCTCGTGACCATGCTTTTGTGCCTGAAATCTTATCCTTAGAGCATGCCTTCGCCAAATTCATTCCTTGGTGCTTACCTTTTTCTCCTTCTTCATGGTATGTCGCATCAAGGACAATCCTTTCTTAAGGGGAGGTGAATGTAATGCCCCATTCCGCATTCATCTTTTCCTTCTTCAACGACCTTGTTACTAAGCGTTTAACATTGTCATGTTATTGCTGATCCTTTCTGGCTTCGCCTTTTCAATTACCCTATTAAGAAAAAAATATATCTTTCATGAATTTGATAGATGGTTGAAGGATGACTTGATGTTGTTGGGACATTATCAGCTTGAGGGAGCATCTACATAATTATAATTATTATTTGGAATTATCGATTATTTTGCTTATTATTATTATCATTATTATTAAATTTGTGTTATTATTATTAATATGGCGACCATTAGTATTTGTGTTTATTATTATTTTACTTCGTTTTAGGGTTCCTTGTGTGTTTTATTTAGTTAAAACAAACAAAATAAAATAAAATAATTAAAATTGAATAAAAAAACCATGAAGTTGTGGGGGTGGATTAGGGCAAAGCGGGCTCGGGTTTTCATGGGGGGTGTTGTGTTTTCATCCTTTGTTTTGTTGAGAGGAGGGAGGGAGAGTCTACTGCTGCCATAGAGGGAAGGGGAAGCTTCAGACAGTTTTTTGTGCCCCGACCAGTCTTGGCTGTAACTTTTTCAGCCAACCAGTGTGCTTAAGGGCACCTTTTTTGGACTCCGCCTCACCAGATGTCTCCCTGTGGAGTGCCATCAATTTGTGCAGCCTATGCTAGCATTCTCCTAGCCTACGCCAGCATCCTCCTAGTCTGTGGCAAAAACAACAACAAAAAACAAATGTTTAGGAACCTGTGTGGGCTGTTGGTAGTGAATAAAAGGTTAGAAGGGTTTTGTCAGATGTTGTAGTTTGCAAATACATTGGGGGACGTTGTTTTAGGTTTTGACCAAATGAAAGAACAAGACAACTCTCATGGGATGTGAATTTTATAGCATACAGATGGTGTGGGTTTCCTCAAGAGACAATCACACTGTTTCACATGTGCAGCAAATAGGTCTCCAACTTACTAAAATTTCATTTGCAGCGTGCTCCCAGCCTATGCACAAAATGAATTTGTTAAAAAGGCATGTGGACTGGTTGATAGAATGCCGCAAAGAAATGTGGTCTCATGGAATGCTATGATGGCAGCCTACGCACAAAGTGGATTTTTTAAAAAGACGTTCGGACTATTTGACAAAATGCCTCAAAGAGATGTGGTCTTATGGAACATACCCTTAGCATGTAAGCTTCATTTTTGTTTAATTAACATTTATCCATGTAGGTTCAGTGCATGAGGGTTGTAAATACTTCGATGGCATAGTGACTCCTATACAATCATGCCTAGAATTAATCATTATGTTTTCTTAGTGTTTGATGAGCACATGAGAATGTCCAAAATGTGGAGGCATGCTTAAGTCATGTGAAGTGTTTGCCAAAATGCCTTCAAAAATCATGGGCTCATGGTTGCAAAATTTGAGGCTATGCACAAAAGGAGGAAGATCTCATTCTATCCAAACAACATGAATAAGAAACAATTTGATCATGCTCAACAAGTGATGGGTCAAATCCAGAAGGTAGGATGAATGTGTTCAGAGTAGCAGAATGGTTTCAAATCTGTAGTTACAAATTCCTTGATAGACGTGTATGCAAAACGGTTGAGCTGTGGATGCTCGTGAACCGGTTGGCGAAGTGCCCAAGCGAGATGCTGAACAGAATCCTGCAGTTTTGACCGACTTCATTCTCTAGGCATGGTTCATCTCTCCTCATCTCTCATAATTTATGTTCTTTAGTTTTTCTTTTGCAAGAAAATGAAAATTTACAACCAAAGGTTTTTTGTATATTATGTTGTATAAAATAATTTTTTTTAAAAAATAGTAAAACCTTGTATCGTAATGTACAAGATCCAATATTTCTTGGTACACATTAAACTTATTCTCTCATGTCATGATGATCTAGTAAGCATCACAACCAATTAGATTTCTACATTACCTTCTTTAATTGATAGGCTGAAGTTGAGTTCCCTGTAAATGTCTTGACTACTCCCTTGTTTAATTAGATAAATTGTAATTTCTTGGGACTCGCAAAGTAACCTTCGTATCTCCGGAACAGGGAGGTTAGGTTTTTTTCACGTACCTGGTTATGTGAGGTGTCACTTCAATCTTTGGACTGACCCTGAATGAACATTTGTGACCTTTTTGACAAGCTTATAGAATCCTTGTTACACTGTTTTGTAGTGATTGGAAGTTGTTAAATATAGAAAGTTGGATTACATCCTGGACTGCCATTTGAAACCTGGAAAGAGAAATCATTTCTTGTCTTCGCAAACCTTGAGTGTTTATAATACAAAATTGCGTGGAACATTTAGTTTAGGGAAAAGAACTATTCTGGATATTTTGGAAAATCCATTTTGTAGGCCTCTGATCACAGTTTGACGAGGTCAAACTGGACCAATTTCAACTTGTTTCTCTAGAAAATTGGTCACCGTTTGAAAATGATTTTCTCATTCTCAGTCCCGTCGACTCTAATGAATTATCCTCATATAGGGGAACTGGTAAGAAGTGTCTTGTGGCGTGCTCATCCATCGAACGTCAATTTTGGACATGGTTTTCTGAGCCCTTGAGCTAAAGTTTGTCCTTTTACAATTGGGTCAACTACGACCAGTAGCCCCAGAAAACTAACCGCCAAACGCAAACCGTTCACTTTTTCCCAATTCCATCAGTTGTTATGACCTCTTGGTATATCTTGGGACACATAGAAAGTTAATTGTGGTGTGCATTCTCATCATAAGATAACTTTTGGAAGTGGTTTCTTAGCCTTTGAGCCCATTTTGAATGTTTTGTAGCTAGTGAGAAAATGTAAAAGTAGAAAACTGTGGGACCCTTGTAGGGTTGCCAAACCACCTGGGAACTTTTAACACATGTAAATAACTATTTAAAACACTATAATGAGACTTTTTGTGTGCATTATAAATTTTGAAAAAATAGTGTTTTCTCTCTCTACCCTCCTCTTTCTCTCTCCTGGGTTACAAAAAAAAAGCAAAATGAAATGTAATGAATACATGTCTCTAAACCTTTTTATTTTTGATTACAAATTGTAATTATTATATGTAAATGGGAAACTGAAAAATGATAATTATGTTAGATTAGGGAGGATGCATGCCAGCAATTTATCGCTGATATCTTGCTCATGTGGTTTTTGTTGGATAAAAGAATGATGACGTAAAGGCATTGAGTAATTCTTTGTTTATTTTTGGTAATATATTGAAAGACTTATTGTGGAAATTGGTAGTATGTAAAATTCATTAGATTATTAAGTTCTCGAGAAATTGGTATTTCTTTCATGGATGTTATTTTTGATCCCAAAATTTGTTATAGTAAAAGTGGAATAAAAATGTAAAAAGGAATTGAAATTATTATCTTGTAGTGAACTTTCATTGTGTAATTATTGGTTTAATAATTGGTGTTGTGCTTCTTACCTTGAAATTGTAATAAAGGAACCTAACCACAACAGTCAACCCTAGTTCAAAATTTGTATGTAACTATCCTATCGATGTTAATCCCTTAGCGTAGAAAATGGTGACCTTTAAATGAACCTTTACACTCGATGAAACATCCTAGTTTTAGGCAAATATGATCCCAAGAAAGGGGTTTATCGTCCTAGTAGGTACGTTTAGTGACATCGACATAAACTAGACATATAGGAGCAATAAAGTCAAATAAATCTTCTGCATTGAATGAATTTCTTATGGGATCCAAATGACATCATGGAGCTAGTGAAGTAGTGGTTCTATCACTTAAAATTTTGCTAATGAATAGATCCTCTTAGCTATAGGTGTTATCTTTTGCTAGTGATAATATAATGCTTTGATCTTTACGGAGGGATTATATGGTGAATATGTTTTGAACCTTAATCTAATATTTAATAGAGTGTAAATCCCTTAGTTAAAATTGGAATTAAACTAAACCCTAGTTGATTAGGATGTTAACTTGTGGGTAGAAAACTATAATTTAACTCCTTGCATACAAAATTGTTTTGAAAGATGCTGATTTTAGAGAAGCTTAGAAAATGAAATCTTGTCCCAAAATCCCTTGTTATGTCTTGTTATGGCATTAAGGAATAAATAATATTTCTTATGAGGAATCGTGAAATGTAGAGACATGGGGTCTTCGTGAACATAGGTCCCTTGTGGTTCATTTATAGTTTATAATGCTTCTAACCATGTACTTTCTTAAGATGTCGGACAAGTGCTTTCGTAACTCTTTTGTTATAAAACGATGGTAAAAAAATGCGACCATAATGTGATGTAAAAGTAAAGCATAGAAGAGAGAAAAAAATAAAATTTGAGGTTAGGAATAATGTCACACTTGGAGTCCTTCTAACTTAATTTAAACATTTCCATGAGTTACAAAGAATACAAATTGCCAAATGGTGTGATCAAACTTCGAGAAAACAAAAGATGTATACCTATAAAGATTTTTTGGAATTCAACAAGTTATTGAATTGGAATAACTATGGTAGGGAAATGATTATGCCGTGATCGAGAAATGTTTTTGGTAAAAAGATACCTTGTTTCTAAATCTCCGTTAAATCCTTTTATTACATTTTGGATATCAAGTCACTTTCGCTTGAGTTGTAAGGGTGAAACTGTACACATCAAGTAAATGTTGGAGAAGAATATTCCTAACATAATAATAAGATCATTAAGTACTTTATACGCATTTCAATTATGCCAAAAAAGTATGCCAGTTATGGAAAGTGTTGTAAAGAATAAATAACCAACTTAAAATGGTCGAACTGCAAATTAAATGTGGAATGAACTTAAGGTTTCTGTAGGTGGATAAACGAAGAAATTTATCCTTGCTTAATAATGTTCTTAGAATGTTAATCGTAACTAAAATACAACTAAGGAAATAGTATATTGTGGGTTTGCCTATCCTTGAGTCTTCTTTCTGTGGTTAGGGCATTGCTAGTATTCATTTATTGGGAAAAGTGTGGCATCGACATGCCTCTTTCATTTTCATGGGTCTATATGAGTCGATGATTTATGTGATTTCCGTATGTGAGTTGAGTTTCTGTATTTGGAGCCCTTACTGTGTTGTGTGTAGTGAGCAATGTAATTCAAAAAAATTATCCTGGTATTTTACTATTGTATTTGGGTGCGTTAAATCTTGGGCATTACAAAAGGTGCCATATTGTTGACAGTTATTGTAAGCTCACCGTTTTTTATCCTTGAGGTCCACTCGCATCAGTTATTTTCCTTGTTGCTTGTTGAGGACTGTTTTGTGCATAGCCATGATGTCACCGTCAAAAATTTCTTCAAATTTTTAGTTATTTACATCGTCAATAGATATTAGTGTTGGGATTTTATTCCTTTGCTTGCACATTATTATCAGGAGGAAATCAATTAGGAGTGGATAGTAATAATGTCAATAGAGAATGAAATATGTCAATAACATACCTCTTTGGTGGTTGTTGTGATGGAAGATCATCCTGGGTAGTTGAAGTTTCATTTGACATGGTGTCTGAAATTGCATAAGTTCATAGTAAGTAACAACTATGAAAAACAGGCTATGTATTTAGTCATATACAGAGTACAAGTGCAAGTAAAAAATTCCTTTTCCAATGAATTTTGATGTGTATTTTGTATTTTCAATTACTTTTGCAGTATGTATTTTGCTTTGTTACAGAACTCGGAATGAAATTAAAAGTGTGTTATTGTCGGTCTAATATGCATGGATAATTTCAGTGGTGATTTTTGTAATATTCATATTCGTTTAGCATTGGTCTATTTGTTTGTTGTTATCGGTTGTTGCAATGGTTGGTACAAGGAAGAGGTTTTATTGCTGCATTTCATTACAAAGTTGGGCTTGTTTGGTTTTGTCCTTTGACATGTCAATGTTGAAGTCACCAACTATTATGAGTTGTATATCCATTGGTAAAGTAGAGGTGATGAAGTTTCTAAGAATCTTGTAATGTTTATTATTGGGCTTAATGGCTTCAAATATATGTTTGCTATTCGTATATGCGTATTCAAGTAGCAAATATCAATTGCAGTACTTTCAATGTGGGGTGTACTAAATGTTTTAATGTTGTGTGCATTGGATTTTTTATTGTAGCACATAAGAAGTCCATGGATATTCATGATAGGAACAACGTTGAATATTTGCAAGAGAGTTGTATCGGTTGGCATTTTGGTAGTTTGTGTTTCTTGCAAACAGACTATGTCTTATTGCATTATTACAAATTCATGCATTATGTGTTGAATGTGTAGTACTAGACTTTTTGTTTTGAGTTAGAAAATGTGCAAGTGTTTGGGGCTTACTTGTGTGAAATTGTATAATGGTGCCCATTTTGAAGAATGTAGATGCCTATGCATTTTAGTTTCTACGTCAGTGGACAGTACGAAGTTGTTTTGTTGTAGTTTATGTATAAGATACAATGATTCAATATTTTTTACATGCAAAAGTTTTATGTATACATGGCCATGGAAATTTAATTTGTGAGTGTTGAAATCCAGTGCATTCATTATTAGGAATTTCGACTCTATGTATGGTTCTAGCATAGGCTCTTTTTATGGGGAATTGATGACGGGTAATAGTTTGTTTGTTAATTCATATTTTTTTTGCAATTCTTGTTATAGGAGTGAAGTGCTTACTGATTTTTTTGGTGTACATGGTTTCCATTTTCGCACGTACACATTTACCAATGTCAATATTAGTAAATTATATCCAAATTGAACTTGGTCTTCCAGTTGTAAAATCTTTGAATATTCCATCTGTGCCATTGACTAAGCCATCATTTATGTTGTAGTTTTCGCGAATCATTTCTATTTGAATGTCTTGTTTTAGTGTTATAGTTTTTTGTAGGACTGGTTTTTTGGTAGTTACTAAGTCATTGTCAATGAGGTTTGCTTTTACGTATTCAATTGCATTTAGTGTGCACGTATCTCCTGGCAGAAGCATAAGCATGTTCTTGTTGGGGTGGTCAACATCGATGTTTTTTTGGAATAAGTATGGTAAACTTGGATCTAGTGCGGGGGTCTATAACAATGGTTGTTTAAGTATTGAATATTTGCGTTTGTTTGTGTGCAAGTCCTAATACAGTTAATGATTAATATGAACATGGAATTTTGTTTCCACATTACGTGGTCCAATTGAAATCATTTGACATAGTCTTGCCAAAATGTATATTATACTATTTCATTGTGCATGATTGGCTTTTTAAATAACCATGAATCTAGAATTGGTTGGGCTTGGTATAAGTCCCCACAAAAAATAGTGTTTACATTTCCAAAGGGTTTGGTTGGCTTATGTATAATTTTGCGTAGACATTTGTTTATGGTAAATAACATGTGGCTTCCAAGTAATGATACTTCATCAATTAGTAGTATCTGTAACTCATTGTTGCATTTGGTCATTGTATCTAGAGTATTTGCGTTTAATGGCAATAACTTTGGCATTCGGTAAGGTAGCTGGAAAATAGAGTGAGCAGTTGCACCATTGACATTGTACGCTGATTTTCCGATGTATGCTACTTTAATTCCTTTCACTTTTAAAGGGTTGCTATTTAATTTCCTATTGTAAAATCGATAGATTTCTTGGTATATTACTTTTGCAGTGTATGTTTTGACTATGCCTGTGCATCCTATTAAGAATAAATCGAATGGGTCATTTGGAGTTAACAACTTTTTTGTGGTAATATTCTTTACTATAATTTGTTGTTCTTCATTTGATTATTGTTGCAATACAAAGTAATGTTCAGTATCTATTAAGAAAGGAATTTTTCTTATGTTGAATCTGTTGTTTTCTTGGTTATGAGCTATTTTTTTGTGGCATATTGAAGGTCTGATCCAATGTCATATTATTCAAAGTGCTTAGGACCATTAGGGTCATTTACATTTTCATAGTCGAATGTCAAGTTGGGCCCATTTTCAATGTTGTAAGTAGCGGTATATATGTTTCCCCATTGAGAATCTACTTTTGCTATGAATTGGTTTTCATTTTCATCTACCAATGTTTGGTAGGCAATAAATGTTGAGCACCATGTGTCAAAATTATTTTTCAATGATTCTTCTAGTTCACGAAATGCCATGAACAACACCATTTTTTCTCTGTAATAGTTTTTTGCATCAACATGTTTATTGTATCTTACATAATGTATTGTTTTGGTTTTTTTTACGAAGTTTCATGTTTTTTGTTGTTTTTGTATAATAAGCAGTGAATTTTCTCTAATGATATAGGCCTTCATTGTATTTGTCAGTAATTGAAGCACATAAAACGTTTTCAGAATTGTCATGTTCTTTATCAATCAACTTAGGAGGTTTTAAAATGAATGTCCTATTCGTAATTGGAGATGTGTTTATGAAAATAGTTTTCCTAGATCCATAATGCAAGGTAGTAAAAGCACAATGTGCATTATTTGACGTGTAGACATTTGTTGGTAATTAAGTAAACTACTTCCTAAATGGCGTATGAATTGCATTTCACTTTCATTATTCTTTGTTGCATCTTCACATATTTTGTGAAAATCAGTTGTTAGTTTCCAATCTAATTTAGTCATGTACGATGTACAGTAAGTTCCATCCGAATAAGTGTCTAAAATGTATTGTGCATCTATATTTGCATACCATATGCTTGGTACTTTACTAGCAAATGCATTTGTCCACATATCATGTGGATGTCTCTTTAATATTATGGCAGGACAAGTGCGAAGAGATTGTAATACTGTAAGACGTGTATTCCTACTTAAGTTATGAGCTTCAAGAAATGAAGTAAATGTTATGCAGTGGCTATATTTATTTGTTTGTAGGCTTTGGAAAAACTGTTTTGTTATGTTTCTAGTTATGGCATATGTATTTTCTAAAGGTTCTAGTATTTTGGTCTTATCCATAGGTGGTAATCGGAAATTAAATATGCAATGTGAGTTTGTGTGATTTTTACATGTTTCCGTATGATGGCGGCTTTACATTTTTGCCAAGTTCGTGTCAAGTAGTGATGAATTTGTAGAGATATATTTGTCTATAAATGTTTGTATTTCTTAATGTGAACTTTTTCCATAAATAGGAGCATCCTTCACCCAAAGCATAAAATGCACATGCTCATTTCCATGGTTTTGGAATTTTGTTACAAAGAAGAAGTCCAAGACTTTTCCAAATAGAATATCATTAGTCAGCATCAATTTTTTTAATGCATTTATCTTATGATTAAAGTAATGACTACAGAATACTAGGTTTTTTCTTATAATTGCATCGATGTTATCATCATCAATGTTTTTGCTATGCTCTTTTTAGCAGACAGAGCACATAGTGCATTGCATAGTGGTGTCCATAGGTGATCATCACTTGTTAGCATAATAAAAAAAGTTGGTGCACCTAGTTATCTTATCATTGCAAATATGTTCTTCCTGGTCTTTGCTAAATAATAGGGTGAAGTTCTCATGGTTTTTAAACTTGTAAATCCTATTGAAATTTTAAGTATGTTGGACACCCTTGATTTACTTTTAAGATCTTTGGCATATATTTTTTCCCCTTTCAATTGACCTTTGCATATGCATATCCATCCACATGTTGAGATTTTTTGTAAGATAACTTTAATTGCTTTAAAGAAAAGATTGGTAGTGTGAGTTGTAAAATCATTTCTACAATGCAATAGCTCCCATTTTGCTATTTTTTGGTAATGGAATATTTTTGTAATATCATTTTCACGATGCATTCCATAGTATAAAGTAGGGAAACTCATTTCTTCACAAAAATTTTCCTCAAAAATGCCTAAGGGTTTGAATCCTTCTGATGCTGCAATTGCAAGAACATTTTCCTGAAGGTCTCTTATTGAATGAGCATTTTCATAAGCATGAATAATTGTTTTTGTGATGGGTTCAGCTTCAATGTCATTAGGATTGTAATCTATTTATTCCATATTTCCAATGTTTTTTACTACATTTACAACTTGTGTTTCAGAGTTACTTTTCCAGTCATTATTAACAACTACATGATTGTCAATATACAGGGGACATTTACATAGTTCTATTAATGCATGCATGATGCAGTTAGGTCTAACATTTCCTATTAGATATGCACTTTTATATTCCAACTTCCTTTTTATCTGAATTGCAATTGTTTCAGTTTCATTTATTTTCTTTGGAAATGCCTCTTGTGCCTGATTAAAACCAACAACATTAATAAGCATTCCACTAAGACCAAATTGTGGTGTTTTGTATCCAAGTTTCCTTATTTGTGAAAATCGCATACGTAAAGCAACAATTCTTTCTTCTAAAAGGCTTAATATATGATCTGAAGCTATTTTTCCATTTCTTCTTATGTTGAAAGGAGCAGTAAATTTAGGAAGCAATTGATGTTAAATGGCATTATTGCATTGCTTACATATCTTGTCCCCCAATGTAAGATTTTTTATTGATATGTCACTAGATATAGATAAAAAAGCATTGATAGTATTGTTGGTAATCATGGTTATGTCTTTTTTAAAATGGAAACATTTGCAAAGAGCATAGGCATGTGTTGGTGTATCTACTATAGCACAGAGGTATATTGTAATTGTTTTATCTGCTTGTTTGTTTTGTTGTTGCATTGCATGTTCCTGGCCTTTCGTTTTCCTCATGTGGGATTTTAAATGGTGCAATTTTATATCAACATCTACATTTGCATTTACAGTAGGAAATGGTAATGTGGTATGTTGACTACACTTGTTTGAGCCATTTTCATTACTTGTGGTCATTTGCATTTGTTTGGTCATTGCATTTTCTATTTTGTTTTCTTGTTGAGTTACTTGTTCCTTTCCTTTTGTTTTCCTTATTTTGGAAAATGGTGCAATATTGTACTAGTGCCTACATTTGCCTTTGTAGTAGAAGATGGTAATATTGAATATTGCTTAAACTTGTTTGGCCCACTTTCATTGTTTCTTGGCAATTGCATTCCATTGATCATTGTATTTTCTATTGTTGTATGGATTTTATTTTCCATTGTTCTATGCAAATGAATTAATGGATCATAATGAATAGGCACTGTATCTGTTTCATATGTTATGACATTGAAGGTTCTTTTTGGTTGTAGGCAAACTTCATATACATGAACAATTCTTTTATTTGTTGCTAACCATTTTTGGATTTTTTATTGTAAAATATGGGAAAGCCATAACAAGCATAAATCGCTACTTTCGATACCACTTTTTTCATATGGTAGTCCAATTAAAGAAAGATATATTTGTGGGTCAAAAACTTGATTTTCTGCTGATTGCCCAAAGTTTGGGCTGCATAGCTCTAAGCATTTGATTACTTATGTATCTTTGCCTAAAATTGCATTAGTCAAAGATTGTGCCATATACTGGATAAGATCTATTGTATTAATATTTTCTACTGGAAAAATACTAATTGAAGTAAACATGCTCTCGCCATAGTCATCACTAAATGTATGTGTTTTTGAAAGGCCATAACTTTCTATTTCAGGAGAAATGGCATTCCAAATAGGAGCCAGATCATTAAAAATATGTGATAACTTTGTGTGGATATCTATAATTTTTCATGGGATTATTATGGTAAAGAACAAAGGCTCATAATGGCCACAAGTTGGGTTTCTATCATGAAATAAAATTTAATATGGTGGTGTCAATGACTCTTTGTTAAAGTGAAGGCATTTTCTTTTGTGGGTGGTTGACCATATAAAAATTGAAATCTTTAGCCATTTAGGGAGCCAATGGATACAAACTGTATCTCCCCGTAGCCCTATTTCAATGCCATCTCTATTTTAATTTGCAGAAAGCCGCATCCTATGCAAGTGTCTTTTTTATATATTCTATGTAAATCAAAAAGCATATCAACATGCAATTCATTTTCATATGATGATATTGTTGTTGGGTCCGTATTGTTTAAGCATGTTCTAAAATAGTCTATTGTACCCATACACAATTCAATTGATGTATACTCAAAATGAAACAATATTTGAATTATGTCAAAAAGACAATCACCTCCATTGTAGTTGAATGATGTACTCTGAAATAGATGATTAGATTGCAATGCACTTTCAATGTCAACAAATGATGGCATATTTTGTGGTATATATGTTTCAGCATTAATTACTTCCTTCTCATTTGCATCTTCATTAGTAGGAATTCCTGTTACTATTTTGGAAACCAAAGTGGCTTCACGAGTTATTTCCTAATGTGTTTTTCTATATTATTGTGACTTTGTTTTCCCTTGCGCAATTTTTTTTAAGTACATGCAAATTTTTAAACCTTATTTCTATATGATTTGCAATTTTATTGATATTTGTAATGACTTACGTAACCTTAAGTTGAATAGGCTAAATCAAATTGATAAGAGATGGTAGATGTTGTTACATAGCTTCACAAATGTAACCATAAAAATAATGTGAGTTTCTTACAATTTTGTCAGGGTAATATGAGAATTTGATACCTGTGTCGAAATATATCGCATAGAACATAAGAAAATGAGGATGGTTTAAAATAAACATTTTGAAGATGTATATGTAGGTCTATGCATGGAATAAATGGAACAATGTTAATATAAATTGATGTGGGAAACCATATATAAGAATATAGAAAATTTTGAAACTACTAACCTTTAAGATGATGTTATTCTTATGATGTAATTGCCAATGTAAAGGTAAGAGCAATTGCAAATGTTCTGATAATTGTACCTGAATATGACATAGTACATAAAAATATAAAATTATCCTATTTTACCCATAATTGTAATGACTTACGTAACCTTAAGTTGAATAAGATAAATCAAATTGAGAAGATATTGTAGATGTTGTTACATAGCTTCACAAATGTAACCATAAAAGTAATGTGAGTTTCTTACAGTTTTGTTGGGGTATTATGAGAATTTGATACTTGTTTCCAAATATATCACATAAAACATAAGAAAATGAGGATGGTTATGAAGACACATTTTGAAGATGTATATGTAGGTCTATGCATGGAAGAAATGGAGCAATGTTAATACAAATTGATGTGGGAAACCATATATAGGCATATAGAAAATTTTGAAACTACTAACCTTTAAGATGATGTTAATCTTATGATGTAATTGCCAATGTAAAGGTAGCAATAATTGCAAATGTTATGATAATTTTACCTGAATATGACATAGTACATAAAAATATAACATTAGCCTATTTGATTTGAGAAAGTCTAAACAAATGTACTATTTGTACAAATGCTTGGCACTACTTGTCAAAGAATTGAATATTTTAAACATAGAATAAAATTTTAATGTTTTCAAGTCACTTTTGGATCAAGATGCGTATTTTTTGTAAATATATTTGGGGCTACAATTTACATAGATGAATTTAAAGTAATAACGATAAAAATACAACAATAAAAGATCAACCAGTTGCAGGAAGGAATGCATGAGTGGAAGTACAAAAATTCTTTGATTTCCATATTACTAATTAAAGTACATAAACAATATAATTTGATGACAGAAATGAATTTTTTTACCTTTCCAAAAATATGGTTAAAAAATTGGAGCTTTGATTTGGAGTGCCAAATCGCAGGGCATTACATTGTAAAGATTTTCTGGAATCAACTGCATAGTTATACCTAGACTTCAAACTACTGAAAGATACATTGATTTGTAAATGAAAACTTTGTAACAGTTCATTATACTATTGCCATTCGGGTTTTTTTTTTAAATTTCTAATATCTTTTATCTTACTTCCTTGTATATTCTTTACTCAATGAAATTCGGCCAATATTTCATTTCTTTAGTGACTGAATTAGTTACTGTTTTTTCTCTGCGGTGTAAAGTAAATGATAAATTATCACTTGAATGGCTTGCTTATAATCCTTGTTTAGTGATATCATACCATTTATTTATTTCTTAATAGTTTCTCATGGCATTAGTTGTACTTTAGTTGTGTTAACTCTATTTTTATTGGGAATGAAAGGAATGATAACCAGATTGTACCAAACCAAGAAAACAGATACTAAACAGACACCATGATCGATAAGATGAAATAAATTCACCATACTAGCTTCACATAAAACCTTTGCAAACAAATGAGCAATAATATCATATATTATTATGGAACTCAATGCAATATATTGAGAATGAACCTTGCTTAAATAGGCAAGGAATAACAATCTAAGAACCAGTCAAGGTCATAGATCAAGCCATAAATCAAGGAAATAACTATTCATAAAAAAAATAGTCAAGACCATAGATTTAGGAGATAACTAGACATCAAGGATCTAGTCAATACCATAGAACAAGGAAAGAACTATACCTAACAACTAGATAATATCTCTTAATATCTAAATAAGATAATATCCACACACATACTGGGTGAATAAATACTAAATAAAGATGAACATGAAATAAATATACCACAAAAAAATCTAGAAAATAGAAGTGGCATGTCCAACTAGGCCTGAGGTACGCTGGGCATGGCATTGTCCACAGCATAGTAGAATCTAATGCATCTCCATACAAATAGGAAGACTGTGGTAACAGAAAACAACTGAAGCTGGGATCCATCCAGAATAGCTCCAGTGTGATGTCGAAAGTGAAAAAAAATACCAAAAATAATTTGATCAACTACTACAAATAGGTGTTCCACGATCCAGGAACAATAACCAGAGCAACAAGGTAAGGACACAAAACCCGAAGATGTAGGATCAGCACCACACCCTCCCATACTACTGAATGGGTGGAGTGGCGCTACAAATCTATATGAGTTGTCAAAAAAACTACTCGAACACTGAAAAAATAACAATGGGATCCACTGGAATAGATCCCCCATAAGAGATAACTCTCAACATGCTAAAAGTGTCAAAAATACAGATACAAAATCTCTCAAAAAACAAGAGAGATACACTAGACCTGCTATAGAAAAATTCTCAAAACAAGAAGCATCGCAGTGCAGAAGGTATAGAAAGTGGAGCAAGAGGCAGCCACAACTATAGAGTCCTCTCAACGAATGCCTATGTCGCATCCACGGGTGATCAGATATCCACCCCAAATCAACACGGATGGATGAAGAAGATGCCTTCATATGACTTGGTGAAAAATGCATAATGGGTGCATGAAAAAGAACATCAGAATGTGTGTCAAGTTGATCATGTCTGACAGCTGAAATCTTAGGTTTCTCAAGCTTGAGTGAAGATGTAGAACTCATGTGTTTCTCATGATCCTCAAAAAGAGTCGAGCGAACAAATAAAGGATCTCTATCAATGTGTGATCCCAATGAAGTATATACTCAAAAACCAATGTCATGACAAGAATTCCACTTAACATGTGGAATAGAGGAAACAATACCCTATGAATGTCTGCCAATGACTCCACTAGTGAGACCCATAGAACAGAGCATGCGAGAACTGAATGTAGTGGTATGCTTCTAAAAAATCCATAAAACTAAGTAGAAGTAGGATACACAACATGTGGTACTGTAATAGGCACAGATGTGGAAGACCATGCAGTAACAAGCCTCATAGGTGTATAAGAATCAAAAACAGGTTCAGGCTCAAAGACTGGCAGATCAATGTCAGTGGGTACAAGGAGCAACAACTGCAAGTGGACTCAGAGCATGGATATGGTTGTCCACAATATGATGGTGATGTTGTAGGCTAGCAAGTTTGTTCTGTAGGGAGTGTATTATTGTATCCTTATCGTGAATGAGTGATTATAGAAGAGAATTTCACTTCTTGAGTGATCTATTTTCTTCCACAAATTTTACAATATCCTCTTGAAGTCCACATACTGCAACTCCTAAAAACTTAGGACATCAGGCTCAGCTGAAATTGCATCCACAATTGATTACAACACTCCTCCATATTTTGCACTTTATAATTATATTTTAAGTCTCAAAATAAATATTTCCAATGGAAAGAGCACAAAAAAACAAACACTTTTGAAACAAAATGGCACTCAAAACCGAGTTACCGATCAAAAGTTACAAGCTTTTTAATATTTTCCTCTCTTATTTATTTTAGGTGCCACTAAAACAAAATAAAATGTTGTTGCCTTCAACGCACAAGTAAAATAAAAGGGGCTGAAGTTAAGCACCTACTACTAGGAATCATAAACTTTAAGCCCTCATATGACCATACCATATGACTAAGGGCTATCACATCCACCTGCCACTTTTAGTACAAATTACTATTTATTGCCAAAAATAGTAACCTGCAGATTCACCCGAAATAGCAAAAAAACGTGCACAGCATCCGTGGACCCTTGCCAAAAAAGAAAATATCCAAAAACCTTCCTACGTGCAAACCGAGACAAATACACCAGAACAGAAAATTACTCTGAGTAGATCTCGAAAAACCTAGTAGACCCAAAAAATAATCCCGCAATTTCTTCTCAGGTGGGCGCAAATCCCCTAGTGATCCAATGCGCTTCTTTGCAACAACAAAAAAACCACACAAAATGATTTTCTATAGAAATGACCAAGTTTATAGTCGATCTTAGGGTTTTCACACCTTCTGGATCCAATGGAATCTTCTATTTTCCATAAAAAAAAAGTAGGCAGCAACAAAATACGACCAAATCCCAAATATATGAATATATAAAGATTTTATTTGCAAAATAAAACTTACAGACAGATGTCAACAGTAATCTCCAGCTCCGATACCATGAAAGGAACGATAACTAGATCATACCAAGCCAAGAAACAGATACTAATCAAACACCATGATCAATAAGATGAAAGAAATTCACCAGAACAACTTTACATAAAACCTTTGTAAACAAATGAGCAGCAATATCATATATTATTTTGGATCTCAATGCAATACATTGAGAATGGACCTTGCTTAAATAGGCAAGGATTAACAATCTAAGAACCAGTCAAGGTCGTAGATCAAGCCATAAATCAAGGAAATAACTATTCATCAAAGAACTACTCAAGACCATAGATTTAGGAGAGAACTAGACATCGAGGATCTAGTCAATACCATAGATCAAGGAAAGAACTGTACGTAACAACTAGATAATAACTCTTAATATCTAAATAAGATAAAAGAAATATCCACACACATAAGTGGGTGAGGATAAATACAATAAAGTTAAATAAAGTACCTAGGTGAACATGAGATAAGGTAAATACCTACTCATTCCTGGGTTTTAAGGATTTGACCATGCTTATCTCTTCCTAATTTTTTAAGTAATCAGTAATTTATTTGGAATTTTGTATTTTGTTTGTTTCTGCAAAACCTACTATATTTTTTTTAATTGATAAAAGGACTAAAAGGACTAGAATTTTGCCTCTTAACCAAGAAACACTCGTGAATGACATGGGCCCGTATGATGCATTGAGAGTTGATGAGGAAGATGATGAAATAGATGTGGAGAAAATTCTCACAATGGCCGTATATGAAAGTTAAGAAATTCAACAATTTTTGTGTGTCATTAATGAAACAATTCAACAAGAAATTTAAATCATAGAAGCAACAACATATACTGATAAAAATTAGTAAGCAAAATTAGATGCAGCTAATTTGAAGATGCCACAAGGACAATTTGAAACACATCTTCAAGTTGACAACAAAAACACACCTAATCATGTTAGTCAGACATACTAACACATGAGAGTTGATGATGTAATGAGTCTTCAAACACAATTAACCCGACCACAATGGTTGAAAGATTCAAAGAAATGTGGTCTCATGGATTTCTATGATTGTAGATTAGCTTGATGATCTTGCATATGAAGATGAAAAAAACATATTTCTTTTGAAAAAGGAAAAAGAAAACAAACAAATTTAAAAATATGTTGCCATATGTTAGTGGGTAAAGACAATGTATTTTCTAAAAGATGCAAAAAAATTCATGTACCTTTCAAATGTCACATATTGGGACATTCCCTAGAACCCTTTAATCATGTAGGCAATCAAACAATTGATTAAAAATTATGAAAAGTGTGATAGGTAGCATAAGTGATCAGTTCTCTTGAGCAACACCTAATTGATCCCCTGGGTCTTAAAATACAAGACCCACAAGCATGAGATATTGTGATCATGAGGGAGTCATTTTTCTATATAATTTAGCTTCCTTTAACGTTGGTTCTGCCATAAGTTGCATATTGTCAACTAACGAGAGATATTTCATCCTGAATTCGGACACGATCTTTATTCCTTTTTTAGTGTATAGATTATTGTCCTTCCTAGGGCGTTTGTCATTAAAATGATTCAAAAGTGAGAGATAGGATCTTCATCTTAAGCCTTTTTCGTAGAGAAAGTAAACCAACAAGAGTGCCATTGATCAAAACTGAGAGTGTGTCATGAAACGACCATCAATAAGCTTGACCTATTCTTAAGAGACATCAAAATTTTTTAACACTTTCAGGAGAAAACTTCAGTCAATTGTATTATAATCATTGGCAATATCCACATTAATGAGCATTCCCATTCTTTTGCAAGATTTGGTAGTGATGTGGATTGTGAATGTGGTACACACACTTCATCTGACTGCTTGAGTAAATAAAAAGGGGAGAATTGTTATGATGATCAATCTTGCAATGGCATATGGAAAATGAGGGTCAGGACTCAGAATGGAAACATCTTCAACAGTGTGCCACTTATGAAGAAGGTGCATTTCAGTAAGCAAATATGACCTGGAAGATAGTAAATTGGGACTTAATAATAATTATTGATTTTCAGATAAAGTTTGTTTTCATATATGCAAAATTTTCTTAAAGTAGACTGTAGGAGCAATCATAGATTCTTCCCATGCTGTTGACTAGAGATAATACAAGGTATTTAAGGAACCCATATTGCAATAGTGATTAAATGGGATATTGTAACATTTTCACTCTAATGATATTGCCGTTGGTGCATGAAACAAATGTAATGGCCAATAAATTGGGGCCAAACAGGAGTAACAAGTGCCCAAAATGATGCAAGGTGTTATTTGACATGCAATAAAAAACACAAGGCATTTATGCATGGAAAATCTCTTTTTCAAAGTTCTCTAAGCATTCTCTGACTGAATTGGAAAAAGAAGACAAAGTAGTAAGTGTTCTTTGATCAGACATAGATTTATCAGGTCTTAGAGAAATTATCATTAATATTACTCTTAACAGTCATTGTTTCACCATATGCAACAAATAGGTCTTCAGTAAGCAAATATGACCCGGCTGATGGTAAATTGGCACTTAATAATAATGATTGATTTTCAGATAAAGTTCGTTTTCATATATGGGAATTTTTCTTAAATTAGATTGTAGGAAAAATTATAGATTCTCCCCATGGTGTTGACTAGAGAGAATACAAGGTATTTAAGGAACCCATATTGCAGTAATGATTAAATGGGATACTGTAACCTGTGCACTCCAATGATACTGTTGTTGGTACATGAAACAACTGTAATGGCCTAAAAAGTGTGGCCAAATAGGACTAACACATGCCCAAAATGATGCAAGGTGTTTTTTGACATGGAAACAAAAACACAACAAGGAAATTCATGCACAAAATATCTCTTTTTCAAAGTTCTCTAACCATTCTCAGACTGAAACAGAAAAAGAAGACAGAGTAGCAATTGTTCTATGATCAGACATAGATTGATTAGGTCTTGGAGCAAGTATCATTTAGATTACTCTTAAGTGACAATTTTAAAAAAAATTAACTCAAGAATCTTAGATATTGAAGACCAGACATGGTTATCCTCACAAGGCAGTCACACTGTTTCCCCATATGCAACAAACAGGTCTTCAACTCGATCAGTTTACATTTGGTAACATACTCGCAGCCTATGAAAAAATGGTAGCTTTGGAATAGGGTATGGACAATTTCACACAAGAAACAACATATACTAATAAAATTCAGCAACTAGAATAAGACGCAGCTGATTTAAAGATGATACAAGGCCAATTACAAACACATTACGGATAGAGGAATTTTAACTGATGTAGTTACAACTTCCTGGTAGACATGTATGAAAAATGTGGAAGCATAGACAAGCCACATGAACTTCCTAATAAAATGCTTCAAAGAAATTTGGGCTCATCGAATGCCATGATTGTAGGATATGCACAAAATGGATTTTGTTCAAAGTGGATGGGCAGTTAGATTTGCATGAGACCACATTTCTTCGAGGCATTCTATCAAACAGTTCATGTTCTTTATTTTTATTTACATTCTTTTAATTAAATACCTGATTCTCTAGGGTATCTTTTTTAATTTATAGTTTTCTTTTGTGATGTATTTTTATTCTTTACATGTTTGCAATTCGTTTAGCTTTACCGTAAATTTTTACAGCCAATAGAAATCCAAATTTTAACTAATAAGAGCATGGCTCTCCTATGATTTTTAGTCATAACACTAAAATCAAAAAAATTACGTGAAAGGTCTATTGCAATAAACTATCATCAGAATATCCAATGTAATTTATAGATTAAAAGTCTCAGTATAAAGTATAGCTACATACATTTTAGTATTTTACATATAGATATGCATATTTTTATGAATCAAGGGTTCTCTGTACAATCTACCTTTCTTAGTAATATAGGAGAATATAGGGTAGTGCCCAATAAACACAACATCAATTAAAATGACTGAAATAATGTACCCGCTCCCTTTAAGGGCATTTCCAAAATTAAATATGCTTCACATAAATCAAGTATAGCTGCTCACACTCTACAGAGTTGTATAGTGTTCAAGATTGTTACTACTAATTGATAGGGTTCAAGAGAGTAATTCACACATGGGGCCAATATAAGAGAATGCAACAAAAGGAGTGAAGAGAATTAAATATAATATTTTCTACAAAAGAGTAGTATGTTTTTGTGATGTATTCTCCCACCACTTTCCCTGTAAAGCATGAGGTAGACACCAAAAGGAAGACAAAGTAGTAATTGTTCTATGATTAGACATATATTGATCAGGTCTTGGAGCAAGTATCATTTAAATTACTCTTAAGTGACAATTTTAAAACAAATTAACTCAAGAATATTACATATTGAAGACCAGACATGGTTATCCTCACAAGTCAGTTACACTGTTTCACCATATGTAACAAATAGGTCTTCAAACTGATCAGTTTAGATTTACCAACATACTCGTAGCCTATGCCAAAATGGGAGCTTTGGAATAGGGTATGGAAAATTTCAGACAAGCAGCAGCATATACTGATAAAAATCAGCAAGCAAAATTATATGCAATTGACTTGAGGATGCAACAAGGCCAGTTAGAAACACAAAATGGATAGAGGAATTTTGACTGATGTAGTTACAACTACCTAGTAGACATGTATGCAAAATGTGAAAGCATAGATAAGCCACGTGAATTGCCAGATAAAATTCCTCAAAGAAATGTGGGCTCATGGAATGCCATGATTGCAAGATACGTACAATATGAATTTGTTGAAAATGCACATGAACTGCTTGATAGAATTCCTCAAAGAGATATGATCTCAAGGAATGCCATGATTGCAAGATATGCAAAAAATGGATTTGTTGAAAAGGTGGGCATGAACTATTTGATAGAATGCCTCAAAGAAATATGGTCTCATACAAGTCTAACTGCCAATCCACATTGAACAAAATTATGATCGATACTCTAAAACTGTATGGAGCATTAGATAACCAAGGATCAATGGTAGAGGTAAGATCCATGTAAAGCATAAGGTAGACACCAAAAAACCAGACACACAGAAAAAAACACATGTACCTACAACAACAACATACATTAACCAGGGTAAATGAAAACAACAAATGAAAACCCTGCCTGATACGCACATCTTCAACAGTCGTCGTCGTCGCTTTTCGGCACAAAGATTCAAAACAAAATAAGAATGGTCTCTCCAAATATAAATATGCATAAAACATCCTTCTCTTGGACACTGCCAGATTGTTGTATGCAGAAAGTCAGGTGTGAGTCTGATAGCATAAGAGAAGCCGCCGCTGCAAGAACCAATAGTAGGAAAATTACACAAAAGGAAGATGGTGGAATGAAATCTGGCATTGACAGAAAAAAAATGAACCAATCATCAATCAAAAAATTTGAACATTTGTCTTCGAAAACCAATAATTAAATGAAACATTCACACAAACACTAGGGTATAATTATTCACGGTAGTCCCAGGAAAAATAATAGCAAAATTGAGGGTTAGGACTAAGAATGGAAACATCTTCAACAGTGTGCCACTTATGAAGAAGGTGCATTTCCGTAAGCAAATATGACCCGACAGATAGTAAATTGGGACTTAATAATAATTATTTATTTTCAGATAAAGTTCATTTTCATATATGGGAATTTTTCTTAAAATAGACTGTAGGAACAATCATAGATTCTCCCCATGTTGTTGACTAGAGAGAATACAAGGTATTTAAGTAACCCATATTGAAGTAGTGATTAAATGGGATATTGTAACCTATACACTCCAATTATATTGTCGTTGGTGCATGAAACAAATGTAATGGACAATAAATTGGGGCCAAACAGGAGTAACAAGTGCCCAAAATGATGCAAGGTGTTATTTGACATGCAAGCAAATACACAACAAGGCAATTTATGTACGGAAAATATCTTTTTCATAGTTCTCTAAGAATTCTTTGACTGAAACAGAAAAAGAAGACAGAGTAGTAAGTGTTCCTTGATTAGACATATATTGAACAGGTCTTTGAGCAAGTATCATTTAGATTACTCTTAAGAGGCACATTGTTTCACCATATGTAACAAACAGGTCTTCAGTAAGCAAATATGCCTCGACAGATGGTAAATTGGCACTTAATAATAATTATTAATTTTTCAGATACAGTTCGTTTTCATATAAGGGAATTTTTCTTAAAGTATACTATAGGAACAATCATAGACTCTCCATGGTGTTGACTAGAGAGAATACAAGATATTTAAGGAACCCATATTGCAGTAATGATTAGATGGGATACTATAACCTATGTACTCCAATGATATTATCGTTGGTACATGAAAAAAATGTAATGGCCTGAAAATTGTGGCCAAATAGGACTGACAACTGCCCAAAATGATGCAAGGTTTTATTTGACATGTAAGAAAAAACACAACAAGGAAATTCAGGAAAAAAAATTCTCTTTTTCAAAGTTCTCTAACCATTCTTTGACTGAAACGAAAAAAGAAGACAAAGTAGTAATAGTTCTATGATCCGACATAGATTGATTAGGTCTTGGAGAAAGTATCATTTAGATTACTCTTAAGCGACAATTTTAGAACAAATTAACTAAGGAATCTTAGATATTGAAGACAAGACATGGTTATCCTCACAAGGCAGTCACAGTGTTTCACCATATGTAACAAATAGGTCTTAAACCCGATCAGTTTACATTTTCCAACATACTCGTAGCCTGTGCCAAAATGGAAGCTTTGGAATATGGTATGGACAATTTCACAAAAGAAACAACATATAGTAATAAAAATCAGCAACCAGAATAAGACACAACTGATTTGAAGATGCAACAAGGCCAATTACAAACACATAATGGATAGATGAATTTTGATTGATGTAGTTGCAACTTCCTGGTAGACATGTATGCAAAATGTGGAAGCATAAACAAGCCACATGAATTGTATAATAAAATGCCACAAAGAAATGTGGGCTCATGGAATGCCATGATTGCAGGATATGCACAAAATGGATTTTGTTCAATGTGGATGGGCAGTTAGATCTGCATGAGACCACATTTCTTCGAGGAATTCTATCAAAAAATTCACAGTCTTTGTTTTTATTTACATTCTTTTAATTAAATACCCAATTCTCTAGGGTATCTTTTGTAATTTATAGTTTTCCTTTGTGATGTAATTTTATTCTTTACATGTTTAC
This sequence comes from Taxus chinensis, assembly GCA_019776745.2. Classification (NCBI taxonomy): domain Eukaryota; kingdom Viridiplantae; phylum Streptophyta; class Pinopsida; order Cupressales; family Taxaceae; genus Taxus; species Taxus chinensis. Next base: position 119,359,939 of record CM034147.1, on the reverse strand, counting down.
AATTCATTTAGCTTTACAGTAAATTTTTACAGCCAATTGAAATAAAAATTTTAATTAATAAGAGCATGGCTCTTCTATGATTTTCAGTCATAACATTAAAATCAAAAAATAATTGTGAAAGGTCTATTGCAATAAACTAGCTATATAAGTTATCCAATGTAATTTACAGATTTAAAGTCTCAGCACAAAGTACAGATGCATACATTTTAGTATTTTACATATAGATATGCATATGTTTATGAATCAAGGGTCCTTTGCACAATCTACCTTTCTTAGTAATATAGGAGAATATAGGCTAGTGCCCAATAAACACAAGATCAATTAAAATGACCGAAATAATGTACCCGATCCCTTTAAGGGCATTCCCAGAATTAAATATGCCTCACATAAATCAAGTATAGTTTCTCATACTCTATAGAGTTGTATAGTGTTCAAGATTGTTACCACCAATTGATAAGGTTCAAGAAAGTAATTCACACATGGCAGCCAATATAAGAGCATGCAACAAAAGGAGTGAAGATAATTAAATATAATATTTTATACAAAATCCTAGTATGTTTTTCATGATGTATTCTCCCACCAATGTCCCTGTAAAGCATGAGGAAGACACCAAAAGGAATACAAAGTAGTAAATGTTCTATGATTAGACATACATTGATCATGTCTTGAAGCAAGTGACATTTAGATTACTCTTAAGTGACAATTTTAAAACTAATTAACTCAAGAATCTTTGATATTGAAGACAAGACATGGTTATCCTCAAAAGGAAGTTACATTGTTTCACCATACGCAATAAACATGTCCTCAACCCGATTAGTTTACATTTTCCAACATACTTGAAGCCTATGCCAAAATGGGAGCTTTGGAACAGGGTATGGACAATTTCACACAAGCAGCAGCATATACTGATAAAAATCAGCAAGCAGAATTAGACACAGTTAATTTGAAGATGCAACAAGGCCAATTAGAAACACATAATGGATAGAGGTCTTTTGACAGAAGTAGTTGCAACTACCTAGTAGACATGAATGCAAAATGTTAAAGCATAGAGAAGCCACGTGAACTGCCAGATAAAATACCTCAAATAAATGTGGGCTCATGGAATGCCATGATTACAGGATACACAAAATATGAACTTGTTCAAAATTCATGTGAAATGTTTTATAGAATGCCTCGAAGAGATATGATCTCAAGGAATGCCATGATTACACGATATGCACAAAATGGATTTGTTGAAAAGGCCCATGAACTGTTTGATAGAATGCCTGAAAGAAATGTGGTCTCATGCAGATCTAACTGCCCATCCACATTGAACAAAATTATGATCCATACCCTGAAACTATATGGAGTATTGGATAGTCAAGGATCAATGGTAGAGGTAAGACCCATGTAAAGCATAAGGAAGACACAAAAAAACAAGACACACAACAAAACACACATGTACCTACAACAACAACAAACATTAACCATGGTAAATGAAGACCCTGTCTGATACACACATCTTCCATAGTCTTCGTCGCCGGTTTCCTGCCCAAAGATTAAAAACAAAATGAAAATAGTCTCTCTAAATCTGCTTCTGCATAAAACATCCTACTCTCGGACACTTCCAAATTACTACATGTAGAAAGCTAGGTATGAGTCTGATAGCATAAGAGAAGCCGTCTTTGCAAGGACCAATAGTGGGAAAATTACACAAAAGGCAGACAGTGGAATGAAATCTAACAATGAGGGAACAAAAATGAACCAATCATCGATGGAAAAATTGGAACATTTACCTTTGACAACCAATAATTAAATGAAACATTCAAACAAACATTAGGGTATAATTATTCATGGTAGTCCTAGGCAAAATAATATAAAACGGTGAAAACAATAGTTTCCTACCACGGAAAGTACTAATAGATGAGGGCATTTAAGAAAATCATGGATGAGAGAAGTATGAATAAAGGAATAAGATGTATTTTTAAAGTTGTATTCGAGTTTTCTTTTCATGTTTCAATTTCTCATCATCCACAAGAGACTCATCACATGACTGTTAAGATGCGTGGGTCGAGAAAATTTAGACTTCTTACTAATTATAAATTTATACTAAAAGTCAAACGTGCTTTGTGTAGACAATATTGAGCTAGAGGGAATTTTGATGAATAAGGTCTTATATTATATTAAGAAGTAAAATGATTAAGATAATTGAACAAAAGTTTAGGATAATTTTGTTTAGAGGGCGTATGGAAGAAGGCCCTACTATTAGATTTGGCGGTCTTCTATGTTAATTAAGAAAAGTTTATGTAGGGAATTTTAAAATATTACCTTTTAAAAATATAGAAAAATATTATTTTATAAATTATTAATTAAATATATCAAATATTATTTAATGTTAATCTACTTATTGTCAATACACGTAATACATGCATATTTGTGTGTGTGTGTGTGTGTGTGTGTGTGGTATGTGTAGTATGTGTGTGTAATATATATATATATATATATATATATATATCATGGTTATATTTTAAACATGTAAATTGTATGGGATTATTATTTCAAATATTTAAAAATATTTTATTCTTAAAATCATTTTAAAAATTAAACAATAATCAAATTCAACCCATGGGCTGTATGAATAATTTCGGGAGGTTTTTAGACACAAAGCCATTTTTATGACTTATAAAAACCACATCACTATTAATTAGAGTTACACGTAGGGAGTCTTATTAGGTGTGGCTTTGTTAAATTTTACATTTATTTGGAAACATTTCATTCCTTAAGTATACGTGATGTGCATCATATGTAGGCAAATATATTTACAAAAACTTGACAAGTGACATGGTGTAAGAAGGTTCTCAGACTGAATAGGTACCACATCTATCGAAGAAAATGGGGACTTGCACCAAACTTATGGGAGAAATACAAGGTTTTATACTTAAAACTTATCTATAGATCATAGTGGACATGTTGGGACATAAATAAGGGCATTTGGAAAAAGCTTCCAAAATTTTGATTTTTCATTACAACAATTGGCTCATACTATGGAATCACATTCCCTACCAAAAAGTGGAAGAATTCATAATCTTTATTTTAGACCTATGACTTATCCATTGACAAGAAGAAAAGAGAACAAGAGAATTATAAATTTTGCATTTATTTAAAACATGTAGACAATAGGAAATGAGGACCAAAAAAACATGAAAGGGAAATTTAAAATATGTACACAATATGTTGTAAGTATGGTAGGGGTTATGCAAATGCATAGACAGGATCAAAGAAGTAGATAACATTACAAAATAGTGGATTGTATGCATGGAGTTGGCATCTGTCAAATAGTATCAATTGATCAACAAGAGACATGATATATATGAACTAGTTAAGAATGTGAGGGTGACCTTGGAAGAGAAACATGGATATGAGAATTCTATTGAAAACTGGATAAAGGAAAATGTAATCTTATGAACCAAGTGATTTTCTTATTCTTTGTTAAAAATGCTACATTTTTAGCATGAAGACTATAGAAGCCCTTCACTTTTTATGTGTTTGTTTAAACAACTAATTATGTACATACATATTAGAATTGTTCTCATGTTTGTGTCTTTTTTTTCTTGACATATCTGTTAGTGCAAAATCATAGCATCCCCCGAATGGCCTCATAACTGAGTGGGGCATTCGGTGTGATGTTCATAACATTGGACCATCTCTCAAGATGTGGGGCTTGGGAACTTGAGATGGACCTCCAGAGAAGGCTAGTTCCTACTCCTAAACTACCTGCCAAAAGCTATTCTAATACAGGAAAACTATCTAATCCTAATCCAACCGTCCAAGGGACCAGGGAGAGAAAGTGCATGAAAATGAAGCCTACACTAAAATAGTAATACACCAGAGAAGGAGGTTGCTGGTCACAATCTCAGATACTTGAAATGGAGAGAGGTGAGAAAAGGAGAGGGTGGAAAAGATACAATACAAACCAGAGATGAAGTTCACACAGAACACTGCTTCAACTCATTAAATACAGATCTAAAAACCTATAATAGACATCAGAATTATGCACAGTATACCTTGGAATGATGAGAGGCAAGAAGAGACAATAAAACAAGGAAGGATGGACAAGATGCATCAAAAAAGAAATTTATTTCTCCATAAGTTCACATAGTACATCATCAGTGGGCAAGAGGCAAGAAAATTCCATTATAGAGCCAAGAGAGGAGGCTTAAGCTTCACATTCAACCTGAGGGGAGATAAAGAGAGGTTGCAACATAGAAAAGATGACCAACCTCTAGAAATATGGCCCTCCTTTACTATATATAGAAGAAAGAGAGAAGGAGAGAGGGAAAATTTGATCCCTTCTTTAACCACCCCTGTAATGCATTGAATCCACCTACTCAAACAACCCCAAAAAACATTAAAATTCACCTGTAACAATTATGGGCTTCACTGTAAGACCCATGCATCCATGTGTTGTTCCTTTTTGGGCAAGAAAGGAGTCCATTCTTCATCATGGTGATAGGTGAGAGACATGACAACCTCGAAAATGGTAGACCGGATCATTAATGGTGGTAGGTGAGTAGCATGCACTGGGAGCTATTTGAAAAGTCCTTTCCTACTCAAAGCCAAGCTTCCAGTTGAAAGATATGGTTGTTTGAAGATCAGGGTCGCAAGCTCACAATATTTAAAAGAGTCCATTCGTGCTAGACCCACGTGGATGCCTCGCACTTCTTGAAGATTTAGCCCCTTCCTCTTGCTCTTGAATTTTTGTTGAAATGACACACGGAAGCTTCCACTGGCTTTCTCAGTTTCCTATGTATTCTACCTAAGTCCCTCTTGTTGTCAAAGACACTCTATCTGACCTGAGACACGTGGAGGGCCAGAGCTCATTTGTAGACTCCCCCCATATCCCACCCCTGAAGATGCGCTGAGATGACGCTTGTAGGCTTAAAGTGGTCTATCCCAATCTTGGACATTCTAATGGCCGATGAAACCATTTTGGAATCTAGCCACGTGGTGGGCTAGCACTCATTTGCAGACCCGCTTAGGATTGTGCATGTGAAGTTACACGAACGAGGCACATGGAGACCTCTACAATATTTTTTGACTTTTCAATGGTTGGATCTTCTCCTTTCTTGACTCTGACCACATGGCGAGCTTGTGCTCATTTGGAAACCCACTCTTGATTCTTCCTTTGAAGTTGCACCAAGATGAAATATGGAGGCTTCCGGTGGTCTGTCCCAAGCTTGGACTTTTCAATGGCTAGTGTCCCCCTTTTGGACCTGAGACACATGGAGGGCTACCACTAGTTTAGGGTATCTCTTTGGGCCGCTCCTTTAAATTTGCATCGATGAGGCACTTGGAAGCTTCGCACTCATTTGGGGTCTACCTCCAAATTTTAACTCTAAAGTTGCACCGATCAGACATGTGGAGGCTTCAGCTCACTCCTTTATACTTAGCCGATTTATGCCTGTTGCCCATTTAGGAACAACTGTTGGACCCTAGAAATGTGGAGATCTGGCGCTAGTTGAGGGTCTTTCCTTGGGCCACACCTTTGAAATTGCACTGATGAGGCATGTGGCACCTTCCGCAACTCTACTCTATTTCCTTTATGTTCTTCCCAAGTCCTTTCTATTTGATGAAGGATTTATGTGTGACTCGGGACACATGGAGGATTCTACTGACTCTGTGATACTTAGTTAATTCAATGGCTAGCTCTTCCTCCACTTGGGCCCCTAGCCACATGGTGAGTCCATGCATATTCAAAGATCCTGCTTGGACCTGACCTTCGAAGTTGCGCTGATAGGACATGTGGAGGCCTCCAATATCTCATCTTTCCTTAGCTGATTCAATGACTATCTCTACCCCCATTTGGACTCCTAGCCACATGGCAAGCCCATGCACACTTGGAGACCCATTCTTCATTCACATCTTGAAGCTACACTATTGAGACACATGGGGGCTTCCATTGATTCTCTTATACTTAGCTGATTCAGGGCCTCGAGCGAACATTGCCTTTCTCCATTTTTTTCAATGAACCTCTGGTCTCTTTTAACATTATCAGCCTCCTTCACTAACCCTGATCCTCCATTATCGAGCCCACTTGCCCCTTCATTGTTGGATTTGAAATTTTTGCTCGTATGAGTGAAATGGCCCTTCTTATTTTATTCTATGCAGGGTCATGTTTGATCATTTTTTTCAGGGGGAAAAATTGGGATAACAGTTTGGCGACTCATGGAGACATCTACCTACTAGATGAAAAGACCATTAGCCTTGTTCCATCCATTGGGCATGGATTCAAGAATGATAGCCTGATACTGATCTTGTCCCAGAAACTGTGAGCCTGACTACTTGCACTTGGTGACCCTGAGCTTGCCCCGCTATCTGCACTCTCAATTTTCATAAAAAAATCTTGAAATGAGGTGGTGAGAGTAGAAAATTGTATTCACCTGGGGCTTTCACCTACTCTAGAAATGGACTGGTACAATATTCACCCGGAGGTACATTGAGTCTGTATAGTGATATAACCCTGGAGCAACAAATCACCACAACACTGCTATGTACAAAACTAAAGATCATACATGCCTAAATTAAGACATGCTAATAAGCATTTGACTCCTGGAGGTGTTCATGGTGATCCTTGGTGCTTTTATACTCATCCTCAATCCCTGAAGTGGACATGACTAGTTTTTGCTTCTCCTTTGGCTCTAATGAAGCTAAGTACCTGATAGAGCATGGTCTAGCCCTTTGAATGTGCCCATGGTTATGAAATTTAACTCCAAGAATGGATTCTTCTTGTGGACCCTCCTTTGTTGTTTCCTAAAGATTGACTTGCTCTTGAATAGCCTCTTCCTCTAGCATGAAATTTGTCAAATCAAAATCTTCAATTCACTGCTCTAGAGGACTATTTGGGGCAGAAAGGTCTTGTTGATAGGTCTCCTCCATCATGGATTCATCAATCCAATCAGTCCCTTCAAATGAAAACAAAAAATCTTAGATAATTCTTTCTTCATCAAGTGGTCTAAGCTCTGATTTGATCTCTTCTAGCTGCTCTTATTTAATGGGACTTGGAGCTGGTTGTTCTGCCACTTTCTTGACTAGTTATGCAGCTTGGATTAGATCATAATCCTCTTTAGACAAAGTGCCATCATGGAAACTACATTCAGAGCATACGGACTACTGATCTTCCTCCTCTTATTCTTGTTCTTCTGTTGCTGCAAACTCAGCTTCCACCACTTGTGGTCTAACCCTGGCCTCCTTTGAAGGTTTAACCATCAAGGGGATTTTTGTAATCCCAAATCTGAGAGCCAAGCTTACCAAGATTTTTATCATTTCTTCTCTATTTGGCTCTCCTTCCTACTTCTCTTCTTAATTAGTTTTTGGAGTCTCTCCCTGACATGGGCTCAAGAAAGTAGGAGGATTAGTGGATGGGTCTCCACTAGTTTTTTCCTTATTTTTGGTGGAGGGGAAGGAACTACTATGGTTCTACTGGAGGGGACTAAGATGTGTAAGGGAAAATGAAAGAGGAAATAAGATGAGATGGAAGACTGAGGGATGGAGAAGGGAATTCAGCACTAGGGGCAGTGGATGGGAAGCTAGATTCATGATGTTGTCACAATGATAATGATCAAGGAAGAGGAAAAGAATAGATATGAGGTGGTGGACTTACCCATTGACAAGGTTGTCTTGTGTATAACTCATAAGCCTCAATCTCCTTAGTCCATTACACAAGTTAGGGAAACATCTCAATCATGAAGTCAAGCTTCTTCTGCGGGCTGTAATGTCTTGGAAAAGGGCCTTCCCATGGACAAGGTGCCCTGCAACCAATCCTAAATTCCTTCATCTATGTTGTAGCCCTAGAATGCACCATAATAGCCTCCATTATTTAAATCTTCTCCAACAAACCAACATTCTTTATGTAAATGTTACCATTATATGCGTCCCCTTGTTCTTGATAACCCCATAGCCAAACTAGCTTTGAAACTACTCATATGGGTAAGCGTAATGGTTCTAAATCTAATCATAATGCTTATCTAGAGGATTCATGAAATACATTGGAGGTGGACTACAATGCTTTTGCTACAAGTGTGAGTTCCAAGAGGGAAATGAAGTCATGATTACACAACTTTGTGAATGGTAGAAGATGAAATATGTGGAAGGAATAGTGGATGAAAATGGATGGGAGAAGATCAACAACTTTAGAGATGTGGGTTGTTGACCAGATGGAGTCACCAGATGTGCTTAGAAGTGCCTCTGAATGCTGTAATCTTCATCAAGAGCACATCAAACCGGATGAAGTGAAGTGGTAAGTTACTTCAGACTTGTCCCACTAGGCATGCCAAAAGTTTTAGTGCAAAATCACAACACCCTCAGAATGGCCTTAGATCTGAGTGTGAAATGCGGTGTGATCTGCATAAAATTGGACCATCTCTCAAGATGTGGGACTTATGAACTTGAGATGGACCTCCAGAGAAGGTTGGTTTCTTCTCCTGAACTACCCTCCACAAGCTATTCTAATTCAAGAAAACCATCTGATCCAAATCTAACCATCCAAGGGAACAGGGAGAGAAAGTGCATGAAAATGAAGCCTACACTAAAATGGTGATACACCAAAGAAGGAGGTTGTTGGTAAGAATATCAGCTACCTAAAATGGAGAGAGGTGAGCAAAGGAGAGGGTGTACAAGATGCACCAAATACCAGAGATGAATTTCACACAAAACACCACTTTAACCCATTAAACACGACTCCCAAAATCTGCAATAGACATAATAAGTATGCACAGTATATCATGCTACGATGAGAGGCAAGAAGAGACAATAAAAAAAGGATGGACAAGATGCATCAAAAATAAGATTTTATTGCTCCATAAGTTCACACAGTACATCATCAGTGGGAAAGAGGCAAGAAAATGCCATTACAAAGCCAAGAGAGGAGGCTTAAGCTCCACATTTAACCCGATGGGAGAAAAAGAGAGGGGGCAGGAGAGAAAATATGACCAACCTCTAGAAATATGCCCCTCCTTTACAATATATAGAAGAAAGAGAGAAGGAGAGAGGGAAAATTCAAGCCCTGCTTCAACGACCCTAGAAAATATTAAAATCTGCTGCGACAATGATGGGATTCACTGCAAGACCCATGACTCCATATGGTGTTCCTTGTTGGAAAAGAAAGGATTTCATTCTTCATTATGGCGATAGGTGAGAGGTGTGATAACCTCGAAAATGGAGGACCGGATCATTAATGGTTGTAGGTGAGTAAGAGGTGCCAACATCTATCCGAAAAGTCCTTTCCTACTCAAAATCAAGCTTCCAGTTGAAAGATATGGTTGTCTGAAGATCAAGGTCACAGGATCACAATATTTAAAAGAGTTTGTCCGTGTAAGACCCACATGGCAGCCTCACGCATCTTGAAGATTTAGCCCCTTCCTCTTATTGTTGATGTTGCACTGAGCTAACATGTGGCAGCTTCTGTGGGACTTTTTGGTTTCCTCTGTATTCTGTCTGGGTTCCTCCTATGGGCGGAGGCACTCTGTCTGACCTGCAACACATGGAAGGATAGCCCTCATTTAGAGATGCCCCTTATATCCCACCCCTGAAGATGCACCGATCTGATGCTTGTAGGCTTCCGTTGGCCTGTCCCAAGCTTGGACTTTCAAATGGCTGGTGAAACCATTTCAGACTCTGGCCATGTAGTGGGCTGGAACTTGTTTGTGGACCTGCTTAGGATTGCACCTATGAAGTCGTGCAGATAAGGCACGTGGATACCTCCACAGGATTTTGTACTTTTCAATGGCTAGATCTGTCACTTTTTTTACATTGACCACATGGCGAGCCTTCGCTCATTTCGGAACCCACTCTTGATTCTTCCTTTGAAGTTGCACTGAGATGACACATGGAGGATTTCATTGGTCTGTCCCAAGATTGGAATTTTCAACGACCGGTGTTCCCTTTTCGGACCTGGGACACATGGAGGGATGGCGATAGTTAAGGATCTCTCTTTAGGCTACACCTTTGAATTTGTGTAGATGAGGCACATGGAAGCTTCACACTCATTTGAGGTCTGCCTCTAAATTTTAAATCTCAAGTTAATCCGATGAGACACGTGGAGGATTTCGCTCACTCCTTTACACTTAGTCGATACGGGCCTACTACGCATTTAGGAACAACTATTGGACCCTAGACACATGGAGAGTTGGTGCTAGTTCAGGGTCTTTCTTTGGGCCACACCTTTGATATTTCTCCGATGAGGCACGTGGCACCTTTCGCAGCTCTACTCTCTTTCCTTCATGTTCTTCCCAAATCCTTTCTATTTGACAAAGGCTTTATGTCTTGCCCGGGACACGTCGAGGCTTCTGCTAACTTTGCGATACTTAGCTGATTTAATGACCGGCTCAACCTCCACTTGGACCGCTTGCCATGTGGTGAGTCAACGCACATTTGGAGACCCTATTTCGACCTGAGCTTCGGAGGTGCGCTGATTGGACACGTAGAGGCCTCTACTGTCTCTTCTTTCCTTAGTTGATTTAGTGGCCATCTCTGCCCCTATTTGGACTCTTGGCCACATTGGGGGATTCCGTGCTCTTGATTTTCCTCTTAAAGTTACGTCGTTGAGACATGTGGGCGATTCCACTGACTCTCTTATACTTAGCCAATTCAGGGCCTCAAGTGAACACTACCTTTCTCCATTTCTTCGTTGAGCCTCTGGTCTCTTTTAACGTTATCAGCCTCCTTCACCGACCCTGCTCCTCTATTTTCGAGCCCACGCACCCCTTCATTGTTGGATTTGAAATGTGGGCTTGCATAACTGAATCGGCCCTTTCAATTTTCTTTTGTGTGGGGTTGTGTTTGATCAATTTTTCCGGGGGTGAAATTCAGATAACAATATCTTTCCAAAATGGCATTGAATTACTTGAGTTTTCCATTCTTCATCAATATGTAGCTTATAAAATTGTAATTCCATTCACGTTTTATATACAAGCTTGAGATGAATTCAATGATTTCCTCTTCATGAGAAGAAAAGTTAGAATTTCATTTTTCATGAGATTGATTATTTTTATCAAGTCTTATTTAGTAAGCACATGTGTCATTTTGCTTTGTTTTCAAATCTAATTTATTATTGGTAAAAAAATTCTAAAATTGTTGGGAAAATGGTTGAGAGATTTCACCTTGGACTATATTTTAAACGAATATTATCACGTGCCATGCCACGAACGTAAAATGTGAGTGGATTCAAAGGGGGTATAACCAGAAAAGAAAAGGGATATAGGAAGACCAGTTGAACTCCCCAACAACGTAAATCCCTTGTTTACTGTCTATGGTTATCTTCTTTCATTCGATAGGTCACGTAAGGATTGTATGTCATTTTTGTAATCTATTCAAAGGATAAAGGGGATTTAGACTACATGAAATACATATGAAAAAAATGTTGACATTTACATCAATGATCTATATCCCACATAACATCGTTATTCATCCTTCCAACTCTAAATGACAATAGTAGATCCATTATTATTGAGCATGAATATTCATTGTACCAGCTATCTCTCAAACATAAGACATGGTAGAAATGAAATATCATTATTATAGTATTATATTGTTTATATTAATACATTATTATATTATTTCATTAGATTATTATATTGTTTTAATAACAAACATTCATTTAATAAATTTTATAAACATAAATAGAAAATATTGCAGTACATAAAACAAGGTATATTCAGAATAATTTTCAACACATTGTAAGAGTCGCTATAAATTAAATAATTAATAGGATTTTTTTTAGAATTGTTAGTGCCACAGAAGAGGAGATGGAAAGGCGAAGAAAGAAAACATTCTCATCCTTCAAACAATCAACCATTATGTTAGTAAGAATGGAAGTTCCATATGTGGCATTACTTCTATTGGCATACAAATTATGATGTATTGGGGTTTACATGTTATCAAGGGGTAAGACAACCAACTAATGTGTGATTAATTTTTATTGAGTGAGGAGTTTTAGAGTGATAGAATAAATTCCAAGGTGCAATGAAGAGGCATGTCTTAATTGGCTTCTAAGTATTTTATTTAGAGTCATATTAGAATTATGTGTAATGAAAATATTTAGAGACCATTTGACAACATTGTTTGGGTTTTTTGAAGCTACAAAATAGGACAAGTGAAGGCTAATAAAGAAAACATTATCATCCTACAATAATTCAACAATTATGTTAATAAGAGGGTGACTTTCATTGTTACATTAAGAAAAGGAAATGCTATTGGGAAACCTAACAACTTTGCACTAATATTTTTTTTCGAAGGTATAGGTTTTACACAAGTCAATTAAATTTGACCTTTTAAAATTGGTGTTAATTCCTTCCCCATGAATTCCATTCAAGTTTTGATGTAAATTAACCAAGATTCTAGCATTATTTCTATTTATATAGTCATGGGTTCTTAAAGGATATTATTCCTTTTTTTGAAAAACAATATTACAAAACAACAATAGACATATTAACATGAAAAATACATATGCAATAGAAAAAAAAATAGACATATTAAATCCATAGACATATAGACATATTAGTAATCCATATGCAATGACTTGGGCTAAAAAATTGTTCGTGGAGGCTGATAGAGAGCCTATTAAGTTTTTCCCCTCTTCACTTGTTAATGTGTTAGCTTGGACAATTGTTCGTCCATTTGCTAATATTTTATTTGTCCTATTGTTGAGTGACTAATATTTTTACTTCCTTTTAGGTGACACCTCACAACCTATTTGTTATGGTTGTTAAGTTGTTATGTATCTTAGTCATTGATTGAGAATCGATCTCGGTCGTTGGTTTACCAATGTGAATAGTATAAAAGGAGGTCATTAGGCATTTGGAGAACACAAGTTTGGAGAAGCATTTGTAGTGATAGTAAATGAGTTTGTAAGTTTGAAATGATAGGAAAGAGTCTTACAATGTTAGCAAGGGCGCAGTGATAGCGTTAGGGATAATGGTGGGGGAATATCAGTAGGAGAAGTTAGGAGATTGTCAGAGTTCTGCCAGTAAGAGGAAAGGAATATTTGTATCTCTTAATTTTTTGAAGTTAATATAATTCCTCATCTGCAGAAATGGTTTTCCCTTAGGGGTTTTTCTAGGGACAATTTGTCCGAAAATATTTTTTTCTTTGTGTTACGCATTTCTTTTTGTATTTTTATTAGTGAAGTTGCAATTGTGTTATTTTTCGATATTAGTTGTGAATTAGTTTTCAGTAGTTAAATAATCTTTTAAGAGAGGAGATTAATAATCAGTGACTGCAATAGAATTTCCACATGGTATCAAAGTTGTGTTAATGGTAGAAAATGTTTTCCCTAGGAAAGAAATTGAGGGTTTCTATAACCTAGTTTGATCTCTTTAAATTCTTTTTATTTTTATCCTTTGAGATGGCTTCCGCTGGTTTGAGAGATTAGGACAGATTATATGGTGTCTCAAATTTTGGTGTCTAGAAGGTCATACTTTCTTTATTATTGGAAGAGAATGGTATAAAGGATTATTTTACCACTGTTGTAACTATACCTACAGATGCAACATAGCTTGCAGCATACAAGAAAGAGGATGCCAAGGTGAGTAGGATTGTCCTTGATGTTGTCGAGAATCATATTTTTCCACACATATCCGAGTTAGATATGGCGAACAAGATGTGGGATGCCATTCTGAATCTGTACCAGAATGCTACCACTAACCGAAATTTGATTCTCAGAGAAAATTTGATGAATAGCCGGATGAACAAGGGAGAAGACGTTACAAGTTACCTCACTAGGCTTAGACTCATTAAGGATGAGTTAGCAGTTGTTGGAGATAAGCCAAATAATGGTGAGCTAGTAAGAATAGCCCTAAATGGGATTACTAAACAGTAGGATGTCTTTGTTCAAGTTGGTAGTGGACGAGACACCTTACCGAGTTGGGATCGACTATGGACTGATTTCACTCAGGAGAAGTTTAGACTAAGTCTTGTCAATGGGGCCAACAAGAGTCAGAAAAGTGAGGGAGAACAAGAAAACATTGCCCTATTAGGAAAAGGCAAAGTAAAGAAGGGATTTAGCAAAGGATCAAATTCTCAAAGTGAGAAGAAGGACAAGTCTAAGGTCAAGTGTTATGGCTATCACGAGTTTGGCCACTATGTTAGTAAATGCCCACAAAGGAAGAAGAATGATAAGAAGGGCGAGAACCATGTGGTGGCTTCAACAAGTGCAGAGGAGCTCTCTAGGAGATTGGAGGATGAGTTTGGACTCATAGCTTGTATGGTCAGCTCAACCTCACAGTGTGTTTGGTATATAGATAGTGGGGTGTCATTTCATATGACAGGAGTTAGAGAGTACTTCTCCACTTACCAAGAGGAGGACACTAATATCCAGATTTCTATGGGGAACTTGTCCCAGCTCAACCCAATTAGGAGAGGGACTGTTTAGTTTCAGAGGGAGAATGGAAAGATAGTTCCACTTCATGATGTCTTGCATGTGCCAGGCTTAGGTATGAATCTGATTTCTATATCTGTTCCTCAGGATAAAGGGTATAATGTATTTTTTAGAGGGACACATGTGTTGATTAAGTGCAAGGATTGGAAATCACCCATAACTATTGGAGTTAGGAGTGATCTCCTTTATAGGTTACAGTTTGATACTCCTAAGGCATTTATGAGCAACAGTAATCCTAGAGATCTTAGAGAGCTATGGCATAGGAGGATGGGCCATATTCATCATGGAGCACTTAAATTGTTTCCTAAGATAGTGACATGTGTTCCAGAGGTGAGCACAGAACATGATGATGTATGTAAGGGATGTGTGTTGGGGAAGTTTACAAAATCATCTTTTCCATGGAGTGACAATAGATCTGAGGGTGTTCTTGATCTAGTACATTCAGATGTATGTAGACCAATGTCGAAAAAGTCTCTCAGAGGATATGTGTACTATGTTACATTTATTGATGATTTCTCCAAGAAGATCTAGATAGACTTCTTGAAGACCAAGGATGAGGTTTTCAGTCCCTTCCAAGATTTCAAGGCTCTTGCGGAGAAATCGACAGGAAGGAAGATAAAGGTTCTTCAGTCATATAATGGAGGTGAGTACAAAGGAAATGACCTCCAGGATTTGTGTACCAGAGAAGGAATCAAGAGAGAGTGGATGGTTCCTTACATTCCACAGCAAAATGGAGTTGCTGAGAGGAAAAACCATTCTATATCGGAGGCAAAAAGGGCTATGCTACATGACTAGGACATGCCCTGCTATCTATGGGTAGAGGCGTGTAGTACAACAGTTTACATTCATAATAGGGTTCCACACAAGGTACTAGGGAAGATGACACTAGAGGAAGCTTTCACAGGGAAGATGCCAAATGTAGGTCACTTCAAGATATTTGGGAGTTTGGCATATTGTCATATTCCAGAAGATACAAATACCAAGTTAGATCAGACTGTAGAGAAGGGGTACCTTGTTGGGTACAGTGAAACCTCAAAGGCATATAGGATTTTTATTCCAGGGACTAGAAGAATTATTGTCAGATGTGATGTCAAGTTCATGGAGGAAAAAGCATTTAGAAGGTCCAAAGATTTACCAGTAGATGATCAAAGCGAGCAGCCAACAAAAGCTCCAAGTCCAAGTCAAGGGCAACAAATCTCAAGTACAGTTACTAGTACAAGCATAGACTTAGGTAGTGAAGATTCACAAAGTATGGAGCAACTGGTGCAACAGGATATGCATCTAAAAGATTTAGAGGTTGATATTTCATCCTTTACATTTGGCAGCAGGAACCGTGAGGTTCAAAACACATAAAGGGATACTAAGGAGTCTGTGGGAGCTCCAAGGAAGAGTACGAGACCGAGGAAAGAACCAGCCAATTTCAATGACTATGTGGCATTAGTTAACCAGTTGGTAGATAGTGAACCTTCCAGCTATCAAGAGGCTACACAACATCAGGTATGGCAAGATGCTATGGTTGAGGAATATACTTCAATAATGCATAATGATGTGTTGGAGGTAGTATCTAGACCAACAAATAGGGAAGTAGTTGGATCACGCTAGATCTTCAAGATAAAGCACGATGCAGATGGTAGCATCGAGAAATATAAGGCAAGGTTTGTGGCAAAGGGGTTCTCTCATAAGGAGGGAGTAGACTATGAGGATACATTTACTCCAATGGCTAGGTATACTTCTATATGAGTTGTAATCTCATTTACAATGCAGATGGGATGGAATATCCATCAAATGGATGTCAAGACAACATTCCTTAATGGTGAATTGAAGGAGGAGGTATACATAGAACAACCAGAAGGATTTGTAGCACACAATAAAGAGACCCACATGTGCAGATTGAAGAAATCCCTTTACGGACTCAAGCACACTCCTAGAGCATGGTATGAGCACAATTCTACATACTTGTAGAAAATGGGCTTTGTGAAGAGTGAGGCAGATGCTAACCTCTACTACTTAGTGGTTGGGGGCGAGGCTCTCATTCTTGTTCTATATGTAAATGACTTGTTTCTTATAGGTGCTCTAGGGCTCATAGAGGATTGGAAGAGGGACCTTACCGAAGAGTTCGAGATGAAGGACTTGGGACTCATGCACTATTTTCTAGGCATGGAGGTGTGGCAGACAAATGGAGAGATTTTCCTTGGTCAAGGGAAATATTGCATTGAAATCTTGAAGAGATTCGAGATGGAGGATTGCAAAGCCATGTCTACACCTATGATCACTAATTGGAGGAAAGTAGATACATCTAAGGACAAAGATGTCAATCCCACCTTATATAGGTGGTTAATTGGTTCACTCATGTATTTGGTCAACACTAGGTCGGATATAGCATTTGCAGTAAACTCTCTTAGTCAGTTCATGGTTGAGCCAAAGAGAGTGCATTGGATAGCATCCAAGCACATGTTGTGTTATGTACATGGTTCAGTTGAGTATGGGATCAGATATGTTCGAGGTGAAGGAATCGAGCTGATAGGCTATACTAATGCAGATTGGGCAGGCAGTACAATAGACAAAAGGAGCACTTCAGGGTGTTGTTTTAGTTTAGGATTAGTAATTGTTTCTTGGTTCAATAGGAAGCAGAAGTCTATGGCTTTGAGTTCATCAGAAGCAAAATACATTGCAACTAGCATGGCGACATGTGAAGCTATATGGCTTTGGAAGTTTCTAGTGGCCTTGTTTGGTCAGAAGGTTGAGACTATTGTGATACACTGTGACAATTAGAGTTGCATCAAGTTGTCTGAGAATCCAGTGTTTCATGATAGGTCTAAACATATAGATACCAGGTATCACTTCATCAGGGATTGTGTACAATGAGGTATTGTTTAGCTACAATACATACCTATAGAGGAGCAGGTAGTAGACATTCTGACTAAGGCATTGGGGAAGGAAAAATTTATCTTCTTTAAAGATAAGATGGGTGTCATGCAGAACAACTTCCTCACTAAGAGGGAGTGTTAATTTTTTAGCTTGGATAGTTGTTCATTCATTTGCTAAGATTAGATAATAGTTATCTTATTGTTGAGGATGTATTTAATTATTTTCTATTTTTGAATTCCTTTAGTGACACCTTGTAACCTATTTGTTATGGTTGTTATGTATCTCAGCCATCGATTGAGAATCAATCTCGGCCATTGGTGTACCAATGAGAGTAGTATAAAAGGAGGTCATTGGGCATTTGGAGAACACAAGTTTGGAGAAGCATTTGCAGTGATAGCAAACAGTCTTGTAGTGTTAGCAAGGGTGCAGTGATAGCGTTGGGGATAACAGTGGGGGAATATCAGTGGGAGAAGTTGGGAGATTGTCGGAGTTCTACCAGTAAGAGGCAAGGAATATTTGTATCTCTTAATTTGCTGAAGTTAATATAATTCCTTATCTGTAGAACTAGTTTTCCCTTAGGGGTTTTTCCAGGGACAATTTGTCTGAAAATATTGTGTTCTTTGTGTTACGCATTTCTTTCTATATTTTTATTAGTGAAGTTGCAGTTGTGTTATTTTTTGATATTAGTTGTGAGTTAGTTTTCGGTAGTTAAATAATATTTTAAGATAGGAGATTAATAATCAATGACTGCAATAGAATTTTCACATTACTGACAAAGCTAAGGCTAGATTTATAATTTCACTAGTTGGCAGGTTCGCTGGACGGAGTTTGAACATTCACTTAGTGAGAGATTGGTACAAAAGGAACTGGGTTTGCAGGGTTGAAGTAAACACACCTGTGGTTAAAGGCTTTCTTTTATGCTTCCAAGATGAGTTGGAGTTGCAAAAATTGTTACATGGTGGCCAATGGTTCTACTAAAATACTGCTCTTAGCCTCTATCCCTAGGACCCAGAAATGCCACGAGATTTTACTTTCCATTCCCCTCATGTCTGGATTCATCTCACTACTCTTCACTTGAAATTTTGGGAGCCTGAAATTTTTCTGGGAATTGCTAGATCAATGAGGATGTTGATTGTTTTTTACCATACATCTAGGGCACACTCATGTTTGACATCGTCTAGGATGTATATTAATCTTCCTATGGGTTAAAAAATTCCCAAATAAATCTTTTTGAATTCTTCGGATGAGAAATGGGAACATTATATTGAAGTGGAGATTTTATTCAGTCTTTTGTAGCAGGTACGGGAAGGTTGGATACGAGGCAATGACGTGTTGTGAAGTGGAGGAGCTACTCATGGAGTTTGCCTTCACCGAGGTAGATGATGAATCAGTGAAGGATATGTCTTAATTAGACAGTGCCAGTTGCGACGAGGAGGATTTTGATAAAAGTGTAGAGAAACCCCATGTTCGTGTCATCTGGACAGAGGGAGCTTTGAAATTCAGATTTTGAACTGACATGTTCTTCGTTTGGTGGAGGATATGTCTGAATTTGACAGTGCTAGTTGCGACGAGGAGGATTTTGATAAAAGTGTAGAGAAACCCATGTTCGTGGCATCTGGACAGCTGGACAGCTGGAGGATGGTGCAGTTTTGGGGATTATCGATGTTGACGCAGAGGGCCACCTTTTCTTGGATCTGGGGATGCATGCTGTAAACAATGATGGATTTAAGGAGGGGTTAGTAGAATCCACATTGGATGGGGGTGGGTGGAATTTTATCCACCCAAAAAATATTTCTTGGTGGATCACTCGAAGTTTTTCTTGGGAAACCTCTTGAGTTGCTTCGGGTTATTGTTTGTGACTTCCGCTGGTGTGCGTGGAGTTTTTTATTATTTTCTTTATTCCTCATTGTAATATATTTTTCTCCTTTATAATTTTTGGGTTTGTGGAGCCCCTCAAAACCAATTTCTAACCCTATATAATAAAAACATATTAACATCAAAATACACAATACAAATATTTATATACATGTTTAAAACGAGGACTAGATTGACTTATAATGACTCCCAATTTTATTACAAGATGCATCTTTACATGATGTATATTTTAGATATTGTTACTATGTTTAATTCTCTTTTGACTTTCTCACCTTTTCATATTCTTATATATTTAATTACAATTTTTTAATTCTAAACTAATATGTGTAACTCTCTTTTTGATTTCTTATTTTGTAGATATTTTCAAAGTGGATGTCTGTATTGTCTCTTTGGGTTCATAATACCCCAAATGGAGAGTTTTCTTCCAAGGAATTGGATTGGAGCAAGGTGGAGTGGAACTTGTGTAGTGAGAATGATATTGTTACTTGGATATAGAGAGATCACATAGATGATTTCTTACTATGTTTAATTCTCTTTTTACTTTCTCACTTTTTCATATTCTTATATATTTAATTACAAATTTTTAATTCTAAACTAATATGTGTAACTCTCTTTTTGATTTCTTATTTTGTAGATATTTTCAAAGTGGATGTCTGTATTGTCTCTTTGGGTTCATAATACCCCAAATGGAGATTTTTCTTCCAAGGAATTGGATTGGAGCAAGGTGGAGTGGAACTTGTGTAGTGAGAATGATATTGTTACTTGGATATAGAGAGATCACATAGATGATTTCTTAAGGAGTGAATGTAAGGGACCGAGGTATCCTACCATATTTCACATCTAGGAGATTAAATACAATCGTGAACCATGTGATCTGCAAAAGTTTAGGATCTATAGATCTCTTCAATACATAGTATAACTACGATGTTTTGTAATAGATTTTTTTAAATATTTAAATTGGCTTTTTTTTTATAACTTTATTTATGTATGCGTAATATAGTTACCGGTGTACATATGGCCCCAACAATTAAAGGCCTTAAGATGAGGCACCTTATGAAATTTATAAGGTTCCGAAGTTTAGTCATAATAATAGACCTCAACGTAAAAAATTACATCACGGATTTCAATGTCATTTTTCCATCGGTCTGTTGATGAAGATACAAGATCAAGATTTGATTAAATATAAAAAACTGGACCATAGAGACCATGATGGAAAAGGTTTGTCATGGGAAGCAGACCGATGATTTCAATGGTAGTCATTATTATCTGGCACCACACATAAGTTGAAATTTAAAGGAATGGGTAGAGATATTTTTATTATTAGGATTGACACCTAAATTTGTTGACAAAAATAATCTTCACATGGTTCATGAGAAACTCACTTTTTTCCATGGTCAAATAGAGAAAGATGATTTCTTTACAAAAGAATGTATTTGCAATATTGAGGCAAAGGTGAAATAACCATAATACAAATTTGAGCTCAATGATGTAAACAATGTCAGAACATATTTAACTAAAAAATACTGATAAGTTGTTTGTGTATGAAAAATTTACAAAAATAGGAATGAAAGAGCAACCCTTTATGTTAGGCCTTCGTATTCCATTCTAACGTGAGTGAATTTTGAAGTATGCGCACAAAACTATACTTTCAACAGATTACACGATGGGGAAAATGTGAAAAAGGTACTTATAGATATGTAAGTATGAAACTTCATAGTTTTTATTATATAACACTTAACATTTTTCTTATTTTATGCAGTTCATGTTGTACACGATTCCTACATTTGATAATATACATAATGGGCTGCCTTTTCTTGTTGTCAAATTATTCACAAGTATCATACTGAGGAGGAAATGATTTCTGATGTTAACATGTTCATGGAAAAATATACAAGTCAATAATAATTCATCACATATTAGAAAAATCAATGGGCCCACCATATTAGCATGTAGTAAAGATGTTTGTATACAATGTCACATGTAGGTCAAGAAACAAATACTGCCATAGAAGTATATCTATGTCATTTGAAGATATGTTTTTAAATGAAATACAGGTTTACACGCATCAAAGAGTGTATTGGTTTGTGACTAAGTTGGAAATCATTGTATTTGTATGTTATTGGTCGACCCAAATGTGTAAAGAGAATGTATTTTATAGGAACTTCAAGCTTGAGAAATTGAAGAAAAATTCTTGGATGGAATATCTATGCATCTCTTATGGTGACATGAAGTTATATGAAGTTAAACTTGATGTGGCATTGGTTAAGAGACAAAGCAAGGAAAATAATGATTACAACGTTTATAATGTGGATCACACTTTTGCAATGTGTGAATGCATGAAGGTAGCCCAAGGCCATGTTTGCAATCATATATTGATTTTTTTTTTTAGGATAGAAAAATGGGAATGGATCTTTGTTCCAAAAGAAATATTTCATTTCTTTCAACATGTCATTTTTCTACTCTTGTATGTATTATTTATGTATATTTTTTTACCATCCCTTATTTTTTGAACGTATTAATTGTTTTCATGGGGTTATTAACAAGAATACTTTTGTGACGTATTTATCGTGAATCCAATAACACTTTTACTGACCTCATTAATGAAAATGTTGGGTATGATTATGTTAATGAAAATTTTGTTAATCCTAGTGTAAACTAAATTTTTGTTAGTGATTTGAATGGTTCTGATGATCTCCAAATTGTCATTTCAACATTATCACCTTCATTGTCAATTTTCATGAGATCAAATATTTTTTCCCACTTCTCATCCATGGGAAAGGTAACTAAAGTGATATTCATATTTATTTCCTTATGAATTAAGTTCAGGTAATCCATTATATAGAGATGATCTCCTTCCAAAATAATAAATTCCATTATATTGTTTTTCTCAAACAGCTACAAGTATTGTCTAGTTGCATGACTTATTCCAATAATCCAATTGGGATTTTTTTAATTATTCTAAGATTATTTTGTATGACCTTCAAGATCTATGGTTTCAAGATCATGTGTGCAAGAATAAAAACTATGCATTTGGAAAAATATGTTCATTTAATTGTACCTTAAGTATTTTATCCCATCGCATGTCAATTCAAGTATTTGTACTAGACAATTAATGATTGTTGTTATAGAAACATTTGAACATATCTCACAAGTGATAACAAGAAAAAAAGGGTTTCAAAACTTCTAATAAAATCTAATAAAATTCCCTTCTCCATTATGTGGTGGTCGATGTTCACACCTCGTTTCAAACCTCCTCTTTTAGCATAGACAAGGAGTATGCTAGAATAGGTTAACCAAACATGTTCTACACTAGTTGTTTTCATTCACAAAAATAGTATCAATGCTTTGTGAGGATGCCCATTTTCTCTATAAACTATGGCAAGAAATTCATAGACAAATCCCCTCTTCTAAATCTCCCAATTTTGTAAAACTTTGAGGATGTTTGAAAAGGTTCATAAGTTTATATTTACACCAGCCAATTATATTTTTTGGCCTTCCTAATCCATATCTTCCAATGGCTTCTCGTGAAACTTAAGCACCCATGGTACCCAGGGGAAATATATGTGCATGGATGCAAGAAATATGATCACTAGTTTTTAATTTCCTCATCACGCAGAGATAAAAATGGAGCAACATAGTTTATCTCAAGAGAACCAATTATATTCATGGTTACCTCAGGTTATATACAAACTGGTTGAATTTGGTGAAATTATAGATACATAATCACGCACTTCAGTACATTTCTAGGTCCTTAAAGCATATGTCCATTTACATGATTCTTAAGTGATAAAACTAGCAATTGACATCTATCTTTGACCTCTTCTCTTTTCATCAGGTTTTCTATTTTGTCTTATACACCCTATAACTCAGTCAAGATTTTACTTATTTTTCTTTCATTTCCTTGGACACCAACGCCCAACTAGGACATAAACGCTTGAGCACCACTAACTATTTCTCACCTTACACACTCCTTTTGGGTCACTTTTATATTTTGGGCATATTTTTCACTTATGGGGTGTCCTTCAAGTTTTCAATTAGGAAATTCAACCAAGAAAATTATATCAATATATAGTTATGTATTTAAAATAAAGGACCAAGCACTAAAAGTAACTATTATCACCTGATCTTGCATCCAAAGGCACCTAAAGCACTTCAAAGCATCCATCTAACATCCATTCAAGGGAAAAGGTATAGCACACTCTACATACAAAGCATAGGAAGGGGATGTTATTTTTATTCCATCCACACATTCTACTACATTGATACATTCTCGTTACAACCCACTATCAAGTGCACTTGCATAAGGGAATCCTAAGGCATCATTCTCACACATACACAATAACTACATAAAATTTGAGATGTAGTGAAAATTTATCTCATAATTTCACTCTTAGGGTGACCATCAAGGTCACTCAGACTCCCCATTCTGTATTTTTATTTTCAGGTTTACTGTGGTTTGTGGGATTGTGTAGGTAAAGTTCTCTTTTACAGGTTATAGGTACCTTTGGTGATCATAGTGCAAACAATAGGTTATCAACAAAGAGCAACAAGAACACTCTTGTGACACAATAAAAACTTCAATCTAGATCCCCTGTGTAATTAAAAGTACCTAGGAGTAGTAACCAACACCCAAGTGCCCCTATCCAGCTCTAGGAGACCTTGTGCAACATTATCTCTAGGTTACATAATTTACAAAGATCAGTTACGAAACTTTTGGCACCCTATTCATCACTTCTCCCTTCCCATATCACTTCCAACTTGTGTGGATATCAACTAAGTCCTCTCTCCTTCTTCACTGCTTAGGGTTTCATATTTTTAATCTTATCTTTTTTATGTCATTTCTATATTTAAATATTTATACATCATTTATTTCAGTAACGACTCTGTAATATATTTAGATTTAATTCAAATTAAATTGAATCATAAAAAACCATCATGTTTTAGTTTCGGAACATGAACACATTTTCCAACAAAGTGCTACTCATAGTTCGATGTCACCAATGTAACAAGTAAACGACTTATCCCTTAAATGTTTTTCTAACATGGTGTTATATACATTGTAAAATCATATGGTTAGTGTTTTTTATTTGGAAATTGGTAAACCTTGAGGGTTTTGAAAGGACCCACATCCTTTTTAAAAAAGGACAAAATGACCAGATATAACAAAGAAGTAGTATAATGGAAAATCTCGCAAGCCAAGGAAAGAAATACCAAGAAGCCCCAAACAAGATGATGAAAAGAAATAAGGAGGAACCCGAAACAAGGAAGAAAGAGGATTAGCTATTGATCTAGGTACAACAAAAAAAACTACCATAACATATATGGAAGAAGATACAACAAGGAGGAACACTTAAGAGGAAGGAGATACAACTCCAAATAAGCTACAAATAACACAAATGTGGAAGCATCCAAAGATGAAATCATAATCAAAGATGAAAGAGGAAAGGAAATGAAAGGGAAAAAAAATATCACTTACCCTTTTTCCCCTTCTTTGATCACACTAACTTCCAATTCCCATGTATATGTTTCTCTAAATCAAGAGGATTGGATTTAGATAAAATAAAAGGAGCATAGATCTACAACTCCTTATCCAGAGAGAAGAGACCATCCTTATCTGAGTTAGAATGATCAAATTTGTGAGGTATCTTGATCCATGAAGTATGATTCTCGAAAGAGGGAGGATGAACTAAGGGTTTTCCTACCTCATTATATTCAGCAACAAAAAATTGAGTAGCAGTCAAAGGAGATGTTACTTTTATTTCTTGAATGTCTGAGTAAGATTCAAATTTGTCTTCAAGAACTAGATGACTCAATCATTTGGGAATGGAACCATTTTTCTGTGAATCTTGGACTTTCTTATGAGGGCTTGCAGTTTGAAGGTGTTTCAGAATCCTACAATTCCTACATCAAAAATTTTTGTTTTCATATTCAAGAGTATGAATGTGAGTCCCATCTCCCATATTGAGAGTCATTTTATCCAACAAACCTTTACAAAGATCCACTTCTACACAAATCCTAAAAAAAGTAAACAGGCCACTTTATAAGCACTTGTCATCCTGTTTGATGTACCTCCCTATACTATTGTCTATATCTTCCATAAACATGAAAAAGTGGAGAGGAAGGTTAGGCAATTTCACCCAAACATGAACATGTGAGATGGAGTATTATGTCAAATCAAAATGTGAAAATAATGGGGTAGTGAACAACCCTGATGTACCCCAAAACAAAGGACCTTTATCAATTATCCTTTGATAATCCTCCATCTCATACAAGTGGACTATAAAGAAGCCTCTTACATAAAACAAGTTTTCACATTTTTTTATCCACAAGGAATTAATCCACTAGATTAGAGCATTTGTTGATGACCAAAGACCATTAAATCTACATATCAGAGCCTTATTTTCTAATTTTTGTCTAAATACCAAAGATTCATCTTTGTTGATGTCAAAAGAAGGGAACTCAACTGCTTTTTCCACACTATAGCTAGGGGGACGAGGAGCTACTACAACTAAAGTGGAAGTCGCATTTTTGAAAAAATCCTCTCTAAAAGGCATAGTTTTTTTCATTTTGCCTCCACCTAATAAATGAATATTCATGTAAACCATTGAATATCTTCCAAGCCCATAAGAGATGAGAAGGAATTCATTATTTAGAGCTTTTCCGGCAGAGACTAGGTCTATTAAATCAATCCTATAGCTCAATTTATGGGATTTAGAAAAAAATTTAGATCCCTACAAAGAGACAGGCATGGGATCTAGATGAAGAGGGTATATCCATTAAAAAAGTAAACAAGAACTTGTAAATAACCCATGTCAAGAGATAGAGTGGAAACTTCTAGCCCAATAGTCATGCTAGCCTGAGTGTTAACCTAATTTGAAATATTTATTTCAGATCCTTCAATCAATAAAGAGAGGGGAATTTCTTGTAACTAGAGACTCATGCAACATCTTGCAAACACTAAAATACCTTAAGTCTTGTCCAACACCAAGTAAAAAATCCCTTTCCATGGCTCATATACTCCTATCTGTTGACAATTTTTGCACTTGTGTAAAAATGGGAAACTCAAAATGTTTTTTACGATGGATGGCATTGATGAAGTGGACCTAACTATGGGGGTGCATTATAGTTTGATCATGTTTTCAGTTGCAGAAATTGGTTAATTATATGTAATCTGCAGCTATGTATGTTGTTACAGAATGTAACACCTTACAAAGATTTTCATTCCATGTTCGTCTTCAGCAAAGAAACATATAATCCATGAAGGAACAATGCATTTCCTTGATGAAGGCAGGAATTACAGTTTATGTGAGAGATTAGACTCAATAACAATAAGCATAATTGTAGTTTTCATGCAGAAGTTTCATTTTAAGTTACAGGTACATTAAATCTCATTATTTATGTATTTTAAATACATTTAATTATGTGATTGAGTCATTTATTTCATTATATAATCAATATCCATGTTATAATGATGAAAGCAGAAAGAAGTATACAACTCAAGTACATAAATTAAATGTTATTTATTCATGAAGAACTACAATGTTTCCCACACAACTCATGGGATGTAACTCATAACTACTAAAGAATGATGTACATGTGTATGATGTTAAAAGTAAAAGAGTATAGAAGAAACCCATCATTTCCTTAGGATTTTATTCTGAGTCTTCTTCACTTCAGCTCTATTGGTTGTCAAATTAGGACTTTAATTAAAGAAACAGTCAGGGGATAGAAAGTCCCTTCTCTTTAATGGGAGAGGTTCCCTTATTGAAATCAAACGACACAACTATTTACAAATGTACAACTTTCAACTTTGATGAGGAATTTTGATATCATGAAAGTGTTTTAATGCCAAGATAGATTATCAATACAAACAAACATAAGAACTAAGGGAAGGAAAAGGTAGAATAGCACTTTCAGGAAGTATAGATAGAAAAATATTTCCTTATAAATGCTAAGAAAGGACAATATATAGAAAAAAATCATTCATATTAAAACCAATAGATGTTATTTTACAGACACAAAGTTCCAGAGATGACACTCAAAAGAATACAAAGATTCTTAATGCAAATAAATTAATGATTCAACAACTTTAGACAGGTAAGAGGGAATAAATAAATGTAGATAGAAATAGGAAGGGAAATCTTCTATATTGACAGCTTTAAGTCCTTTTACACTTTCAAAAATTATCAAAGTTCCAACCCCTTGGAATGGTGAGGAGAGCTCAATATATAGCTTACAAAGTGGTTACATTTGGTAACTATTTCTTTTAACCAAAATATTAATTAAGGAAATGCACAATACAAAGTCCTTACTTAATAGACAAGGAGATTGGCACTAAAAATAAAAGAAGAGAACGAAGAGCTAGAAGTAGAGACGTCTGATTATGGCTGAGGAGGGCTCAATGATTTGAGGATTCGATACCTTAATATTTTCAATACTTCTTCTATTTCCATGCCTCTTGGAATTTTTGTGCTGGATGTAGCATGTGTCCACATGCCTAGACATTTCTTCATATCTTTATCAAACTCGGTATGCTCCAGATATTCTTTATTAGCCTAACAAATAGTTGAATGAGAGAACAAATGTCTTTCATCTTCTCCTTAGTAAATGACTCTTATTTGAATAGATCACCCTTGACAAAGGTTATAAAATGAGCCTTGATTTATTAAATAGAAAATGAAACACATGTAGTTTCATCCTAAAGATGGCAATGGATATCTTTGAAGGTACACAAAACAAAAGTTTTAAAGGACTCACCTTTCTGCCACGCATTCCTCAATTCTCCCAATGCTTCCTCTATAACCTTTATCTTCCACTCAATGCTGAAGATTCATGTCCTTGACAAGTTATTCTTTGCATCATCAAACACAGTATTGGCCAATAGGATCTTCTCATCATTTTGGCCCATTAGAAGAAGGTATGTAATACATCCACTCCAGACCTTCAGCTCTTTGTCCATGGTTTTGATTGAGGAAGTGAGTATCTGCTATAAATTGATCACATTTTCATTTGTTTTGAAGGCTTCCTCAATGAAATTCAAACCGGTTATAGTCATGTCATCCACCATGGCCTGAACATCCTTCCCATAAGTAAATAACTTATGTAACATGTATTTGATGCTCTAAACCTCATCTCGACTGAGAACCATGGGAGTTGGGAGATTAGCCAATGGAGCTAGATCTAAAACTTTATCTTTTGTTAATAATGATCTGATAAAGTTAGAAAGAACTTAGTTCTATTCTTCCAACTACTCCATGGTTTTCTTTCCTTTCTCAACCCATTTAGTAACCTTACTGACAGTTTCCCGAAGGTTATGAACCTCACTCTCAGGTGTAGATTCTCCCAGTGGAATCCTGGAAAGCTCCAAGTCAGAGATCAAAAGATCCTTCTCCGCTTTATCCACTTTGGGCTTTACAACCTCCAGGAACTACTAACCTTGAGCATCAAATACCAACCTTGAAGTAGTATTTATTTTTTTCACTGGAGAAGGAGGAGTAGTAGCAAGTAGAGCTGTCACAACACCAAAATCAGGCCCAGTTAATCGGGAAGAAGACTTTCTTTTCCCGATGTCTACTAGGAGATGCACCCTAGAAAAGGAATAAGAAGAAATGGAGGAGTCAAGGGGTCCAAGTGCAAGAGAACTCATGTCACTCAGAGTCTTAGCGATTGTTGTTTCCAGTGGGGAAGGGAATGGAACCTCAAGAATTTCCTTTACAGAGGAGTCTGTTAAACTTGGAGGTTCAGTTCTTGATTCTTCCTTCTCCATCTCAACAATGGTTGCAAAGGTTTCTTCTAGTTATATCATCTCATAATCCTCATTCTCACTTAGAACAATAATGTTCTCTAGCCCAATAGGCAATTCTGAGTGCTCCATAAGAGTCTCTTCCTCAATTGGTTCTTGCTTAACCTCTTTGACCTTATTCTGATACACTTGAGTGGAAGAAGGAGTAGAAATTTCAGGCTCTTTCAATGAGGAAGAAGGAAGAGTTTTCTCAAGTAATTCAGTATTCAGCATATGTAATTCCTTCCTAGGGGTGGAAGTTTCTCTTGAAGAAGATCTACCCTAGCTCCTCCTGAATTCATGAACTTTTCTATCAAACCAAATCTTTGTTTTGATGATGACAAGGGAACTTATCTCACTCAAATCATCTTTCTCCTTCACATACCAATCCAGGGTTTCTAGAAGTTTTTGCTTGATGGATCTTTCATACTTAAAGGATTACAAGCCCAAATCATCGTCCACAAGCCCTTCAGGCACCTGGTAGATATTGAGATCTAAGATTTATTGTAGAGACAATCTACAAAAATGCCTCCTCCTGGCTTCAAAATCATCAACATAGTCATCCCAGTAATCCTGAGTGTTAGGATGGTGATGATAGGTTATTCTGATATTTTGATCAATGAATTTCTTTAAATCAAAGCAAGTCCTGGACCTGAAGAAATGAACAGTAATAGCCCTTTCTATGTTTTGGGCATCTAGAGCTGTCTTGCAGGTATAATTACCCAAAGTGATAGCGAAATGAAGACATGTACTCTTATTGTCTCTACAGGTTCTATGAATCTTATCAAGCTGTCTACACACCTCAACTAAAGCCATTTTATCATTGCAGAACATGGGAAGATTGAGAGGTGTACTTTCAAAACAAGCCAATTTGATGTATGAGAACTTTTTGAAATGGATGAAGAAATCCCCATACTTGGCTATCATAGCCATAGCCTCATCATAAAATCTTCATGAAGTGTCACCCTCCAAGAGTCTCACAATGTACATGGTAAAGGCATCATTTACCCTTCTAAAATTATGATTATTTTCCTTGAGGGTAAATTGAGGGAAATATGTTTATATGGGCTCATCCTTCTTACCCTCAATATAAGTGAAGCCAAACCACTCCCGAGATGCTGCCAAGGTGTACATGAGATAAGAATTCATGTAGAAATTCTTAGTTTACTGGACATTTGTTAATTGTTCAGTCAGGTTCATACAGATAATCTCAGCCCAATTTATGTCTTTTTACCCTCGCAGGTGATGCTTATGAAAGCACACATCCAAAAATGGAATTCATTAGTAGAGGGCATCCCTATAATATGAGCGAGAAGGATGATGAAATTTGATAGTTCTTCATTGAAATCAACCCTGAACAATGCTTTGGAGAGTTGGGACGCTCCCTTCCTTGGACACTTCAACCATGTCTTAGCCACTCATGCCTTGTACTTATCGTTGTCCTTATCAAATAGATCTTGAGCTTGAGTGTGAGAGAGAAAAATTGATTCTTCTATCTCAGGAATGAATAGAGCAGTGGCGATGGTGACAAAATCCAATTTTGCAATCAATTCTCCATGTACATTAACAACCTCCTTGGTATTTGGATTAAAATGAGCTCTACAAGCAAGCAGGGTGTTAGCACACTGCAAAGAGATGGGAAAACTATAAACATATGTGATTCCACTGTCATTGATCATTTGGGCCATGGGAGTAGGGTTGTCACATGTTAACCTTTCCTGGAAATTGTCAAAATCCAAGTGTCGAACCTCACTATTCCCAATATTAGGTACAGAGGTCTCTAGAGGTGACAGATGCTCATGCCCTTAAAACTTGATCTTCATTTTTATAGTGCACAGAGGAATGGCCTTCAAAGAATAGATTTGTGATAAAAATTCATAGGGATACATGACTATGAAAAGATGACTCAATTGCAAGAATATAGGTAAGAAATAACAAGCAAGCAATCTGACAAATGCATAGATGATGGTCCCCTTAAATAGACTTTTAGGAGAGAGAATATTATAGATGCGCATTAAATGCCCCTTACACCGACTCAAAAAGGTGAAATGTAGGAAAAGTGGAGAAAACTAGGCTAGATGGTCCATGGGACATTGGGACATGTGGGGTGTAAAAAGTCGATTCTGCCAATGCAGGCAATGCGGGCAAAAAGAGCATGGGTGGTCGAGCGACATAGAAATGTGAAGGAGGTGAAGAAATGATTCGGATAATGTGGGAAAAGCAGGGAATCAGGGAACAGGAATCCCAGGAAAACTTGGGACAGATGGGCCTAAAAAGCACAAAAAACCCAACAGAAAAGAACTTTTGGGAAAATCGGCCGATCGGTGAACAAAAGGACCATCAGTACTTGGGACATATGGGACATGAAGACCTAATTCAGCTGATGTGGGAAAAGAAGGGAATAGGAAACCTGGAGGAACTTGGGGCATGAGGGTAAAACATGTTTGACAGAATCACAAGTTACTAAAATTACCCCAAGAAATGGAATTTTCACTATCTCTTCAAATTTCCTTTTCACTAAAACATTACTGAATGGTGCCAGCTCAAAAATTTTAAAATATTTTCAACTTTAAGAAGAGGGGAATTTGGAGGGGACAACAAGCTCTACATCCACCTTTAATCCAGCTCCTCAGACAATCACAGTGTACCTAAGAAAATGAAAATAATATGCATCAAATTTAAGCTTAGGGTTTGATTTGTACCCATGTACTATCTAACTACATTAATATGGATTTCTCAAAAGCTAATGCATAAGGTACATCAGATACAAATACAAAACTGATAAGAGTAGTATTCCACATCATTACATATGATTCCCACAATTATTTAAGAAAAGAGAGAAAAGGGGAAAAACTATGGGTCATAAGAGAGGCCAAAAATCCTAATGTTTTCTAACTATTTTGTCTACATGTGTAGGTATAGGTAAGAAGAAGGAAATAAAAACTAACGGTTGTGTTTTCATATCAAAATTATTGCATTCTACAAGTTGAATCAAGGAAGTGCATTTATTTCAACTCAGATTGAAGGATGAATATATAAAGATATAGTTGTACCAATCCATAAAAGAAATATAAGTTCAATATTGTAGATTCTAACAAATGAAATGCATATAGAAAGTGCAGATAATGTTGTTGATCCAGCTTCAGAACTTCAACATTAGAATAACATGAAGAAAAGGTGTTATCCAAAATTCACCCCTCAAGGTAATTTTGATAACATGCATCAAATTCTTTAGTCCCAAGCAATTATATTGAGTCTGGACAAAAATTCATGTTTCTAGGGTCCCCTCATATTTTTTATAACTCCCCTGTCCAAGAAGAAGAGAGAAAGTTCTGAGGAAATGTGAAAAAATTGCAAAAAATAAGCTCGGGCAAGAAAAAATCATGAAAAACGGCTAAGTCCTGGTCCTTGCAATAGTCGGGACATGAGGGACATCTAGACGCGAACCGGCCAAAAGGCCGCCAGGCGGTCCATGCAGCATTTGGGACATTTGGTCCAAAGGGACACGCGGGACACAGAAATCTGAACTGGCTGAAAATTTGAAAATTTTGAAAATTTTGACTAACTGTTGAAACAGGAAGTCCGGGACGCGCGGGCCAAAAGTATGCGAACCGGCCGGATCGGCCCAAATGAGTCAAGGCAGCCCAGAACAGTCAGGCCCAAGGTACGCGAGTACGTGAACCGGCCAGATTGGCTGAAATGAGAAATTTTAGTCAGGGACGCGCGGGACAAAAGGATGTGAACCGGCCGAACCGGGCGAATCGGGAAAATTTGTCCCAAACAGTCCGAAAGCAAATGGGACATCTGGGCCGCGAGTATGAGAAACGGCTGGTTCGGCCGAAATGGGAAATTTCAGCACTGTGCTAAATGGGACAAAGGGATGCGCGGGACGCGAAAAGCCGAAGCGGCCGAAGGAGAAGAAGAAAAGTCAACATTTGGTCCGGAAACTTCAAACGGCCATAACTTTTGACTCCGAGCTCCGATTTTCAAAAAATTGGACTTTCTGGAATGAGCACGATGTCCTCTACGCCAAAAAAACTAGACTTCTTATTTTTGATGAGGGTAGATATATTTAAATAAGAGAAATATATTCGGCTCCAGTCAGTTAATGCTCAGTCCTGTCAAATGACAGAAAATGCCTGTCAGGCCCAAAATAGCTGCCCGCACTCAGAAGGCCATAAATTTTGCATTTCTCAACGAAATCACACAAAATTGGTACTGTTGGAATTTTGGTTCCAATCCTGATGCACAACAATCAAGAAATTCCAAATTTGATCAAGAATTGATTAATATTTTTAAGAAAACGTGGCCGGGTTCAAAACAGTGTTTTATTTGGTAGCTGGGAGTGCAATTAAGAGGCATGGTCATCATTCTTTCTCTGCTGCAGCACATGGGACAGTATGGGGAGCCTTTTGCAAGTAATGTGCAATCATTTCACTCAATTTAATGCCTCTTATAGGTGGTTGAAGGACAGATTTCGGGATTTCCATTTTCCCTTCTCTTTCCCTTCTCATTTTTCTATAAATTGGAGTGTTGGGCTCATTGTAAAAGAGAGAGTTTTTGGGTAGAAAAGCTCTGCCAAAATTTCTTTGTGAAGGCAGTGTGTTGTAGGCCCTTGTAGTGGACTCCTTGCATGGTGATCCAGGCCCTTATCTTGTAATAGACTGAACTGTGCATACCAGGAAGCAATAAAATACAAGTTTGTGGATGTATCTTCCCCTGCTGTGTTTTCTTGCATTCTTCTTGCCCTTTTATCTTTCCACAAGAATATTGTGTCTATTATTATGTTCTTGCAGGAATTCATTATCATTGTGTGTGCTTGGAATACTGCTGTGAATGCATTTTGCTAGATTATGGAGAACTGTCATCACCTCTTCTAGTGTGCACTTTGCCTTTGTATTTCACACATTTGGAGACTACTCTCACATCCTCCTTTTCTGGTGTATCACCGCTTTAGTGTAGGCTTTCATTTTATGTATTCTCTTTCCCTGGTCCCTTGGAAATTTAGATTAGAATAGTTAGCTTGTCCTGCATTAGAGTAGATTGTGGCAGGTAGTTTAGGAGCAAGAACCAACTTTCTCTGGAGGTCTATCTCAAGTAGCAAGTCCCACAACTTGGAGATAGTACCCATGTTATCCAATCGCACTGTGAGTTCAGGTATATGTAGAGGGGTGTTGTGATTCGGTGATAACAAAAGGAATATTGTACATTGCATAAGTCAACAATACAAATCCAAGAAACCATCAAAAGTATGACACAGAAGTAAATTACAGGTGTACAAATTCCAAGGGGGCACATTATTTTAAAGCAAACCATTAAACATAGTTTTCAGGATAAAATAAATACACTTATGCAGTGAAGAAATGAAGATTGTAGTCTCATAATATCTCCAAAGCTACTGTCTACAAGAGAATAGAAGAAACCCATCATCATATTAGTTAATGGTTGACATAGAAGGAATATTTGAAGGACATAGTAATGAGAAATGCACTAAAGAGTTAAATGTCAAAGAATACATCCTATGATGATCAACTAAAATTATATAATATTGATCAAGATGTATTTTACAAGTTCAAAGGATGATCTAATGTCATAGTTTATTAAATGAGACAGTCCAGGACTCAAAAGTATGAATTCTAGAAAAGTAAGATGAGCCACAGGTACTACTTCTTTAACATACAATTTACAAGTGATTCATATAAACTGTCACATGTAAAGACATCATTCCATAAAAAGAAACTAAGAGTTCAATAAGCTCCATCATTCATTACAGATTGCAAAGGAAGTAGATTATATTAAAAGGGGTGACATTTCCATCTTAGAATCAAAGCTAAATTATCAAAGTACATACTCAAATATCAGTCCAGACTGATGGAATAAAAGTGAAAGCATATGTTCAAACTTTTATCCCCAAGAACTTGTCAAGATTCAAATATTACAACAGTTATAAGATAGATTTTCCAGTAATACTTCAATAGGATCAAGCCATTTTAAATAATTTTACAGGATTGGAGAAGTCATGAAGAAAAAACACACAAACTATGAGTAGACAGTTGTAAAGAATCCTTCAAAGGCATATTTCAGAATTCAATATAACAAGGAATACTTTTAAGAAAGTATAGATGACAAAGTTAAGATAGAATCAAAATATACAAGTATTCAAGAAGACAATGTTATCCAAATAACTCTCCTAGCTATTTGGGTGACTTTTACTTTCATTCTAGCTCAGATGCTTCACATTTTAGGTCGTACACAAATATGCTTGATCATTTGGAACTTTTCATAGGCTGTATTCCTCCCGTGGACTGCCTACACCATGTAATTATTATGTGTTCCCTTCCATAGACACCTTCCAAATTGGCTAAGTTCTATGTCTTCTTGTCAAGAACCCTCTTTTTTTTCTGCTATCGCGCACCCTTCCTTAGTTGGATATTAGCACCCTCCTTCCATTTTCCCCCTTTTCACTTCCATCTTACACATGCCCCCTCCCTCTATTTCCCTTTTGTGCCTTGATCCTGACGCCTGAACTTCAAAATCAAGCCCAAAGCGAGTCGACTCAAAGCAAAGAAATAGATCCATGGAAGGTGCCACATGTCATCTCGGCACACTTTCAAAGGGTGTAATAAAAGTAGAGACCCCAGGGATGCGCTTGACCCCCATGTGGATCTTAGCACATAGCAGGATCATGGAAAATGCCAAGTGTCCCATCGTCACATCTTCAAGAGCTAACTACAAAGGCCCAACCCAAAGGGGTTTTGGCATTATATACAGTGAGGCCCTTTACTCACCCAAAGGAACGAAGCAAGCAGTGTTCACTCAAGGATCGAATTAGCAGAGTAAAAAATGTCTAGGATAATCCCCCATGCATCTCTTTGGCACACTTTTTCTTTGGTGCTTAAAAGCGGGGTCCCTAAATGAGCATAGTCTCACCACATGGTCAAAGTCCAAGAAAAGATAGAACACAAAGGAGCAAAGCAGCATGTTCACGAATGGTGCCAAGTTTCATCATGTTGAATTCCCAAGGCCTTAAAAGGCCAGCAGAAGCCTCCATGTGTCTCTTCGGCGCACTTTTGGTATGGTTCTCAAAAGAGGGGTCCTCAAATGAGCGCAAGCTCGCCATGTGGTCAGGCCTAAGAAATTTACATCGGCTATTGAAAATTTGAAGCAAAGCAACAGAGCCAGTGGAAGGTACCACGTGTCAGCTCAACACAAATTCAGGGGTAGAATCCAAAGGCATTCCCTAAACAAGTGTAGAATCTCCACATGTCTAAGTCCCAAGAAAGTTTCATCGGCCATTGAAAAGTGGAGGAAAAGCAACAGAGCCAGCCGAAGGCACCATGGTTCATTTCAGCGCAGCTTCAAATGTAAGACCCAAAAGGTAGTCCCCAAACAAGTGCAGGCTCTCCACATGTCTAAGGTCTGACATAGTTTCTTCTCCAAACAAGAGGGACTTATTCAAAAAATAAATAAAGTAAATTAGGCCCGCAAATGATGCCATGTGTCTAATCAACTCAACTTCAAGAGTGAAAGGAGGGGGGTGAAATCTTAAGACACGTGGGGCTGCCACATGGAGCTTGCATGGATAGACTCTTTTAAATATTGTGAGCCCAAATTAAATTCCTGACCTTGACCTTTAGATAGCCATATATTTCAACTAGGTACTTGGATTTGAGCAAGGGAGGAATTTTTGGAAATCTCCTGATGTCTTCTACTCACCTACCACCATAATGAAAAATACAGTATGCCATTTTCGAGGCTGTTAGGTTTCTCATCTACCGTCATAATGAAGTACAGACCTCCTTTCTTTCCTAACAAGGAATAACACATAGGGGCATGGCTTTTAGAGTGGAACTCGCCATGGTTGGAGTAGGTGAATTCAATGCATATTTTGGGGTTGTTGGAGTAGGTGGGTTCAGTGCTCTGTTGGGGTGGTTAAAGTAGAAATCCAAGTTCTCCCTCTCCTTTCTCTCTTATTCTTCATGTATATTGTAAGGAGGGGCATTTTGCTAAATTTTTATAATTTTTTCTCTCATGCTGCCCCCTTCTCTCTTTCTTTCCTAGGGTCAAATGTGGAGTTCAAGCCTCCTCTCCTTGCTTTTTAATGGTGTTTTCTTGTCTTTTTCCCATTGATGATGTATTGTGTGAATTCATGGAGCAATAAAATATGTTTTGTTATACATATTTTCCATCCTTCCTTATTTTATTGTCTCTTCTTGCCTCTCATTGTTGTAGGGTATATTGTGCATACTTCTCATGTCTATGGCAGGTTCCGAGACTTGTGTTTAATGGGTTTGAAGTGGTGTTTTGTGTGAACTCTATCTCTGGTATGTGGTGCATCTTCTCCACCCTCTCCATTTCTCACCTCTCTCCACTTTAGGAAGTTTCATTTGTGATCACAAACCCCCTTTTCTTGGTGTTATCACCTTTGTAGTGTAGGATTTATGTATGTTCATGCTCTCTCTCTCTCTCCCTTTCTCCTTGACATTGTTAGATTAGGAGTAGATAGTCACATTTCCTTCCGTAGAAGTAGTTTAGCATTAGGATTAGGAAGAGGAATCAAGAATTCTCTAGAGGACCATCTCACCTTCGTAAGTCCCACATCTTGAGAGATGGTCCAATGTTATGTAGATTACACCGGATGTCCCACTCAAATCTAAGGACATTTGAGGCGTGTTGTAATTTTGCATCAAAATTTTTGGCACGCCCGGTGGGATGCTGGAGTCAGATATTTCTGATCTTTCCAAGGTTTCTCATTATCAAATAGCAAACATAAGCCACTGTGTGACCACACTCAACAGTTTTGGCGTGCCTGGTGGGATAGATTTGAAGCACCTTACCACTTCATCTTAGCAGGTTGGTTTGTTCCTATTAAGATTCAGCCTTTGGAGGCACATGCAAATCACATCTAGGGACTCCATATAGTAAACAATTGATTCTATTAGTTAAAGACTTTCCTTCCATCCATTTTCACCCATTCTTATTTCCATATCTTTCATTTTCTTCCATTCCATGAATTTGTGCAATCATGAATTCATTTCTCTCATGGAATTCACACTTTCAACAACAATGCTATTCAGATCCATCTCCAGGTTACTTCAACACACCTCCAGAAAGGTTTCACAATGAAAATCAGCACTATGGATATCTAGGTGAGCTAGATTCAAATCAGTTTGGTCATTTACCAAACTATACAGTTGTTCCAGAGCATGGATATACAAATTTTGGAGGTAGATCAACACCTAAAGAAGTGAATTTGTACATGAAAACTCTGATAATGGAAGAAAACATGGTGCATCCCAGGGCTACAGCTTAGATGAAAGCATTCAGGATTGGTTTCAGGGCACCTTGTCCATGGGTAGGCCCTTTTCCAAGACACTATAGCCCGCAGGAGAGGATTGACTTCATGGTTGAAATTCTGCCCCAAATTACACAATGGACTGAGTATATTGAGGCTAATGACTTGGATATAAGACAACCTTGTCAATTGGTAAGTCCACAATCTCATAGATTTTCTTTTCCTCTTTCTCAATCAATATCATTTCAGCAGTGTCAAGATTCAAGCACATTGTATGTTGCCCCAAGTGTTGATTTCCCTTCTCCATCCCATAGTCTTGCATCTCACCTCAATTCTTCTATCCTTTTCCCTTCCAAGAATTCATCTCCTAACAAAAAACAATAAGTTCCACTTCTGTCACCACCAAAAACAATTACAAAACTTTTTGAAACCCAATCCACTTCTCCTCTTACTTTCTCGAGTCCATGTTCGGAATAAATTCCAAAATATAGTCAAGGAGGGCAGTAGGAAGGAGAGAAAAATAGATAAGAGATGATAAAAATATTGGTAAGCTTGGCTATCAAATTTGGGATAAAAAAACCCTTGATGGTTAAGCCTTTAGAGGAGATTGGGGTCACATCACAGGTGGTGGAAGCTGAGTTTGCAGCAGAACAAGAACAAGAAGAAGAAGATCAACAATTTGTTTTCTCTTAATGCAATGTCCATAATGGAACTTTGTATGAAGAGGATGTTGATCTAATCCAAGAAGAAAAATTAGTCAAGAGGAGGGAAGAATGACTAGCTCCAAGTCCTATTGAAGAGGAGCATCTAGAAGAGATCAAATTACAGTTGAAGTCACTTGACTAAGAAACCATTATTGAATTTTTTTTTCTTTCATTTAAAGGGTCTGATTTGATTGATGAATCTATAATGGAGAAAAGCTATCAAGAAGACCTTTCTACGCCAAACAGTCCTTAAGAGCAACAAATTGAATATTTTGATATGAAAAATTTCATGCTAGAGGAAGAGGCTATCCAAGAGGAAGTTAGTCTTCAAGCAACAATGGTGGAACTCCAGAGCCAACAATGTGTTGCAAAAAATTATAATAATGCAAAAGTAACTTCATTGGATGTTTAAATCAATAAAAATGAGCTACATATTGTAGAGGAGTTCCATACTGCCATGGAAGAAGGAAAAGAGTACGAAGATATCATCTCTTCCGCACCATCCACCTACGAAGACCCGCAGGAAGACTCCATTCTTGGAGTTGAATTTCAGAGAAAAGGGCACATCCATCAGATCATACCTTACCCAATCAAGTACTTGGCTTCATTGGAACTAAGGGAGAATCTGAAACCAATCATTTCCATTTCAGGGAATGAGGATGATATAAAAAGCACCAAGGGTCACCATCAACACCTCTAGGAGTCCAATTTCAATCAGCTTGAGGAGGTATTTTTGATTGATATTGATACTTTGGTTATTTGGGTGGAGGATCAGCCTTTTATAAGTTTTTCACTCATAATAAAAGCAATATTCAGTGCCAAATCACATACATGGCTGCCTATTTTGAGAAAGGGAAGCTACTTTTCCCTGCCAGTTGCAGGATTTTTGTTGTGACCTTTCCTTCCAGTTAGTGTACAGTAGGTAGGTTTTCTTTCAACAGAATAAATGCTCATGTGCACCCTACATGTCTTACTTAAGGCATGTATGTTTCCATCTTTTTTAAATAGATTTTTTTTGTACAGTAAGTGCAGTGCATCATACCCTTTAGTTGTTGCAGCAAAAACCTCGTATTTTTATGTGATTAGTTTCTA
This sequence comes from Taxus chinensis, assembly GCA_019776745.2. NCBI lineage: Eukaryota > Viridiplantae > Streptophyta > Pinopsida > Cupressales > Taxaceae > Taxus > Taxus chinensis. Next base: position 119,319,914 of record CM034147.1, on the reverse strand, counting down.
ATTTCAAAAGAAAGCAAATGTATAGAAACTAAAATCATGTTTCGAGATAGTCCATTTGTAGAACAGGTGAATTCCCAGGTCATGAAAAATTTCTACTCTCAGAAATATCATCTTCAATATTTTCCTATGAAAATTGAGAGTGCGGATAGCAGGGCAAGGTCAGGATCACCAAGTGCAACAAGTCAGGTTCAAGTTTCAAGAACAAGATTAGTATCAAGCTATCATTCATGACTCCATGCCCAATGGATACTTCAAGGCTATTGGTCTCTTCATCTAGCAGGAAGATGGCCTAGAAAGTCACCAAATTGTTATCCAAATAACTCTCCTAACTATTTGGATGACTTTTACTTTCATTTTTTCTCTGATACTTCACATTTCAGGCTTTCTACCCCAAAATTTCTCATTTGGCACTTTTCATATGTTGTAGTCCTCTCATGAACTCCTCGTGCCATGCAATTCTTCCATGTGCCCCTCCATAGACACCTTCCAAATTGGCTAAGTTTTGGGTCTTCCTATCGCATGCCCTCTTTTCTTTGTCCCATCGTGCGCCCTTCCTCAGTTTGATATTTAGACCCTATTTCCATACTATTCTTTGCATTCTTCTCTCCTTCAATTTTCCCCTTTTAGGCTTCCGTCTTGTATGTGCACCCTCCCTCTATTTCCCTTTCACGTCTCACACCCAACTCTTGAACTTCAAAATTGAGCCTAGAGCGATTCGAATCAAAGAAAAACAAGAGAGTTACGTAAGGTGCCACATGTCAGCTCGATGCACTTTCAAAAGGTGAAACAAAAGTGGAGACCCCAAGGATGTGCTTAACCCCCACATGGATCTCAACACATAGCAGGATCACAGATAATGCCAAGTGTCCCACAATCACAAATTCAAGAGCTAACTACAGAGATCCCACCCAAAGGGATTTTAGCATTATACACAATGGGGCCCTTTACTCACCCAAAGGAACGAAGTAGGTAGTGTTCACATGAGGCCTAAATCAGCTAAGTAAAAAAGCGCCAGTGGAATCCCCCACGTGTCTCTTCGGCATAGTTTTGGTAACGTGCTCAAAATTGGGGTCCCCAAATGAGTGTAGGCTTGCCATATGGTCAGAGTCCAAGAAAGGCAGAACACAAAAGAATGAATCAGCATGTTTGTGAATGGTGCCATGTTTTGGCACATTGTATTCCCAAGGCCTTAAAAAGCCAATGGAAGCCTCTACGTATCTCTTCGGTGCACTTATGGTACGGTGCTCAAAATCATGCAGGCTTGCCACACGGTCAGGCCTAAGAAAGTTGCATCGGTTGTTGAAAAGTCAAAGCAAAGCAATAGAGCTAGCGTGAGATGTCATGTGTCATCTCGACATAACTTCAAGGGTACAATCCAAAGGTAGTCCCCAAACAAGCGCAGGCTCTCCATGTGTCTAAGGCCCAAGAAAGTTGCATCATCCGTTGAAAATTTGAAGCAAAGAAACAAAACCAGCGACGGAACCACATGCCAGTTCAATGCAACTTCAAAGGTAAGACCCAAAAGGTAGTCCTAAAACAAGCGTAGGCTCTCCACGTGTCTAGGGTCTGACATAGTTGCTCTACCAAATAGGAGGGACTTAGCCAAAAAAAGAAGAAAGTAAAGCAGGCCCATGGACGATGCCAAGTGTCGAATCAATGCAACTTCAAGAGTGAAATGAGGGGGGTGAAATCTAAAGATGTGCAGGGTTTCCACATGGATCTTGCATGGATAGACTCTTTTAAATATAGTGAGCCCACGTTAAATGCCCAACCCTAACATTCAGGAAGCCATATCTTTCAATTGGGAACTCGGAATGGAGGACTTTTTGGAAATCTCTCGATGTCTACTACTCACCTACCACCATAATGAAAAATATAGTCTACCATTTTCAAGGTTATCAGGTTTCTCACCTACCATCATAATGAAGTATTGGCCTCCTTTCTTTCCTAACAAGAAACAACACATGGAGGCATGGGTTTTATAGTGGAACTCATCATGGTTGGAGTACGAAATTTCAATTCATCTTTTGGGATGGTTGGAGTAGGTGGATTCAATGCTCTATTGAGGTGGTTAAAGAAGAAATCTGAAATCTCCCTCTCCGTTCTCTCTTATTCTTCCTATATATTGTAAGGAGGGGAATTTTTCTAAAGGTTGATCATTTTTTCTCTCCTACCCCCCTCTCTCTTTCTTCCCTAGGGTCGAATGTGGAGTTCAAGCCTCCTCTCCTCTATTTTTAATGGCATTTTCTTTCCTCTTTCCCACTGATGATGAATTGTGTGAATTCATGGAGTAATAAAATATTTTTTGTGATACATTTTTTCCATCCTTCCATATTTTATTGTCTCTTCTTGCCTCTCATTGTTGTAGGGTATATTTTGCATACTTCTCATGTCTATGGCAGGTTCTGAGAGTTGTGTTTAATGGGTTTGAAGTGGTGTTTTGTGTGAACTCTATCTCTAGTCTAAAATTCATCATGTCCACCCTCTCCATTGCTCACCTCTCTCCACTTCAGGCAGCTGATATTGTTATCAGCAACTCTACTTTTCTCGGTGCTATCACCTCTGTAGTTAGGATTTATTTTTTATCATGCTCTCTCTCTCTCTCTCTCCTCTCTCTCTCTCTTCCTTTGTCCCTTAGAATTGTTAGACTAGGAGTAGATAGTCACATTTCCTTCCTTAGAAATAGTTTTTAGCATTAGGATTAGGTAGAGGAACTAGCCTTCTATCTAGAGGTATCATCTCAAGCTCGCAAGTCCCACAACTTGAGAGATAGTATTCTATTTTACCCAATCAAACATCGAGTTTCCTCATTCACACATTGAGTATGTACAAATTCAGAGGGTGTTGTTTTTTTGTGATCAGAATAATAATTCAGACATCACAATCATCACTGAAGGATAGTCATCCTCTACGTACTCTATAAGATAAAGACTCATAGCATATTAGCTTCTGATGTCAAATGGCTAGGTGAAGAGGTGCAAATTCGGTATAATAAACTTATTAAGTTAAAATAGTCATGAATATATAATTGGTTTCAATGCATTCTAGAAGATCATCATGGTAAAATGAGAATGATGTGAACAGTTTGATCCCTCTTTGAAGCCATTGCTAACATCTTTCCAAGAATGAATAGGGGTTCCCACAACCCACCTAATATTTGTTTTGATGGAATTCTTGGATATCTAGGGTTTTTAATATCAAATCAGTTGCATAACTATAATCACAAGGTATTGAAGGATAAAAATTATAGATAGAAGTGGAACAAGAAACAAGAATCAGATATAAGAAGTTATAGGAGTAAGAACCATAAATGGAAAAGGGCATAAAGGAAGGGCCATAATGTCTCTATGCTTTGGACCGCTGGCATCCTATTTGGTCTATGTATCAGTTTAGGATGTTTCTGTTTTAGAATAGAATAGGATAGACATCAAGTGTTTAGACTCCTTAAGGACATCTACACCATTCCGGAGAAAAGATTAAAGAATCTAAAGTTATCGAGAATTCATATTTAAGTAAACACATTGTACAAGATCCGTACTCATGAAATGTTTATTAGAGATGATAAGTATTACACAGAGGTTGAAATTACATTTCCAGTGTAGGATGCAAGCATGAAGCAACCATCAAGAAAGCGTTATAGAATGTTTAGAAATACTTCTGCAGAATATAGAATTGAAAGAGTATATTCAAAATCATTTTCATAGATCAACACATGAGTGTGTAACCATCACATTTTTGAATAAATAATATCAAGAAATGAGAAAAAATAGATACCCATCAACATTTATCATCTTCTATTTCATTTTCTGAGCAGGATCTTCATTTTTAAGTGTCAAGGAAAAAATGGAAAAAAAATAAATTCAAGTACCTATTGAAGATATAACAATGTTTTTATTATATTGAGACACAGTATAAAATATATGGATAAAGATAAAGAAATAGCTCATTTTCTCCATGGTCATTATGGTTCTACTAATAGTTTTACAAAAAGATTTAAGATGGAGTGAAACTCACTAGGTTGGAATCAAAACAATGAACGATGGAGAAATTAAGTCTGAGATGAAGACCTAGAATGGTTTACATACTCGTGATGGTGTCCTAGAACAGAAGACAAAAAGAAAACCACTAGGGTTTCAGGATCAAGCAAAACATGATAAAAAAGTTCAAAAAACTTAGTAATGGAAACATTATTTGCAATTATCAATCATAAAGATCACCTCCTTCTTTCACGGAGGCCATTAAATATTACACATAGCCACTTTTAGAATAAAAACATTCAAGAAATTTCTAAAAAAAGGGATGACTCAGTTTTTCAAATACCAAAATAGGTTCAAGGCTAGACTCACAAAGAGATGCGAACCCAAGAAGAAAATGAATGCCCATAATGAGTTTTAAACTTGATATTTCCATAAGCATAAAGAAACAGAAGAAGAATAATGTATTAGTGCAATAGAAATAAAACACCATTGAAGAAGTGTTACAGAGATTTATGACACTGACCATCTATTGCAAAAAGGAATCCCAAATCAAACAAAATTTCTATTTGAGCTCAGATTTCAAGCTTCAAAATGAAATGAAAAAGTAACCCCCTATAATTTTTTTAATTCGTATTATCAGAGAACATATCAAATGCTAAAGGAATAATGAAGTATTAGTGCATGTTGAAACCAGAGTGAAAAAGACAAACAAATTTCGTGCGCAGACAAAATGTATCTTTTTCTTCATCAATCATGCCATGAATTCATGGAAACCAATATTGTAGTAAAGAAGCTTGAGAATGGATCAAAGATAGCGACCACAGACTTCACTCAGAACTATCAAAATAACCAAGAACCGGTCGAGATTGACAACTCATCAATTGTGGCCTAAAAGAATTTTTCCATGGTTTTTCCAACCTTGGGCTCGGATAATGCAAAATGACCAAACGATAGGTCTAATTTCCATGTTTTCTACCTTAAACAAGGGGTTAGGTCATTCTGACACATTGCAGAACAAAATGGTACATGATCAATGGTCAGAGATCACAGAGGATGAAGAATCAATAGTTTATATCAATTCATCAGATTCAAGGCAACCCCTAGGCTTATCGGGGTTAGAGATCAATGGCATGTATGAAAATGGATACAGATCTCACGATCAGGATTTCAAACCACAAATTCAAATGGATTAATTACCCAAATTTTTGTGGTATAACATATTCAATGCAAACTCAACGATATTTTCTCATAACTCAACCAGAGTTTATAAATGCCCACATGTCTTCACAACATAAAATCCTAGCTAGACCATGGTTCAAATTTCCACTGAAAAGATTACAAAGGGGTGAGTCATCACGGAGAGGTTTCAAGCTCCATGATTAAAACAAAATATCATTACATTAACCGAATAAGGTCTAAACCATACATGCTGACAATGATCACAAAAGGGTAAAAATTACATAAGTCTATGTAACATTCCCATTTTAAGACTTTAGAAACAAGGGAGTTTTTTTTATAGTGTTCACTATTCTAAATAAAGCATTATTTAGAACAAACATTCCATGCTAATCAAATTCAATGGACAAACATATGCAGTTGTAATGACTCAGTGATTCACTGATCTATTCATTCCATAACTCAGTAAGGTACCGATCTATTTACGTTATATTATGTATTGAATACATATTTTATACTTCATATACCATGTCTTCCTCCCCTACATCGGGTACTAAGTGATATGTTTAAAGAACATATCTGAATATATATTACCAATATTCATTTGATATCACATTGTTTTAAACTTGGTGACATAGGAAAACGCAACCAGTAGGTTGCAATACTTTGGCCAAAGATTTATAACATAATGTTTATGTCACTATTCCTAGACAACATACTCGTCATATTGAAATACGTCCTTCACCTCACTATGAATTTTTCATGATTGGTATTTACTGACTATCATCAATCCACTTGTTCCAGGTTTAACCCTAGCCCTAGATAGGAATATAACTTATTATAGGAAGATGCTCACAATGACTTAGGATAAATGGGCATACTCGGTTGACCTAAGTCGATCGGATGTGCCAGCGTACCTTGAGCCATTGGAAGCTAATTAATATCCTAAATATGTTCCTATCCAGACCTAGAGAGAAACTAAGTTCAAGTCTGAGTTCCTATTGTGTGTAGATCTAGATGATCAATGTGGAAAGGTGATGCCACATGTCAAATACAATGTTGTATTCTCGAGAGGATCCAATTGTTCTCGAAAGTATAGTCCTACAGTTGGCATGTGCCAAAATACTACAAACACTACCTCATCGAGATGTACATACCCCTGAGGGGATTGTTATTACATTATTAGTCTGAATTATTTGTTGATTATAGCAACACTACCAAACCTAATCCAATGCTCAATAATTTATTTCCTAAATTTGCTTCATTTAGTCCATGAAGAACGTATTTATACTTACGGTTGTTTTTAATGTTAGATCTCTCAGTTATACTGCCAATTAACCTCGACCGAATAGCGTTATCAAGTTTCATTAAAAAAAGTACAATAACTTTTAAACAGGTTCAATCTCTGAATATATCCAATTTAAAGTAGACTTCATAAAAAATGAAGTCTAATCAATTGTAATCATATTTCCATACTGTTAGGGATGAATCACAGCACCCCTGGATGTTGACCGGATTTCTAGTTTGATCATACTATCATCCAGTGTGATTACAAAACATGGAATCCTTTCTCCAAGTGTGGGAATTGCAAAAATGAGAAAGGAATCTCCAGAGAAGGTTGGTTCCTATTCCTAAACTACCTACCACAAGCTATTCCAGTGCAAGCAAGCTAATCTAATCCTAATCTAACCATGCCAAGGAGACAAAGAGAGAGAGAGAAAAGGGAAAAACAGAGCCTACACTAAAATGGTGATACACCAAAGAAGGAAAATGTTGAACATCTATCAAAACTGCCATGGAACAAGGAGAGGTGAGCAATGGAAAGGATAGACAGATGCATCACAGGCCGAAGGATAGATTTCACACAGAAAATGTCCCACAACTCCATGAACACAGTTCCAAACCTGTAATGAGTATGAAAACATGCACAAATACTTTCAATGAAGAGAGGCAAGAAGAAAGTCAAGAAAATAATGAGCAAGGATGGACAGATGCATGACGAAACACATTTTTGTTGCTTCAGAAGTTTGCACAGAACATCATTTTAATGGTAAAAGGAAAAAATGCCATTATAGAGAAGGGGAGGAGGTTCGAACTCCATTTTCAACCCTGGAGAAGAAAAGAAGGGAGGGCAGAGCTGAAAAGATGAACAACCTTCTTAAAAATGAGCCAAATCTGGCTTTTTACAATGCATGGGTCGATCATAGGAGAGAGAAAACATATAAAAACATGCGAGCCATTCCTCATTAAATGAATATGCATTAAAATAGCATGGGCATCCTTACAAACCCATGCCCTGACATTTTTGACCATACTGAAGAAGAATGCGACCCATTTTGCATTAAAACTGGTTGTTGAAACATCATTTCTGGCCATTGCTAAGTGCTAGAGGAGTTTTTCAATTTTCTCTCTCCAACCTCCATAAAAATTCAAAACTGACCATGGAATCATGTAGATAATTTCACCAGATTTCCATTGATATAAAGAACGTGAAAATCTGAACTCTGGATCGAAAGATATGGCAATTTGAAGATTTAGGGCAAAAAATAGGCAAAAACGGATCGGTGGGAAAATATTTGAATTTTTTCCATGCTCTGCCACTTGGATGACACATGTTGGGCTCTAATTCATCCGCATAATCATCCTTTGAAAATTTCTTTTGGGCCCTTCCTTAATTTCTGGCCACTTGGATACGTGGCACTATTTTATTGGCTCGGGCCTGAGGGGTGCACTTTGTCCTTAGAAAATTTGGTATTTTTCACTTTGAGAAAATTTTCCCATTTCTCCCCCGCGCTCTACCACTCAAGTGCCACATGGCATGATTTCATTGGATGTAGGCCCTTCCTGACCATTTCCCTTTTGTTTTTGCCTTTGGAAAAAAATTCAAAATTTTCCAGCCGGGCCGATGAGGTGAAGACACATGGCGAGATTTGATTCGTTGGTGGATCTTTCAGATTTTCACGTCCCACGCGTCCCTCACGTACCTTTGGCCCAGCTATCCCAAACTATCTCAGACGAAAGTCTCCTATTTTGGCCGAATCGGCCAGTTCGCGTCCCACACGTACTTTTGGCCCAGATGTCCCAAACTGTCTCAGACGAAAGTCTCCTATTTCAGCCGAATCATCCGGTTCGCGTCCCATGCGTACTTTTGGCCCGGATGTCCCAAACCACGCAAAACAAGACTTAGGCAATTTTTTCCCTCTTTCGGCTGATTCAGCTTTTCGCATCCCACGCGTCCCAACATCCCAACTGTCTCGCAGACCGCCTGGACTAGGACTTAGCTGATTCTCTTCATTTTTTCAGCCCCCAAGCTTGGTACAACAAACCTCAGTATGACCCGAACCCTTCAGACCCGAAATTCCATAACACAGTATTGCAATCTTATTTTTTGCATTTCTTCCATTTTATCAACCTATTGGGATTCCTTCTTGGATGGGAGAGTTAGGAAAAGGCCAAGGGGGACCCCGAAAAACATGATTTTGGGCCTTGAATCAATCTACTTGCTTGGGACTGAATAATCTGATGCATGTTATCAAAATTACCCTGGGGGGTGAATTTTGGATAACAATTTGGCAACTCAGCGGGGTCATGTACCTATTGGATGAAGTTACAAGTTTCCTGAAGCATCCATTGGGCATGGAGTCATGAGTTATAACCTGGAAACTGATATGAACTTTCAAAACCTCCTCTCTGAGCCACTTGGAAACCCACTGAAATGGAGTCGTTCTCACCAAAATGCCACTGAAATGGATTGTGTAAGAGCAAAACCAGCACCACAAAAACTATGTATAGAACTGAAAATCATACATTCTCCAAATGGAACATGCAGAGTGTGCACAAGCACTTCTTCTACTAAAATCAAACCTACCTACTCTACTCTAACTGGAAACAAAGGCAAGCTAAACAAACCCTGCAATTGGTTGTGAGAAATAGCTTCCCTTTCTCAAAAGTGGCAGCCATGCAATTGATTTGCCATTGAACATGGCTGATTGGATGGATGGAAAATCAACAAGAAGCTGGTCTTCCACCCAAATCATCAAGGTATCAGCTAAAGGAAAATTCAATACCTCTTTTAATTGCTTTGCATTTGGATTGAAGAGGTATGACAGCTGATCCTTGGTACTTTGTAGCTCACCCTCATGCTCAGAAGCAAGCATGAGTGGTTGTGACTTCTCCTTTGGCTCCAATAAAGCCAAATACCTGATTGGGAAAGGTATGGTCCATTTGATATGCCCATAGCTCTGATTTTCAACTCCAAAAATGGAGTCTTCTTGTAGACCTTCTTGAATGGATGGTGTGGAAGCAATGGTAGAATCTTTGTGCCCTTTCTCTTCCTCCAATGAAGGACATGAAAGATTAAAATCTTCCAATCTTGGTTCCAAAGAGCTACTATAAGATGCAGGCTGCTGCAAATGAATGTTCTCCTTCATGACAGTAGACTCTAGTGTTTGGAATGTGGATGATGAAAGAGAGAATGGTGGAAACTCAACTGGCTCTTCTCCATCAAAAAATTCCTCCAAATCTGAAAAATAAACTGCCTCATGGCTGTCCTATTGCAAATGCTCCACTTCCTCTATGGTGTCTTCTTGATCTGTAACTTGACCACCATGGTTTCTTTCACCCTCCAACATTGAGTTTGAGAGATCAAACTCCTCTTCAGTACTAGAACTTGAGAGAGGTGAAGTAGAAAGAAGAACTGAAGGTTCTCCTGTAGCCTGCTTTGTGCTCAAACCCCTTGGATCTGTAATTTTCTCCTGCACAACTAGAATGTGCTCCTCTTCTTTTGGATCTAGAGAAGCTTCTCCTTTCTCTACTACTTGAAGACAATCTTGCTCTTGATAGAACTCTTCCTCTAGTAGGAAGTTTTTCAAGTCAAACTCTTCAATCTACTACTCTAGAGGACAAGTTGGGACTGCAAGATCTTCTTCTGACCTTTCTTCCTTTATGGCTGATTGTGAATCTTGAATTGAATCAGCATTCCCTTCAAATAGAGTGCCAACATGGACACTACTTTTTGAGCAAGCTGAATGCTGATCTGCTTCTTCTTTTTGCTCTTCTTCTGCTGCCACAAAATCATTCTTAACCACCATTTGTTCAACCTTAGCCTCTTCTATAGGTTTAACCATCAAGGGGATCTTTTTCATCCCAAATTTGGCAGCCCAAACCCTCAAGTTGTCTGTCATTTCTTTTCTATTGGGCTCCTCTTCTTGATGTCCTTCATGGCCGATTTTTGCAATTTCTTCTTCCCCACATGGAATTGGGAATGCAAGAGGAGGGATGAGTTGTAACTCAATTGATTTGGCAATTTTTTGTGGTGGTAGAGGAGGTGAAACCTCTTATTTCTTTGGAGGAGAGCATATTTATTTTATCTCTTGTGGAGGGGATGACTGTATGGAAGGAAAAAGGAAAGAAGAATTGAGGTGTGGTGGAAAACTGAGAGGTGGAGACATGGGATCAACATTTGGGACAACAGATGGGGAGTTTAGAATTTGTAATTCCAAATGAGATGATGCTGCTTGAGTAATGGGAAGAGAAAAATTAGATGATGGTGTAGAACTTACCGATTAACAAGGTTGTTCAACACCAATTTTATAGGCTTCTATCTCTGTTGTCCATTGTGCAAGTTGGGGCAGCATCTTCATCATAAAGTCCAACTTCTCCTGAGGGATAAAGTGTCTTGGAAAAGGGGTCCTGCAACCAATTCTGAAAGCCCTCATTTGAGCTGTTGCTCTTGATTGCACCATCTTTGCCTCCATCTTTTGGATTTTTTCCACAAAATCTGCATCTTCCATTTGATTGTCTTCATTGCATGCGTACCCTTGCTCTTGATGTGCTTCACAACCAAATTGACTTTGGTACTACCACTCATAGGGGTAGACATGCTGATTTTGAATTTTACCAAAATGCTGATTTGGAGGATTTATAAAACATGTTGGAGGTGTGATATACTGCTGTTGTTGAAAATGTGAATCCCATGATGGAAATGAAGTCATGATTGCACAACTTCAAGGAATGGAAAAGAATGAAAGAGATGGAAAGAAAGATGGATGGAAATGGATGAAAAATGGGTCTGCAACTTCAGAAATGGGTTGATGATCATATGGAGTCGCCAGATGTGTTTGCAAGTGCCTCCAAAGGCTGAAATCCTCACAGGAACACACCAACCTGCAAAAGATGAAGTGGAAGACCTCTAAGGTCCCACCGGGCATGCCAGAACTGTTAGGGTAGAATCACAACACCCCTGGATGTTGATCATATTTTTAGTTTGATCATACTAGCATCCAGTGTGATTGCACAACACGGAATCCTTTCTCCAAGTGTGGGACTTGCGAAAATGAGAAAGGAATCTCTAGAGAAGGCTAGTTCCTATTCCTAAACTACCTGCCACAAGCTATTCCAGTGCAGGAAAGCTAATCTAATCCTAATCTAACCATGCCAAGGAGACAGAGAGAGAGAGAGAAAAGGGAAAAACAGAGCCTACACTAAAACGGTGATACACCAGAGAAGGAAAATGTTGAACATTTATCAAAACTGCCATGGAACAAGGAGAGGTGAGCAATGGGAAGGATAGACAGATGCATCACAAGCCCAAGGATAGATTTCACACAGAAAATGTCCCAAAACTCCATGAACACAACTCCAAACCTGTAATGAGTATGAAAACATGCAAAAATACTTTCAATGAAGAGAGGCAAGAAGAAAGACAAGCAAAGAACGAGCAAGGATGGACAAATGCATCACGAAACACGTTTTTGTTGCTTCAGAAGTTTACACAGAACATCATTTTACTGGTAAAAGGAAAAAATGCCATTACAGAGAAGGGGAGGAGGTTCGAACTCCATTTTCAACCCTAGAGAAGAAAAGAAGGGAGGGTAGAGCTGAAAAGATGAACAACCCTTTTTTTAAAATGAGCCGAATCTGGATTTTTCTAATGCATGGGTCGAGCCCAGGAGAGAGAAAACATATAAAAACGTGGGAACCATTCCTTATTGAATGAAGATGCAGTAAAATAGCATGGGCGTCCTTACAGACCCATGCCCTGACATTTTTGACCATACTGAAGAAGAATGCGACCCATTTTGCAATTAAACTGGTAGTTGAAACGTCATTTCTAGCCATTACCATGTGCAAGAGGCGTTTTTCAATTTTATCTCTCTAAACTCCATCAAAATTCAAAAATTACCATGGAATTATGTAGACAATTTCACCAGCTTTCTATTGATATAAAGAACGTGAAAATTTGAGCTCTGCATCGAAAGATATATGGCGATTTGAAGATTTAGGGAAAAAAAAAGGTAAAAACGGATCGGCGGGAAAATATTTGAATTTTTTCTGCGCTCTACAACTTGGATGACACATGTCAGGCTCTGATTCATCCACGGGCTCATCCTTTGAAAATTTCTTTTGGGCCCTTCCTTAATTTCTGGCCACTTGGATACGTGGCACTATTTTATTGGCTCGGGCCTGAAGGATGCACTTTGTCCTTCGAAAGTTTGGTATTTTTCACTTTCAGGAAATTTTCCCATTTCTCCCCCGCACTCCACCACTCAAGTGCCACATGGCACAATTTCATTGGACGTGGGCCCTTCCTGACCATTTCCCTTTTGTTTTTTCCGTTGGAAAAAATTTTAAAATTTTCCCGCTGGGCCGATGAGGTGAAGACACGTGGCGAGATTTGATTCGTTGGCGGCTCTTTCAAATTTTCACGTCCCACGCATCCCTCACTTACCTTTGGCCTGGCTGTCCCAAACTGTCTCAGATGAAATTCTCCTATTTCGGCTGAACCGGCCGGTTTGCATCCCGCGCGTACTTTTGGCCATGATGTCCCAAACTGTCTCAGATGAAAGTTTCCTATTTCGGCCGAATCGGCCGGTTCACGTCCCGTGCGTACTTTTGGCCCGGATGTCCCAGACCACGTGAAACATGACTTAGGCAATTTTTTCCCTCTTTCGGCTGATTCAGCTTTTCACATCCCATGCATCCCGACGTCCCAACTGTCTCGCAGACCACCTGGACTAGGACTTAGCCAATTCTCTTCTTTTTTCCGGCCCCTAAGCTTGGTATAACGAACCTCAGTACAACCCGAACCCTTCAGACCCGAAATGCCTGAACACAGTCTTGCAATCTTATTATTTGCATTTCTTCCATTTTATCAACCTGTTGGGATTCCTTCTTGGATGGGAGAGTTAGAAAAAGGCTGAGGGGGACCCCGAAAAACATGATTTTGGGCCTTGAATCAATCTACTTGCTTGGGACTGAATAATCTGATGCATGTTATCAAAACTACCCGAGGGGTGAATTTTGGATAACAAATACCCTTTTGGTTTATATTCCAAATAAAAAGAGTCTTTATCTACATGTTTAAGTGTTAGGGTATATCCTACCCAATATCCATAATTCTTAATGTATGTTCAACACACATTACATTACTATATTATATAGTTTAGGTAAAGAACATCATATTTTGAAACTTAACAAGTTTAATCTTGATTAGGGAAATTGAACTAAATCCCTTTATCAGACTTATCAAAGGATAACCATTTAAGCATAGAAATAATATGAAGAATATCAACAAAATAGAAATCCATCTCTTTCATACAAGAACAAGATAATTTACACACCCAATACAAGTAAATTCTCCACTTTCAATTCATCTTTATAACTTATACATTTATAAGCCTTATGCATTTTAGGCACACTGCATAACAGCCAACTTTATTCTAAAAGAATACTACTTTTCCTTTTCAATACAATATCAAGAACAAATCAGAATTCTTCACAAGGAATCAGACTTAAAACAACCAATGCATCATATAAGTTTTGCCATCTTTTATCAGTTATGAAGTCCATCTGCAAAAATTGCTAACACGGGCCAGTTCAATGAACTGAGCATGATAAGCACTAAGCCTTCAAACGAAGTGCATTCCAATAATTGTTCCATTAAAACAACTATGCTTTATTGAGACAATTAATACATCATAAATATGAGTATAAGTAATAATTTTTTAAAAAATAAGTACATTAACCAATATGAATTCACTTCTAAGAGAAGAACAAAATATAATCCACAACATCAGCCTTACAATATTTAAATTTTAATCGATCCTAACCATTACCTTTAAACAACAAAGAAAGGGTTTACATCATAGTTCTCATTGGGATGATTCATCTAGCTCCTAAGAAAGGAAGAAGGATGTCCAATACAAACTATGCTCAACAAAAAATATCAAAAAATAGATACAAGTTCATAACATGAATTTAACTGTTTCGTTTAAAGGATAACTACCTTTAAATACAACATTTCAGATTTTAAATAGAACAAAATCCCACATCATATCTAAGAAGGAATATAGAATTTTATATGTCTGACAATAAGATTGTATTTTCTGTTCAAAAAAACCGAAACATCAAATCTCTTCCTTCATCACTTTAACAAATGATATGAACAAGGAAAGCTAAACAGGTATAATAAATCTCCATTTTGCAAGAGAACTAATAACATAAGGGTTCCATCAAATGAACTAATCCCTACATGTTAGAAAGGGAATCTTATAAGAATTTGAATCAATATTTAATTTATTCTCTAAACTTAACAACAAATTACTGTCTCTAATCCAAAAAATAAGCTCATACACTAGTTTCCACAAGAGAGAACAAAAAAATTATTGTAAGAAACGTAATGAAAGTCCCCATTACAATCCTTATTATTACAAGAACGAGTTCTAATTTCAGTTTAGAACAACACTCAGTAAAGTTCTACAACAACACCACATCCCTAAGGGTTCCCAATTTCCTTGTTCTTCTAAAAGACTCAAGCATTAACTTATTGATACAAATAATATAACAAAACTTGAAACCTTAAACTAAACCATTTTAGGAGTATCCTCAAACTTGAAACTGAAGTTCCTTTACATGCCTGCACAACATTGTACTTAAACATAGATGATTCATAATTATTTTAAAACTATAAAACAAAAATTAGGCTAAACAAATTTAAGTATTCTACCTCCACTACTATTTCTAAGCACATGTACAAACTCATTTTAAAAGAATCCCAAATCCTACTAACAAATGAAAAATGTTTCCAGTTAAATCTCCAAGAGATACGCAAATAGCTAAGTCATACTACTTACCAAGAATTACCGGGAGTAAGCAGTTTGCATTAAAGGAGTTATAAGATTCCAACTAGAATACAATTTAAAACCAACTCACAAATACTAGAATAGAGCTAACATGTTGTTCAACTAAAAATTCAAACACTATGTATCAAATTACATGTACAATGCCTAACCATAAAGTCTCAAACATGAGCATAGATATATACAAATATTATGATACAAGTTAGAATATAACATGAAAACCTTAACTAGTTTATAATGTAAAAAAGAAACCCTATTTCCAACACAAAATGAAACACAATTTTCTTACAAAGGAGTTCAAAACTATTCAAGTAGATATTCGCAGGTTCAAGGCAACCACAATTCCCATTCTGGTTTGCATATCAAACAAGAAAGATCATACCAGATCGAAACACGAGCTCCTACCAGAGTTCATAACTAATCAAAGAAAAATACTATTAATGTGTAAATTACGAACTTCCATTAACGGTCTAGAATAACACAAGAATAAACATGAGTACAAGGGTACATATAGACTTAAAAAAAAATTCCAAGATTACTGGAGAATCCAAGCACTATTTTAGAGTGACAAGAACCTCCAACCCAAATCCTTAACAAATCACTAACCTCGAATCAAGCTTAACTACACACAAACTTGAATACAGGATCAAACAAAACTCCAGCTCAATACAAGCTCAAGCTAAAAAAAACATGAGCTTAACTGCAAGCTTTAGTTCAAACAAAACATGAACCCGAATAAAGGCTCTAGCTCAAACAAAAGACAAGCTCAACTACAATCTTTAGCTTAACAAAGAGGAACCTGAGTATAGGATCTAGTTCAAACAAAAGACGAGTTCAACTACAAGATTTAGCTCAAACAAAGACGAGCTCCACAGAAATATCAGACGAGATTCAAGTTCCCAAATCTCATAACCAAATAAACAGTGATGAAGGTTAGTTGAAAACACAAATTCTTCATATATTGGTTCAAGAAATGACAAGAAGAGTTACATTAACAAGTTTCTCATGCATGTATCACTAATATCACATACCAAGAAAGTTTCAAACACTTATCATCAATTTTCCATGGATTCATACCCAAATTTCCAAAGATTACAAAAATCAGCAAGAAAATAACCAGATAAAACATGCAAGCCAAGAATCTTACAAGAGAAGAGTCATTTTAATGAAACATTTAGAAAAAAGCAAGAGATCTTAATGGTTATAGCCTATCATTCTTGTTAGCGCTTATGCCAAATCGAAGGAGACTTCCAGACGAGCTTCCAACTCCTTTTATCCTCCATGAAAGATCAACCAACCAACAACTTTCCTCAACATGCCGCATATACCTTCCCATGATCAAAAATAGACTAGGTGAGTTAAAAATAGCAGTGAAGTGAAAGTTGAACTGTTGGTTCGAAGAACTAGTATGCTTCAAGCACAACAAAATTTGAAAAGCATGCAAAAACCTACAACCTCCCACAAACCTGCCTTACAAGTTTCCTAGATGGTTTGTGAATAACAACCAAGGTCAATTAATTTCATTAATTCCAATTTTGCCTCTCAACTCTCCTTGCAACCGCATCCTAAATCTGGTGAATGCCAATTTCCATTTAACATGAAATTCCATTTTTAGTGAAGATTCCACATAAGGCTCCGCCAAATCAACTAGCCTCTGCCAAAACTGGTAGTACTTAATGCTTTTAAGAACCTTATCAATAATTAAATGCCATTGGAACCATCACCTTAGAGGTATGCGACCCATTTAGGTTCCTATTTTATAGCTTATGGTAGATCCCTTAAAACTTAGGTTAGTTTAGGAATAATTATCTTAGGCCTTAACACATTACCTTAGGTAATTCCAACATTAGGTTAGGTCATCTCATAACCTTATAACATTATGTTTTAGGTTAGTTTAGATAGCCTAGCAACCTTTCAATATTCCCTTAGCACAAGGTTTAGGTTTGAAAACAAAAAATTCAATTAAGTAACATAGCTAGGTAGTAAATACTCTTACCCAGCTTAGGATTCTGAATCCTTCCTATGTCATGAATAGGTTGTATTTCATTTAGTCATCAATGTACTTCCAAGATCAATCTCCAAGGACCTAGTATAACATACAACTGAATAGAAATACGTTCACATAAGATTAAAGAACTTATAATAAAAAAATTCAGTCCACCATGTCCGATTACAGAATGTCAATTTACCATTCTTTCAACTAAGAATGTTTTAAAAATTCCCTGGATCACTGAAATTTATCCAGGGATGATTTGGATAAAGCGGTAAGTTTGCAACTCTTAAGCCAGATTGCAACTCACCTACAAGAAGTGAAAAATGGATTCAAGGAAGCCATTCCATTCTATTCTAATGATCTTAAGAACAGAAAATATTTATCCAAATCAAGCATGATCTCCAACAATCAAAAGAACACATCTTTAGAAGAAAATCACATGTCGACACTTGAAATTTAAAGGTGGGATATAACAATTGTCGAGGGTGTTACATGCTTCCCTCCTAAAAAGAATCATCGTCCCGATGATTACCTCATTTTAACAATTTATATCAATGACAATCAATTCATTCACTTCTCTTACCATAAGTCAAATATATAAAAAACTTATAGTTCTAGAAATCAACATTAAATAACTATTTATTCAATTCATATAAATATTTGCCCAAAAATGACATACTTATAGTCATATACAGAAGAAAAATCATTTTTTTTAATAGTCTATAGAATCAATTCTATTCAAATAGATATGGAAAAGAAGTTTTCATATCCTCTAGGTTTTCCCAAGTTGCACTATCTTTGTTAAACTGGTCCCACTGGACTTTAAATTAACTTATTTCTCAATTTATCAAATGCAACCGGCAAGTTTCAAGCACTAGTATGGGTTTAACTACAATTATTATTGGGTCTTGGACCTACAAGGAATTCCAATTTAACACGTGTGATAAATATGAAATGTATTTCTTAAGAAAAGAAATATGGAAAACATCATGCATTCATGAAAAAGCAGGAGGTAATGGTAAACAATAAGCTACAGGGTTGATTACTTCAACTATCTCAAAAGGTCCCACATAACGAGGTGATAACTTGGCAGCCTTGCCAAAAGTTATAGAACTCTTTTTCGGTTTAACCCAAAGAAAGAATTTCTCACCAAGTTCAAATTTCCTATCAACCCTCTTTAAGTCAGTGTAACTCTTTTGCCTATCCACTACTTCTTTCAAGCATTCATGAATCAATTTAACTTGTTGTTCCATTTCAGTAAGAATTTAAAGTCCAATTACCTCTTTATCCTTTATGTTATCCCAACTAACAGGGGTTCTGCATTTTCTTTCGTATAATGCCTCGAAAGGTGTCATCTTAAGAGAAGCATGATATGTATTATTGTATGTGAATTGAACTAATGGAAGACACTCTTCCCACTTATACTGTTGATCCATGTAATACATTCATAACATATCTTCCAAAACCTAATTTACTCTTTTAGTCTGCCCATATATTTTTGGATGGTACGCAGAACTGAAATTTAGCTTAGTTCCTAGAGCTGCATTAAGTGTTTTCATAAATCTTGACGTCATTCTAGGATCTCTATCCGAAATGATTAACTCAAGTACTCCATGTAATCTAAAAATTTCTTATACAAATCTTCTTTCCAAACTAGGAGAATCATCCTTCATATTTCTAGCAATAAAATGTTTTACCTTTGTTAGTTTATCCACAATTACTAATATAACATCATGCTTATTACATGTCATTTGTACTGTGGTATGCTATGAGGATACAACAACCCAGCTGGGTGCATATGTTTTGCCTTCACACGTTGACACTCAAGACAATGTGTCACAAAGTTTAGAACATCCTTTTTCATTCCTTTCCAGAAATATTGTTGTTTTATATCAACAAGCATTTTTGTAATGCCAGGGTGTCCACAAAAAGGTGAATTATGAAATTCTCCTAACCATTTCTTTCTCAAATTATTTAGTGAAGGTACATAGACTCTATTTTTAAATTGTAAGATTCCTTCTTTATCAAAGAGAAAAACCTTTATACCTCAAATCATTCGAATCTGTAGCAAGTGTTGTTTTTACTTGTTGAGAGTAAGAATCAAATTCCATAATGCTTCTTACTTCATTCTTAAACTGAGTCCTTAATGTTATAAGAGTAAAAATCTACTTCCTACGACTTAGAGCATCAGCCACTCTATTTTCTTTACCCTTTATATAACTGATTTCAAAATCATATAGAGACAAAAACTCCAACCACCTTCAATGTCTTGCATTAATATTTGGCTGAGTGAAGATATACTTCAGTCCAAGGTGATCGATTTTCAATTCAAAAGGCTTACCGAGAAGGTAATGCCTCCGAAATTGTAGTGCATGAACAATGGTAGTAAGCTCTAACTCATGTGGAGTGTAATTCAACTCATGTAACTTAAGTTTCCTACTTTCATATGCTATAATATGACCACTTTGTAAAAAAATACCTCCTAGACCTTCACCGGATGCATCAGTTACCACCATAAAATATCCATTAGGATCTAGTACTGCAAGAATAGGTGCTGAAGTTAACTATTCCTTCAAGGTTTTAAATGCAATTTCACATTTATCACTCGAAACAAACTTTTTATCTTTCTTTTGTAAGGAAGTTATTGGTGCAACTATATTAGAAAAATCTTTTAAAAATTTCCTATAGTAGCCAGCAAGTCCCATGAAGCTTATAACTTCATGTACATTCTTTGGTGCAGGCCATTCTGTTATAGCTAAATTTTTTGAAGGATCTACAACAATCCCATCTTTACTTATAACATGACCCAAGTAGTGGAATTTTGTGTCATAGAAATAACATTTGGACAACTTACCAAACAACTGTCTCTTTCTCAGAATTTCCAAAACTATTTTCAAATGCTCATGATGCTCCTCAATGCTTTTAGAATATATGAGAATGTCATCCAAGAATATGAGCACAAATTTTTCCAACTATTCTTGAAAGATATTATTCATTAAATTCATAAATGCCACAGGTGCATTAATTAATCCAAAAGGTAAAGTTGTAAACTCATAATGTCCATACCTTGTTTTGAAAGATGTTTTATGAATATCCTCATCCTTAATTCACAATTGATGATATCAAGATCGAAGATCTATCTTAGAATATACCGATGCTCCATGCATCTGATCAAATAAATCATCAATCCTAGGGAGTGGATATCTATTCTTGATTGTTTCCTTATTTAACATTTGGTAATCAATGCACAACCTAAGTGTTCCATCTTTCTTTTTCAAAAAAAGTATGGGTGCTCCCTAAGGTGAAACACTTGGTCTAATCAAACCTTGAGAAAAAATTTCATGCAACTCAACCTTGAGCTCTACTAATTCTGTAGTAGTCATTTGATACAATGCTTTAGAAATAGGTTCAGTTCCAGGCTTGATCTCAATTGTGAAATAAAATTCCCTTTTGGGTGGAAGACCTGACAATTCTTCTAGAAATACATCACTGAAGTCTCGTAATAGTGGATATCACTCGATAATATAACTACTCTCTTTTGTTGATTCAGTAATTTTTACTGCGTATAAGGTACATCCTTTATTTTTGGCCTTTTTAAGTTACATAGTTGATAGTTTTCTAACAGAAATCTCACGTTTCACACCCTAAATCTCTGTTGTTTTATGCAGGTCATCTAAACAACTAATGTGTTTTTCAAAATATTCCACTTTAGCCCTATGTTCTAATAACCAATTAACACCTATGATTACATCATAAGACCCCAAGGGTGCAACATACATATCAACCTTAGTGGAAAAGTTAGGTAAGTCAAGCATTTCTCCAAAAAGACACATACTAACCATATGAACAACATTATTCCCATACTATACAGTCCATGTTTTATCCATTTTTCCATCTTTTCTTTTTAATTTTGATGCTAATTTACTAGAAATAAAACATTCAGTAGCTCTGGTATCAAAGAGAATAGTTACTGGTAAGATAATAACTTACCCATAACTTCTATGGGTGTGGCATGTTTCTCAGCCTGCTTATCAGCTATTGTAGTGTGTATCTTGTGTTGTTGATTACGATCATCCTTCTTCAAAGGGAATTGATTTACGTAATGATATTTTCCACAATTATAATATCCTCCTATAGGTCCCTTCCTAGGCTTGAGTTTCTTTCCATCCTTAGAGTTATCATTCAAAGCCCCATAGGACTTTTGTCCATTATTATTGTTCTTGGAAAAGTTGTTTCGTGCATTACCACCAAACTTGTTTATTGCTTCTTTCTTATTTGTATCAGATGAAAACTTACTTTTCATTCTGAATTTCTTCCATGGTCCTTTCTTGGGTGTAAGAGATGATGAAGAGGAGTTGGGATTCTTCTTCCTTACTTCCTCCTTATGAGAAAAAATTGTCTTTAATTTCTATTCCTACCTTATAGATTTTTCAACAACCCCTTCCATCGTGGTTGGGCTATGAACATCCACCTCTCCTCCTATAACAAGATTCAATCCCATAATGAAGTTTTATATCTTGAACTTCTCATCAGTTTGGTACTGAGGCACATATTTAAGGATTTTTGTAAATCACTCCCAATACTAAGTTACAGTTAGCTTTCCTTGAGCTAAGTTCTTAAATTGAGTCATTTTCTATTCATAGTAAAGTTATGACAGCCATCGTTGCCTAGAGTAACCTTTAAATTGGTCACATGTGATATTAGATTCATTAATGTTAAACTCATCCTTCCAGTTGTCCCACCACGAAGATGCTTCGTGAGAAAGTTGATATGCTCCCCATATCACCTTTGTTTCTTCTAAGAAATTTCTTATTGCAAATTATTTATCCATTTCACTGAGCCAGTTCTTGGCCCCATCTCCTAATGTGGTGCTGTAAAACTTGGGTGGACTTATCCTTTTTATGTCATTAGTGAGTTCTTCTGCTAGCCCAACCTTTTTGTTCTCAAGATGAAAAAGTATGTTAACATTGTTATTATCAACACCCAAATTGGCGTTGTCCCCTGGAGGTGGCTAATTATTCTTATCATCTTCTTCTTTGTCCTCATTACCCATTACTTGTTGTTCAAGCATAGCCAAATGATCTCTTATGTCCAATAGGGCAGCAATGATCTCATCGAGTTTCTTTGTAGTTGCTACTCCTTCCTCAGGCAGACGGTTATTTACAACGTTTCCTCTTGTTCTCACCATTTTCTGTTACAAGAAAATTTAAGTTTCATCAGATTATGGACATAATAGGTCCAAGAGCTGCAACCTTCAGCTTTGATACCAAGATGTACCATTCCCATTTAAAGACTTTAGAAACAAGGGAATTTTTTTTTATAGTGTTCATTTTTCTAAATAAAGCATTATTTAGAACAAACATTCCATGCCAATCAAATTCAATGGATAAACATATGCAACTGTAATGACTCAGTGATTCACTAATATATTGATTTCATAACTCAGTAAGCTACTGATCTATTTATGTTATCTTATGTATTGAATACATATTGTATACTTCGTATACCATGTCTTCCTCCCCTACATCGGGTACTGAGTGATCTTTTTAAAGAACATATCAGAATATCTGTTACCAATATTCATCTGCTATCACGTTGTTTTAAACTTGGTGACATAGGACAACACAACCAACATCTTGCAATACTTTGGCCAAATATTTATAACATAATGTGTATGTCACTATTCCTAGATGGCATACTCATCATATTGAAGTACGTCCTTCACGTCACTCTGAATTTATCATGGTTGGTCTTTACTGACTACTGTCAGTCCACTTGTTCCAGGTTTAACCCTAGCCCTAGATAGCAACATAACTTATTATAGGAAGATGTCACAATGACTTAGGATAAATGGGCATACTTGGTTGACCTAAGTCGACCAAATGTGCCAACGTACTCTGAACCATTGGAAGCTAATTTATATCCTAAATATGCTCCTATCAAGACCTAGAGAGACACTAAGTTCAAGTTCGAGTTCCTATTGTGCGTAGATCTAGATGATCAATGTAGAAGGTTGATGCCACATGTTAACTACAATGATGTATTCTCAAGAAGACCCAAGCCTTCAAGAAAGTACAGCCCTGTAGTCGGTATGTGCCAACATCCTACAGAAACTGCCTTATCAAGATGTACATACCCCCAAGGGGATTGTTATTACATTATTAGTATGAATTATTTCTTAATTACAGAAACCCTGCCAAACCCCAATCCAACACTCAATAAATTCTTTCCTAAATTTTCTTCATTTAGTTAATGAAGAACTTTTTTATACTTACGGTTGTTTTTAATGTTATATCTCTTAGTTACACTACCAATTAACCTCAAATGAACAACGTTATCAAGTTTTAGTAAAAAAAAGCACAATAACTTTTAGACAGGTTCATTGTTCGAATATATCCAATTTAAAGTAGACTTCATACAAAATGAAGTCTAATGAATTGTAATCATATTTCCATACGTTTTTGGTTTATATTCTAAATAGAAAGAGTCTTTATCTACATGTTTAAATGTTAGGGTATATCCTACCCAATATCCATACTTCTTAATTTATGTTCAACACACATTACATTGCTATATTATATATTTTAGATAAAGAACATCATATTTTGTAACTTAACAAGCTGCATCTTAATTAGGGAAATTGAACTAAATCCCTTTATCCAACTTATCAAAGGATAACCAATTAAGCATAAAAATAATATGAAGAATATCAACAAAATAGAAATCCATCTCTTTCATACAAGAACAAGACAATTTACACACCCAATACAAGTAAATTCTCCACTTTCAATTCATATTTATAACTTATACATTTACAAGCCTTATGCATTTTAGGCATACTACATAACAACCACCTTCATTCTAAAAGAATACTACTTTTATTTTTCAATACAATCTCAAGAACGAATCAGAATTCTTCACAAGGAATCACACATAAATCAGCCAATGCATCATATAAGTTTTGCCTTCTTTTATCACTTTTGAAGTCCATCTGTAAAAATTTCTAGCATGGTTCAGTTCAATGAACTGAGCATGATAAGCACTAAGCCTTCAAACGAAGTGCATTCCAATAATCGTTCCATTAAAACAAATCTTCTTTAATGAGACAATTAATACATCATAAATATCAGTATAAGTAATAGAAAAAATAAAAGAAGTACATTAACCAATCTGAGTTCACTTCTAAGGGAAGAACATAATATAATCCACAACATCTTCCTTACAAAATTTAAAATGTAATTGATCCTAACCATTACCTTTAAACACCAAAGAAAGGGTTTACAGCATAGTTCTCATTGGGATGATTCATCTAGCTCATAAGCATGGAAGAAGGATATCCAATCCAAACTATGCTCGACAAAAAATATCATAAAACAGATACAAGTTCATAACATGAATTTAACTATTTCATTTAAAGGACAACTACCTTTAAATACAACATTTCATATTTTAAATAGAATAGAATCCCATATCATATCTAAGAAGGAATGTAGAATTTTAACAATCTGACAACAAGATTATATTTTTTGTTCAACAAAACAAAAACATCAAATCTCTTCCTTCATCACTTTAACAAATGATATGAACAAGGAAGGCTAAACAGGTATAATAAATCTCCATTTTACAAGAGAACTAATAACATACAGGTTCCATCAAATGAAATAATCCCTATAAGTTAGAAAGGGAATCTTATCAGAATTTGACTCAATCTTTAATTTATTCTCTAAACTTAACAACAAATTACCGTCTCTAATCTAAAAAATAAGCTCATACACTAGTTTCCAAAAGAGAGAACAAACCAACTCATTGCACGAAACGTACTTCAAGTCCCCCTTACAATCCTCATTATTACAAGCATGAGTTCTAATTTCAGTTCAGAACAACACTCAGTAAAGTTCTAAAACAACACCACATCCCTAAGGGTTCCCAATTTCATTCTTCTTCTAAAATACTCAAGCATTAAATTATTGATCCCAAAAAGATTAGAAAACCTGAAACCTTAAACTAAACCAATTCAGGAGCATCCTTGAACTTGAAACTGAAGTTCCTTTACATGCCTCCACAACATTGTATTTAAACATAGATGATTCATAATTCTGTTAGAACTATAAAACAGAATCAGGCTAAACAAATTTAAGTATTCTTCCTCCACTACTATTTCTAAGCATAGGTACTAAATCCTTTCAAAATAATTCCAAATCCTACTAACAAATGAAAACCTTTCCATTTAAATTTCCAAGAGATACTCAAACAGCTTAGTCATACTACTTACCTAGAATTACCTAGAGTAAGTGGTTTGCATTAAAGGAGTTATAAGCTTCAAACTAGAATATAATTTAAAACCAACTCACAAATACTAGAACAAAGCTAACATGTCATTCAACCAAATATTCAAACACTATGTATCAAATTACATGTACAGTGCCAAATCACAAAGTCTCAAACGTGAGCATAGATATATACAAATATTATGATACAAGTTAGAATATAACATAAAAAACTTAACCAGTTTATAGTGTAAATAAGAAACCCTATTTCTAACTCAAAATGAAACACACGTTTCTTATAGAGGAGTTCAGATCTATTCAAGTAGATATTCACAGGTTTATGGAAACCAAAATTCCCATTCCGGTTTGCATGTCAAACAAAAATAGCTCATACCAGCATGAAACATGAGCTCCTACTAGAGTTCAGAACTAATCAAAGAAAAATAATATTAATGTGTAAATTACAAACTTCCATTAATAGTTCAAAATAACATAAGACTAAACATGAGTACAGAGGTACATATGGACTTAAAACAACATTCCAAGATTAATCGAGAATCCAAGCACTATTTCAGAGTGACAAGAACCTCCAACCCAACTCCTTAACAAATCACTAACCCTGAATCAAGCTTGACTACACATGAACTTGAATACATGATCAAACAAAACGGTAGCTCAATACAAGCTCATGCTAAAAAAACACGATCTCAACTGCAAGATTTAGTTCAGACAAAACATGAACCCAAATATAGGCTCTAGCTCAAACAAAAGACGAGCTCAACTACAAGCTTTAGCTCAAACAAAGAAGAGCTCCCTAGAAGTATCAGACCGGATTCAAGTTCCCAAATCTCATAACCAAATAAACAGTGATGAAGGTTAGTTGAAAACACAACTTCTTTGTATACTGGTTCTAGAAATGATAAGAAAATTTATAGTAACAAGTTTCTCATGCATGTCTCACTAATAGCACATACCAAGCAAGTTTCAAAAACTTATCATCAATTTTCCATGGATTCATACCCAAATTTCCAAAGATTAGAAAACCTAGCAAGAAAATAACCAGATAAAACATGCAAGCCAAGAATATCATAAGAGCAGATTCATTTTAATGAAACATTTAGAAGAAAGCAAGAGATTTTAATGGTTAGAGCCTATCATGCCTGATAAAACTTGTGCCAAATCAAAGGAGACTTCTAGACGAGCTTCCAACTCCTTTTCTCCTCCACAAAAGATCAACCAACCAAAAACTTTCCTCAACATGCCTCATATACCTTCCCATGATCGAAAATAGACTAGGTGCTTTAAAAATAGCAATGAAGTGCAATTCGAACTATTGGTTTGAAGAACCAACTTGGTTCATGCAGAGAAAAATATGAAAAGTATGTAAAAACCAACAACCTCCCACAAACCCACCTTCCAAGTTTCCTAGACGGTTTGTGAACAGAAACCGAGGCCAATTATTTTCATTAATTCCAATTTTCCCTCTCAACTCTCCTTGCCACCACCTCCCAAATCTAGCAAATGCCAATTCCCATTTAACATGCAATTCCATTTTTAGTGGAGCTTCCACATAAGCCTCTGCCAAATCAACTAGCCCTTGCCAAAACTGGAAGTACTTAATGCCTTTAAGAACCTTATCAACAATTAAATGCCATTGAAATCTTCGCCTTAGAGGTATGTGATCCATTTAGGTTCCCATTTAATATTTTATGATAGATCCCTTAAAACTTAGGTTAGTTTAAGAATAATTACCTTGGGCCTTAACACATTACTTTAGGTAATTCCAACATTAGGTTAGATCATCTCATAACCTTATAACATTAGGTTTTAGGTTAATTTAGATAGCCTAGAAACCTTTCAATGTTCCCTTAGCACAAGGCTTAGGTTAGAAAACAAAAAATTCAATTAATTAACATAGCTAGGTAGTAAATACTCTTACCCAGCTTAGGATTATGAATCCTTCCTATGTCATGAACAGGTTGTATTTCATTTAGTCAGCAATGTACTGCCAAGATCAATCTCCAAGGACCTAAGTACAACATACAACTAAATAGAAATACGTTCACACAAGATTAAAGAACTTGTAATAATCAATTTCAGTCTGCCATGTCCCTCAATTATGGAATTTCAATTTACCATTCATTCAAATGAGAAGGTTTACAACATTCCCTGGATCACTAAAATTGATCGAGGGATGAGTCAGATAAAGAGGTAAGTTTACAACTCTTAAGACAGATTGCAACTCACCTATAAGAAGTGAAAAATGGATTCAAGGAAGTTATTCCATCCCATTCTAATGATCTTAAGAACATAAAAGATTTATCCACATCATGCATGATCTCCAACAATAAATTGAACACATCTTTAGAAGAAAATCACATGTCAACACTTGAAATGTAAAGGAGAAATATAACAATTGTCGAGGGTGTTACAGTCTATGCCATGAAATAATCATATATGTCGACCAAGTGAAAAAGGTTAAATATTTATGCCTGTTAATGATTAATCTAAGGGACCCCATAATTATTTCAAATGCTTAATGTCTCAAAGTATTATTACTTACTAAGGGGTCTAATCAAAAGAGACCAAGAAGCAATTTCACAATGATGAAATCAAATCAAGTTAAATGAAGGTGGCCCTTTAGACTACCAGAGCACAAATTGAAACATGTGCACACAAAAATTGGTCCCCACATGGGATTTCAAGACATATACATTCTTTTCCTTACAATAATAATATTATACATGTGGTCCAAAAAGCTAAAGATGCCATTATCAACATGTAAAATGGAGTATGTACACAGGTGTCAACATCAAAGCTTGCAGGTGGTCACCACAATAGATTGAATACATTTGTGAATATTTTTCAAAGTGTTGCAAATAAAACAATTATTTTTGCTCACTTAGGGAGCTTAAATTTTTCCATTTGCATTAAGGGACAAAATTAAAGAATTCCTAGAATATCATTGTAAATGGATCAAGTTGCAAGTGTCACATCAAGCACTGGAAGACAGATATTGTATGCACATTGGAGGAGACTTACACAAGAAGTAAGTGTTATTATTAGTCAAATTATTCATCCTATTTTATTAAAAATAAACCAGTCAATTGCACTTGGACTGAGTTTTGTTTTTGAAACCAAGGCTATTAATGCCTCTTCATAATTACCATGTCTATTTTTATTCCTTTATTTATTCATGATAAAGGGGTAAAATTATCATGCATGGGCGAGTACAAATTTTAGTCTTTTTTTAGGATGGGTTGGGTGAAAAATCTTGCTATATATTGTGTGCAATTGCAAGGCACAATGAGGAATTTTTGGACATGGGAGTGCTGAAGAAATTTTTTTCAGTTTTTCCCCTTGAATGAAAGTTGATTTTTGTCTTGCCAATTATTTGTAGTTGTGTGTATATCTCCTTAATTCTTGTGAATATAAAATTCCCCAATTAATCATCTTTCCTTTTTTCAAATTTAGTAATTTCTAAGTAATATTAGTGTACATGTTTATCTTATTGCATTGTTGTGATTCATTCCCTCAATATAAAAAGTGTTTTTCCTTAGTATTCTACTGAAAACTATTGGTTTGTTCATCCAAAATTCATTCTCAATTGGATTGTGCATGTATTCAATCAAATCCCTCAACAAGTTTGATGTATCACCCCATTTTAAATTAACTTACAGCCATCTTTTACCCTCAAAACCCCTAAAAATTAGCTTATGATACATCAAAAAGGAACCGACCTTGATACTGGAGAGTCACCTCAACAATAGGTATACACACAGACCTAAGGTGTTTCTATTGTATCTATGAAAGTGAGAGATCCAGAAAAATCTTATAACATGTGCAATAATCTATCAACAAGGGTGCACTTTCGAGAGATAATAGTTTTTCCCACACCTGGTGAGACCATGAATCAGATCTGCAACAGATTACAACATTTATAATAGATTTCAGCTAAAGAAACTTACTTTTTGAGCAACAAGTTGCAAAAATTTATTCTAAAGATCAAAATATTTATTTGGAAACTTTGTAAGGATGATTTCAAACCATTTTTGCAACATGTTCCATGCCTAAAGTGACTACAAGATCATCAGTAAGAGGAAATCCTGTTGACTTTATTTCTTTACCTTTGAATTATGCAAAAAGAAGAAGAGTTGGAAAAACCTTACCTTATAATAGGCCTGGTTTTGGCAACCCTCCTCCTAATCTTCCTTCACCACGTATTAATCTTGTTATTCAAATCCTATTTATTCTAATGGTTATTCAACCACCAAGGAATTTTGTGACCTTTACTAATGATATCCCTTTAGTAATTCTAGTTTATAATGATATTCCTAATGCTACCATGAAAAGTTTACCTTCATTCACTAGTGAAAATAAAATTAATCCTACAAATCAAATTAAATATGTTGCATCCCTTGGTGTTGTTCATAATATAACTCATGAAGATGTAGCCTTAAAACATCTAGTTGCATCCTTCAAAGCACAAGCCTTGTAATGGTACAGAACCTTAGAAAGTGGGAGCATAAGAACTTGGGTTGAGTTAGGAGAGAAATTAATTAAGTAATTTTAAGACCATTCTGATCATTTATCCCTCATAGAGAATATGTCTACAATTAAAAGAGAGCCTCATGAATTTATGGCTAGTTTCAACATCCATTTTACTCAAACTTGGGAAAGAATTCCAACTAGTGTTTAGCCTTAAGCTGATCATACTTTTCTGAACTATCTCAGATCCTTAAACAATGATATTTTAACTATGTTTCAGTCTATGGGATGAGAGAATCTCCCAAAATCTTATGATATTTCCATTAGGGCTGAAAGCATCCTTATTCAAGCTAGGAAATTGGCACCAAGGCATTCAATGCTTCTTATAGCATACTTGTTAGCTATTTTACAGCCTATTACCATTATAGAGCCTACTATTTTAGCTCCATCAGATGATGTATTCAAGGATTTTCAGAATATGGTTAATATATTGACATTAATTGAAAACAAATTAGCAAAATCAAAATTCTAGACAACCATATCAGCCAAGGAAGGTTGATCCAGTGGATCCTAGTTCATCTAGTGCTCTTGTCCTAGTTAACATGGTTTCAGAAGAATGGTGTCAACGTTGTAATAAAACTCATTCAGTTGTCAATTTTCCAAATTCATTCTTGAATATAAGCCTTGTTTCACAAACTCAATTTAAAGAATTATTCATGCCTAAAATGGAGGGTGGGCAACAAGAAGCTCAAAGTTATAAACCACTAGAACAGAAACTAGTCAGATTTAGAGAGGAATATTTTATTGCAATCATAACTAGCTCCTTGGCAAAGGCTTCAGAGAGAGAAAAATAGAAAAAAAAACTTGTTCTACCCACAGTCATTGATAAAAAAACAAGTGTAGGTCAAAAACTAGCTAATAGTTATTTTTTTCCTAAAAAAACAACAATCATTTCAGCTCAAAAGGACCAACAAAAATAATTGGAGCCTGATCCCAGAAGACTCTTCATACCTCAGATTTAAAAAGCTACTGAAGCAGAGTTATTTTTTGCTAAAGCTTATGCTAATATGATAGAAGATGTTTCAAAAATGGTTTCTTCTTTTAATATTGTTGAGGTAATGAAGAAGCATAATATTAATATTTCACTGTGGGATGTTCTAAGTCTTCTAGGACAACAAGAGTTACTTTCTCATGAGCTTGCTAAGTTGCATATTTCATCAAAACATACAGAAAAGGAATCCCAAAAAGTAGACATGGTCCTTGGATCAATGGATCAAGATTGCATTAAAGAGGTAAAATGGATGGTTCAAAAGGTCTTAAACCCTCATGATATCAATAAGGAACCACCATTTTATCTATATTTGATTATTGGAGATCATTTAGTTCATAACTACATGGTTTACAGTAGTGCAAGTAGCACAATTATCACAAAAGAAATTGCAGAAAAGTTGGGTCTGCAGTATGAGCCTACAGAGAAAAGCATGTTATAGCTAGATAGAACAACAACTAATACAATTGGCATTATAAAAAATTTGGAGGTAACCTTACATGCTTTTCCCAATTTTACTATTTTACAAGATGTTACTATCGTATATTTTCCTCCCTACTTTGCCTTTTGTTTATCATGAGATTTTATAGCAAAGATAGGAGGCTATCTTTCTTTAGATTGGTCATTTTATTTTACTACAAGGTATGAAACCAAAGTTACCGCAAATTCCGATCCTCTAGCTAGATTTAATATTAAACCTCATGCTTCAAACAGTGTAAAAAATTATACAACTTTATATTAATTTGATTTTGATGTTACAACACATATTTCTACACTAGACGGTGTTTCTAATCTATTTATGGATAAAAGTAATCAATAAGAACATGTTTATGATCCTTTGAAAGAAGAAGAATATTTTTTTGGTTTCTATTACTTATATGAAGAAAATGCAACAATCCCCTTGCTGTCCAAAATAGGAAAAACAACATAAGGGCTATTGAAGCTTCACTTTGATGGAGCTAAAAACAAAAAAGGACAAGGTGAAATTTTGATGCTTACTTCCCCTTCAAATGAAAGTTACTTTTATAATTTAAGTATATAGTTCTCTTGTACTTGTAATTTAGCCAAATACAAATCATTAATTCACAGCTTGTAATGGGCCAAAAAGAAAGGTATCAGTACTTTGTAAGTATTTTGTGCTTCAGAATTAGTTATTGATCAAGTGAAAAACTATAATGTGTGTAAGAATTCATTGCTTAAATCTTAAAAACATAGATTTTCAGACTTAATGGATGATTTTGATGCTATTAACATTCAATCTGTCCCAAGAGTTGAAAATAAATGTGTAGACTGACTTGCAATAGTTGGTGCTAGATTTGATATACTAGAATAAATTGAAAACAACAAATTACAGCCACCTATAAAGTTGATTATCAGACCTTTAGTACCTGATAATGAAGAAAATTGGCAATTTTTCAAAGATGATGAACATATCTGTAGATTTTTGCAACAAGAAGCTCAATTTTCTATAGTAAACTATGAAAAACTACAACACTTCTATTGTGACCAGATTATTCAGTTGAAGACAAACAAGTTGCCTCAAGGATTGGTCACAGTAGAAGACATTTTCATTTCTGATGATCAGTTAAGAAAAGAAAAAGGCAAGATTTCAACCCATGCAGATAACTATGAGGATATCTTGGTGGATGATGAAAAGAAACTATTTATCAGAAAGTTATGTTCCTCAGTTGGAAAACAGTCATTTATCAATTTATGTAAAGAATTCAGAGATGTTTTTTCTTATAAATACCAATATCTGAGAGGATTTGATCCCATTTTAGCTCATCATACAATAGAGTTACAACTAAATTTCAAGCCAGTTAGGTAGAAGCAAAGAACTATAAATCTGAAGATTGAGCCATTAATGAGAGAAGATTTGTCTAAACTGATCGAATCAGGAATTATTTTTCCAATTAAGCATTCAAGTTTGGTAGATAATCTTATTTGTATTCAAAAAAAAAATGGAGAAATTAGGCTATGTGTGGATTTTAGAGATCTTAATAAAGCTTCATTAAAAAATCATTATCCACTACCCAATATGGATCAGATTGTAAGGAAAATTGTTCGTTCAGATAGATTGTCTCTTTTGGATGGTTATAGTGGATATAATCAAATCCTTGTGCGTGAAGAGGATAGATACAAAATAGCCTTCACCACAAAGTGGGTTACTTATTGCTTATAGAAGAATGCCTTTTGGCCTTCCAAATGTCGGTGCAACATTTCAACCTGTAATTGAAATGGATTTTCATAGCTTATTAAATAGATGTATATTGGTTTATTTACATGATGTCACCATATTTTCAAATAATTTTGATGAACATATAATACATTTGAGGCAGAATTTTCATCTTTGCAGACAATTTGGAATATCTTTGAATTCCAAATAGTGCATTTTTTCATTACATCAAGGTAAACTACTTGGTCATATTGTTTCTAGACAAGGTTTAGCTATTGATCCATTCAAAATTGAAGCTATTTCATAGGTATGCTTGCCTCATAATAAAAAATCACTACAAAGTTTTCTCTGAAAAATCAACTTTGTTAGAAGATTTGTTCTAGATTTTGCAACATTACTCAATCCATTAATAGTCATGTTAAATAATGATAAGACTTTCTCTTGGACCAAAAAAGTGAGAAAAGGATTTGAGGCCATAAAGTAAGAAATTTCCCAAGCTCCTACTCTTGCAAATCCAAATTGTGATAAAGATTTTACAATCTATGCACTTGCAGGAGATGAGACTATTTCAATTATATTAACTTAGGTTAATGATGAAAACACTGAGCAACCAATTTATTTATTTGGACAAAGTCTGCATGATTGTGAAATAAGGTACGCCTTTCTTAAGATACAAGTACTTTCAGTAGTTAGAGGATTGAAGAACCTCAAGTACATTCTTTATAGTAATAAGATACATGTCTTAGTCTCTCATCCAAGTGTTAAATCATTCTTGTTGAAGTAAGAACTGAATAAGAAGAGAGCAGGATGGATTACAATGGTTATGGAGTGTGATGTTGACATCCAAGTTATGAAAATAGTTTGAGGAAAAGGTTTGTGTGAACATCGAATTGTTGATATGGAAAAATAGTAGGCTCCAGAATTAGAAAATTCAAAACAACATGCTAAAAATATGTATAAACAATAAGATATCATGGTACAACCAGAAATCAGCAACCTGAACTTAGCCAAGAAGTTTAGGAATCAAGATGTATGACTTATTTGCTTATCTACTTATAGCATGGTACTTATCCAGAAGGTATGGACATAAAAACAAAGATATTTTAGGTTAGAAGTTGTAACTTATGTTCTCATTGATGGTGTGTTGTTTAAAAGAGATATAAAAAGAATTTTGCTACGATGTATTGATTATGATAGAATTTAGCAACTATTATATGAATGTCATTAAGGACCTACAAGAGGTCACTTTTTAGAACATACTACAACCTTAAAAATTATGAAAGTTGGTTACTATTGGCCCAACATATTCAAAGATTACTTTGAATGGATCATAAAGTGTAAGAGATGTACTTTCTTTGTTGGAAAGGAATGTTTAGCTTCACTGCCCCTGCAGCCTATTTAAGTAGATCAATCATTCATGTAGTGGGGTCTTGAATTTATTGAGGACACAAGTGGATCTTGATTTCTACATATCGCTTTACATGTTGGACTTAAGCAATATCCTTGAAAGAATCTAACTCAACTTCAATCATATCCTTTTACGAAGGTATAGTTTGTAAATTTTGTGTTCCAAATACTATCATTTCAGATAATGCCTCAGCATTTCTTGGTGCAAATGTAACATATTGGGATATTAAGAATGGAATTTATTTAAGTACATCATATAACTATTACCCACAAGGTAATGGATTAGCTGAAAACACTAATAAGATTCTCTTGAGGATCATAAAAAGGACACTCAAAGATAATCAAAGAGCTTGGAATTTGATGTTAAATTCAACACTTTAAGCTGACAAAGTGACTCCTAAAAGATCAGTTGGAAATTCACCGTAAAAAAAAAATTTATGTAAGAGAGGTAAGAATTACCATCTCAGTTCAGTTGCCTACATTGGATTTGATGCAGCAGATGGAATTACTTGAGGATGAACCATTGCAAGTTCGTTATGCAGAATTAATGAATTGCATGAGCTAAGAGATCAAGCTCATTTAAACATGAAAAAGAATTAAAAAACAGATAAAGAAAACATTTGATACGAAGGATAAGTTTAGAGTCTTCAATGAAGGAGACATTATGTTAAGATGGGATGATGATCGTGTAAAGCCAGGAAACAACACAAAGTTTGATACAATCTGGAGTGGCCCTTACATGATTTCAGCTTGCAACGTGTTGGTATCCAAATTGATTCTCCCTTGGAAGCCGAACAACATCACAGATTTAACAAGATACTCAGAGACAGACAAATCATAATTTGTTTTGTATCAGGGGAAGGGATTCATTTGGCTCTTTGTCACTCAGGCATTGGAGAAATAGATAGCACCATATAAAAGGATTTGATATATCCTCACTACTTTAGGTCGTGCCTTTCGACTAGGGTGAGAGGACCCATTTTGTAACCTTTGTTGGTGAGGACATGAAGAGATCCTTGTTTGCACAATTTTAAGGGGAACCTTGAGAAAATATGATCAATACGCCATAATTTAACTCTTACGAGTTGTCACTTCTTAAGAATGGATATATTTTCTAAACAGGGTTCAAGTTACTAAAGACACTTAAAACCTACTTCCTTTTGTATATTTTAGTAGTAGTAGAATTTGTTCATTTGTGAATACACAGCACAAACATGGGTACTTCAGGGTTCATGGTTACTTCAATTTTTTTGTGGGGGATTAAGCAAGATGAAGTTGATTTCACCAGATCTTTGAGAACCTTTACAACAATTGGAAAACTTAACAACAGAAAGCTTCAGAATAGCCAAAATATTCCTTCAACTAGAAGGTGTGCATCAATGGAGCCCCAGATCTACACGGTTTCACACAATATTTAATAATTCAACACGAAGGCTTGAGCCATTAAACATTAACAACCCCTAGTTCCTTACACCTAAGATACACTCATAGGCTTACAGACAATCTTTATAAAAAAAATTACAGTACAATGATTTTAAATTGTTTATTTCATTATAGGATGAAGGATATTCTCATAGTGAAATTGAAAATTCCAAAATACTAACACATGGACGAGATCTTGTGCGATTTGGAGAGATTTTAACATTGCAACAGAAACATCAAAACCATTTGAAAGACATTCAGCAATAAAAGAAGACACAATTTTACCCAAGATCAACACATATTAATTCGAGATCTATTAGATTTATTAAAAGGGGAAAGTTTCTTGAAAAATCTCAGATCTTTTCAATAGTTGTACACTTGCAACCATCTTGACATGATCAAATCTAAAACACAAAAGATTAACAGGTTTCTCATATGGTCTCTCAGGAAGATGGGATTTCTCAAATTTTCTCATAGAAATTAACCCCCAACCATTTACAGGAGTATCCTCATTGCATTTATACAATTCACTCACTCACTCATACCAAATTTTCCCCCCAAAAATAATAATATTCAAGGAATCCTTTACTTGTTACCAATTTGTCTCAGAAAGTGATGTTTAACAAATTTACACCCAAAGCTTCTAGGTGGACAAATCATGAACCGATCACGTTTCTCAGACACTCAAACATGACTAAGATCCCATGCCATAGCTTTTTTAGAGTCCTTCTAATCATTCTTTTATTCTTTCGTGTGAGAAATCCCCTTTTTAATAATTTCAAGTGGCTCTGTATGGCTAGATCTAACAAACAATCCTTTTCACCCTTGAGAATACACCTTGAGAAATAAGTTCCCTCGCATGGATACTGTTGACACTAAAATTTTCCTCCGTAATTTCTATTTCATTAATGTATGTATTAGGAATAGGATGTTGTTAAGTATAATTAGTAGTAGCGTCTGATAGAAGATAACGGTGCCGTCAGTACGGTGCTGCCAATAATGTGGAGTATAGTAACAGTCAAAGTACAATAGGAATGTTGTAAAAAGTAAATATTTGTCGTAAGTGGTCCGGTAATGTTAAAATGTCAAAGTTTGGGTAATTAGAGAAGTAGGGTCTACATGATTAGGAATTAGAAATATTATATTGGTAATAAGGACAAGGAGTGAGGTCATAAATATTTTGTGTATTTTATTTGTAAAAAGTCTAAAAATGTGGAACCCATGTAAAATGATAAGGTTTATCTTATCTTAAAAGATAAGCTTACATGTACAGATAAGAGATAAGGTATGGAATATGATTCGTCAGAGTGGATTTCTTATCCTATCTTAGAGATAAGATGGATAAGCCTGGAAGTTCTATAAATAGAGAGGCCACCCCCCTCATTTAGCATAGAAGGAAGCAGTGAGAAATATTGTAGGAAGTGTGTAAAGTAAGCCATCAATTTAAAGGTGTGTTGAAGAAGCCATTAAGAGGTGTAATTGTAAAGTTTCTCCCATAGTCTTGGTGAAAGGCAAGTGAAGTCAATAACACTTGAAGTTCCTCATGGGTGAGATTATAACAATTTCATGTTAATATTATAATTTACTCTGATATTTCAGATTTATCATCATTCCTTCTTATCATAGTCTATGGTATTCTTGTGTTATGTTATTGTTGTGTTTCCAAATTATATCCACCAAACTAAAAGTTGTGCATTAGTAAATAATCGTAGCACGAGGAGTTCCTGGTGAAGAATTATTATAGTGCTGGATTGGTGATGACATTTTGGTTCCGTTGTTGGGACCATTCCTTGTTGGTGTATTATCTAGAGAGATATTCCCACTTAGTCAAAAATCAATTAGAGGGTAACCTTGTTTTTACTATGCCATAGTAGTTACCATGGTAAAGTCATTTTTGCCATGTAATAGTAGTTACCATGGTAAATTCATTTTTGCTGTGAATAGTATTTACCACAGTAAAGTCACTTTTTACCGTGAATAGTATTTACAGTAGTAACTTCACTTTTTACAGTGAATAGTGTTTACCACAGTAAAGTTTAGTTTTTACCGCAGTAAGTCAAGTTTTTACCATATTTTACTCGTGGTCATTTCTATTTTATTGTAGAAAGGTGTAAAGTCACTTTCTAGTATAGTGATTCCAATTATTTGTGCACATAAGTCTTGTTGATTGTACTTGTGGGTTGGTATTTCACGGTGGTTACTTTTGAAAATGGGAAAGATTCTTGTTTTTTCAGCCCAATCTAATGAAGATGCTTCTTCTTTCATTCAAGAGTTTAAACGATCTTGTATTACTAATGGCCTCATAAGAAGGGAACAATGGACTGAATTTTTTCCTACCTTTTTGGATGGTTCAGCACTTAGGTGGTTTGAAACACTAGGTGATAATGTGAAAAATTCATGGGATTTACTAACTGAAAGTTTTCTTGAAGAATTTGGTGAACAAAAGAAATATGCAGATCTCATGATTGATATCACAAAGCTATCCCAAGGAGAGAAGGAGAAGATAAGGGATTATCATGCTCGTGTTCTAGAGCTAACGAGGAAGCTCAATGCCCAGATCCGAAAGGAAGGATTAGCGGATGGGTTGATGAATGGCGTGGATTATCTCCTCTGTAAGCACTTCATTCTTGGGATAAAGCCATAGATCAAACAACGAGTGAAGTATGACCACCCAACTACCATTGAACAAGCAAAGGAGATTGCAAGAAGGCAAGAAGAAAGCATGGAAGAGGAGCCCAAAGAAATTGTTGCCAAGGTAGAGACTACACCAACACCTTTGGTCCAGAATCCACAACCACTTGTGGTGAGCACAAATCTTTCTCCTAGTACATCTACTGAGTATGAAGATCTGCTCAAGAAGATGGGTCAGTTAACTATTAATATTCTTCAAGGAAAGGAATTTAGTTCTCAGGGAGGAGATAGAGGTCTAAAAAGAAATATTTCTGAAGTTGTTTGTTATGGTTGTTATAAAAAGGGTCATTATAAGTATAATTGTCCAGATAGAGCTTCTACATCTGGTAAAGGAGATAATGATAAAGGAAAAGCACCTGTGAATTCTTTTGATGTAGTAGATAAGAGAAAAAATAATGAAGTAGATGTGTTTGTAACAAAAAGAAAGAAATAAAAAGATAATCAAGATGGAAATGATCCTAAGAAGATGAAAGAAGAAAATAGTAAGAAACATAGGAGAAGAAAGTTGGGTGTGCAGGATTTTCTTATTTCACAGGGGCAAGGACCATACTCCATCTTGGAAAATCTATCCAAAAGGCCTGCAAATATTACATATGGTCAACTCTTGGCTATGTCTTCGGAGAAGAGGCGGGAGCTACGAAGTGGACTCAATGCTCGACGAAGAAAGGAGGTTGAGGTCCCTGTTTTGGAGGCAGAGGCAGATCCCTATGCTCCACAAGCTGAGGTATTATGTAATGATATTTCAATTCATGATGTCTTAGTTGATGGAGGTGCTGCAGTTAATGTAATGATCGAGTCTGTAATGAATATGTTGGGTTTAAAAATTGATCGCCCTTCAACACTTATGTTAAGGTCATTAAATAAAGGAAACACTAAACCAGAAGGTGTAGTTTCAAATGTGGAAATATCTGTTTATGGGTGTTGTATGTGTGGTAGACTTTCAGGTGATGAAAAATGGTACTGTTGCGTACCCAATGCTACTGGGAAGACAATGGCTAAGGATATTTCATGTAAGAAACTACTGGAATGAAAGTTTCATGACATTTGGACGTGGTAGAGAGAGAGAGTGAAGATAAACATGATCCCTCAGCATCATAAGACAAAACCTATGGATTCAAGTGATGAAACTGATGATTGGACATCCTCTGATTACTCTAGTACCAGTGAAGTGAACACCGAAGATGAAGGAAGTGAGGTTGATGTTTCAGTCATGGATATCCTTCCAGTCACACCAACTCATGACCCCATAAAATTATTTGAAGAAGAAGTTGATGATCGTCTCCAACAAATAAAGATTGGTGATGTTGTGATGGAGAGTGAGAAGGAATCCTACCTCCAACTCTTTCGAAGGTACATACACATATTCACTTTTGATTACAAGGAACTCCGTCAAGTAAGTTGTGTAGAAAATTCTATTGAGATTGTAGATGGTGCTAAGCCCATAAAGCAAATGCCATATAGAATGAATCCTAATTTTTCCAAGACTGTAAAAGAAGAAATAGATAAGTTGCTTGATGTAGGATTCATATTTGCTGTGGAGAATTCAGAATGGGTTTTCTCCCATTGTGATCTCAATAAAAAAGAATGGGAAGCTACTCATTTGTGTTAACTACAGGAAGCTCAATAAGGCAACAAAGAAAGATCATTACCCTCTTCCATTTTCAGATCAGATCTTGGACGAAGTAGCTGGCCAGGAGTGTTATAGTTTTTCTGATGGATATAGTGGATACGACCAAGTCCGTATAGCGGAGAAAGATCAGCTGAAGACCACGTTCACCACTCCTTGGGGAACCTTTGCTTATAGAGTTATGCCTTTCGGGTTTGTTGTCCACTCAAAATTTCCCCGCACTTAAAAGTAAATTTTCAAAATTTTGAGTTTTGAATGTCTTCTCTGTCATCTTTGAAAATGTTAAAACTCAAGAAATTGAGAAAAAATCTGCTTTCCTGGGTCTTTTTGTGTATTTTTCGGGTACTGTCGGACGTATTTTTGTCCCAAATGTCCCAAGTTTCAAAAGTGCCCCTTCTGTTCCCCGATTTTTGCCTGAAATCCCTTGAAGTTGCGTCCATTTTCGGGCCCATTGGAACTTTTCGTCCCAAATGTCCCAAATTCTAATCGGGAAAGTTGTTGTCACGTTTTCGGCCGAATTGACCCGAAGTCACGTACTTTGCAACTTTCATGTCCCAAATGTCCCAAGTCAAATTGTGCAAGTTGTTCCAATTTCGGCCGAAACATCTGAACCGCGTACTTCGCATGTTCTTCATCTCAAATGTCCCAATTTCAAACAGTGCGCTTTTGTTCCATTTTCGGCCAAAACACCCAAACAGCGTACTTCGCGCGTTCTTCGTCCCAAATGTCCCAAAATGCATTTGTGCGTCTTCTCCCTGCTTCACCCGAATCAGCCGAGCCGCGTGTTTCACACATTCGTGTCTCACATGTCCCAAGCAAACCAAGTGCCATTCACACTTAGTTTTTCCCGCTCTACCCAAATATGTTGCTTGTCAAATTGGTAGATATGAATTTAATGCGCATTGATTTCCTTTCTCTCTCCAAAATGGCTATATAACGGGTAGACCCCCTTTTGCATTTTTCACACTGTTTCCTTGCTATCTTTTTCCTGAACCCCCACAATACTAATTTCTTGCGCACATACCCGTTCCCTACTGTAATTCCTTTCCGAGTTTAGGTTGCGGCTTTCTCTCAACTACTATCAATATGAAGATCAAATTCCAGGGACAGGAACAAGTTTCACCACTAGAGTCTGTCGTTCTCAATATTGGGGACAGTGAAGCTCGACATCTCGACTTCGGTGATTTTTGGGTGAGGATGGCAGACGCAAACCCTACACCAATGGCACAAATGATTCACGATAGCGGTATGTCCTTTGCTGGCGGTTTCCCGATCTTGGTAGAGTGTGCTGATACTGTGCTTTCATGTGGAGCTCACTTCGACCCCGCTTTGAGCGAATTGACCAATATACATGGGGAACTCATTACGCAAAACTAGATCCTTTCTGCCATTAGCACTGCTCTGAGGATTCCAGAGATGGATAATGCCATAGTCATTTCCCAGGATCAAATACAGACCCTGTTCAATCAGGACAGCGATAAATACAAAGCACGGGTTGCCAAGTCCTGGTTGAAGAACCCTAAGAAAGGAGCTTCTCGTCTGACCAAAACCCTCTTGCGGGCAGACTTTAATGAAGAGTTGTCTGATTTCATAACTCTGTTGGCTCGGGTTATGGGCTTACCTTCCACCAATGAGTTCCATTTCTGGATGTGCCCGCTCATCAACATGGTATGCGAGGGAACACAGAATATCAACTGGGTGGAGATCATTAGCATGAATTTGGCAGAGCAGCTGTCCAACGTGTAGCAAACAAAGAAGTTCTATATGACTTCGTACCTGATGTACACTCTGGCAGCATCAAGGTAGTGGTTTGGTTTCTCTTACATAGATGAACACAAAGATGATCCAATATATGCATACTGCCCGCAGTTCACCCTGGAGACCAGCAATCGTAACTTCAGAAGGGTCAATGACACTTTCACCATGTACGTGGTTAGGCTGCTCGAAGGCGATACTGCCAGGAGATTCTCTGATGAAGCTATGACTCTGATATCACACTACAGTGCTTACTTCATCCAGTTCAGGAAATTCTCTTATATCAGGCTTGCCGGCTATGAGGGCACCCCTCTAAGATTGCCCATGTTCTGTAATGATAGGATGGCCTTGATAGAAATATGAAGGTAATTAGACAAATTGCACAGAACCTGCAGGGATAAGAGGATCACTGGTTTACACTTTCCCATCTCTTTGGGAAATTATACCTGCAAAATAGCCCTAGATGCACAGTATGTAGAAAGAGCCCTGGTTCCCATCACGGTTCACTTCTTCAAGCCAAGGACTTGCTTCGACTTGAAGAGGTTCATTGGGTAGAACATCATAAGAGTCTATTGTCACAGAGCTGATACAGAAGACTATTGGGCTGATTGTGCTAATGATTTTGAGGCTAGAAGGAGGCACTATGGTAGATTCTCCTTGCAATTAATTGAAGAACTTGGCCCATATCAAGTTCCTGAAGGGCTAAAGGATGACAACTCTGATCTATACTCGTATGAGTATGAAAATGTGGTTAAACACACTCCTTTAGAGGACATGGATTGGAACACGAAAGAGAGGGATGACCTGGCTGAGATTCTTGCTCCAGTTTTAGTCAGGACTAGGGTCTGGTTTGACAGGAGAGTTCAAGAGTTCAGAAGGCATTCAGGAGAATCCTCTTCTAAGGACGCTTCAACACCAAGAAGAGAAGCATCTATTCCAAGGTCTGAGACACCAGTGAAGACCCCTCCTGCCTCATCAACTCAGGGACCTGCAGAATCTACTCCTTCCTCATCCACCTAGGTCTATAAGAAGAAACTCAAAGAAGTAAAGAAAGAACCTGTGGAAGAATATCTCCAGGAAAAAAAGGCAAATTTTCCTATAGGGCCAGAGAACATCATTGTTCTTAGTGAAAGTGAAGAAAGTGAAATGCCAACCCCTGCAAATGCTCCTGAAGACCCAGCTGATTGAGATAAAGAAGTCCAGAGCACTGAGCTTCCAGGTGCTGTAGATCCTTCTACCACAATTGCCTCCAGTGCCCTGCTCACATCTCAACTCGAGTCAACAGCTGCACAGACCTTGAGCGTCATGAGCTCTCTTTCTCTTGGTCCCCTTGCCCCTCCTGCTGATTCCTCTTCCTCTTTCGCGTGGGTGCAACCTTTGGTTGACAAAAAGAAGAGAAAATTATCCTCTCAAAGCTCGGGATCAAATTTTGATGCTGTCGCAGCCTTGTTGGACACCACTCCTTCTCGTGCCAAGAAAGCCAAAGTCACCTCCAGAATAGTGTCTGATGCTCAAGGTCAGCAATTCCTGGAGATTGCCAAGCCTACAACGAATAAATCAGAGCAGGACTTTCAGGCATCTGACTTGGAGCTCTCAAGAATCCCAATGGGAGAGTCTACCCCTGAAGGTGAAATTCACAACCTCCAGGAAACAGTCACAAGAGTCATTGGGAGGGTAGAAAAGGGCCAGCAAACTATTGAACAGTTGGAAGAACAGGCCCAAGTTCTCACAGGTTTCATCAAGTCCCTTTTGTCTAAGGAAAAAGTTTTGGACCCTACCCCTTTGGCTGCTCTCCCACCTCCTGTAATTCTAAGCCAAGATGAAGTGCAGAGTATTAAAGATATGCACAAGTATTCTGTCTATGGCAAAGCTATTGAAGCCATGGTGTATGACATGCTTGTTGCTGGGTTAAACTTCATCGGCGAAGCTTTAAAACTCCACGAAAAGGTGAGCAATGTGCAGCTGAAGCTCTCCTCCACTATCAATACCATGGATAAAGAACTCAAAATCTAGAGCAGTTGCATAGTAGACCTTCACCTTATGGGACAGACAGACGAGAACATTTTGCTGGCGAATAAAGTTTTTGATGATGCAAAGGACAATCTGTCAAAGTCCTGGGTCTACAGTGTGGATTGGAAGATCAGAGTCTTGGAGGAGGCTTTGGGAGAAATGAAGAACAGCTGGCAGAAGGGCAAAGCCTTCAAAACATTGGTTGTCTGGGCTTTCAAATATATACACTATCATCTTCAAGATGAAACTTCTGGTGCTTCCCTTTCCTTACAAGAGATCAAAGCTCAGTTCAGAACTTTTGTAAAAGATAATTTATTCAAGGAAAGCTCCATCTCCAAAGAAAAAATGAAGGAGATCTGCTCTTTTCAATCTGCCATTGAAGAAGCAAATAAAGATTATCATACTCATGTCGAGTTTGATAAAGAGATGGAGAAGTGTCTCGGATTTTGGACTCAGTCTGCAGCCAACATGTCAGTTCCCCGTGGCAGAGACATAGCTGAGGTGTTGAAGAGATTCAGACAAC
The DNA here is from genome assembly GCA_019776745.2 of Taxus chinensis. Classification (NCBI taxonomy): domain Eukaryota; kingdom Viridiplantae; phylum Streptophyta; class Pinopsida; order Cupressales; family Taxaceae; genus Taxus; species Taxus chinensis. Next base: position 119,275,215 of record CM034147.1, on the reverse strand, counting down.
GGATTCTGAAGTCAGTGGGTCCCTCTCAGTGATCGGCCACCTGTCTTCTTCCCCATTCTTTTCTCTTCTTCCCTTTCTTTTTCCGTTTTCTTTGTAAAAGGTTGAGGTATTGCGGTTGGCATTCCTTAACTATTCTTGGTTAAAAGAAACGGTTACAAAGAAGTAACTGATTTGTAAGCTATATAATGGCCTTCTTTACGCCATTTCTCAAGGAGGAAGAACTTGCCATATTTTCTGGAAGTGTAAATAGATCATAAAGAAATCAATACGAAAGGGCTTTCCATTCATTGTCTATCTAATCTCTGTTATCTCTATGTTTTTTTTCATTTAATTTCGTGAAGATCATTTGTTTCTAGTTCGTTAGTCTCACTGATTGCATATTTTCAAATATTGCGAGTATAGTGATCTTGTATAACCAATAAGGAACTTTGTGTCCTTGATTAATGAATCTGAAGAAGGTTGTTTACAGAACTTTGTGTCTGGTAATCTCATCTTGTTCATCCAAGGCAAACGATCTTGTTTTAAATTCACTGCAACTTTGCATACATAAAGGATTATTCTGCTATCTATAATTCTGCAAGTTGCTCTTCTGCTCATCCTCGTATTCCCTTTCCTCAGTCCTTTTATAACTGACGATCCTTGTGGAAAACACTTTTGTAATATCCAAGTTCAACCATAAAATCATGTTTTGTATATTTGTAAATAAGTTCGTTTCTGAATAAGGGAACCTCTCCCATTAAAGAGGAGGGACTTCTTGTCCCCTGACTATTGCTCTTCGTAAAGTCCTATCTAACGACCAACAGTTTTTGGCGACTCCACTGGGGAAAATCACATTCCAGTTCTACAATTTTTCGATCATCCTTTGATCTGGTGACTCCGCGTTTCACTCGAGGGAGAAGGGCCCTTTGTATTGAAGATTCTCAGTTTCAGCTTTTAGAGCAACAAGGTTTTCATTTCCTTTCAACTTCAACAAGAGATAGAAGGACTCGTTCGACAAGCACTCCACCTGTTCAAGATAGAAGTCCTATGGGTGGTATTCCTTCAGAGCCTGCTAGTCCCAATCTACGAGCTTTGATCCTCGTTGGTGTTACAGTTCCTCTCCAAGCCATATTTCCAAGAATGGCGGCACCATTGCCATGGGGTCAACGTGTCGGGCCCCTGGCCCTTACTCAGCCTTTGCACGAGTTACCCAGAGGTAACTGGAAGAACTTCCCAAAATTCAAAGGTGATGGCAAAGTACATCCTGATGAACATATTGCAGCCTTCATAGTTGCATGTGGAGTTTTGGGAGTTGAACATGAAGACATCTCCGTAAGACTGTTCGTGGAGACTTTACAAGATAATGTTGCGGATTGGTTCTTTCACCTTCCGGCTGGTGCTATAACTGACTGGGACACAATGAGAACCCAGTTCGAGAATCGTTTCAAGCCGGCAGAAGATGTACATGCCTTGCTAGCCCAAATCTCTCAGATAAAGAAAGATTCACAAGAGCCCATGAGAGAATTTGTGGCCCGGTTCAACAGGCTGATAAATAAAATTCCAACAAACACTCAACCTGTTGATTGGATTCAAAAAAATTTCTTTCTAAATGCCCAATCACCTAAATTTAGTTATGCACTAAGAAGGGCTAATCTCGCAACGTTAGCTCTAGATCAAGAACTGGTTGTTAGTGTCGAAGATGACTTGATCATGTCAGGGAAGTTGAGAAGAGACCCTCCCAAATCTAAGTTTTCTGCTTCTTCCTCTTCCACCCCTGGACCTAACACTGATCCGTTAGTTCAGAAACTTGCGAATGATCTTATTGCTATAAAGAAACAATTGGCTCAGCATGCCCCTTATGCAGATGTTCCAAGAAGAAATTTCCAGCCCAGGAATCGTTTGCCTGCTTCTCAAACAAGACTAGCACTTGAAGGACCTCCTGTTAAGGTTCCTGTGAATGCAACCTGTGAAGTTGAAGAGCCAGATGATGATGAGGATAATGAAGCTTGCGAGGAGTTTGTGGAGGAATTTGATAATGAGGAAGAAGAACTTGAGGGATCTCGAGTTAATTTCTTTACCACCGAGGGTATTGATGATGGAGATGATTACGATGAAGTGGTAGCAGACATGAATAGCGAATCATTTGCTGTCATGACTCGAGAGCAGACACATCAGAGGGAGAAAGTGACACAGCCTATCAAGAAATCCAAGGAGCAGTCGACAACTATTCCCGTGATTGCAAAAAGAGGATCTCCTATCCCTACTTCGTCTACACCAAAGGTAAGTCCTATCAATCCTACTACCAAAGTTGCTTCTTATTTTTCTCCTAAAGTTGATAAGCCTAGAATTTCAAATGATGATGGCCCGTCCACTTTTGGGTCTTTTGATATTGTTGATCACCTAAAAAAGACCAAGGTCCAAATCTCAGAAGCTGAGTACTATCAGACCCATCCCAAAGCTTTTGCCAAGATGATTCAATTTTTTAATTCCCATTCCAAGACCACCTCTAAAGGCCTTTTACCTACCCCTCCTTCTGCACCACAGCCTAGTCTGGTAGCTGCTGTCACCTCGCCTGGTGACAAAATCAAGCCTTTTTATGTAACACTTCTCATAGCTGGCCATAGGCTCAGTAATTGTGTCATAGATTCAGGAGCCTCAGACAATGTCATGCCAGCTAAAGTAGCTCATGCTTTAGGCCTGACCCTCACACGCACTTATGGATCTTGTTACTCCATGGAGAGTAAAGAAGTGCCCCTGGTTGGAAGGATTAAAGATGCACAAGTGGCTTTCGCTGCCTTGCCTGAAAAGAAAGTTTTGGCTACCATCCTAGTAGCAGACATCCCTCCTTCATATGGAATGTTGCTAAGTAGGAACTTTTGTAAAAATGTGGGTGGAGAAATTCAAACGGATTCGTCACATGCCCTTGTACCTGTTAATGGACAAATGAAGAAGTTGCTACCCGAGAAGCAGTCTGAGTATATTGTGCAGAAAACGGATGACCCTAAAGCACAAATACTCTACGAGGATATGGGTCATGGAAATTACATGATTATGTCCCCTGATGAAATCCAACCCCCCAAAGCATCACCTAAAGATCCTAATGGTGTTTGGATTTTAGAATTTGATGGAAGTTGTTCCTCAGCTGGTTCTAGAGCTGGTGTCCTGCTAGTGTCACCTGAAGGAAGTCTACACCCCTTTTCATTCAAGTTACAGTTCGAGAATACTAATAACACAGCAGAGTATGAGGCTCTCATTTTTGGATTGCAGGTGGCCAAAGAACAAGGTGTGAAGAATCTCCTGGCTCGTTGTGATGCAGAGCTGATTGTAAAGCAAGTAAGAAGCCTTTTTCAGGTAAAAAATGGGAGGCTGAAGCATTACCGGAATCAGGTTTGGGATTCCATTGAATTCCTTGATGCTTTCTCTATTAAAGCAATACCTAGGGAAAAGAACAGCAGGGCTGATTCACTAGTTGTCTCAGGGTCACTGCTGATTCCTCATCCTGATTTCTCTCAGGATAAATTCACCATTGAAATGGTCCATTGGCCTAGTGTACTTGACAATACCAATAACTGGCAAGTTTTCAATGATGATTACCATTTTCTTTCCTTCCTGGAACTCAAGGGTAATTTTGAACAACTGTATTTTGAGGGAAGTGACAACCTGCCTCATGAAAGTGTGTCCTTTGACCAAGCTGTCACCCAAGGAGAAGAAACAGATCAGGAAGGGTGCATTAAACTCAAAGGAAACAAGATTCCTAAAGGTTTGGTGAGTTTGGAGGAATTATTTGATAAACATGACAGGTATGTGAAATCTATAGCTTCCTCTGGGCCTCAACAATCAGCTGAACATGACAAAATCAATATTGGAAGTTCTACTGACCCCAAGCTCGTGAACATTGGAAAAATGTTGCACAGCAGATGAGAGGAGAAAAGCAATTGATCTTCTAAGGAGGTATAAGGATGTTCTTGCATATTCTTATGAGGATCTGAAAGCCTTCAAGCCAAAAGATATGCAACATTCTATTCCTCTCAAACCAGGAATTAAACCTTTCAAGCAGAAACAGAGGCAATACAACCCCAAAATAGCTGACACCATCTTTTAGGAGATTCAAAAATTGTTGAAGGCTAAAATCATCTTTCCCATTCACCATTCAACATGGATTACAAACATTGTGCCTGTTAGAAAGAAGAATGGTGAGATCCACATCTGTGTTGATTTCAGGAACCTGAATCAGGCTTCTCTGAAAGATAATTATCCTTTGCCTATGATGGATCAAGTATTGCAAGCAGTAACAGGATATGAAATGTTATCTATGCTTGATGGATTTTCTCGATATAATCAGGTAGAGGTTGATACTGCGGATCAACACAAGACAGCCTTCACTACTCCTTGGGGTACCTTTACCTACAAGAGAATGCCTTTTGGGCTTATTAATGCTTGTGCCACTTTCCAGAGAGCTATAGATATGGCTTTTGGAAGCTTGAAAGGGAAGTGTATTTTCATATATCTTGATGACCTGACAGTGTTTTCCAAGACAAGAGCGGATCATTTTGATCACCTAGAGACAGTTCTGCTAAGATGCAGAGAGCATGGAATTTCTTTGAATCCTAAAAAATCTGTTTTCTGTGTCACAGAGGGAAAACTATTAGGGCACATTGTCTCCAAGGATGGTATTAAGATTGACCCTAAACGAGTACAAGCTATCCAGCAAATTCCTCTCCCAACCAGTAAAAAGGGTGTGCACTCCTTCTTCGGTAAGATCAATTTTTTAAGAAGGTTCATCCCTGATTTTGCAGAGTTAACTTGAATATTTCTCAAATGATGAAAGGGAAGCAAACATTTGGTTGGTCTTCTGGAGGAAAGGAATCCTTTGAAGGTATCAAGAGAGCTATCACTAAAACTCCAGTTTTGGCCTGTCCTGATTTCAGTAAAGATTTCATCATCTATTCCTATGCTACAGATAATACCCTGGCTGCTGTCTTAACTCAAGAAGACTCTAATGAGCATGAACTCCCAATTGCGTTCATGAGCTATATCCTGAAAGATCATGAGTTGAAATACACCATGATGGAGAAACATGCTTTTGCAGTGGTCAAAGCTGTGAAGCAGTTTCGTTTTTATATCCTCAACTCTCACTCCATGGTGCTGGTTCCAGATACAACTATTAAGTCGATTCTCACACAACAAGAATTTGGATCCAAGAGAGGGAACTGGGTTGCTAAGGTCCAAGAGTATGACATTGACATCAAACTAACCAAGCTGGTTCGTGGAAAATGCCTTTGTGAGCTCATTGCTGAAGGAGCCAAACATGAGTTGCTGGAGGAGAAAGTTGACCTTCCTACTGTTCTGTTCCTCAGCTCTATCGATGAATGGTATGTTGACATCGCCCATTTTCTCACCTATGGGGAATGCCCCTCTCATTTAACCACCAAAGAAAAGAGGACTGTTAAATTGAGGTCAACGCAATATGTGTTGTGGGAAAACGCCCTGTTCAAGCGAGGAATAGATGGGAGATTTTTGAAGTGTGTGGACAAGCAACAACAGAGAAAGTTGCTCTTAGCTTTTCATGACCATGCATGTGGAGGGCACTTTTCATCAACGGTTACAGCTCATAAAATACTCCGTGGAGGATACTACTGGCCTTCCTTATTCAGAGATGCATCCAAGTGGGTTGACAAATGTGAGGCTTGTCAGACTTTTGTGGGAAGACCCAAACTGGCCTCTTTGCCTCTCAAGCCAGTCGTGATTGAGGAACCATTTCAACAGTGGGGTTTGGACTTCATTGGTACACTTAATCCCGCTTCTAGTGCCGGTCACACTTATGTGCTAACTGCCACTGACTACTTCACCAAATGGGTGGAAGCTATTCCAGTCAAGAGCACTACTTCTGAAGTGGTATGCAGCTTCATCAAAGAGAACATCTTGGTAAGGTATGGTGTACCTAACAAGATTGTAACAGATAATGCTTCGAATTTCTCTTCAGCTGAGATAATGGATTTCTGCTATGGGTATGGTATTTCTTTGGCTCACTCTTCAGATTACTACCCTCAGGGCACTGGGCAAGCAGAATCCACTAACAAAAATCTGGTAACTATCATAAGGAAGTTGGTCAATGAGTCTCAACGAAACTGGCACAAGAAACTCTATGATGCTCTTTGGGTAGACAGGGTTACACCAAAGAGAGCTATTGGAATGTCTCCTTTTCAAGTGGTATATGGAGTAGAAGCCCAATTTCTAGTGACAGTGGAACTGCCAGCCTTGCACCTAATGAAGGTCATTGAGGATACTAGTTTCAGCGATGCTCTAGATAAGAGAATTATGTACCTGCACAAACTGAATGAGGATAGATTGATGGTTTCTGATAGGATATCCGTTCACCAGCTGAAGGTAAAGGTCCTGTTTGACAAGAAAGCTAGGTTCAGAGATTTCCAAGTTGGAGACACTATGTTGCTATGGGATAAGAGACATGAACCTCGTGGCAGCCATGGAAATTTTGATTCCCTTTGGCTCGGGCCTTTCAAGATCAGACACTTTGCTGGTAAGAATTCTTTCTATCTTGATTACATGGATGGTTCTCCCCTCCCATTTCCTTATAGTGGGAAGTATCTCAAGTTTTTCAAGTCCTAGGTGACTAGGGAGTCCTTTGTATATTCTATACATTGTTTTTTTTTTTTTTTTTTTTTGCTTCTTTGCTTTTTGTGTGTTTTCCTTTTGTTGTGTTGGTGTGTTGCCCTCTGTATCGGTGTTCTTTTTGACTCTGTTGCCCAATGGTCAAGGTACTATTCTGCTTCCTCGAATTTTTCTAAGTTCTTGCCTTGCCTCATTCCCTGCATTTATGCCAAGTCATCCCCAGAAGGAGCCAGCTGTTGTCCACTCAAAATTTCCCCGCACTTAAAAGTAAATTTTCAAAATTTTGAGTTTTGAATGTCTTCTCTGTCGTCTTTGAAAATGTTAAAAGTCAAGAAATTGTAACAAATCTGCATTCCTGGGTCATTTTGTGTGTTTCTCGCGTACTTCACGTATTTTTGTCCCGCATGTCCCAGTTTCAAATGGGCCCCTTTGTTGCATTTTCGCCTGAAACACCTAAGCCACGTACTTTGCACATTTCTGTTCCAAATGTCCCAAGCTCTTCCGGACCATTTGTCACGTTTTCACCCGAATTGACCAAGTCGCGTACTTCGGAACTTTTTAACCCAAATGTCCCAAGTCAAAAAGTGCAAGTCGTTCTAGTTTCACCCGAAACACCCGAACCGCGTACTTCACATGTTCTTGTCCCAAATGTCCCAATTTCAAAAGTGTGCTCTGTTCCAATTCCGCCCGAAACACCCGAACCGCGTACTTCGCGCGTTCTTGCCCCAAATGTCCCAAAACGCATTTGTGTGTATTCTCCCGGCTTCGCCTGAATCGGCTGAGCCGCTTGTTTCGCGCATTCACGTCTCACATGTCCCAAGCGAACCAAATGCCATTCATACTTAGTTTTTCCCGCTCTACCCGAATATGTTGCTTTTCAAATTGGTAGGTATGAATTTAATGCACATTGATTTCCTTTCTCTCTCCAAAACGGCTATATAACGAGCAAACCCCCTTTTACATTTTTCACACTGCTTCCTTGCTCGAACCCCCGCAAACTAATTTCTTGCGCACATACCCGTTCCCTACTGCAATTCCTTCCCAAGTTTAGATTGCAATTCTCTCTCAACTACTATCAGTATGAAGATCAAATTCCAAGGAAAGGAGCAAGTTTCACCACTAGAGTCTTCCGTTCTCAACATTGGAGACAGTGAAGCTCGACATCTCGACTTCGGTGATTTTTGGGCGAGGGTGGCAGATACAAACCCTACTCCAATGGCAGCAATGATTCACGACAGCGGTTTGGCCTTTGCTAGCGGTTTCCCGATCTCGGTACAGTGTGCTGATACCGTGCTTTCATGTGGAGCTCACTTCGACCCCGCCTCGAGTGAATTGACCAATATACACGGGGAACTCATTGCCAAACTAGATGTTGCCGCCATTAGCACTGCTCTGAGGATCCCAGAGACGGATAATGCCATAGTCATTTCTCGGGATCAAGCACAGGCCCTGTTCAATCAGGACAATGACAAATACAAAGCACGGGTTGCCAAGTCCTGGCTGAAGAACCCTAAGAAAGGAGCTTCTCGTCTGACCAAAACCCTCTTGCGGGAAGACTTTAATGAAGATTTGTCTAATTTCATAACTCTGTTGGCTCGGGTTATGGGCTTACCCTCCACCAATGAGTTCCATTTCTGGATGTGCCCGCTCATCAACATGGTATGCGAGGGAACACAGAATATCAACTGGGTGGAGATCATTACCATGAATTTGGAAAAGCAGTTGTCCAATGTGCAGCAAACAAAGAAGTTCTATATGACTTTGTACCTGATGTACACTCTGGCAGCATCAAGGCAGTGGTTTGGTTTCTCTTACATAGATGAACACAAAGATGATCCAATATATGCATACTGCCCACAGTTCACCCTAGAGACCAGCAATCGTAACTTCAGAAGGGTCAATGACGCTTTCACCATGTACGTGGTTAGGCTGCTCGAAGGTGATACTGCCAGGAGATTCTCTGATGAAGCTATGACTCTGATATCGCACTACGGTGCTTACTTCATCCAGTTCAGGAAATTCTCTTATATCAGGCTTGCCGGCTATGAGGGCACCCCTCTAAGACTGCCCATGTTCTGTAATGATAGGATGGCCTTGATAGAAATATGCAGGCAATTGGACAAATTACACAGAACCTGCAGGGATAAGAGGATCACTGGTTTACACTTTCCCATCTCTTTGGGAAATTATACCTGCAAAACATCCCTAGATGCACAGAATGTAGAAAGAGCAATGGTTCCCATCCCGGTTCACTTCTTCAAGCCAAGGACTTGCTTCGACTTGAAGAGGTTCATTGGGCAGAACATCAAAATAGTCTATTGTCACAGAGCTGATATAGAAGACTATTGGGCTGATTGTGCTGATGATTTTGAGGCTACAAGGAGGCACTATGGCAGATTCTCCTTGCAATTAATTGAAGAAATCAGCCCATATCAAGTTCCTGAAGGGCTAAAGGATGCCAACTCTAATCTACACTCGTATGAGTATGAAAATGTGGTTAAGCACACTCCTTTAGAGGACGTGGATTGGAACAGGAAAGAGAGGGACGACCTGGCTGAGATCCTTGCTCTAGTTTTAGTCAGGACTAGGGTCTAGTTTGACAGGAGAGTTCGAGAGTTCAGAAGGCATTCAAGAGAATCCTCTTCTAAGGACGCTTCAACACCAAGAAGAGAAGCATCTATTCCAAGGTCTGAGACACCAGTGAAGACCCCTCCTGCCTCATCAACTCAGGGACCTGTAGAATCTACTCCTTCCTCATCCACCTAGGTATATAAGAAGAAACTCAAAGAAGTAAAGAAAGAACCTCTGGAAGAAGATCTCCAAGAAAAACAGGCAAATTTGCCTATAGGGCCAGAGAACATCATTGTTCTTAGTGAAAGTGAAGAAAGCGAAATGCCAACCCCTGCAAATGCTCCTGAAGACCCAGCCGATAGAGATAAAGAAGTCTAGAGGACTGAGCTTCCAGGTGCTGTAGATCCTTCTACCACAATTGCCTCCAGTGCCCCGTTAACATCTCAACTCAAGTCAACAGCTACACAGACCTTGAGCGTCATGAGCTCCCTGTCTCTTGGTCCCCTTGCCCCTCCTGCTGATTCCTCTTCCTCTTTCACGTGGGTGCAACCTTTGGTCGACAAAAAGAAGAGAAAATTCTCCTCTCAAAGCTCGGGATCAAATTTTGATGCTGTCGCAGCCTTGTTGGGCACCACTCCTTCTCATGCCAAGAAAGCCAAAGTCACCTCCAGAATAGTGTCTGATGCTCAAGGTCAGCAATTCCTGGAGATTTCCAAGCCTACAATGGATAAATTAGAGCAGGACTTGTAGGCATCTGACTTGGAGCTCTTAAGAATCCCAATGGGAGAGTCTACCCCTGAAGGTGAAATTCACAACCTCCAGGAAACAGTCACAAGAGTCATTGGGAGGGTAGAAAAGGGCCAGCAAACTATTGAACAGTTGGAAGAACAGGCCCAAGTTCTCATAGGTTTCATCAAGTCCCTTTTGTCTAAGGACAAAGTTTTGGACCCTACCCCTTTGGCTGCTCTCCCACCTCCTGTAATTCTAAGCCAAGATGAAGTGCAGAGTATTAAAGATATGCACAAGTATTCTGTCTATGGCAGAGCTATTGAAGCCATGGTGGATGACATGGTTGTTGCTGGGTTAAACTTCATCGGCGAAGCTTTCAAACTCCACGAAAAGGTGAGCAATGTGCAGCTGAAGCTCTCCTCCACTATCAATACCATGGATAAAGAACTCAAAATCTGGAGCAGTTGCATAGTAGACCTTCACCTTATGGGACAGACAGACGAGAACATTTTGCTGGCGAATAAAGTTTTTGATGATGCAAAGGACAATCTATCGAAGTCCTGGGTCAATAGTGTGGATTGGAAGATCAGAGTCTTGGAGGAGGCTTTGGGAGAAATGAAGAATAGCTGGCAGAAGGGCGAAGCCTTCAAGACATTGGTTGTCTCGGCTTTCAAAGATATACATTGTCATCTTCAAGATGAAACTTCTGGTGCTTCCCTTTCCTTACAAGAGATCAAAGCTCAGTTCAGAACTTTTGTAAAAGATAATTTATTCAAGGAAAGCTCCATCTCCAAAGAAAAAATGAAGGAGATCTGCTCTCTTCAATCTTCCATTGAAGAAGCAAATAAAGATTATCATACTCATGTCAAGTTTGATAAAGAGATGGAGAAGTGTCTGGGATTTTGGACTCAGTCTGCAGCCAACACGTTAGTTCCCCGTGGCAGAGACATAGCTGAGGCATTGAAGAGATTCAGACAGCGGATTCTGAAGTCAGTGGGTCCCTCTCAGTGATCAGCCACCTGTCTTCTTCCCCATTCTTTTCTCTTCTTCCCTTTCTTTTTCCATTTTCTTTGTAAAAGGTTGAGGTATTGCGGTTAGCAGTCCTTAACTATTCTTGGTTAAAAGAAACGATTACAAAGAAGTAACTGATTTGTAAGATATATAATGGCCTTCTTTACACCATTTCTCAAGGAGGAAGAACTTGGCATATTTTTTGAAAGTGTAAATAGATCATAAAGAAATCAATACAAAAGGGCTTTCCATTCATTGTCTATCTAATCGCTGTTATCTCTGTGTTTTTTTTTCATTTAATTTCGTGAAGATCATTTGTTTCTAGTTCGTTAGTCTCACTGATTGCATATTTTCAAATATTGCGAGTATAGTGATCTTGTATAACCAAGAAGGAACTTTGTGTCCTTGATTAATGAATCTGAAGAAGGTTGTTTACAGAACTTTGTGTCTGGTAATCTCATCTTGTTCATCCAAGGCAAAGGATCTTGTTTTAAAATCACTACAACTTCGCATACATAAAGGATTATTCTGCTATCTATAATTCTGCATGTTGCTCTTCTGCTCATCCTCTTATTCCCTTTCCTCAGTCCTTTTGTAACTGACGATCCTTGTGGAAAACACTTTCGTAATATCCAAGTTCAACCATAAAATCATGTTTTGTATATTTGTAAATAAGTTCGTTTCTGAATAAGGGAACCTCTCCCATTAAAGAGGAGGGACTTCTTGTCCCCTGACTGTTGCTCTTCGTAAAGTCCTATTTGACGACCAACAAGGTTGTGTAATGCTCCAGCAACATTCCAGTGTTTGATGAATATGGTGTTTGAACCCTACACTGGGACCTTCATCAGAGTATTTCTGGATGATTTTTTCATCTATGGGAGCAAGTTGGACCACTTGCACCAGATGGAGATAGCATTTCAAAGGTTAGATGAAGCAAAAGCCTCACTAAACCCTACAAAGTGTGTCTTTGGATGTTCTAAAGGAATTTTGTTAGGGCATGTTGTATCCAAAGATGGTATTGGTACTATGCTGATAAAGTTTCAAAAATCAAAGATTCACCATTTCCTATGAATACAAGTAAGTTGAGATCATTTTTAGGCCATGTGGGTTACTATAGAAGGTTCATCAAGAATTTCTCAAAGATTTCACAGCCACTAACCCAGTTCTTGAAGAAGGATGTTACTTATGAACCAGGAAATAAGGTGTATGAAGCTTTTGGACAACTGAAGGAAACCCTGGTGTCTTCACCTATTTTAAAGAATCCAGATTGGAGCAAGCCATTCATTGTGTACACTGATGCCTCAGATGCAGCACTAGGAAGTACTTTGAGCCAAAAGGATGAAAATGGGAATGAACATCCAATTTACTTTGGGAGTAGACAAATGAGTAGTGCTGAGGTAAATTATACTGTAACTGAAAAAGAGGCTCTGGCTATCATTTTTGCTGTAAAGAAGTTTAGAAATTACTTGCTAGTGTAAAAATTTCTAGTTGTAACAGATCATCAGGCTCTAACATATATTGTAAATAAGCCTAACCCATCAGGGAGGATAGCAAGATGGATAATTTTGCTACAAGAATTTGAACTTGATATTATAGATAGGCCAGGAAAGAAGCATGTTGATGCAGATGCACTCTCTCGAGCCTATGATGGTTTAGGATCATCTTGTGATGATGATGATTTCCCTGATGTAGCATTGTGGGCATATAGGGCAACATCAAAGTCAGCAACAGGATACTCCCCATTTCAGTTGGCCTATGGCATTGATCAAGTTCTTCCTACTGAGTTTGATATTCCCACTGTGAGAGTTATGAAAAATGAAAGGATGGATGAAATTGATTCAGTAAAAGAAAGGTTGGTACATCTTCATTTGCTAGAGGAAATGAGGGAAATAGCAAAGGATACAAGCCATAAGAAGAAAATGAAGCAGAAGGAATACTTTGATCAAAAGATCCGGTGGTCTCCATTTCATGTGAATGACTTGGTTCTAGTATATGATTCTAGATACAAAAAAAGAATACAGAGAAAATTTATTCCAAAATGGATGGGGCCCTACAAAATAGTAGTTGTGCATGAAAATGGTACGTACCGACTAGAGGAATTAGATGGAATTCCCATTACGAAATGGGTCAACCACGACAAGTTGAAGATTTTCCAAGCACCATAAGAGTCTACTCCGAGGACGGAGTAGAAGATAGGAAGGGGGAAGATGTCGACACTAAAATTTTCCCCCGTAATTTCTATTTCATTAATGTATGTATTAGGAATAGGATGTTGTTAAGTATAATTAGTAGTAGCGTCTGATAGAAGATAACGGCGCCGTCAGTACGGTGCCGCCAATAATGTGGAGTACAGTAACAGTTAAAGTAAAATAGGAATGTTGTAAAAAGTAAATATTTGTCGTAAGTGGTCCGGTAATGTTAAAATGTCAAATTTTAGGTAATTAGAGAAGTAGGGTCTACATGATTAGGAATTAGAAATATTATATTGGTAATAAGGACAAGGAGTGAGGTCATAAATATTTTGTGTATTTTATTTGTAAAAAGTCTAAAAATGTGGAACCCGTGTAAAATGATAAGGTTTATCTTATCTTAAAAGATAAGCTTACATGTACAGATAAGAGTTATGGTATGGAATATGATTCGTCAGAGTGGATTTCTTATCCTATCTTAGAGATAAGATGGATAAGCCTGGAAGTTCTATAAATAGAGAGGCCACCCCCCTCATTTAGCATAGAAGGAAGTAGTGAGAAATATTGTAGGAAGTGTGCGAAGGAAGCCATTAGTTCAAAGGTGTGTTGAAGAAGCCATTAAGAGGTGTAATTGTAAAGTTTCTCCCATAGTCTTGGTGAAAGGCAAGTGAAGTCAATAACACTTGAAGTACCTCATGGGTGAGATTGTAACAATTTCATGTTAATATTATAATTTACTTTGATATTTCAGATTTGTCATCATTTCGTCTTATCATAGTCGATGGTATTCTTGTGTTATGTTGTTGTTTTATTTTCAGATTACATCCACAAAACTAAAGGCTATGCATTAGTAAATAATCATAGAATGAGGAGTTCCCGGTGAAGAATTATCATAGTGCCAGATTGGTGATGACAATACCTACATTCCTGCCTCCCAAAAATGAGTGTCCTCGCATGGATTATTCCACATACCTGCGTTGAGGTTTCTAAGTTGGCCAAATTCAAAGAGGAGACAATGGAAACCTCCACCTGTTTCCTTGGCACAACTACAAAAGTGAAGATTAGAGGTGGGACCTCAAACAGGTGTAGGATCTCCATGTGCCCTGGGCCCAAGAAAATTGCCTTGGGCTTTGAAAAAGTCTTATTATAGAGAGGAGCCAGTGGAAGCCTCCACGTGTCTCCTTGGCACACTTTTGATATGGTGCCCAAAAGCAGATACCTCAAAAAGTGTGGGCTCACCATGTGTCTCGTCTCGGTAAAGCTGTTGAAAGAGTTTAACGACTAGTGGAAGCCACCACGTGTCTAGGGTCTAATAAATCTTCTCGTCCGTTGGAAATTCAAAGTATGGGAAGATCCAACAAGCACCTCCATGTGTTCCTTCGGTGCTCTTTTAAAATTAAAGTACATGGGAAAGTCTGCAAACAAGTACAGGCCCTCCACATGTCCCAGGCCTTTACAAAGTTGCTTCAGAAGTTTAAGTATAAAGATGAGCCAGCGGAAGCCTCCACATGTCTCCTTAGCGAAACTATGAAGGTAGGACCTAGAGGAGGATCCTCAAATGAGCACGGGCCCTCCACGTGTCCATGGTCTAACAAATTTGCACTGACCACTTGAAGAAAATTCTAAGTATGGGTAGGGTCAGCGGAAACCTCCACATGTCTCCTTAGTGCAACTTCAAAGGTCAAAACGAGAGTCCAATTTTTAAATGAGCGCAGGCCCTCCATGTCGATAAGCTTTAAGTTGAAGCAACCCTAAGAGATTCAAAATGCCTCGGTGACTCACCTCTCCACTTCTAACTTTTGATGTGGGTCCCAGAGGAGTTGCGGATTATTTCATAACTATTTTCCCTCGTACAAAAAGGTAAAAAACTACAAAATGCTCTGGTGAACCACCTCCCTTCTTGTAACTTGAAAAACTACCATGTGTCCTTATTTGGGGTCAAAGTAAAACTTTTTCCATGTCGCTTCATGTTTGCTGAATAACTAATTAGATGTTATTAGGGCCACGGGGCCAATTTGGTATATTTTACAAATGTGACAAAAGTGACAAGTTTGAGAAAAAAGACCCATTGAGCCACATCCAATCAGAAAGGACCATGTTTCCAAAGATGTTGGGACAAAAATTGACAGGGAAAACAAAACTATGGAAAAACAGAAAGAAAGGGAAAACCTGAATTCACGCCCAAATTACAAATTCTTTCTCATGGACAAAGAAACAAAAAACAATATATGGACTCACTATGATCATCGACCAAAGGAAAGGACTAACCATGTTAACCAAATGAAGGAAAAATATTTCACACATAAATATAGGGAGACAAAGAAAACTTCAAACCATGCAAACTGGGACTATTTGAACAAATAGGGAAAGATTAAATTAAGCACCAACACAATGAACAAAATGTATTTCAGATTTCAAGGATGAATGGAGAGGAAATTTCCATTCCTATAAATGGTATGTTTCTTAAACACTGTTATTGATAATTCTAAAATGTTAGATTAGAGTAGGATTTCCATTTCAATAAGTGAATTCATGCAAATTGCAATATTTTTTAATTCAATAAACTACATTCATGCACGTGATCTGGTTTCTAGATACTTTCCATCTTTAGTTTTTTTTTCAGAAAGGTAGTTTTTGTTATATGCTTTAACTCCATGCCCAATGGATGAGATCAAGGAACTAGTCTACAAGCTAACAGGCAGCTTTCTACACAAGATTACCAAAAATGTTGACATTTTTTTAAAAAATGGGCAACTCAAAACTTTGTTACGATGGATTGCATTGATGAAGTGGACCTAATTAGGGGGATGCATTACATTTTTATCATGTTTTCATTTGTCGCAATTGATCAACTACATGTAATCTGCAGGTATGTATGCTATTACGGAATGTAACACTTTACATAGACTGTCATTCCATGTTCTTCCTCATCAAAGAAACACAAAATCCCTGAAGGACCAATGCATTGCCTTGTTGGAGGTAGGAATTTCAATTTATGTTGGAGATTAGACTCAGTAATGACAAACAGAGTTGCAGTTTTCATGTAGCAGTTTCATTTTAAGTTATAGGTACATTAAATCTCATTATTTATGCATGTTAAATACATTTGATTATGTTACTGAGTTATTTATTTCATTATACAATCAATATCCATGTCATAAAGTTGAAAGTAGAAATAAGTATACAACTCAAGTACAAAAATTAAATGTTATTTATTCATGAAAAAGTACAATGTTTCGCCTACAAGTCATGGGATGTAACTCATAACTAATGAAGAAATAAGTACATGTGCATGAAGTTAAGAGTAAAATATTATAGAAGAAATTCATCATTGCCTTGGGCTTTTCTTCCGAGTCTTCTTCACTTTAGCTCTAGCTCCATCTTTCATCTAGCTCTCCCTATAGTCACAGTGTACATAAAGAAAATTGAAAGAAGATGCATCAAATTTGAGCTCATGGTTTAATTTGTACCCATGTACTATCCAAATACATGCAGATGGATTTCAAAAAATCAAAAGCATAAGGTACATCAGATACAAATACACAACTGATAATAGTTGTATTTTACGTCAATACATATGGTTCCCATAACCATTTCAAAAAAGAGAAAGAAAAGGGAAAAAATATGGGACATAAGAGAGGCCAAAAACCCTAATGTTTTCTAACTAGTTTGTCTACATGTGCAGGTATAGGTAAGAAGAACGAAATAAACACTAACTGTTGTGTTTGCATATCAAAAGTATTGCATTATATAAGTTGAATCAAAGAAATGCATTTATTTCAACTCAGACTGAAGGATGAGTATATAAAGATATATTTGTACCAATCCATACAAGAAATATAAGTTCGATACTACATATTCTAACAAACGAAATGCATACAGAAAGTGTAGACAATGATGTTGATCCAACTTTAGAACAACATTAGAATAACTTGAAGAAAAGGAATATGGTACATTGCATAAGTCAAGGATACAAATCCAAGACACCATCAAAAGTATGACATAGAAGTAAATTACATGTGTACAAATTCCAAGGGGGAACACTATTTTGAAAAAAACCATTATATACAGTTTATAGGATGAAATAAGTACACTTATGTAGTACAGAAAAGAAGATTACAGTCTCATAATATCTCCAGAGCTACTATATACAAGAGAATAGAAGAAACCCATAATCATCACAGTTAATGGTTGAAATAGAAGGAGTACTTTAAGGACATAGTAATGAGAAATGGACTAAAGAGTTAAATATCAAAGAATAGATCCTATGTTGATCAAATACAGTTATATTATGTTGATCAAGATACAATTTACAATTTACAATTTACAAGTTCAAAGGATGATCTAATGTAATAGTTTATTAAATCAGACATTTCAGGACTCAAAAGTATGAATTCAAGAAAAGTAAGATGAGCCACAGGTACTACTCATTTAAGATACAATTTAAAAATGATTCATATAAACTATCACAGTTAAATATATCATTATAGAAGAAGAAAAGAAGAGTGCAATAAGGTCCATCATCCATTATAGATTTCAAAGGAAGTAGATTACATTAAAAGGGATGACATTTCCATCTTAGAATAAAAACTAAATGATCAAAGTACAAACTCAGATATCAGCTCAAACTGATGGAATAAAAGTGAAAGCATATGTTTAAACTTTTAGCCCCAAGAACTTGTCAATATTTAAAGATTACAATAGTTATAAGAAACACTTTCCAGTAATACTTAAATAGGATAAAGCCTTACAAGTTGTAAAATATTACAAGGAGAACTGATTTCCAGGATTGGAGAAGTCATGAAGAACAAATACAAAAAATATGAGTACGCAACTATAAAGATTTCTTCAAAGGCGTGTTTCAGAATTGAATATAACAAGGAATAATTTTCGAAAATTATAGATGAAAAAATGCAGAAAGAATCAAAATCTAAAATTATTCAAGAAGATAGTTCACAGATCAGCATCATCATTGAAGGAAGAATAAATACAACTCATACCATATTAGCTTTAGGTTTTAAATGGCTAAGTATAGTTTTGAAATTTCTGAAAAAGAAACTTTTTAAGTTGCAAAGTCATCAATTAAAAGTTTCACTGCTCAAGAAGCTATCATTAAAATAGAAAAAGGAACATTTGCAGCTTTGAAGCCATCACATTATGCAAGAAGACGACATGGAGCTATAAAGGAGAATATCATTTTAAGATATGGAAAACCATCAAGAATTAAGTAGTAGTTTGTTATTTACAATTCTTCTATTATCAAGTAAATTCATTTGTCATAGCATATCATAACAAATTGATTACAATAGCTTACAAAATAGGTAAATAAGAAAAATCATGGTGCATTGAAATAGTCAAGCAATCAGGAAAAAACAAAAAAATATATATACTGAGGATCATTTATAGTCATGAAATGAAATAATTTTGTACACTTCCACAAGGGTAAGGAAGATTTTAGGATGTTTTTGATTCATAACATAATAGGAAATACATCAAGTGTTTAGACTCCGTAAGGACATCTACACCATTCTTGAGAAACTTTTGCAAACTCTAAAGTTATCGAGAATGCATATTTAAGTAAACACATTGTAAAAGATTCCTTCTCTGGAATAGTTTATCAGAGATAATAAGTATTACACAAAGGTTAAAATTTCATTTCCAGTGCAAGCTACAAGTGTGAAGCAACCATCAAGAAGGGTATATAGAATGTTTGGAAATACTTATGTAGAGTACAAAATTGAAAGAATACATTAAAAATCCTTTTCATAGATCAACACATGAATGTCTAACCCTCACATTTTTGAACAAATAATATCAAGAAATGAGAAAACATAGATACCCATCAAAATTTATCCTCTTCTATTTCCTTTTCGGAGAAGGATATTCATTTTCAAGCTTAAAGGAAACAAAAGGCAAAAAAAAATATTTCAAGTACCCATTGAAGATAGAACAATGTTTTTATTATATTGATCCATTTTTAAAAATATACCGATAAAGATAAATAAATAGCTCATTTTCTCCATGGATGTTAGGGATCTACTAATAGTTTTACACAGAGATTAAAGATGGAGAGAAACTGACCATGTTGGAGTCGAAACAATGAACCATGGAGGAATTAAGTCAAGAGCGAAAACCCGGAATGGTTTACATGCTTATGATGGTGTCCCTTAACAGAAAACTACAAGAAAATCACAAGGGATTCAAGATCAAGAGAAACATGATAACAAAGCTCAAAAAAATCTGTAATGGAAGCATTATTTGTAGTTATTAATCATAAAGCTCACCTCCTTCTTTCACAGCAGCCATTAAACCTTCCACATAGCCCCTTTCAGAATAAAAAAATACAAGAATTTTTTTGAAAAAGGGGATGAATTAGTTTTGTAAATACCACAACAGGTTCAAGGCTAGACTCGTGAAGAAATGTAAACCTAAGAAGACAACAACTGCCTATAACGAGTTTTGAACTAGAGATTTCCAGAAGCACAGAGAAATAGAAGAAGAATGATGCATCAGTGCAATAGAAACAAAACAACATTAAAGAAGTGTTACAGACCTTGATGACACTCACCATCCTCTACGAAACGACAACACAAATCACACAAAATTTATGTTTGATCTCATATTTCGAGCTTCAAAATGTAATGAAAAGTGACCTGCTAAAAAAATTTGAACTCTAATTATGAGAGAACAAATCAAATGCAAGGGAAAAATGAAGTATCAGTACATGTTAAAAATAGAGTGAAAAAGACAAACAAATTTTGTGCTCAGACAAAATGTACCTTTTTCTTCATCAATCATGCCATGAATTCACAAAAACTGATATTGCAATAACGAATCTCTAGAATGGATCAAATATGGCGACCATAGACTTCACTCAGAGCTATCAAAATAACCAAGAACTAGTCGAGCTCGACATGACATAAATGGTGGCTTGAAATAATTTTTTCAGAGCTTCACGAACCTTAGGCTTAGATAATGCAAAACAACCAAATGATAGTTCTAATATCCATTTTTTCTACCCTAAACTAGGGGTTAGGTCAATCTGAATCATTGCAAAAAAAAAGGATATAGGATCAACACTCAGAGATTACAGAGGAAAAAGAATCAATGGTTGATATCAATTAATTAGATTTAATGAAACCCTTAGGCTTATCATGGTTAGAGATCAATGGCATGTATGGAAATGGATAAAGATCTAATGATCAGGATTTTAAACCATGGATTTAAAAGGATTAATTACCCAGATTTGCATGGTACAGAAGATTCAATGCAAACTCAACCAGAGTTTCTCATAACTCGACCAAAGTTTCTCGTAAGTGTCTTTCCATAATATTCTGTTGAGAACTATTGGTTTGTGCATCAAAAATTCATTCTAAAATTGACTGTGCATGTACTCAGTCAAATCCCTCAACAAGTTTGGTGTATCACCCCATTTTCAATTCATTTACAATCATCTTTTTACCCTCAAAACCCCTAAAAATTAGTTTAGGATACATCAAAAAGGAACCGGCCTTGATACCGGAGACTCTCCTCAACAATAGGTATACCCATAGACCTAAGGTATTTCCATTGTATCTACGAAAGTGAGAGATCCGAAGCAAGCTTATAACCCATATAGTTATTTTTCAATGAGTGTGCAGTTCTGAGAGATAACACTACCTACATCACCTAGAATATCATTCCCCCTACCAAGAGCATCACCAGGTTGGCTAGGGTTAGGTCATTCGGTCTAACTGTAGCTCACCATCATGTTTCAAGTAGGTTCAAATATGCAAAAAATGATATGGTTTGTGTTATTATACACTTTAATATATGGTTTTCTTGGTTAGTTTTATAATAGAAGAGGGTTTTTTATAAGTCCCCGAATGGGACAATATTTTCCTTAGGTGGTTTTAAGCACTTATCATAACAATGAGACAACTCAACAAAGATATCAAAAAACCTATTACTACAAATAAGATTTTTTGAAGGAAAAAAATGACTAGGAGAAACTATGAAAAATCATGTAACAAGGTGAATACTCTTTAACTATCAACTCAACTATGAATTTTAATATTTTAAGAACTCCAAATCAGCCCCGTACAAAGATCAGATTACACTACTGCAATAAATATCCCATAATGACAACTAGGTTTTGAACGTGAAATCCTTACAAATACCCCTCAAACCAATCTACAATTTCTCTAATTTGATCTCTAAAATTTTAGTAACCAGAATATGAAGAAAACTAAATTTTTAAGCAACCAAAACTCTGGAAAATATTAATAAGTGGTCTACAGAAAACCAGCCTTGTAAATAATTTAAAATAACATTTTTAGACCCCAAAAATTAAATGAAGTTGGCTTCTTTTAGTCACAAAAATCAGATTTCCAAGTGACAATATAAACTAGACCTAGAATGTGTTCAAAACATTTTGAACCAACCAAGAAATGGGTCACTCCATTAGGAAAAATTAGGAAAATGCTGATGCAAATTTATCCTTCAATTCCTTTACAAAAATATTCACTATAATAGCTAGAAATACTGAAAATACCATTGCAAGCACAATATAATTTCTTGTATGGAAATCCTTCACATTCTCTTAAAGGGTTTTCGTCCTCTAGAGTAATTTTTATACAAAAGAAAAATACTTAAGATAAATTCAGAAATTGATAGAATAAGTATGAGATGCCCCCTTCCAGGTCGACCTCTCCTTTATAAAGGAAAATGGACCCAAAGGCAACCTTCTTCTTTAACAATTAACTGCAGTGAGTATTTTTATGCTTGGTTCTCTCTCCTAGGCCAAATCGTAATTTCCTTATGAGGAATACTATTTTTTTTAATTCTTCCTAATATTCCTTATTCTCCTTTAAACCATTTCACCGTTATCCTCTCTAGGAAGAATAAAAATATAATAAATCCCTTTTACAATGATATTTTCCCCTCAAGGAAAATTGTATTTACCATAGGGATTATAATTTATTTCTATTAAGCCAAATAAATTAATTATAAGTTCTTAATAATTTAATTTTGTGTTTGTAGGCACTTACTATAATTTATTGTTACTTAAGTCTCCCTTGTGCACAATCTTTGGCCGTTGGGTAGACAAAATAGGCCAAAGGTCTTCAAAAATATTATTTAAGAAAGAGGGACATTTCATTCCTCCCTTCCCCAATTGCTTGCCCACAATAAATTCCTTACCCCTTTTTCTAAGTGCCATGCACAATAGAAAAAATGTGTTGAAGTGTCTTAAATTTCTAGCACCTTTACCTATAAGATGAGACAATTCTTGCCACGAATGGCCCTTGACAAAGTTCTCATAGCTAAAAGGAAGTTTCCAATTCATTTTATAATGTCAATTACATATTTTATCATTTAAATTATCACTCTTATCAAATAAATCTGAATACTTTGTTCATAGGATATTAAATTGCTTGGGTCATACCTTAGGATGTCACCATGATGCCCAAAAGGATGGTTTTCTTCAAAATCCAGCTATTTCCATATTATATTCCTTTCTTTTTTAGCCACTTCTTATGAAATCAGATCCTCTTTAAACATTCCAATAATGCTATGAGATCCCATTTGTGGAGGCTATCCTTTCTTTATGCCTTACAAAACAAATTCCTTGTATTGCACCTTGAAATTCAACTCCATGGTCTGATACTTTTCATGAAAATAACTCAACGATTGGATCTATTGAACACTAAGGACTAAATATAATCCACCAATACCAACATTATATAATACACCACATACCTCATGTCCTCTCATGGTGAATCAAATTTTGGGAATTCTCTCAGTGTATGTGATTATATGCACATCTGCCATAATCACCTCAAATCATTGGAATTATTCTATTTGTAGACCCAATATAACAACTAAATTTTCATAAATGAAGTTGTGTGTTGCTCTACCATCAATCAAAACAATGTTTTTTGTCCAAGAAGATCACCCCTCAAATGGAATGCATAAAAACTAGGTGAAATAATTAGTACTACTAAGGTAGCATCTGTAACCACCTCAACATCTTTTTCTTGATATTTTGGATCAGCATTATCTTCATTTTCTTCCTCATCAATAATTTTAATATAATGAACATATCCCTTACCTTTTCAACAATTGTTGGGTGTTTATGGTTCTTTTCAAGCATAGCACAATATATTCCTCCTTACCTCATTCCTTGTCTATATTTCAATCTTGTTTTTCTCCCATTCTTGTGCTCTAGTTGGCTTCCCACTATTTTTTTCTCCTTTCTTGTTATTTTGAGGTGTTATATGATGCTCACATGTGATCTTTTCCTGCTCCGAAAGTGTTGTTCGTTGCTGCCCGAACTGCAGATTTTTCCCTTTTGGCATAGAAATTTCCAAGTCAAGTGATTTCTTAATGGCTCCTTGTAGTGATGGAGGATTAAAGGATTTGAAAATGCCCTTTAATGGCTCTCCTAACCATTCTATAAACAAACAAAAAAATGCTTGTTTAATTAATGTCAGGAGTCATTACTGAAATTCATTGAAAAATAGAAATATACTTATCTAAAGTGTCATCATGTTTGAGTTGGGAAAGCTCCTTGAAATACAAGTCTAGATTCATCT
Organism: Taxus chinensis; assembly: GCA_019776745.2. Taxonomy (NCBI): domain Eukaryota; kingdom Viridiplantae; phylum Streptophyta; class Pinopsida; order Cupressales; family Taxaceae; genus Taxus; species Taxus chinensis. The sequence goes on along the minus strand of CM034147.1, from coordinate 119,251,532 downwards.
GGTCAAACCTCTCTGTCAAACACCTACTAAAATATTCAAGGGATGTAATAGAGCCATATTATTGAGTGATGATGCCATGATACCACCAATCATGGTCCACACCATCCAAATGTAATGTTGTACACTTAAGTGCTTCATCTTCATACATGGGATTCAATGAAAGATGAGTATCTAATTTCTACAACCACGATCTAGCAGAGCACTTATCTATACCATCAAATGAAGGAATAATTTCCTTACCCAACCTTTGCTAAATGTATCTCCTTGGTGTCTTTTGGTGGGCTCTTGTGCTTCTTCCTACACCCTTTCTATTCTTCAATTGATAGAAGTCTCTAAAAGGTAGCATATTTCTAACTCGTAGGCTTAGCTACATGAACGAAGCACCATATGCCTCCACATCATCAACATTATTTTTTGCCACTTCTTCGATTGGTTCCTCTCTTTGGAGAAACTTAGCTCTGAAAATATGCGAGGGAGGCTTAGGAGAAGTCCTCGTCGGTCATGTTGAGTTTCCTTCTCCATTGGTTACTCCTTGATTGGTGGCTGCCATATTCCCCTGTAAAACCATGGCAAAACCTCGAATGGAACTAGTAAATGCATCTCACAGTTCCTTTTGGTTCTCCCTTGTTGTTTGTTTTAGATCTCTTTAAGTTCTGGTCATGATTTCATTCAAATACCTGAGAGTATCATTGAGAGGATCCCTTTGATTATGTTCTTCCATTGTGTCCTTCCTAGCAGTGTTCCTTCTATGATAGACTATGTGAGTTTTTGTTGATTGCATTCAGATCTGATTTCTAAACATTTTCCTCACATGATGGGAGGAAAACGTGTTTTGATACCACTGTAATGTCCCTGAATGGCACAATATTTTCCTTAGGTGAAATTTAGGAACTTTTCTTAATAATGAGAAAACTCAACAAAGATATCACAAAAAATATTACTACAGATCAGATTTGTGGAATGAAAAAAATGACTAGGATAAACTAGGAAAAATCATGTAACAAGGTGAATACACTTAACTATCAACTCAGTTATGAATTTCAAGATTTTAGGAACTCCAAATCAGCCCTTAGGATGGTATATATGACCATAAAAAGATCAGATTACACTACTGCAATAAATATCTCATAATGGCGAGTAGAATTTGAACATGAAATCATTATAAATAGCCCTTAAACCAATCTGTGATTTATCTAATATGATCTCTACAATTTTAGTATCCAGAATATGAAGAAAACTCAATTTTTAAGGCACCAAAAAGATGGAAAATATTAATAATTTATATGCAGAAAGTCAGCCTTATAGATAACTAAAAATAACATGTTTAGACCCCACAAATTTTATGAAACAGGCTACTTTTAGTCACAAAAATCTGATTTGCAAGTGACAATATAAACCAGACCTGAAATGTGTTAAAACCATTGTGAACCAGCCAAGAGATGCGTCGCTACACTAGGAAAAATTAGCCCAATGCTATTGCAACTTCATCCTTCAATTCCTTTATAAAAATCTACACTATAACAGCTACAAATACTGAAAATACCCTTGCAAGCAGAATAGAATTTCCTATGTGGAAATCGTTCACATTCTCTAAGAGGGTTTTCATCCTCTAGAGTAATTTTATACAAAAGCACTAGGATTAAGATAAATTTAGAAATTGATTGAATGAGTATGAGACGCCCCCTTCCAAGTCAACCTCTCCTTTATAAAGGAAAATGGACCCAAACGCAACCTTCTTCTTCACCAACCAGTTGCAATGATTATTTCCATGTCTGGTCCTCTCTCCTAGGCCAAATCACAATTTCCTTGGGAGGAACACAAAATTAATATAATATTTTGTTCTTCCTAAACATCCTTATTCTCCTTTGAACAAATTTTCCATTATTCTCTCTAGGAAGAATGAAAATATAAGAAATCCCTTTTACAATGATGTTTTCCCCTCAAGGAAAATCGTATTCACCATAGGGATTATAATTTATTTATATTAAGACAAATAAATTAATTATAAGTGCCTAGTAATTTAATTTTAATTTGTTAGGTACTCACAATAATTTATGATGACTTAAGCCACCCTTGTGCACACTCTTTGGCCATTGAGTAGACAAAATAGGCCAAAAATATTCAAAAATATTATTTGAGAAAGTTGGACATTTCATTGTTGTATAAATCCTATTAAATTTAGTGACCTAACAACATAGTAAGATAAAAGAAAAAGAGGGTGTGGTGTGGCATAAGAACAATCACAGGCTCTATATTTTTTGAAAGATGGGCTTTGGTTTTTTGGAGTTTTCTTACAACTTCTTCATTTATTTTAATATCAAATAGTAAGTTAGAAAAGAATTAAAGGATCACAACTCGAATGTTGGGGAATTAAATCAATAGACATGTTTGTCTCCAAACCATCAATCTTCACACTAGTAACTAATTTAATCTAATTTGTAATTAAACCTTATTTAAGAGTAACTACTATAACAAATGCTATAAAAGTAATAAACTATAGTAATGGAAAAGTGACAATCATTCAAAGATGTGAAACTCTAAGAAAATGAGGAAGGGGAGATGACTTAGTTGTTCTTGTGTCATATGAAAGTGATATGGACTGGGAAACTAGCTCGAACAAACTAGGAACAGTGTCGTCGGGACTCACAGAGGGTTCTAAACACTAGAAATGTGCAAGACAGAAGAGCCCATAGGACGACAGGAGTTCCCAGGAACTAGTGACGTGATCTAGGTGCTAGTGTTTTCTCAGGTGATCAGGTTTTGATATTTTATAGGATGAAGGAGCTTTGCTTTGTATCTTCTTCTGTCTCTATGATTTCATTCCAATGCCTTCAGTTGTACCTATAATTTACAAAATAGATAACTATCTGTAGATCCCCAAAAAACAACATCAAACCTAATAAAGAAGCTGATGTTGAATAGGGATTTGGACTGACGTCGAAAGTCACCCGAAGAGTTATCTTACAACTGATTGTTGTACTAGATCTCAGAATCCATGTAAAAATATGCCTGTATGTGTGCGTAATGATGCCCTAGGTTGCCCTTGTGCAAGTTACACTATGATAGCAGGTTAGATCTAGAATTCTTTGAGTATGAAAATGTGTGTGATGGAATAAAATGAACTTCACCTCCTATGTTGTGTATGCAGAGTGGTGCATCCCTTGTCCCTTGAGTAGATGTGCTAGATGAATACTTTGTAATGCTCTTGTGCCTTTGATGCAAGCTTAGGTGATAGTAGATAATGATTAGAGCTTGGCCATTACTGTAGTTTATTACTTGTATATCATTTATCATAGTAGTTCCTTTGAAAAAAGGATTGATTACAAATTAGATTAAATCAGTAAATCAATAGGTTGTGTACCATTTTTTGCGATTTTGGTTGTATATTACTTGTAAAAACGTTTTGAAGCCATTGAGAATGATAGGCTAAAAATTTATAAAAGCCTTAATTTTTAAATATAAACCTCTATAAAAATATGAAACTATACAAATTTATAGGAAGAAATCATAAAAATAAATATAGAAAACAGTGGAATTTACATTCACATGAAAAATCAAGACTGTCAACAAAGATTTGACAGGTGGAGATAATTTGAAATTCTAGGCCTAGGGCCAAGGCTCATCATCAACCATAAAATATAAATTACGTAACTACCGCCAGCCATAAACTATTAAAAACACAATCTACACTACTCACGTTAAACTAGTTGTACACAAACGAATGTAGAGATGTTTATCATGTGTTCAGGTTAAGAGTTCCATCTCTCCCTGTGGCTTAACATCTGTGTGAGATTGCTAGTTATGCTTATATTACCGTCTAGACTTGGAGAGAATCTTCCAAAAAATAACATTAGTTATCTTCCTTTCAACCACACTCATAAACCCGTTTCACCTCATTCTGTTATTTAAATATAAAATCTCATTTCTTCCCTTCCAATAGTCTGCATTGACTAGTCCTATTTTCGTACAATACACCTCCCATTCAACAACTCCATACCTTTCTATGTTGACATTTCACTGCTCATGTGCAATTGGTAGTTATGCTTATATTAACATCAAAACTTGGGAAGAATCTTAAAAAACAAAAAAAAATTAAATTAAAATGGAGACATCAAATCTATTGTATGCTTGCAGGGTCATAAGTAGAATTTCAGAGTTGGCAATTGTTACATAGCATGAAACCATATTATCCAATGATGATATGAAGGGTAGCATGATAACGGACATGTTATCCTATACGATGGATATATAGCCACAAACTTAAGATTCTATCCTATAGGCAGGATAGCTAAGTTTTACAATTCGTGGTAAATATTTGAAGGTAGGCATAGGTGACCTATTAACTGTTATGATTGGCATGACATGTGATATGTATGCAGCTTTGAGTGAGCATCCAGACATGGTGGGCAGTAGCACTTTGGAGGGACGTGAAACTTGATTTGAATGTGTTGCATCTCAGCAAACGTCCTCCCTCCTTTTTAATCACATCCACCGAAAATATATTTAAAGTGAGGTTTAGGTTTTGTTCACATGTTAAGTAGTCTTCACATTGGTAGTGTTAATGTCATTCTCGGACTACTAGCCTTGTTATGCGGATGACATTCTTACTATGGGAAATTTTTGGGGCCTTCAGACATGAACAGTCACCGTAAATCAATGACATAATGTTATTTTCTTAGTTGAGCTTCAACTACAGTCACATAGTTTGATTTGTTTAGGTTTGACATTAAAAACTAGAAATTATTGGGCATTCTCGTATGAACTGCTGTCTGCAAATGTGAAAGTATTGGGTGCGTATTATGATGTTGGAGACAATGTGAAATTGGGATTGCCTATGGCTTTCACTGTCACCCTGCTTAGTTGGAGTGTCATTCAATATCAAAACGAGGTTACTTCTGCAGGATAGTTAGAATACACCCTTGACGCTGTCAAATGGGGCACTGATTATTTCATCAAAATATCCACATCTAATCAAAACTAACATAGTGACATCTAATTAAAATAAAGACATCTAATTAAATTGCTTTTGTTCATATCCTAAAAATAGGGACATCTAATTAAAACTATATATGGGAAGAGAAATTATCTATTTCCAAACAAAAAAATAAAAAAATCAATTCATTTTGAGAGGGTTTGTACTAAATCTTCACGCTCATCACATGCTGGAAAAAATTCCATCATGCCAATCAACAGTATTCCTTCAATTGAGTTGGCTGGAGGATTATAAATTATAACTTCACGACGAATTGTCATCTTGGAAAACAGAAAACAAGGGCTCAATCTTCAAAGCAGGGGAAAAGAAAATTTGGATCAGACTCCAAAACGCTCATGGTTTTTGGGAGTAGACAAATCTCAATATCCACACTTCCTGACCCTTCGTGTCCTGGATACGCAGACATTTTACCATCAAACTTATTGGTCCATCCACTTCTCGCAGCCACTGGCCTTCCCCACCCAAAATCACTGTCATACATAGGAAATCTTGGAGAACTTCCCATGGAAACGCAGTTCTTAGGAATATATTTATCAATTTCAATGATTGTTGGGGGCTTCTCCAATTCGGCTCGGATGTTTGCATCTTGGTGTGCTGATATGATGCGGTGCAATACCCTTGCTGCATGATCCAATCCACGCTCTAACAGATCTCCTGCTGCTACGGTGGCGCCGACCATTTGGATGGCATTGCCGAAGTATGAGTGAGGCAATGGAGGAACTATTCTGGGTCTGCAGTTAACCGGAAGTTTGAAGGTAGTTTTCTCAGTGGAAGAAATTCCTCGAGCTCTTGTAATGGCCTGCCATATGTGTGCACAGAGAGCTTGGAAGGAGGAGATGGTTTCATCTCTGGAAGCACTCTTGTTGGCTTGTTTCTTTAGCGCCACGATGGTTTCACTTGTGAAGTGAAATATTTTTTCCCTAAACTGTTGCGGAGAATTTTGGTGAAGGGTTCGAGTTTTGAAATGATGGAGGTTGAGGTTTACTGGAGTAGAAGTGTTGCAGAAAGAACGGGTGTGGAGTGGGGGCAGAGAAATAAATGGTGTGAGTGATGATGGTTCTCGGCATAGTTGGGCCCATGAGTTGATAAAATGCCAGAGCGAAGTTCCATCTATAACTGCATGGTTTACTGTGAATCCCACTGCAAGCCCGTCTCTCAGCTTCGTCGCCTGTTCATCAAGTGAATAAATCCGTCTGTTACGACATTTTATTACTGAAATTTATAATGGTAAAAAGAATTAAAAAACAGGTCATAGACCAAGAAATTTGTTTCAGAAGTTTTTCGCATTGAGTGCTTTCATCTCATACGTTCTTGAAATTTTCACTTCTTTTATCAAACTTACCTGAATAACTAAGAGGGGCAGAAACCGGCCGTCGATATTGATCGCGCCATTCAAAGCAAACAGCTGACGAACAACACTGCCAACGTTTACCGTCGTCACATCAGCAAGTCCAATATCTGCCGTAGCCGATGCTTCGATAAAATCGGCTCCAGTGTCATTGCAGTCAATATACACCACGCCCTCTGCGGAAATCGCCAATCTTCCTGCCAGTGGGTAAAAGTAGAGCAGAGTTTGCGAGAGACTCTTCTTCAGCAGCTCCACCACCGACTGAAAATCATAACAAGTATTTTCCATGGAGAAGAGGAGACATCTCTGGATGTAATTGCAGGACAACATCATCAGATCTGATGAGCAAAGTTTGCATTGCTGTCTCTGCGAAGGGCTGGATGGAAATACGGTGGACTTTCGATCCAACCTAATTACTTGAGCTCCACAGATTTCTACTACACCTGCGCCCGCCATGAGAGGATAAGATTAAAGCTTTGGCTGAGGAAGATTGGTAAACGAAAGACTTTAATAGGCGAAGATGAACAAGAGCGTGGAAATCAACACGTTTCTCATGTTGTGCGCTTTTCTATTCCTATGATAAGAAAGTTCAACACGCTAATAAAAACATTACATGTGCGCGGCAGAGCGGGTAGTGCAGCAATAATAAAATAATACATGTGCGCGGCAGAGCGGGCCGTGCAGCAATAAGACAATTTCAAAATGTTGCATACTAGGGGAGAAGTGGAATTAAGGAGTCGAAAAACAAACTTTGATTATTTTTTTTTTAGATATTAGTAATTTTGGTGTCATTTTATGGGTGTCAAATTATAGGCTAGTGGCACCTTAGACTCAAAATGGAAGAAAAAAAGTGAGAATTCAAAAATGCATGATAAGGAGCAAATTCAAATCAAAAGTATTATTCCCATATAATATTCTTTAACTGAAATAGGAGTAGTTCTAATTGAAACCATTACTATTTTGTGTTTCATAAGATATCTGACAAAGATTGAACAAATGGTGTTCGATAGATGTTCCATTAGGTATGTAATGAGATAAATTACAAGAGAAAAAAGTCGTGGATGACTCAAAACAACTAATTGGGTGGATGATGAAATGGCACATTGACTTAAATGTATGTCATAATAATAGAAAAGCAACAACTTAAATGAATGTCAATTATATGAGGGGACCCTACCCGTAACAACTTATTTCGATGGAGACAAAGATACAACAATAACAATCGAGTGAATTTGCCTCAACCAACAGAAGAGAGGAACAATAAAAGAACAACCAAAAAAATAGTGAAACAAAAACAAAAATAAAACAAGCTATCATCTCATCCCTAAGACTCCTTCCCACAAGATCTTTAATGCATCTTAAGGGGATCACTAACAATATTACCTTTCTTCTTTTTCCCAACAATAATCCAACCTGCACCAGTGTTCGGATTTACATTTTCCAAGTAGTTTGAACTAGAGTGATGATTTTAAAATTATCCTCGTCCTCATGAGTTTTAGACTCCGTCGATACAAGAGGAAGGGAATTAATTATTTAAATATTATAATAAACATGTTTATTTGACTTTTATTTAGTTTTCTTTTTCTATTTGGAAAGCATTTAATTGAAAATATTAGCAATAATCAAGTAAATTGTAGTCTAATGGTGCATATGATGAAAGGTTTTTCCATTTCATCCACCATAGTACAAATATTAGGAGATACCATGTAATAAGGAATGCGTGCATGATTTTTCTATGGGTGAATTTTGTTCAATGGGACCACTTTGTCCTTAGTGGATAAGCCTAATAATGTTGTGAAATGGAATGGATCATACAATAGGAATAATGCTTCGCATAATTGTGACTCACATGAATTTAAACATTTGAACTGAATCGGATATTACCTTAACATTCATTAAAATTGATTAATATAATCATAACAATTGTCTTTTCATAGGGAGTTATCCTATATTTCCAATCCATCAAAATAATTTTAGGATAGGAAGACTAGTGGGTTTGAGGAATGGATGGGTATATAAGTTGAATGGTTAATTTGTAGGATTGGAGAGATGAATAAAGGGTTGTCTCTTATTATTTTTTTATATCTCTGCATGATTATATGGTTTAAATAGCTAAGTGTGCCTTGATCCCTCTTTGAAGCACTCATACATAAAACACTTGTCATCAAATTAGTGGGTGTATGTTGAGTACACTCCAGTGCATACTAATAACTCTTTTTTAGGCCAATAAGTTAGGATAAGACACATACAAACATACATGCATACATACATACATAGAAACAAAAATGTATACGTATATCTATACATATATAACTATTGCAAAGTTACAAATACACGATCATTTATAATTTAGATTAATGTATAGTTTTAGAATTTTTCACCACTTTATAGAATGTGTTGGGCATTCCACTTAATTGTAATACAACATATCACCTTAAAATAAACTAGGTATTAGGGAATATTAGTTATTAGTGAATATATGTGTGTGATAGATCAATATTCTCATTGAAAGGACTGGTTTACATAGAGGATTTTATTTACAATAATAAATATCACACTTTTATTGAAAATGTGCATGTTAAAAATAGTTTTATGGTAGATAATACAAGATTCCATTTTTACGGATCCAATTATTGACCATGTTTTGATGTGAATTGGATTGTTATACAAAATAAAGTGTTGTGTGGTTCTAGTTTAATAGTCCTTGGAAACACGTGATTTCTAGACGCTTATCTATATATGACAAGGTATAATTGTAAATATAACCGTGTAAAATACCTATCTACTATAATGAATGTTTTAAGATTTCTCAAAACCTTATTCACTCAAATATCCACTATTCACTTTCACGTTTTAGTTTTATGATAGTAATTGTTATCCATACATATCGTATGTTGGACTAAATAACCTAACAACTAAAGTCGGGTTAGGATTTCAATATTATATATCATTCACAAGGATTATTAGAGGATGCACCTTTATTGATGATATCTAAACTAGGGTATAGTTTCGAAGGATTGATATTATAAGACATAGGCCACATAAGAAGATTAAACTTTTTATCTCCCATACTACAATATTGTAACATATGCATGGCTTTTCTTTGCATATTACTACTAAGCATGGGGTTCTTATATACACATGTTTCTCATATGTGTAGATATATAATGTATATTTATTATTTGTATGATGTAAATATGGTATAAGTATACATTGATTATGTATACATTGTATTTTCACTATCTAATAATTTATTTATTTGTAGAACTTAACACTGGAGAACCATTTCATTGGTTGGTATGATGACTACAATTGAAGTTGAGTCATAACTTTAGGGTGTGTGTGCAAACAATAAAATTACCACAAAATCATTATTATATTATGTTATTGAATTTTTGTTATATATGCGAGTCTTAAAAAATGAAACAATATTAATGGTGTAATCTCTTGTTTTTTCAATTTTAAATTGTTGTATTAATGTTTTGGGTTGTGACTTATTTGATACGTCCTTATCTTTCTATTCATTTCGTAGAGATCACTATAATGTAAAATTTATTTTATACTTATGATAAAATTTATATGTTAGAAAATAGCATATGTTATTGTTCACATATATTAGAAAACATATTTGTTATATCATATCATCATATTTATATACATTAACTAATGGATTGTTACAACGACTTACAAAGTTAATAGGTGAATGAATATTTACAGCGTTTTAATGCATCTATTTAGCGTTCGAACCTTAATTCTAGGGTTGAATCAAGATTTATAATTTCATGGTATTTATTATGAAATTACTGAGAAATGTAAATTTTCTTTTGTAAAACTTAGCCTCTAATGTCATTTCTTATTTGAGCAATCTAAGCTAGATCTGTGATGGAATAACAAGTAGAAACAGAAGTGCCAATCGTTTAATACCCAAAATGATGAAAAATAATATTGGGAAGATTGTCAGTGTTGAGTTTTGTCATGTCTTAGTGAGAGGAGATCATCATCATTAAGATAGAGCCTACAATTGTTTTTGCATATTTACTGATCCATATAGATATTGTCACAATAAGAATATAATTTCTCATTTATGTAAAGGATTAACTGCACTCATGCGGCTTCAAAATCTTTGGTTGATTGTATCTCACTAGAGATTTTATGATGCTTAGATCTCTAGCTCATTTGGTGAAACATATTGGTGCCTCTCTTGTAGCTTTGAATTTCAATCGACTACATAATTAATATACTATAATGCGTAGATCCATCTATCATGTATCCATCTATGTGTATGATGTCAGATCATCCTATAAATAATTCATAAGGACATTAGCTACCTTGTAAAGTGTGATGGAAGTGTTTCATAGCTCATTAGGTGTTGTTTAGTTGTTTGTGTTGGTGTCTAGGCCTTTCGAATTTCTAATGTGGAATTTTCCCCCCAAATTGCTAATTCAAATTATAAGGGCCATTTTAGTGAAATTTGAGGATTTTGGGCGTTTACTTGAAGATCAAAATATTTTTAAGGGTAGAATGAGGTCATATGTGGTGACTAGACCCTCTTTAGAGTCATAATATTAAAAAGAGCTAAATCATGTTAAACTAGAGTCATTCTTAGGTAAGGTAACCCCCCTTTTTTAATGGAATCTCATCATGAGACTGTTTGTATCTCCCAATGGAGGAGAATCTCTAATGAGGGTGATGAAGAAGAGATAAAAGTAATAATGTGATTGTAATTTATCATTCCTATCCAGATAATAATAATTTGTGATGTTTTAAGCAGAGTGGAAAAGGAGAAAACTTTGTTTTGTTGGTTTCTTGCATGGTTTTTGTGTTACCTTAGATTGTGATAGTTCCTTATATGATTTTGATGCATTGTCATTGTGCATGTAGAGGAATTTGATCTTAGAATGAATGCAAAGTGATCTTAATCTTAGTGGCGAGCTTGAAAGTGGTTAAAAATTGATTTTTTTTTTATAATTCTTGTAATTTACTAACTTTATGACAATTTTGAGCATCTCTACATGATCCAGAGAACATGATTTATGATATTTTCTAAATAATATGTAGTGATCCCCGAGCAAAGGAGATGGTAATGTGCTCCAAGTTTTGGAAGGTGTACATTTTGATATAATGTCTATGCATTATTAAACTTTGAGGTAGCTATAACTGTGAAAAACAATGTGGAAACTATATGGTTGATATGATTTGTGGGGATATGTGTAAGATTCCTTAATATCTAGGTGAGTGAGTGAAGGTATTAATAAGAAATGAAAGGGGTTGAAGCTAGATCACTGTTATATTCTCTTGCATGATAGGGTGTCTTTGGAAAAACCCTTCCCTAAGCTGTGTGTTGATAGTTGAACAAAGTCAAGGATTATTTGGCACCATACTACATGAAAACATCACATGAAACCATTTTGATAATCATATGAATAAGTGATTTGAGCACACAAATAATATTTCTTTCTTTGTAAGTTTATATATATCTTACTAACTGTGAAGAATTTATGATTTCCTAACATACACCATTGAATGGTTGGCTTAGTTGAAGAGAATTTCTTTGTTTTCATGAGCTAATAGTAAGAGAAACTTGTTCACATGGTTTCTACAAGCCCTCATGTAAAATTTGAGACCTTGATGTTGTCGCCAAATCACTGTACCCTCTGAATGGCTAGAATGTGAACAAGACGTTCGGTGTGATTGGGACACATGGGATCACCTATTAAGCTATGGGACTTGGGCTTAAGGTGAGCCTCCAGAGAATGCCAGATTCCTCTTCCTAAACTAAGTGTTGTACTACTCCTAATACAATAAAATGGTTATCTAGACCTATGCTAACATTTTCATGGATTTTAGGGAAAAAGATTTGTAATAAATTAAACTATACTAGGGATGGTGCTGCAACAAATAAAGGGTGTTTCTTGACTCAGGAAGGGTTAATTTGAAGAGAATGTGTGCACCACAAGTCAACTTCACCTACTATAACTTAGAGAGGGTACAAAATAACACAAACTAGGAAGCACGTGTTCCCTCTATTTAACTTTCCCAGACAAACCCGTTATCTGTCTTCCAGTGAAGAAAGATGAAATTGAGAAGGGTGAATAATCACCAACTCAACTGCATGCAATAATCCTCCACTTGATAAGCACATAACTCCAAGAACCTGCAATAGAAACGTGAACTTGCATAGTGTACTTGCAAGCATGAGAACATGCACAAAGAAGTATAGAAGGATGAAAGGACAAAGATTAGTCACAAAATAAAAACTTTTATTGCTTCAATAATGTGCACAATGCATCATACATTTAGAAGAGACAATGGTTTCCATTACAATCTTAAAAATGAGGCTTGAAAGTTCCCTCAACATAAAAGGACAACTTGTAGAAGAGAAAGGACTCTTGAACAACACACACTTGTCTCAGATATCTAACTATCCAACCTGTCTGACATGCTGGAACCATTTGGAATGAGCTTCCAATTTACATTTATAGAATAAGTTGAGAGAGAGGAGAGATGGAGTCATAAATTCCTTTCTTAAATTGAAGACACATGATGTATTTATTACAGTTGGTTGAACCACTTTAGAAGGTTCCATCATGTGTCATTAATTTCCTATTGACCTAGTTCTCCTTAATTAATTAAAAGAATATTTAAATAAAATATTTAAATAATAATAATAAATATTATTATTAAAATATTTAAATAACAATATTTAAATAAAAATATTAAATTAATTAAAATTAAATGGTGAGACCCCTTATTGACTAGTTTGAATCGAAGAGCGAGAGTTCCATCTGAAAGGGTTGAAAAAAGAACCAACTCGGTGGTTGGCTTGCCGAGCCAACTCACTGAGTTGGATTTGACTTCCTCTACACTGCACCAAGCTGAGCTCACTTTTAATTGAGCTCCTCCATCAACTAAACTCCAACTACAAACTGATCTCCTAGATTATTTACACGCATCAAACAACGAGCCCAAATGACCCTTACACGGATTAGTGAGTTTTGTGAACTCAGTGAGCAATTCGTCCTCTATTTAACTCACTTCATAACTCCAAAATCATCTTTGTCTCACGTTTTTGAAAAGATCCATGTTGATTTGTTATGCGCATGGTTCAACTCGCATTTCCCTATCACCTCATGACTTAGCTCCACAAGTCTGAAATGCTTCTACCACCGAGTTCTTCATTGATTGACTTTCATGAATCTAACCGAAATCATTGCAAAAAGCTACTCTTACCATCAAATTCACTCGGTGGATGGTCATGAGCTTCCCCACCTTTCGAGAAGATAAGACTGAGCTTGTCACTTGCTCCACGATTCAGCCAATCAAGATGAGTCACTTAATGTTGGACTTGCTACCAACTTTGAATTGTTATTTCTGAGCTCATTCATACTTATAATGAGTTCTCACCTCCATTACACCCAAGATCCTTAATTTTTTGAATCAAGTTGAGTGAGCTTGCTTCTTTTCTTTACTCAAGTGAATACCGTGTTGAGCTCAACCCTAATCCACTAGCTCTGAGATACCTCCCGCCTCAGGCTTCCCTTCAATTCATGTGAGCTCCAAGATGGGCGTGAGTTTTTAACATTCATGCTCAATGTTGAACTCTCTATGTTGCGACTCATCATGAACTCTAGTAAAATCTCTCCCTGAGCCAATTTGACAGAGCTCACCACCTATGCGAATTCTGAGATCTTTCTAATTGTCGAGCTCTTCATTGAAGGATTTCTCATTTTAACTGCAATCGAACTCCATGAAGCATCGAGCTCCTCCATCGAGCTGAGCTCCATCCTTTGAGCTCATCCTGCATTAAAAAAAAAACACATGGCCCCAACTTTGTCCACTAAACTTTGTGTTTAATTAGTTTTATGGCATTCTACTTTTGTAAGCCATCACCGTTTAACACCTTTTCTAACACTCTTTTCACTCGGCCATTCGATGGATCAACTCAACTTAATTTCCAAATGAATTATCTTCGTGCATGAAATTGATGTCACCACCCTAGTGTGAGATCATCCTAAGATGATTGCTCTTTTCATAACAAACGCAAGCCATGCTTCATTAAATGATTCGTCAACCAACTCGACTCGACTCCATTCAACTCGATTATTTGATTGAATTTGCAGAATCTAAATGCCCACATTGAGTGGTGCTATCTTTGTGCCATTGTGCTGATGGATACTTTACATCACCGTCTTACACTGAGATCACTGTTATGAATTTGAGCTCGTGCTTCAACTTCCTATTTGTATGCCTTAGAAAAATCAACTCTGATCAATGAAGCGCCGAGACAAGTTACTTCTGCATCAAATTTCCTGTGTTATGTGAGTTACTCGAGTTTTATCTTTCAAATTTTGCGTATCAGTTAAACCATGCTATACTTGCCATATCACACCATCTCTTTCGGCTAACTGCCATACTTCAATTGAACTACCTTATGTTTTGGCATTCGAATATCTCAACACATCATGCTAGGATGACCTCCCATGTTCCCTGATTTCTCTGTCGAGTCATTTGGGATTGGTACTTGACTCAGAAAACTGGTTACTCCATGTCCTAAATTCCTACGGGAAAAAATATTCAAACATCCTTGCTCGAGAAACCCAGATCTCCACATTTGGCATATCTCCGCAATGGGTCCCGAAATCCCTCGGTCATAACATCTTGGCTTAACCGCTTTGAATCTCAACCATGGCCGTGTCAGCTCAAACTCCCTATTTCAATGTTGGAAGCATGGAATTCAGGCACTAGTTTTCCCAATCGACTAGGAAATGATCCCAAAATTTCCTCAAAATCCCCCCGCTTCCCAATCTTGAGCTCGCCAACCTCTATAATTTGTATTCTTCTAGCTCGTCCCTCTGTGACATATGCTGAGATGAAAACCAGAGCACTCTTGATGTCTAACAACTTGGCCCAACCTTCATAAATTTTCTTACCGACTTTGTTTTCTCATTTCATCCTATGGCTCGCAAGGGTGAGCTCTCTACATTGATCTGTCAATTTCGAAGTTTTTCAAGCTCCTACCATTACTGAGTAACTCAAAATACAACTTGTTCATTGGGATCGTTGAGCCTATATTGATCCTATGATTTAATACAATTCTCATTGTCTGTTTTATGACTGAGTTGCCTATTATTTCTACAGATGATTCACTAACGCCTTCAATACTCCTGAGTGCCCTGTGATTTCTCAAAATCATGTTCCTTTAACACCTCCTCTATGACTTGGCGGAGGTGGCTCGACTACGTTACCTGGCTATGTGATCGATTCAGTTTATACTTCCATGATTCGGTTTTTCTCTCTCCACTCAACTGACTTGCTTGATGTCGCCAAATCAACACCATTTCCTTTTTGTGACTACCAAGCTTATCCATCAAACGACACAGGCTCAACCTCTCACTCGATGGGGTGAGTTTAATCCAGGGATTGATTGCATGTGTAATTTCATGAATTGTTCTGCAAGGAATTGTTATTTCAACTATTGATCAGTATTCCGAGACTATGGGAATGAGCTTGGTTTTTTGAGAATTTGAGTCATTCATCGAGCCCTAATTAAAGACCTTCAAATGTTGTATGAACTTTAGCTTAGCTAGTTCAACATTGTAATGTCCTCGATCTTGGCTCGACTTAGTTTCACGATCCCATTTCTGTTATGTTGTCTTGTTGATCACGCTCGACTAACTCTTCCATCTACCAACACAACTCAGCTTTCCGGGATCCTTTCACAAGCTAATTGTTTTGGTGAGCCACCTTGACCATCACTTCAAAAATTGTTCGCGTCATGCCTTTATTTTGAATGCCACATACATTTTCTGAGCATGATAGGTTTCACTCAGGCTCATGAGATGCTTCGGAGTTGAAATTTACATCATCTCGAACCTATTCTCTTTCTATGTTTGAGCTCCGAACCTGATCGCCATTCTCCCTGCCCATAGTCTGAACTGATTTTTCCTTCATGCTAGTTGGAGCTCTCCAAACTTTCCCAAACAAAACTTGGTATTCTCACCTGGAAATTACCATGATGTACTCCACGACCTTGACTCATTTACTCAATGATGAGCTCCATGCTACCTAGCTCGATGATGTCAATATCTGCAAGCACCTCAGGTCACCGTCTTCTCCCTTGAGTCAAACTTGGCTCTTACCGAGCTCATACACATTTCAAAATTCCAACTCATATTCCGAGTTACTTTCACAATTACATGCTCTCCTTCAATCGTAAATTCCAACTATGATCTTATTGGAATGGCTCAACTTGCTCTGAGTTGCACACTCTAAATGTTATAATGAATGGCTCAAAATCACTATCCATGCGCACAGAGTAGTTAGCACTCGAGCTATATTATTTATTGAGCCTGTTCGCTTGGGGATTTTCTTTTCTCAAGCCAAGTTGTATACTTCAAGCTCGATGATTCTCGTTACTCGACGATGTGATTCTCTTCTCCTTGGAGAACATTAGCCCAAATTCTGCACCTACATACCTATTCTTGAGCTCTCAAATGTCGCCATCTAGAGCCAAGCTATACATCAAGCTCATTGTGACTTCCCTGATACTTCAAATGTCGATCTCAACACTACGTGACGATCCATCTCATTCACAACGTTAAGGCAGTCTTCACACCTGATGCAAGTTTACCAGCTCGCCGTGTTATCAGTGAGCTATTTACTTAATGGTCCAATTAGACCCCATAACTACTTTTGAATCAAATTTTGATTCTCTTGGCTTCCATTCGGAACTAGAGAGTCATGAGAACATAGTTAAAAATAACCTAGAATTGAGACATCGATTTCAATCACTTTACACACATTGACTGAAAGTGGAGCCCCATGGCTGATTTAGGTACACAAGACAAAATCTGAGTCCCAAAAAGAAAGGGAAAAATGATAGCAGACAACCATGAACCATTCTAAAACACCAATGCTATTTCTTAAATGCAAAAAATTCCCGTAAATAACCCAGAATACTCACAAAGGAATTATTCAGTCTCAGGCTCTAATAAGCCCTCACTATCTAATTTTTCCAAGTGTATAAAATTGAATAACACTTGAGTCGAAATATAATGAGTATTATAGTTGATTCTTACTTCTCATGCTTGACTGTAAGCTACAGTTCAAGTACAACTAGGGCTTGAACATTAGATACCAAAACATTACAATAATGATCCAAATTTATCAAGATAGCATGTCAAATAACCTTAGAATGGAAGAGTGGAAGAATATTATGAAACCAGGGGTTAAAATTCAATAAAATCTTGACAGTCCACAGGAGAATCACAATGAACATTTTGGAAACCTAATTGTGAGGGGTGTTCAAGAAAGGAACCAAGGGTTAAAGTTGGATTTACTTCTTAAAAATTGAAACATATATAGAATGAACTAATGGGTTCCTGGATATGCATTTATTTCATCTTGAAGTTTCCTACAACATTAATTATCCATGGCATTCCTCCTTTTAAGATCGAGTAAAGTGTTCTAGAGTAAAATGCGAAAATGTGAGCTCTAGGGATTTATAGAAGGAGTTGTGTAGTCAAATTTGGGATACATATCAAAGGTGAAAAGAGAGTACTAGTGAATCTTAGGAGTTCTTATAGGAACCTCTAGAAGTCTACACCCTCATATCAACCAAGCATCCATTGCTTCTAGAGAGAAGAGAACAATTTTGTGCAAAGGAGAGAAGAATTCCAATTCTAGATGTTTTGAATCATTTTTGGTGATCCAATAACCATGATTTGAGGTATATTAGCAGGGAATATTCCTAAGGGAGTATGGAAGAACCTAAAACTCAAATTTTACATATTTGAGGAAGGGTGTTTAGTTGAGAAGCTTGAAGAGAAGAGTGATCAAGGTATGTACCAAGTAATATTGACTAAATAATGAGTTATTGGACACTTGAAATAACATCACAGGTAGGGTATGGAGCATAAATAAAATGAAAAATGAATCTATTTAAGGAAATTTGATTAGATAGGTAAGAATAAGTCATTATTAGACTAGGAATGATCCTCAAAATTCATAGTAAAGTAAAGGTGAATTGTTGTCATCTTTGTATTAGTTGTGTACATGTATTTAATATTGTTTTTTCTATGCATCATTTTTTATCAAAGCATGGATTTATTTTGTTTGATATTTGAATACATGATTTTGTGGCTAACAGTATGTGTAGTGAAAGTGATAATGAATATGAGTGGAGAGAAGAGATTGAGACCTGTCATTGACCATGGATATAGAATTACATAGTGGATGAAGAAACTAGCAGAAAAAAGGGAAGAGGATAGGTTAAACAAAGTGCATGAAGATATAAAACAACAATAGCAATAGAGAATATTGGAAAGGATGAGGATAGAAAGAAGATATTTGATAGATGCAAGGGTTGTTAAACCTTGTAAATCAAATGACACAGATGATGAAGATGAATTGGAATCAGCAGCACATATGGATAAAAGGTTTCTAGAGCTATTGAGTCACAATAAGAGGAAATAAGGAGGGGAAGAAAGAAAAATAAAAGAGGAAAGGAAGAAGCATTTGGAAAGATAGAGAGAGTTTAGGATGCAAGAGGAGATACAAGAGTTGATAGAAAACAAAAAATAAGTAGAAGAACAAGTTGGAATAGTGATTAAGAAAAGGGTTAAGTGGCCATTAGAGCTACTTCTAAGGAAGAGAGAGAGAGAGAGAGAGAGAGAGAGAGAGAGAGAGAGAGAGAGAGGAAGAGAGAGAGAGAGAGAGAGAGAGAGAGAGAGAGAGAGAGAGAGAGAGAGAGAGAGAGAGATAAGAAAAAAAGAAAGGAAGCTAAAGTAAGAAGAGAAGAGGATGAGAAAGAAAGAAAAATAAGTGGACAAAGAGATAGGGTATGAAGGGGAAGAGATCATTGATATAGATTCTCAAGAGGATAAAGAGCCCCATGGTTTTAAATATGACTATTTCCTTGAATGTGTGGAATTAAGTACACAAAGACACGAAGAAGATAAAATAAATGATGCCTTAAATGAATAATCAAAGAACAAGATTGAAGACAAGATAGAAGAATAAAATTGTTGGCAAGATCAAGCTCATTCTAAATCAGCTAAGGATGACGATAAAACCATTAGTGTTATGAAGATATAATGGAAATATCTCACAACTATGTGGATCTAGATTTGTGGAGAAGATCAGTTGAAGAATAAGGCAGGTGGTAGAGCAAATTTGGAAAATACAAAGGATAATGACAAGGAAAGTATAGACCAAGAAATGGAGGTGCAAAATGAAGAAAAACATGATACGAATGAACAAATTCAAGTAAATAATGAACAAGAAGACAAGATTCATTGGAAATCAGATGTAAATACGGAAGAACGTCAATAACATGTTCAAGAGATAGGTATGATGACTGAAGAAGAAAATAAAGCAGAAGAAACTTGTGGATCAACATACTTCCTTTATGAAGATTACATGAAAGATGACATTCAAGTAAGACACATGAATGTGTCTTAAAATAAAGAATATTTAATTACATTGGATGAATATACAGTGATTAGATATGCACATTTATACATGTGTTCAAGAAGGAGAGAAGATAAAAGGACAAGTGTGGAGGTGGAAGGTAAAGAGACAACCTACGTAAACAATGAAATAATCCAACATTCCCCCCTTATTACATTATTTTTACAAACATTAAATTTCCAAATAATGGACCCCCCTTATTTGAAACATAGTTAAAATATTATTACACTCTTCATGTACCCTACTCACCATTGAGGTGGCATGCCATCATCTAGATTCTTGGTCTTGGTGACACCTTGGTTTTTCCCCATAGAATTACCACAAACTTGGAAGTGACTTGAGCACATCCATCTTTGAGAACACCTCAGTGGTTTTTCAGTTTCCCTAGATTACCACGAACCCATATGGTATTTCGAATGTAGGCTCACCATTAACCTAGAGGTGACCTGATCCCTCAACTGTAAACTTCTGTGGTTTCTCAGATTTCAATAAAACCTTTACAAAAGATCTAAGTATTGCTTAGTTTTTTTCTCTCCTCACAATTTCCTACATTTAGGAGGTACCAAAATGGAAAATGCTCTACATCTTTATTGAATGACACACAACAAAACAACACCATGAACAACGAACACAAAAAATGTCACCATAGCATTGGTGTGACCCCGTCGTAAGTGACTGACGAGAGGATGCCAATTTTCCTCCAACCTCAGTGTATCCTCTAGCCTCCAATATCATGCTACTTAATTAGTGGATATAGCTTTGAGGCTTAGTAAATTCCACACATTTTAACACTTGCCATCATCTTCCTTGGTCAACCTTACTGACATAACCCAAATGGTACTTGTCGAAGAGAATATGGTTGTGATGCATAACTCAACAATTTCCTTCATCAAAATAAGAACCATGAAAGAGATTTCTTCTACAAAAAAAAAAATTTCTTCTCCTTTGGAGGAAACAAAAATCATTGGCTTTTCCCCAAGTCATACAATAATCATGAATGGATATAATTTCATGTCACTCTACACTTTCAGATATAATGCTCTTATTCCAATTATCTATTTTCCTCAACTAAAATTTTTGTAGGGTCCATGGTGACGTGATTCTTGGCGACATCACCGATGAGATGCTCAAAATCAGTTGAGGTGACATAGGAGGGATGGTTTGATTTCCTTGTTAGTAATAATCTCCACTTTGTCATGTTTCCATACCCCCATGCAAGAATATGGTTTCCCAAGATTGATTCAAGCAACAGGAAAAACAAACTACCAACAAACAAAATTTCCTCCTCAATGTTGGTTCAAATACAACAAAGACAAAAAATCTGCCATTTCAAGGATAAAATAGCTTCTTACATGCCTTCCATGTTTGAAAGGTTTTTTTATTTGACTCTCACACCAAGGTATCCACTCGAATCAGAAAATGATCCACTTAAATAAACATTAACCAAATTCATTCTCCATGTTTCAAATTCCAAGACAGAGAACCACATCCAAAAGATTTGTAAAACTAGGTGCACGCATAGGTCCATGCAATGTTACTCCACAATTTATTGTTAGAAAAAATTTAAAATGTACCCTCCACAAGTTGTTGTCAAGAAGCTATGACACAATAAGAATAGATACAGGGGTTTCTTTGATTTGTAACCAAACGCCAAAACAATACACTTCTTTGAAATTGTTTCCTAGGTCAAAGTCACATCTGTGATTCCTCAACTCAAGTCTCCATATATTTATATAAGCCAAGAACACATTAGGGAGCTCTGATACCAATGTGTGAAAATAAAGAATGTTTAATTACATTGGATGAATATACAATGATTACATATGCATATTTATTCACACATTCAAGCAGGAGAGAAACTAAATGGAAAAGTGTGAAGGTGGAAGGTCAAGAGAGATCCCACATAAAAAATGAAATACTCCAATAGAATGAAGAATAAGAGGATGAACTAGTTGAAGATGAAGGTCAAACAATAATGAAGATGAACAATGATATAAATTGGAAAAATAAGAAAAAGGAAAATCTACAAGGTCTAATATTTCCTACCCTTAGAGTATGATGCAAGAGCATCCTATAAGTAATTCATAAGGAAATTAATTATCTTTTCAAGTGGAATGGAAATGTGCCATAGGTCATTAAGTTTTGTTTAGTTGTCTGTGTTGGTGTTTCAGCCTTTCAAATTTCAAATGAGGCATTTTCCATCCAAATTGCTAATTCGAATTGTAAGGGTAATTTTAGTGTGATTTAAGGATTTTAGGTGTGTGCTTGAAGCTCATAAGCTTTGTAAGGTTAGAATGAAGTCCTACGTTGTAATCTTTCTAGAGTCATGCATACTAAAAAAAGCTTGTTATGTGGGGAAAGTAGCACCCTAGGATTTGCACATTAAAAAACCCTACTTTTGACTAACATGGGAATGTCTCAATGTGTGGGACCCCTCTTTGATTTGAGACAAACCTATTGATAAGGCATGGTTCCTAACCTATTCTAATGCTAACCTAATCCTAAGCTACCAATTCCAAGGGACTAAAGGAAAAGAAATACATAAAATTTAAATTCTACACTAAGGGAGGTGTTAACACCAAAAAAAGACTAGAGAGACTCCTAGTGAGTGGAAAGTGGGTATAAAATGAGAAGGAAGAGGTCCAAGACAAATTACCACGAGTCCTAAAACACATTTCAAACCTCCAATTTCATGGAGCAAAAAAAATTTAAACCCTATGAAGGGACACATGGTATGCACACTATACCTACAAAATATAATAGAAGGTAAAAGATGCAGTATAAATCAATCTAGGGAAAGAAGAGCCAAAAAACCATAATTTTATTACTTAAAAAGATGCAAAATCCATTATAATATAGGAAGAACACAAGAATCCTTGACAAAATGCATAAATTTGAGGCTTGCAGCTCACAAAAGTGTTAGAACAGTTTTGGTAGAGTTCATGTATAATTTAAAAAATCTCCCCCTTCAAATGAGGGGAATTTACATATATATATATAAATAGAGCTACCAATGAAAATTCTTCATTAAATTCTTATATGTAGGTATGGGCAGACATGATGGTTCACTTTTCAATGGTACTTTTCTTACACAACAAATAGGGGTGCCATACCTCATTAATCCAGTTGTTGAGCTACCTTATGTGATATCATTAATGTCTAGCTGTATCTGAAACTCCTTGTTGTTTCCCGATGGAAACCACTAGCTGACACATGACAAGAATGGAAGAGTCACTGCGTACCAGGTTTGGAGCTGAAATACAAAGGAATCGACAAAATTGGACATTTTTTTCCCAGGCGGTCTATGGTAAAGTTGGGACATCAGGATGTGTGGGACGTGAAAACTGGATTTTTCCGTAAGTTAGTGCATTGTGGGTGGTGCAGACGAAAGTGTCCAGGACAGTCATGACAAAAGTATGCACGAGATGCACAAAAGCGAAAAAAGCTGCAAAAGGAGCCAAGCTAAGTGGATGCGGCCAATGCGGAAGTCAACAGCCCTCACGGCATGGTCAATGGTGGACACATAGGGGAAATGATCCCGAATCAGGTGATGTGGATGAAAGTGTCTAGGATAGCCGGGACACGCGGACCCGATTTTGCCGAAATAGCCACAACAAAGAGAAAAAGTCAAACTTTGACCTCCCAAACTTCTAACGGCTATAACTTTTGACTCTGAGATCTGATTATAATTTTAATGAGGGTATATATATTTAAATAAAAGAAACATATTCGGCTCCAATCAGTTAATGCTCGTTCCTGTCAAATGATAGAAAACGCCTGCCAGACCCAAAATAGCTGCTCACACTCAGAAGGCCATAAATTTTGCATTTCTCAATTAAATCGTACAAAATTGGTATCGTTGGAATCATGGCTTCGATTCTGATCCACAAAAATCAATAAATTCTATATTTGATGAAAAATATATGGAGAATTTTCATAAAACGTGGCTGGGTTCATGACAGTGTTTTATTTGGTAGTTGGGAGTGCAATTAAGAGGCATGGTCATCATTCATTCTCTACTACAGCACCTGGGGCAATATGGCGATCATTTTGTAAGCAACATAAAATCATTTCACTCCATTTAATGCCTCTTAAAATTGGTTCAAGGACATATTTTGGGATTTCCATTTTCCCCTTCTCTCTCTCTTCTCATTTTTTCTATAAATTGGAGTGTTGGGCTCATTGTAAAAGGAGGTAGTTTTTTGTTGTAGATAAGCTCTATTAAAATTTATTTTTGAATCCAATGTGTTGCAGGCACTTGTAGTGGACTCCTTGCATGGTGATCTAGGCCCTTGTCTTGTAACAGTTTGAACTGTGTATATCATGATGTAATAAAATACAAGTTTGTGGATGCATCTTCCCTTGCTGTGTTTTCTTGCATTCTTCTTGCCCCTTCAACCTTGATTACAAGTGTATTGTGTGTACCTTTATGCTCTTCTAAGGATCCATTATTATTTTGCATGTATGAAATATTGTTGTGAATGCATTTTCAGATTGTGGAGAACTGTTATCACCCCTCCTAATATGAACTTTACTTCTAGTTTTCACACATTAGAAGACTACTCTCACACCCTTATTTTCTGTTGTATCACTGCTATAGTGTAGGATTTCATTTTTATGTACTCTCTCTCCTTGGTCCCTTGGAAAATTTAGATTAAGCAGTTAGTTTTTCCTGCATTAGAGTAGATTGGGGCACGTAGTTTAGGGGCAAGAACCAGCTTTCTCTGGTGGTCTTTTTCAAGTAGAAAGTCCCAAAACCTTGAGATAGTACCCATGTTATCCAATCACACCACGAGCTTAGGCATATGCACTTGTGTAAACATAAAGGAGTTGTGATTCGGTGATAATAGGGATACCAACCAACATCCTTCATTAATTACCAACATGGAGGTATGGGTGACCTTGTTGGTTCACTTTCCAATGGTACTTTTCTTACATGATGAACATGTGTTCCATTCCTCATTATTATGGTTGTTGAGCTACCCTGTATAGTGTAATTGATGTCTAGATGAATTTGAAACTCTTTGTTGTCACCTGATAGGAAGTTACATTAAATAACCAATAGGATTTGCATTAACACTTGACAGGAGCTGTGTTGACACCCAAAAGGAGTTACGTTGACACCCCACAGGAGCTGCATTGACACCTGACAAGAATTGCATTGAATCCCGATAACAAGGTGACAATCCATACATTTGTCTCGTTTTTACTATTAAATAAATCCTGGCTCCAAGCCTTTATCATGGCGAGAAATCTCACCACGAGCTTCCCTGTGAATTTCTCCCATTAACTATCAATGCCCAGAACTATAGGTTGATCCATTTTACAAGGGGGTGCAAAAAATGGATAAAAATTGGACACTTGCGGGGTAGTATGCCTACCAGATCTAAAATACTAGTGGTTTTGCATCCATTGGGCATGGATTTATTTTTTATTTTGAAACATAGTTAATGTTTGAATCTTCTTAAACCTTTGAAACACTGCTGGGATGTATCTTCATCATCGGATCTTGCCTAAAAACAGAAAGTGAAACAAAAGAGAAGCACAACCTTGTACAAATAAAATAATCATACACATCCTAAAAAAACATGTAGAGAATGCACAAGACCTTATCTGAAAGAAAACCTAGCTACCACAGAACAATGTGGTGCAAGTACTTTGAGGTATTACAACTCTAGGCTAATTTCTACAAGAAAGATACTCCCATTAGTAATAATGCTTCAGATAGATGCCATTGAATAGGCTCTTTAATTCTGCCCCATTCAACTTTGTCAATTGCAAAGCATTCTTTTCTTTACACTCTGATATCAAGTAAGGAAAACTCTATATTGTATCAAACTTAGAGTGGCTTGTTGGTTTGGCTTTTTCTCCATCACATTTCAGAACTTTATCTCCTTCCTAAAAATTTGTCTTTGGCCTTTCTGTCAAAACTCATCTTGATTTGAACGTTTTCCTTCTCCATTGTTTTCATGGCTTGGTTTTTCATCTCCTCCAACTCCATGAGCTCTTCATACCTGAATTCCATAGCTGGAAACTTAAACAACTCCAACTGCTTGATAAGCTCCAAGGCTGGTAATTTAAGGGATATTGGCAGCCTTTCTTCCCTTGTATAAACCAACTTGAAGGGGGAACAAACTAGTTGATTTCTTGGGAGTGATTCTATCATCCCACAAGGCTGATTTCAATTTGGTATGCCAAGTCCTCTAATTCTCATCTAGGGTTCTTCTTATGATTCTCAGCAAGTTATTTTTTGTGGAATCTTCTTATCTGTTACCCTAGGGGTAGTAGTTAGAAGAAGTGCTCAAGTAGATGCCATTTCTAACAGCCCAATTAGATATCTTTGCTCCAAGAAAATATAAGGTCATTATCTAATATTATAGTGCAAGGAACACCAAACCTTGTTGTGATACCTTTTTAGAATTGCAGAATGCTAGCTTCATTTGCTTCTTTAAGTGCAATTTGCTTTTGTCCACTTAGTGAAGTAGTCTTTGTCTCCAAGAATCAATTTGTGACCTAGGCTGGAACTTGGATTGATCATCCCAATAAAGTCAAGCCCCTATTGCATAAAATGCTACTCAGCTGAGATAGGATGGAGTTGGAGGGCTGCTAGCTTCTCTTTAGCTATGAAGAAGGCAAACTTCTTGTATTTATTGATCCATGAGTAGAAATGATTAAAAATATTAGGCTAGTAATAACCAACCCTCATGATTCTAATATTTATTGCTTTTGGGGCAAAATGACCACCTGCCTCTTCATCATGAAACTCATACAATACCCTCTCTATCTGATTTTTCTTGAAGCACTTTATGAGGACACCATTCACATTTCTGAACAAAATATCATCTACAAGCACTTACAGGATGAAATGAAGTTCTGATACACATCCTTTTGGAATTCACTCAGTCCTTGAGGAATTTGACTTGTATGAAGGAATATATCTAATATCCCGAGTCCAAAAAGGAATGGGTATACCACATGTGGTCTATTTTTTGATCATCTTACACCATCATAACAAATTCTTACCCGATCTCTTGATTCAACATGCTCGTTAGAAGCTAGTTACTCACACAACCCTTTCACCCTAACTAATTTGGTCACATTTATATCAATATAATACTCCATGACATTGGTTATCTAACAAACTCTCTTTTCATTAAGGTCATTGTTTAAAAGAAAATATTTTAAACCAACATGTGAAACTAATACGTGAATTCTGTTATTTAACACTAGATGTCTGAATTTCTTTGAACTTCTAATCATGGCAAGGACATGATTCTCAAAGAATTAATAAATCTCACCTCATAATCCTGAAGGAGTTTGGCTAAAGAATGTGATAGATGCTGATCTACTCCTTCTTGATTTGGCTTTACTAGTATGGCAGATATTGCATCGGTGCTTCTAAAAGCATATAAAAAATGAATTCCTTTGAGAAATCTTGATTTATGAGGTTTGGAGCTTGTGTAATATTTTTCTTTATAGATTCAAATATTTCTTTTCCTTTAGTAGTCCATCTGAAAACCAAGGTCTTCTTCAACATCATTGTGAGTGGTTTGAAAAGATGGGAAAAGTTAGGAATAAACCTACTAACAATATTTATTTTCCCCAAAAATATTTGGAGAGCCTTCTTATGACTTGGCAATGGCAATGCTCGAATAACTTATACCCTTTCTGGATCAATTTCCAACCCTCACTTAGACACAATGTGGCCTAAGAGCTTTCCTTCATGAGATAAGAATAAGTACTTTTTCAGATTCAAAGACTCTTCAAATCTTCTACATCTTTGGAATACTTGTCTAAGGTGAAAGAGATGACTTGCTGCATTCTTGGAGAATAGAGTAATATCATCTAGATACAAAATAACTATCTTATTAATCAGTCCCTTTGAATGCCATATCGATTTCAACCTTTGGAAATTGGTTCTCCGACATTTGACAGTCCAAATGGCATATTCTTATAAGCATATGTGCCCCACTTCGTAGTGAAGGTTGTCTTGAAATGGTCATATTCTTTTACCATGATTTTATTAAAGCCCAAGTATCAATCCAGTAATGAGAACCTTTCAGAACTGGCTACAACTTGCATAGGATTTTATCCATGGAAGGAAGTGGGTAGTGGTCCTTGAGATAGGCCCTATTCAAGTCTTAGAAATCCACACATAACCTGATTTCCACATTTTTCTTCCTAACCGAAACCAAATTTTATACCCATGAAGAGTGCTTGATTGGAAATATGATTCTTGCTTCAATGATTTTTTAGTTCCCTTTTCATGAGAGGCTTGATATGAGGATTGATTGGCCTTTTCTTCTGCCTAATGGGTTTAGCTCCCGAATCTAGTTCAATGGTGTCTTGTGCCAGCTTTTGGATTAAATCCTTTCAAATATTCATAGCTACAAGAAAATACATCTGGAAATTCTTTTCAAAGTTGTATAAATTCAGATTTTTCTTGTTCAGTGCTTACCTTGCCAATTTGAAGCGTTTTTCCTTCTCCAACTGAAATTGGATTTGAATCCTCATCTTTGACCTGAATGTTTGTTATTTCCCTCCAAAACCGATCATTAGGATTGTATATTGACTATAGAGTCACTAAACCCTTTGGTAGCTTGATTTTCTGTAGCTGTAACCACTTGATCACCATATTGTTTCTCAAATTTCTCTTGATTTATTAACCGAGAACTCAACCTCCTCCTATAAGAAATTAATGATCTGTTGATCATTCTCAAATACCTTCCTTCTCATGTTATTGTCTGGTATAACTGGCCTCATAATTACATGAATATGTGGCTACACTTTATCTCTTTTGACATTGTCCACAACATCAAATGTTTCTCTAATTTCCACAAGCCTATCGACAGCCTCATTCTTCTTTCTCAGTATGGCTTGAATATTGAATGCTTCAAAATCATCAATTTGGTCCCATACCCGATGCTTGTAGGATTTGAGTAGATTATTCTTAGCAACATGCTTTCCCCTAACCTGGTTGACAATTAACTCACTATCCCAAACACTTGCAAGTTTTGTATACCCCTCTTTCTTTCCCAATTCAATCCTTGTATCAAAGCTTCATACTCAGCTGTATTGTTTGAACAAGTAAAACTGAAAATGGAAAACATGAGTAGTATTTCATACCTTATGGTGACAAAAGTATTTCTCCTTCCTCCAGCACCTTTCCTACTCCTTGATCCATCAAATAATAGCTTCCATACTTCATTATCACCCTTATCATCCAGAATTGGTGAGGATAGGAACAAGGTGTGTTTTCCTCATGCAAAATAATAAAATCCCAACTCAACCTCTTCTATTTCCTTATATGGATCATATCCATGTGTGTTTGTTTTCGCATTAATCAAGAGTCAAATCCAGGATGCCCCCAAATTTGGTATTTGTTTCTTGAGTGTTTGGGAAATCCCCTATCGACAAAAGGGTTGAACAATTTATGTTTATCGGGATTGGTATATGAGGATCAATATGGAAGTTTTCAATATATTCAGACCGTATTTTAGTATTAGCTCCATACCATGTTCTAAAGAGTATACGCGACCAATCAGTAGACAAATAGCCTCCAATTTTAGCATGGTGAAGTATCTTGACAAAGCATAATGCAAAGAGTGGTGCCAAGTATATGACTGAAACATCTTACAATACTGGTCACATTGGGACATGCGTGCAATGTGAGACTTAAATATTTGATTACTCCAACCATTGTATAGTGTTGTCCCATCCAATTGCACAAAACCTTTGGAAATGACTTCATATATGAAGGCTCAATTGATCAGCTATTTGTTTCGGCATGAATGAGCTACTTTCTCCCGAATCAATCATGTAATTATGCATCCAATTTATCTCTGATGATAAATGAGATATAGAAATGGTGGGGGATTCAATTATTTTCCTTGGTGGTCTCCCTAATTTCCTCCTCCCTGAGTTGTATTGGTTAGAACCTTTTCTTGATGATTGGATGACTTATTTGATGTCTGACCATTTCGCCATGGCAGCCTACAATAGGTCTCTTTGTCCTGGGATAGCTAATGACTCCCACATTGAGATGTTTACATTCATTTGTCTTCATCTATTCAATTATGTTAAAATTGAGATGATTTATCTATCTGCTCCTCCTTACCTTGCACATGGTTTTCTTTCACATGGGATATTAACCGACACTTGGGATGGTCTAGAAGGTGGCTTGGGTTGACCTTGTACGTTAGGAGCTGCACTTTGATTACCAATACCTTGTGTGAGTGGTAGAGGGTTTTGGATCATTTGAATTGGATAATTTTACCTCTCCAATATTTCTCTTCTTTGATTGTATATTGGCTGCTACAATTTGAGATGGGGCTTGATTTATACCGCATAAATATTCATCTTGTCAATTGACAAGTGTGATCTCATTAAGAGGTGCATCTGTGTTGAGTTGTTTCCTACCACTGATTTCCTTCTTGGCGTGTATCTTGTTCCACACCCATTTTTTTCACCATAAGGGCTTGCTTTAAAGCACCATTGAAACACATCGACTTGTTATGAGGTTGATTGCATCGGAAACACCAGTCATATTCTTGATCCATATTATTTTGTATTGGTACCAAGGGTCTAGATGTGGATGAAACATTGGGATGGTAAGGATGGAATGGCCTATTAGTAGGAGGTTTGACTTAGTTCTGATTCTCAGCTTGAATGGGTGGAGAATTAGGCTCATATCGAGGTCTATTGGGTTAAGTTTGAGGTAGATATGATCAGAAGTTTTGAGCTTGTTACCTCTTAAGTGTCACCAATTCATTACCCAAGTTTTGTAGTTTGTTCATGAGTTATTCGATCTCATTTGAGGTACTAGAATATGAAGTAGAAGCTTAAGTCAAATTCTGATTTATTGGAGTAGGAATGGGAACTAATGTAGGTGTTTGACTAGTGCTTGGAGCTTTTATTTTTAGATACAGAGGCATAGGTGGCCTAGGTGCAAGTTTACCATCTTGAATCAAGAAATTTTCCACTCTAAAAAAAATGTTGTAGGATGCGGGTAAATTTATACCCACCATGGATTGAATCATCATGGAAATATCGTAATTTAAAGCTTTAAGGAAGTATAGGAAATCACCTTCAGGTGTTAGTCTCACAAAAAATAGAATCTTATCCTACATCCTTTGGAATCTAAAGTTGAAATCGGTCATCTATTTATTAAGACCCCTCTTGATTATTGTCAATTGTTCCAATAAAGACAGATTATCTCATTTTTCCCTAAATTGATTGTGAAGATATGTGCATAAATGGTCCCAATTCCTGATAGACCCTATTGTTAGACTTCTAAACCATTGAAAATATTTACCTTTAAAATAGGATGCCAACAAATTAATAACAATGTTCATTTCAACAATTTTTTGAACTGCACATACATTTGGAATGTCATGGATGTGGTCAATCAGAGTTGTTTGGTTCTCTCTATTGAAATATGGAATGTTATTCAATGCTGTAACTGGAACTGGATTCTATGCATTGAGAGAAAATGGGATTCTTCCCATGAAATTGAAATAGGGATTGGGCTGCAACATCCTGATTGGTCAGAGAAATCTAGTTGATTGAATAAAAGACCTACCAGGTGGAGATGTTGATAAGGTATTGTTGGTGCTCAATTTGATCTCGCCTCATTTGTCCTTGAAATTCTTCAATATGCAGGCTCTATCATATTTTCTATCTTCCCGTATTTATGCATGAAATATCTTTCCTTCATTTGGTTGCCATGATCAGTCCTTTCCTTTGGTCAAGGATCACATTAAGTCAAAAATTTATTTTCTGTTCCTCTATCCATGTGAAATAATTTGTAACTTGGGCGTAAATTCAGGTTTTTCGCTTTCCTTCTTTTTTTCCACTATCATGTTTTGTTTTCCCTATCAATTTTTGTCCCAAAATCTATGGAAACATGGTCCTTTCTAATTGGATGCAGCTCGACGGGTCTTTTTGGTGAAATTTGCCACTTTTTTCTCATTTGTAAAAAATACCAAATTGGCCCGCGGCCCCGATAGCATCTGATTGGCTATTCATTAAATATGAAGTGGTAGGGAAAAGGTCTTACTTTGACCTTGAAGATGGACACGTGGCAGATTTTCAAGTTACAAGTGGGATGGAAGGTCAGTGGAGAAATTTGAAGTTTTTTGTCTCAGCAGGTAGGGAAAAAGTCTTACTTTGACCCCGAAAAAGGACACGTGGTATGTTTAAAAAGTTAGAAGTGGAAGGTGGGTTGCCGGGGTGTTTTGAATTTTTTTCCCTTTTGTAAAAAGGGAGAAAAGTTATAAATTGATCCGTAACCCTGCAGGGAAAAAGTCTTACTCTGCCCCCAAAGATGGACACATGGAAAATTTTCAAGTTACAAATGGGATGGCGGGTTAGCGGAGCACTTTGAAGTTTTTTGGCTTAGCAGGCAGTGAAAAAAGACTTACTTTGACCCTGAAGAAGGACACGTGGAATGTTTCAAAAGTTACAAGTGGAAGGTAGGTCACCAGGGTGTTTTGGATTTTTTTACCATTTTGTAAAAAGGGAGCAAAGTTATAAATTTACCCGTAACTCTGCTTGAGCTCGCATGGAAAGATAAAATCGGGAAGGCAGGTCAATGGAGGAAAATTTGAAATTTTTCCTTTTTGTTAAAAAGGGGTAAAATTGTAGAAATGAGCTATAAATCCGTCAAAGGGCCAGATTACGCCACATGTTGAGCCCATATTACAAAGGTGAAGGGGCGGGGCAAAATGTGAAAATTAGTCATTTTCTCCAAAAGTCATAAAATGTTAAAGGAAACCTGAGGCCCACTTTGAATAAGATTTTTCCACGTGGACGAATCTAATTTAAAGTTAAGAAAAGGAAAGAATCAATGGTTGATGTGCATTGCATCTGATTTAGCTACCTTTTTTCTCCAAGAATCTTGGAGATGTGAATACAAATTGTTTTTCATCATTTTTTTAATAAAATTCCTTGTCATTTTTGTCTGTAAAGTGCAATTGAATGGATTTACAGCTTAATTTGTGAATTCAAAGGAATGTAAAGGTTGATATTTTGAAGTTGGAATTGCTCAAGCACTTACAAAAATGTGAATTACTAGAGAAGTAGGATGCAGAGCAAAGTTACAGAGGAAGTAATGGGAAAAGTATGAAATGATGGAGGTTGCAAGCACAAAGGATGAAAAATGTGTTGCTAGAGGAGATGACTGGGTGGCCCAGTTGAAATAATGATGGAGATATTTGCAATGATTCAACTTTTTGAACAACTAGAAAAATTTTATTGCAAACTTATTAAACATCATGTAAATCTCTGAAGATCATGACTCAAGATGTATGAACAAACAAAGGTTCCTTGAATATTAATTATCCTTGGGGGGAAAGCTAGGATCTACATTAAGTGTTACAAAAAAAATGATTTAGTCATGCAAATGGTCTGGGGGTTAGAATGTCTTATGAGAAACATTTGAGCCAATCCACATATAATCCTGATAGACCATTTGAGACAACCTGGTTAATACTCTTATCCTTGGGCTCTCCCTCATGTCAATTTGATTGCAAGTGTACCAACTATTGACTAGCATAAATGGGATTATTGAAGAGAACCTTCCCCTGATAATGAGACCTAATCAACTTCAAGATGGCAATACTGTGTTAAGGTTGGGACAACACTTGTGTCTACTTTATTCTTACCAATGTGAATGCTAATCTTTTTTCTTGTTCCTATTCCAATCTTGAAAAATAATCAGAGATGTCCCACGTGAATCTAGCCACATAATGTCGTCTCTATGAATAGATATTAGTGCACAATTTTTCAAGTGCATTGATGAGAAGAGCCTTCATCCTGTAATGAGATAAACAATTTAAAATCAGTTTACTATCATTTTGTTGATAAAGATTGTATGTAATCCTTTGAATGTATCTTAGGCATGAGGAACCAGGGGTATTTAATGTTTAATTGAGACTTTAGCTCAAGCCTTCGTGTTAAATTCTTGGAGATTGTGTGAAACTGTGCAAATATGGGCCTCCATTGATGCACACCTTCTAGTTGAAGGAATATTTTAGCTATTCTTAAGCATTTTGTCATTTATTTTTCCAATTGTTGTGAAGGTTCTTAAAGATATAGAAAAATCAAGTTTATCCTACTTAATCTCCCACCAAAACATTATTAAAAAAACTATGAATCCTACCTAAACTACCCCTATTTACCGTGTATGTCCACACATGAATTAATTCTATTGCCAAAATATGCAGAAGCAATCAAGATTCCATGATGTCTTTAGTAAGATTAACCATGTTTTAGAAAATATCACCATTCTTTAGAAGTGACAACTCGTGAGAGGTAAATTGCGGTGCAGTAATCATATTGTCTCAAGGTTTCCTTTCAAATTTTTTCAAAGAAGGATATCTTCATTCTCCTTCACCAACAAAGGTTACAAAACGGGTTTTCTTACCCTGGTCGAAAGGCACGACCTAAATTAGTGAGGATAGAACAAATCCTTTTATATGGTGTTATCCATTTCTCCAAAATCTGAGTGACAAAGAGCCAACTAAATCATCTCCCTGGCTACAAAACCACACGCATGATGATTTATCTGTCTCTTGGCTTCTTGTTAAATCTGTGATGTTGCTCAGCTTGCAAAGGAGAATCAATTTAGATACCAATCGTTTCTATTCGGTTGAGATGGAGATGTTTGAGCTCTTCTTCCCCTTCTTACTTTGTCTCGGGATAAGTGTAGATAGAAAAATAGTCCCTCTTCTCTATTTTCTGAGCTTGTTTGGTTTTTTCTCATGAACGTGTTGAGTTTGGGCTACTAAAACTAGTGGATTCTACCTCTTAGATGCCACCAGATGTGCAATTTCAAATTTTCTTACAATCTAGAGTCTTACAAAAATTGCACATCAATCTTGCTACAATTAAAATGAAGACTTCTTTTGTCCCATTGGGTGTGTCAAAACTGTTATGTCGGAAAAGTAGCACGCTAGGATTTGTACATTATAAAACCATAATTTTAACTAACATGGGATTGTCTCAAGGTGTGGGACCATAAAAATTTAGGACAAACCTCACGATAAAGATGGTTCCTAACCTATTCTAATGCTAAGATACTCCTAAACTACCAATTCCAGGGAGAGAAATACATAAAATGTAAATCCTAAACTAAAGGAGGCAATAACACCAAAACAAGGCTAGAGAGATTCCTAGTGAGTGAAAGTAGGGAAAACAAGGAGGAGGGTAGATAAAGTGCCATAGTCCCAAAACACATTCACACCTCCAATTTCATGGAGAAAAAAAAATTAAACACTGTGAAGGAACTCAATATGCATAATCTACTTGAAAAATATAATGGAAGGAAAGAAATGCAATATAAATCAAGTTGGGGAAAGAAGAGCCACAAAACAATAATTTTTATTGCTTAAAATGATGCAAAATCCATTACAATATAGGCACGAGGCAATAACCCTTCACAAAATGCATAAATTTGAGGCCTGTAACTCACACAAGTATTGGAACAATTTTGGTAGAGTTCGTTTACAATTTTGAAATCTGTCCCCCTTCAAATGAGGGGAATTGACATATATATAGAGAAAATGGGATACTAACCAACATCTTTAATTAATTACCTGCATGGAGGTATGGGTGACCATGCTGGTTCACTTTCCAATGGTACTTTTCTCTTATGATGAATAGGGGTGTCATACCTCACTAATTGAATTGTTGAGATACCCATTACAGTGTCATTGATGTCTAGCCTTATCTAAAATGATCTGCTATCACTCGAGAAAAATTTACATTAATGCCTAATAGGAGATGCGTTGAGGCCTGACAGGAGCTATGTTAATGCCCCACATGAGCTACATTGATGCCAGATAGGAGCTACGTTGACACTCGACAGGAGCTGCATTGATGCCTGACATGAGCTATGTTAATGCCCAATAGGAGCTGCATTGACATCTGATAGGAGCTGCGTTGACACCTAACAGAAGCTGTGTTGACATCTGACAGGAGCTATGTTAACACCTGAAAGGAAGGTGAGAATCTATACATTTTTCCAATTTTGACTATTAAAGAAAACTCGACTCCAAGCCTTCGCCGCGACATTCCCCGTAAACTAATCCCATTAACTATCAATGCCAAAACTTGTAAGTTGATCCATTTTTCAAGAGGGGGATAAAAAATAATAACAAAGCTATATCATGTTAAACTAGAGTTATTCTTAGGTAAATTAACCCCACCTTTTGAATGGAATCTCATCATGGGACTATTTGTAACTATCCAAAGGAGTATTATCTCGAATGAGGGTGATAGAGAAGAGAGAAAATGCATAATGTGACTATAATTTATCATTCCTATCCAAATAAGAATCATTTGTGAAGTTTCAAGAAGAGTGGAAAAGGAGAAAACTAAGTTGTTTTCATTTATTGCATGGTTTTTGTTAGGAATATCTATGTTGTAGTGTGAACATAGAATATTATGTAAGTGATTATATTATCTAGGATAATATAATATGTGTTGTAATAATTAATTACATTATTGTAAATGTAATTATGAGTGGGTGAGTAAATATTGTTATGAGTTGTTGAGTAAACAAATCATTAACAATATTAGTTTTGTGAGAAAACAAAATCTCACGTATAATAGCATGGAGTTGTTTTAGGAGTTATGTGTGGAGATATTTATGGAGATTATATCTCCTTAAATATAGGAACAACATCTCCTATTTAAATGGATGTAATACTTCCTATGTATTGAGCAAGAATAAAGAGTAAGATTTCGAATTTTCTTTATGCAATTATGATATTAACTTTTCATTTGGTAACAGAGCAGGTTTGATGCAAGAAATTTCAGTGCTTTCATGATCAGATCTGTCTCAAAGAATATATTATATTTTTCGTTTCCAGATGTGGGTTTTTCTATAATTTTGTGTGCAGAATCACGTGCTGTCAAGAAACTACAGAACAAATTTCAGAAGAACCCAGAACGTAGTTCGGAAGAAATACGGATTTTACTATGCAGCTATCAAATTAAGCACATCAATTCTTCTACTGAAAGTTTTCTCCAATTTTCAATCATGTTGAATTGTTAATACAAGTTCTTGACTTGCTTGGAGGTTAAAAGGTATTCAATATAAAATTTTAAAGTACTTGATTCAATTTTGTATTTTTTTATCAGTATTGTACAAAATAATGGAGAAACTAAATCTGATTGAAAAGTTTGAAGGACAAGATTTCCATACATGGCAACTACAGATGCAATTACATTTAATAGAAAAGGATCTATGGGATGTGGTGAAGTCTAATTCAACTCCACCCACTGGAGGAAATGAATTGGCAAAATGGAATGCAAAAGATCAGAGAGCATTGGGTACCATTGGTCTGGGCTTATCAAAAGCCTATCTACATCATGTGGATTTCACAAAATCTGCAAAAGAAATTTGGGAGTCTCTTAACAAATTGTTTGGTTCTGAAGCTGAAATGGCAAAGACTACATTGAAGCAACGCTTGTACGGGTTGAAAATGGAAGAGAACTCAAAAATGGCAGATCATATAAGTAAGTTTCGTTCTTTGCTAAATCAACTAGCTGGAATTAAAGAACATGTAAAAGATGATGATGCTAAAGCTATTCTTCTTAATAGCATGCCTAAGAGTTACTCAAATATTGTATTTACTTTGAGTAAAATTACTATTAGTCTAGAAGGAGTGATTTCTACATTGTTAGAACAAAGCACTCATGAAGAACATGAAGAAGTACTATATGTAGGAAACAAACCGAGCTCCTCATCTAAGAAGGAAAAACATAAACCAAAGAAGGTTCCTTCACATGGAAAAATAAAATGCTTTTATTGTAATGAGATTGGGCATGTAATACTGAACTGTAAAAAGAGAGCTCAGGATCTTCTTGATGACAAGATAGATCAGAAAGCCCTTCTAGCTGAAGTAGAAACTGATTGGGAAGTCTACTCAACTGATGAAGAACTTTCATGTCCTAGTGATGAGGATTTCCTATGGTAGACTCTTTTCTTGTTGGAGGAAGGAGGCAATGGAGGAAGGAGGAAAATCAAATCCTCTCGTCATTCACCAACGATGGGGTCGCAGACAGATGTGGTGATATTTTATTTCAGTTATGTGGTGTGTTTATACACAAGGGGGTGAAACTAGTTTCATGTTTTGATTTTAATGTGTTCACATAGACTAACAACAGTTCCTGAGTGTCTATTTGGTGTGGAAGAAGCAAACTGCATGACTCAGCTTACAGGGGAAAATCATCTACGTACGGTCCTCTGACTGTCGTACGGTCCTCTGACTGCCATACTTCGGTGGAAGGTACTTCGGTGGAAGGTGATCAGTCGATGAAGATGTTCATACGACAAGGATGATCATTAGCAGCAAGATCCAGATAGCAAGATCCAGTAGCAATGAATACTCCGACAAGGTTGATGTTTCCAGGAGCTCTTACCCCATGTTCACACTAAGGGGGCGAATGTTAGGAATATCTATGTTGTAGTGTGAACATAGAATATTATGTAAGTGATTATATTATCTAGGATAATATAATATGTGTTGTAATAATTAATTACATTATTGTAAATGTAATTATGAGTGGGTGAGTAAATATTGTTATGAGTTGTTGAGTAAACAAATCATTAACAATATTAGTTTTGTGAGAAAACAAAATCTCACGTATAATAGCATGGAGTTGTTTTAGGAGTTATGTGTGGAGATATTTATGGAGATTATATCTCCTTAAATATAGGAACAACATCTCCTATTTAAATGGATGTAATACTTCCTATGTATTGAGCAAGAATAAAGAGTAAGATTTCGAATTTTCTTTATGCAATTATGATATTAACTTTTCATGAACAATATTTCTTTCTTTTTAATTTTATATCTTGCTAACTATGAAGAATATATGTTTTCCTAACATACAACAAAGAATGGTTGGTGTTATCCAGTTCTTCCATCACGAAAAATTGAACAAACATGACCTTACATGTAGAGAAGTAGATGGGGTGTTCATGGAATCATGGGGGTGTGTTTGGAAATGAGGTGTTCATGG
The DNA here is from genome assembly GCA_019776745.2 of Taxus chinensis. Classification (NCBI taxonomy): domain Eukaryota; kingdom Viridiplantae; phylum Streptophyta; class Pinopsida; order Cupressales; family Taxaceae; genus Taxus; species Taxus chinensis. The sequence continues at coordinate 119,212,689 of CM034147.1, read as the reverse complement.
AATCATGGGGGATCTCATTTTGAGGTTGGTAAAAAGGGTTGAAGCAGGTACGAGCAAGTTACAGATATTTTGAGAAAAGAAGAAGCTCCGAAACTCTAAAATTTCAAACTTCAGAGGTAAAGCTTTTCAGAGTTTCTGTAGCAGAATCAAACAAAAGGAAACCAAAATGTCTAAAACCCAAAACTCTGAAACTTCAAAATTTTTTACTTTTGGTTTTTGGAGTTTCGGAGATCTCTGAGCACGAAGCGAGAAAAAATGGAAAAAAATTCTGAAATCTAAAACTCCAAACTTTTGAATTTTTGAACTTTCAGGTTTAGGATTTTCAGAGATTCAGGATTTAGGGTTTTGGATTCTTCAGTGACAAACTCAGAAAAGTGACAAAATTTTTATGAAATCCTAAATATCTTAGTCCTGAAAGGTTTCAGTTTTTTGAATTCAATGCAAGTTTCAGGGTCAACGTGGCAACAATTTCAGGTTTTGGAGTTTTGGGCTTTCAGGTTTTGGAGTTTCAGAACTCTCAAGGTGATTTGAGGGATGAAAAGTGAAAAATTTCCTAAGTCAAAAGTTCTAAAATTCAGAAAATCTGAATTTTTAGACTTTCAGGTTTCAGAATTTCAGAGGTTCAGGTTTCAAATTTTCGGAACTCACGAGCAGATTTGAAGGATGAACAATGTTTCAATCTCCAAAATGAAAATGTCTGAAAGTATTAATTTAGGGATTTTGGAGGTTGCATGCAATTTGGAATCTGAAAAAGAAATATCACCAGCCCGCCATTTTTTCATAATGACCCCTCGACCTTTAGATAGCCATAACTTTTGACTGGGAGCTCAGATTTGCACAAGAAAGGGATTTTTGGAATACATTCTTCCATTATTGAGTGTGTCAAGATTCTCACCTTCCACAATAATTAAGGTATGGGTTCATTTATTTCCCAACAAGGAATAGTACATGGAGGCATGGATTTTGCAGTTGCACCCATCAATGTTGCAGGTGAATTCAATGCATTTCTAGGGTGGTTGAAGGAAGAATTTGAATTATTCTCACATCCCTCTCTTATTCTTCCTATATATTGTAAGGAGAGACATTTTCTAAAGGTTGGACAATTTGGTTTTGCACCCTCTCTTCTTCTCTTGTCTGCAAGTGAACTTTTGGAGTTCAAACCTCCCATATAAACATTAAATGCAATCCTGCATCTTATCGATTATAATGCACTGTATCAAATATTTCGAGCAATAATATGAGTCTCTAGATGATTTAAACCCTCTCTTGTGTTTATTTTTGTCTTCTGATCTCTCATTGCAATCTTGTTTATCTGTGTATGGTGGTTGTATTACATTTTTAGTGGTTTGTGTTTAATGGAAAAGTAGGTATTCAACATATCTATGGTGCATCACCTCTTTTAGATTAGATTTAATTTCTTTTAGTCTTCTTAACCCTGTCTCCTTGGAAAGTTAAATTAGATTTTAGGATATATTGTCTACAATTTGAATGTGTGCATTTGAATAGAGGAATAGGAACCAGCCTTCATCTAGAGATATTTCCTAATTTCAAAGTCCCACACTTTGGGAAAAGCTCCATGTTATGCAATCACACTGATAGTTTCAACCCATCGAGTTACAGACATTTAAGGGTGTTGTGATTACACATAAACAGTTGGATTGGTTGACAAGGATTTGTTCGTTTTCATGATCTAATGGTAAGAGAAACTCATTCAAATGGTTGTTACTGGACGTCATGCAAAATTTGATACCTTGATTCAAAATATATTGAATATTATAGTTGATTCTTGCTTCTCAGGATCGACTGTAAGCTACAGTTCAAGCACAACTATGACATGACCAATAGAGACACAAACAGTGGAATCTTTCTCCAAAATTTCTCAAGTTAGCATGAAAAATAACCTTGTAATGGATAGTGGAAGAATTTAGAAATGATTGACAGTCCATAGGAGAATCACAATGTACATTGGGGAAACCTAATTGTGAGGTGTGTTTAATGGAACCAAGGGTTAAAATTGGAGTTACTTCTTAAAAATTGAAACATAGATAAAATTCACTAATGGGTTCCTAGATCTACCTTTATTTTTTATCATGAATTTTTCTACAAAATAAATTATGCATGACATTCCTCCTTCTAAGACCTAGTCAAGGTTTCTATAGCAAAATGACAAAAAGAGAGCTATAGGGAGTTATAGAAGGAGTTGCGTATTAAATTTTTGTGTACATATCTAAGGTGGAAAGAGTGTAGTAGTGAAGCTTATGAGGTATTCTAGGCACATATAGAAGTTTACACCCACGTATGAACAAATCATACATTTCCTTTAGAGAGAAGAGAATAATTTTATAAAATGGAGGGAAACATTGCAATTCTAGTTGTTTGAATCATTTTTGGTGATCCATTAACCATGCTTTGAGGTGTATGAGTAGGGTATTTTTCTGAGGGAGTGTGGTAGAAGATAAAATTCAAAAATTTTCGTATTTGAGGAAGGAAGTACAATTGAGAAGCTTGAAGAGAAAAATGAGTAAGGTATGTGCCAAGTAATATTGAATGAAGAGTGTGTGATGCTCGTTAAGACAACCCACTTGATACCCAAGAACAACCTACGATTAGATAGGAAAAATTATGGAATACTTTTTATTTAAAAGAGTCTACAACCAGGTTACAAGGCAACAACGGTCACTAACAAGTTCTAGATAAATTTTAATCCAAAAGAATATAGATTATATTTCATTCACAATTATTAGAGGTCACAAGGTCTAAAATTTAGGGTTAGAATGTTCAATTAGGGTCAGTGGGTAATTCCTCACCATACCCACCCTCTAACAAACTTAAAGATTAAACTTGGTTTTTTCTCAAAATTAACACATTCAAAAAAATTCCTTAAATCATTACCATTGGATGGGAAATTTCTTCACCTTTCCATTGATATAAATAAGTCCTCGAAACTCCTCATATTTTCCATGTTATGGGTTACCAGGCCTTGGGGTGAAAATTTTCCCCAAGAGTGGGCCTACAAGCCAAGGGGAGAAATTTTTCCCCAAATGCGGGTTGATAGGCCCTGTCGAGGAAAATTTCCACATGGGCGGGTCTGTGAGCTATGGGGAGAAAAATTTCCCAATGGGTGGAAAGCCACCTTTACACTCATGTTCCTCATCGCAAGTTTGTGAGGGACACATGGTGTCTCCATTAAGCCCAATGCAAAAAAAAACGGGCGATGGCAAGAAACATTTTGGAAAATTTTCCACATAGGGCGAGAAGCCAACTTTGTGCCAAAACTCCCGCTGAGTTTGCATAAGGGACACATGGCACCTCCTGAGCCAACCATGCGGGGAAAGTGAGGCTTAAGGTGGATGAGAAATTTCTTTTAACGCCTCTAAAGGACAATGAGGGCAATAGTTCACCTGCACACTCTGCCGCTGACACCTCGTGATGCCACGTCGCAGCTCCTAGTTGGCTGCGACTGGCGGTGGCGGAGGGAAAATTTTGGAAAACTTTCAGAAAAAAAATTCCAAAATGCAAAAACTTATAAAGGGACACGACTCCTCCACCGCTGCCTTGTCGATGCCACATGGTAGCTCCTGTGATTAGGTTGTGGCCTAGGCGAGGCGTAGCGGGGAAAATTTGGGAAATTTTCCCAAAAAAATTCCGGAAGCGCTAAACTTGAAAAGGGGTCTGCCCCTCCACCAAAACCACGTGGTGCCATGTGGAAGCCTTTGATTGGCTGCGGGTCAGCGGGGTAATGGGGAAAATTAGGAAAATTTCCCTAAAACTTTTGCGAAGCTCTAAGGGAAAAATTCGGGCCCGCAGGTCTACCAAGGAAATTTTTCCCAATTTTCTTTTTACGGCAAGTGAAGAAAATTTTCAAAAAGCCAAAAATTTATATAGAGAGCTCAGTTTTGGGAAAACAATAACTTTCTAGAAATCTCTCGATGTCCTCCTTACTCTGGAATCATTAATTTTTTATTTCGGTAAAATTTAAGGGGTCAATTTAAAGAAAATGATCTGCGGGCTTTTAGAATGCAAACTGGTAAATTTTAACTTGTGAGATTTGTTCAATTTGTTCTTTTTTCTCTCTCAACATTTCAAATAGACATGGATAATTGTTCTTACGTGGATTTAGGATAATTTTGTGAGGTATATCTATTTTATTTAATTCCAATTCGAAATTTTATAATTTTGATAGAAAAACGACTATGAAAGATTTGAACTCGGTTTTGCCAGGTTTTGAAAGATTTCCTTTAAGTATTTTTGTATAATTGGGTTTGTTTATGGAAAAATACTTCAATTTAATAGTTTAGTTTGTTATTTCATTGTCGCAGGTTTGTTCTGTGTATTTTGGATTATATAATTGCCAGTTTGTAAATACAAGACAAAGATCAAATTTTTAAAGGGTTTATTTGCCATTTTCTTCTTCCAAGTATTATAATATGTTCCAATTATAATCTGATACATTTATTTGATTCAATTAAACTATTCAAAACTAAAATACATCTCTAATTTCTAATTTTCACATATTTCAAAAGACAAAGTATTACACTTCCTTTATACGCATTTCTTACTTTTATATAGAGATTACAACTATATTTAAAAGATCAGATTCAATACCATAGTGAAATTTGATAAAGGTAATACATCATTTATTGATTTCAAAAGACAAATTTGTAACATCCTTCTTTTATTCTTCAAATGCAATTTATTTCACATTCTTTCAAAACAAAACAAAGTTTATCTCTTTTATATTTCACTTTGCAACTTTGAAAATCAACACAACGTCTTTCCATTATAAAAAAGTTAGACGTTCATCCACTTCAAGTGGGAAAGGCTACAATAAAATTTATCTCAACAAGGGACTGTCAAACTATCTTTCTCTCAGCTCTTGAACAACAACATGTAGATTTCTCATTCTTCCAATTGTGATCACAATAAGAGAACTGGAAAGGAAACACTCTCCACCCAACCAAGATATCTAATGAAAATAAGAATCCATCGTTCTTCATTGGCCCCCGAGCCCCAACAATAGTGAAATAAAATACGTGATCCAACTCATGGCAACAATAGGCTTCCACAAACACACAAGCAACACTTTCACAATAAAAACACAATCTAGAATAGAATGTAGTTTACAACTACATTAAATCATGATAAAAAATACTAAGGCTTCCTCAAGCAAGCCAAATGAGCAAGAAACTATGGGGGATGCTTCTTGTGCCTCCCAAAAGGGGAAATGGGTATCAAAACCTGAATTACAAACCGCCAAAATATAGTATATCACATCCTTGACATTCCTTATGCCTCCCCAGAGTACCCCTTATTCCTCACATTTCCTTATGCCTCCCCAACCTCTTATGGAACCCCATAATGAGTAAAGAAATGAAAGCTATTTATTTGTAAGGTGGAACCCAAATCCCAACTCCCTCTACCCTTATACCTACCTAAAACACAATTCTGCCTCTAAAAAAAAACCCATAGTCTTCTCCTACACATTTACTAGGCCATCTACCCAAAAGCCCACAAAAATGCCAAAACATTCATACATTAACGTATACATTCATAAAATAAGAGTATTTTAAGAGCCAAGCTGCTACCTGTCTATGATGGAGTTGTTCCAAAATAAAAAATAGGAAGCTTTATCCCAATGTAAGCAATCCAAATCAGCCAAGCACAAGCATGCAACAATCTTCCAAAAAAATCTTAAAAGCAAGAGCTCCCAAAAAAACAACAAAATAATTCACCCAATAATGAAGTCTCTAAAGTGAAGCAACCCAAAACAAGGCAAGGAATTTGAATTTAATAGAAGATGGAAGGGAAGAGAATAAGGTGGGTCCATGTAGGGTGACACATCACACATCCTCAATTCCAACCCCCAAAGTCAACTTCCTTCTCCAATGCATAATAAATAGGTGGGTGAATAATATGACAATTTACTTACACACTCAAATCCAACCCACACCCCAAAGGACTGAAATTAAATCATGTGAGAAAAGTGTAATTAAAACCTACAATTTGCCTTCTCAAAAAGCATTATAAAATTCTAATCTCAACTCTCCAACCATAGATATGGTTGGTAATTAAATTTAAGAGGTATGAGACAAGTTTAACTTGTCCCAAAAGCCTCCAAGGACAAATTCAAATTTCCAAGAAGGTGGAGTGTTTCACACTCAAAATTTAACTTACACATCACTTACACATCTCTTACAACACTTTAAATCAAGGCCAACAACTCTATTAATTACTTTCTCATGACATATTTTATTTAATTAATATCAACAACATGCTTACCCACAATATTTATACAACATTTAATAAATAAAAAAAAAGGGGCAATGCATCACAAAATAAACACATGGAATATTAAAAAAAGGGTCAAATAATTAAAAACACATAACCCCTTGGTCACATTTAAAGGTGACCCCCCATGGGAATCGCTAACACACACAAACACGGACAAAAAAATACTAGCTACCATGGTGACCTTGTTGAATTCATCTAGAATTCCAATGTGGTTCGTCTCTGATCCCCCGATGTTTGTTGTGATATTTTAACCTGCAAAACACAAATACCTCCTTCGGCCTCATGGCCATATCAGAACATCCAAAATAATATAAATATAATTCCAAAAATCATTTAGATATATGAATCATAACAACATCAAAGCAATCTAACAATATCATTTATAGTTTTATCAACAACTATATCATCATCCAATAATTTCCATTTCTTGGTATACTCACAATATCCAAATATCACATGTCTACACAACATCTATAATATAACCATGTCAAAGAGTATATCATCATCAATATCCAAAATACCTCTAATAATCATCATCCATCATAACTGAATCAAGTCAAAAATAATCCATGATCTAACATCTATCATCATACTATAATAAGGTCCATAATCAAGTCCATAATATAATCAGCAGTATCATGATTAGTATCAAAAAGGTGTCAAAGGGAAGTTGGCACTACATCCCCCTCCCCTTAGACTCGACTTCCTCTTGGAAGTCACTGGAGCAAATGTGGAAACTGAACTCGTAACAAAGTAGAATCCTCCCATGTAGCTACAGTCTCATCATATCCGTCCCACTGCATCTGGACCTGATCAAAATCTCTACCTCGAAGGCCCAAGGTCATGTAATTTAGGATGAAAACGGGTTCTGCCATCACCTATCCCTGATCCTACACCTACAATGATGTCCAATCTAACACAGAGAAGGATATGCAACATATATCCTAAGAATTGAAACATGAAACACATCATGTATGTGAGACAAACTAGGTGGCAATGCTAGACGGTGGGCCAAGGGGCCGATATGCTCCAAGATCTCAAAAGGACCCACGAATCTAGGAGCTAACTTAGAAAATTTTCCATAATGAATAGGGCTCTTATATGGCCTGACATGAAGGAACACCTTCATGCCCACATCAAAACTATGGTCAATCCTATGATGATCTACGTACTTCTTCTACCTTTCATGTGCCTCCTGCAGTCTCTATCTGATCAAACCCACCTGTTGCTCCATGTCCTACAACAAAGCTGGTCCAAGAGAAACCATGTCCTCTAACTTGTCTCAACTAAGAGGTGTCATACACTTTCTACCATACAAATCCTGAAAAGGAGCCATGCCTATAGAATTCTAAAAACTATTATTGTAGGAAAAATCCACCAAGTACAAGTACTCTTCCCATCTAGATTGCTGATCCATCACGTACATCTTGAGCATGTCCTCTAAAATTAGATTCACCCACTTCGTATGTCTATTTGTCTCAGGGTGATATGTTGAGCTGAAATTGATCTTCGTCTCGAGGGCATGTTGCATGGTAGTCCAAAAATGGGAAGTGTATAAAAGATCGCAGTCACTAATGATCTTCCACGGGATCCCATGTAACCTGACAATCTCATCCAAATATACCTGTGCCACTGCACTAGATGTATAAGTGGTCTTTACCAGAGAAAAGTGAGCCACTTTTTTCAATTTATCAACCATGACCATGATGGTGTCGTGGTGATATCTCGACATCGGTAGCCTAATAATGAAGTCCATGGAAATGGTTTCCCACTTCCATTCTGGTATAACATGAGGAAAGAGAAGGCTAGCTGGATGCTGATACTCATAATTCACTTTCTGGAACTCTAGAAATCATGACACAAACTGAGCCATGTCTCTACGAAGTCCTCTCTAGTGATACAATTGTCTCAATGTAGCGTGCATGTTCTTTAGCCCAACATGGGTTGCATAGGGTACACAATGTGCCTTTGTCAATATGTCCTGCCTCAATCCTCCATCTCTAGGGACATATATCAGACCTCTGTGCCTGAGAAGGCAATCTACCTCTAGTGAGAAACCATCAAACTTCCCCTCGAGGGGTCTCTGAGACTCAATCTCTGCTTGACTGTAATTTAGAAGCTATCAAGAGGAAGCTGCTGAAGAATCCTAATCCGCAAATCTGTGCCCACTGAGGTGGCCATAACAACATGTCTACATTTGTGGAGAGCATCTGACAGCACATTATCCTTTCCTTTCACATGTTCTATCTCCATATCATATTCAAAAATCAACTCCATCCAATGTTGCTTACGAGCGTTGAGATTGGGTTGCGTGAAGAGGTGGCAAAGACTCAAATGATCAGTCCTGAGTGTGAATCTCCGACCAAGCAGAAAGTTCCTCCATCGAACCAAAGCGTGCACAACTACCACAAGCTCAAGATAATGAATTGGATAATTAAGCTCGCAATAGTTGAGTTTGTGAGACTCAAAAGCCACTACTCTGCCCTCCTGCATCAACACACCTCCAAGCTCTATTAAAGAAGAATCCGTGCAAATGAAAAACTCACCCTGCGGATCCAGTACCGTAAGAATTGGTGCTATAGTGATACATTCATTCAGTGTACTGAAGGCCTGCTCACACCTATCTGACTAAACAAACTTCTTTCCTTTCCTCTGAAGGGAAGTGATGGGGTATGTAATCTGAGAGAAGTCCTTAACAAATCTCCTATAGTAACCTACAAGTCCCATGAAGCTACGCACCTTAGTCATAGTAGTTGGTGCTGGCCAATCCATAATAGCTCTAATCTTGGAAGGATTGACGGTGATACCTTCCCCATTAATGATATGACCGAAATACTGCACCTCCGTCTGAAATAATGCAAACTTTTCCAAGTTCCCGTAAAGTTTCTTCCCTCAAAGACACTAAAAAACCTGGCGAAGGTGCCCCTCAGGCTTTCACGCGTACATGAGTAAATCAAAATTTCATCAAGGAAGATGAGCACGAGGTGATCTAAGAAATTCTTGAATACCCCATTCATGAAACTCATAAATGCTGTGGGGGCATTAGTTAAACCAAAAGGTACCACTGTGAACTCATAGTGGTCATAACTCATACGGAAGGCGGTCTTATGAATATATTCCTCCGTAACCCTCAACTGATGGTATCCTGACTTAAGGTCTATCTTAGAGAAAGTTGTGGCTCCCTTCATCTGATCAAACAAATCATCAATGTGTAGAAGGGGATAACGATTCTTGATCGTTACTTTTTTCAGCTAGAGGTAATCAATACACAACCACAAGGATCCATCCTTCTTCTTCACAAAAATCACCGGTGCACCCTAAGGGGATACACTGGGATGGTTAAGGCCTTTCTCCAAAAGGCTTTCCAGCTGTAACTTTAGCTCGCAGAGTTTTGGGATGGTCATCCGATAAGGTGCTCATGAGATAGGCTCTGCTCGCGAAACTAGATCTATATGAAAATCAATCTCACGTGGGGGTGGTAACCTCGATAGCTCCCCAGGAAAGACAACTGTAAAATCTCTCAAAATGGGGTGATCATCTAGTGATGGTCCACTAGATCCATCCTATGATCTATCACTGACTATAACAGCATACATCTGACAACCCCATTGCATACACTACTTAAGTTGTATATCATAGATGGTGTAAATAGAAGCGAGTCTCCTGACCCCTAAAATCACCGACTCAACTCCCAAATCATCTTCACAAGATACAATCTTATGGTAACAATCCACTCTGGCCCTATGTTTAGACAACCAATCCATACCCAAGATGACTTCATATGAGCCCAAAGGAAGGATACGGTGATCCGATGTAGTGGTGAAAGGTCCTAAATCTACCACACACTCCTTAACTAAGGAGTCTACAGAGATCTTGGCTTGAGAAGCCATCTCAACATCCCAACTATGACCCTGCCTAACTGCGACCAGTTTGCATCACTCTACTAAAGATGGTGTAATAAAAGAATCAGAAGAACTAGAATCAAACAAAATGGATGTAAGAATACCACCAATGTTACCTGTAGCCTCAATAATTGTACTCTGATGCTCTTCCTGGTGGTTCTCGACCACTGCGTACATCCTATGACTATGCCCCATATCACAAACAATAGGTTCAAAGATCTATGTCTTATGCTTGTTATTAGGGTTATGTGGGCAGTCTCTCCAAAACTGTCCAATAAAGCCATACCAAAAATAACCACCTGATCCTTTCCCTTGTGTAGCAGGTCCACCTAGTACTTTGGAGGTTTGTGGTGTAGATCCTGATGATCTGGTTACGGTCTGCTGAGGTCTCTACTGGCAAGATCTTGCTGAGTGAGCTCTCTGTGCACCCTGTGTCCTAATGGGACCCCTAGGGGGAGGCCCCATACTCTGACCTCTCTGTGCATCAAGCCTCTGTGCAGGTCTATAAGGTGGGTGGGACTACTGCTATTGCTGTGGTCTAAAAGTTGACTGTGTTGAACCCTGTCGACCATGATGAAGAGGTACTGACCCCCTCGATATGTTGTCCTACATGTACTGTATACGGATCTGGACTCGGTCTCTAGCCTTTTGGGTCTTTCCCTGAGTCTCCTCTACTATAATGGCCTTCTCGATGGCCTTAGCTAATGTGTGTGGATAATGAATCCACATTTCACCTCCAATGTCTAGGTTCAGGTTCCGGATGGACCTATGGATCCACACCTGCTCATCCTGCATGTAATCAACATACTGGAGTAGATCCTGAAATCTACTCTCATAGTCAGCTACTATAAGAGATGCTTGTTAGAGGTCATGGAACTCATCTATCTACTACTGAACGAACCTCCATGAAAAATATCTACTCTAGAAATGCTCCTCAGAGAGGTACTAAGTAATTTTCTTAGAATCAACATGAAGCTTCTGATCCTCTTTCCGCCACTAGACACCAGCTCCATCCCTTAGTAGATGGATCATAACATGAAATTTAATGCTGCTAAAACAAGGACAGAGATAGAAGCATCTACTCAAGCTCAATAACCAAGCCTCAGCCTGAAATCCACCTATGTCCCTAGTATAATGTGATGGCTGAAGCTTCAAGATCTCCCTGATGTGATCTGCAGCTATGTTCTGATAGCCTCTAGGTCTCTTTGTATGCTCATCCCTAAGCCTAGGGCTCTGAGACCTCTCTCTATGTCCTAAAACTCGGTCACCCTGTGCCCTCTATGGTGACTCTGCTCTGGCTGACTCTGCATGGAAGTTCTCTCCTCCATGCTCCTCATTGGGTCAATGAGAAACATGACCCTCAAAGGAAGTGAGTCTATCATGTCTGGTTGCATGTCCTCCTACTAATCCTCTGCGTAGAGCGGCATTAACATCTTGAAGAGTCTACAAAATCTGGGGTAGGATGGCTGCTATAGCATGATCTGGTGGTCGTAAGTCTAGGTCTATGTGAAAATACCCCTCATCCCATCTACACCTCCTGGATAGACCAAGGCGAGAGTTAGTTCATCTTTCAAAGTTTTATTCAGTTTCCATGCTTACTAAAATATGTAATTTCTAAACTAAGTTATTTTCTAGATTTAAAAGTGTGTTAGGTTTAAGGATCATGTCTCAAGTTTTCTAGTGTGCCCAATGGCCCAACATTTTAAACCATTACTCTGATACCAAGTGTGATGCCCGTTAAGACAACTCACTTAAGACCCAAGAATAACCTAGGATTAGATAGGAAAAATTATGGAATATTTTTTTAATTTAAAAGAGTCTATAACCAGGTTACAAGGCAACAACAATCACTAACAAGTTCTAGATCAATTATGATCTACAAGAGTATACTTATCTTTCAAACGCAATTTTTAGAGGTCACAAGGTCTAAAATTTCGGGTTAGAAGGTTCTATTAGGGTCAGAGTGTAATTCCTCACCATAGCCACTCTCTAACAGGGATAAATATTTAACTTTGTTATTCTAAAAATTAATGCATTCAAATTTTTCCTAAATCATTCCCATTGGATAGGAAATTTTCTCACCTTTCCAATGATATAAATAAGTGCTCCTAACTCCTCATATTTTCCAAGTTATGGGTCGGTGGGCCTTGGGGTGAAAATTTTCCCCAAGAGCGGGCCTACGGGACCATGGGAGAAATTTTTCCCCAAGGGTGGGTCGACAGGATGTGGGGAGGAAAATTTCCCCATGGGGCTGAAATCCACCTTTTCACCCATGCTCCTGCGATTCCGCAAGGGACATGTAGCATCTCTAAAGCCAATGCAGGGAGAGCGGGGACAAAATTTGGCAATTTCCTGTGCAGGGCAAAAAGCTAACTTTGTGCAAATTTTCCATAAGTACTAAGTTAAAAAGATACACGCCCCTCCACCAATTCCTTTTTTTGCCACATGTCATCCTGTGATTGGCTACGGGTTGGTGGGGAAAATTTGGAAAAATTTTACAAAAATTTTCCGAAGCGCTAAACTTGAAAAGGGGTATGACCCTCCGCCAACGTCGTGTGGTGCCATGTGACAACCTCTAAATGGATGCGAGTTAGTAGGGTGGTGGGGAATATTAGGAAAATTTCCCCACAAATTTTTCGAATCTCTAAGGGAAAAATTTGGGCCCGCTGGCCCGCCAAGGAAAATTTTCCAATTTTTTTTTTAACGCCAAGCGAAGAAAAACTTCAGAGGGCCATAAATTTTGATAGAGAGCTCAGTTTTGGGAAAACAATAACTTTTTGGAAAGCTATCGACATTCTCTTTACTGAGTCATTAATTTTTTATTTTGGTAAAGTTTCACGGGTCAATTTAAAGAAAATGATCTATAAGCTTTTACAATGCAAACTGGTAAATTTCAACTTGTGAGATTGGTTCAATTTGATCTTCTTCCTCTCTCAACATGTTAAATAGACATGTAGAATTGTTCTTAGGTGGATTTAGGATAAGTTTTTGAGGTAGATATATTTGATTTAATTCCAATTCGAAATTTTACAATTTTGATAGCAAAATGACTATGAAAGCTTTCAACTCGGTTTTGCTAGGTTTTGAAAGATTTCCTTTAAGTATTTTTGTCTAATTGGATTCTTTTAGAGAAAAATACTTCAATTTAATAGTTTAGTTTGTTATTTCATTATTGTAGGTTTGTTCTATGCATTTTGGATTAAATAATTTCCAGTTTGTAAATACAAGACAGAGATCAAACTTTTAAAGGGTTTATTTGCCATTTTCTTCTTCCAAGTATTGTAATATGTTCCAATTCAAATCTAATACATTTATATGATTCGATTCAACTATTCAAAACAAAAATACATATCTGATTTCCAATTTTCACATATTTCAAAAGATAGAGTATTACACTTCCTTTATACGCATTTTTTCCTTTCACACAGAGTATACAACTACATTTAAAAGATTAGATTCAATACCATAGTGCAATTTGAGAAAGGTAATACATAATATATTGATTTCAAAAGAAAACTTTGTAACATCCATCTTTAATTCTTCGAATGCAATTTATTTCACATTCTTTCAAAATAAAACAAAGTTTAATCTCTTTTATATTTCTCTTTGCAACTTTCAAAATCAACACAACATATTTCCATTACAAAACATTTACTAGTTCATCCACTTGAAGTGGGAAATGTTACAATAAAATTTATCTCAACAAGGGACTATCAAACTATCTTTTTTTTCCTTGCTCCAGAACAACATGCATATGTATTTCTCATTCTTCCATATTGTGGTCACAACAAGAGTAGGGGAAAGGAAATGCTCTCCACCCAACCAAGACATCCAATGAAGAGGAGAAACCATTATTTCTTCATTGTCCCTCCAAGCCCCAACCACAATGCGATAAAATATGTGATCCAACTCATGGCAACAACAGGCTTCCGCAAACACACACGCAACATTTTCACAATAAAAACATAGTCCAGAACAGAATGTAATTTTACAACTACATTAAAACATTAAAAACAATACTAAGGCTTCATCAAGAAAGCCAAAGGAGAAAGGAAACTATGGGAGATGCTGCTTATGCCTCCCAAAATGGAAAATGGATATCATCACCTGAGATTACAAACCACCAATATGTATGTATGTATGTATGTATGACAGCCAAATCCCTGACATTCCTTATGCCTCCCCAAAGTAACCCTTATTCCTCACATTTCCTTATGCCTCCCCAACCTCTTATGCCACCCCATAATGAGTAAATAAATGCAAGCTATTTCTTTGTAAGGTGGAACCCAAATCCCAACTCCCTCCACCCTTATACCTAACTAAAACACACTTGTGCCTCGCAAAAAATAAACCCCATAGTCTTCTCCTATACCATTTCCTAGGCCATCTACCCAACAGCCCACAAAAATGTCAAAACCTTCATAAAATAAGAGAATTTCAAGAGCCAAGCTCCTACCTCTCCATGGTGGAGTTGTTCCAAGTTCCAAAACAACAAGCTTTATCCCAATGCAAGCAATCCAAATCAGCCAAGCACAAGCATGTAACAATCCTCCAAAAACTTCTTCAAAGCAAGAGCTTCCAAAAAACTAGCAAAAGAATTCACCCAAGAATGAAGTCTTGAAAGTGAAGCAACCCAAAACAAGGCAAGTAATTTGAATTTAATAGAATAAGGAAGGGAAGAGAATGAGGTGGGTCCATGTCGGGTGTCACATCATACATCCTCAATTCCAGCCCCCAAATTAAACTTCATTCTTCAATTCATAATAAATAGATGAGGGAATAAGATGACAATTTACTTATACACTCAAATCTAACCCACACCCCAAAGAACTGAAATTAAATAATGTAAGAAAAATGTAATTAAAACCTACAATTTATCTTCTCAAAAAGAATTATAAAAGTCTAATGTCAACTCTCCAACCATCTGAATGGTTGGTAATTAAATTTAAGAGGTATGGGACAAGTTTAACTTGTCCCACAAGCCTCCAAAATCAGCCTCCAAGGACAAATTCGAATTTCCAAGAAGGTGGAGTGTTTCATAATGAAAAGTTAACTTACACATCACTTACACATCTCTTACAAGACTTTAAATCAAGGCCAACAACTTTATTAATTACTTTCTCATGATATATTTTATTTAATTAATATCAACAACATGCTTACCCAACATATTTATACAATATTTAATAAATAAATAAAGGGGCAATGCATCACAAAATAAACACATGCAATATTAAAAAAAAGGATCAAATAATTAAAAATGCATAACCCCTTGGTTACATTTAAAGGTGATCCCCCCCATGGAATCCCTAACACACACACACACAAACAAATAATAGTTACCATGGTGACCTTGTTGAATTCATCTAGAATTCCAATATGGTTGGTCTCCAATCCCTCGATGTTTGTTGTGATATTTTAACCTACAAAACTAAAATACCTCCTTCGTCCTCATGGCCATATCATCATCTAGTAATTTCCATTTCTAGGTCTACTCACAATATCCAAATATCACAAGTCTGTACAACATTCATAATATAACCATGTCAAACAGTATATCATCATCAATATCTGAAATACCTCTAATAATCGTCGTGCATCATAACTGAATCAAGTCAACAATAATCCATTATCTAACATCTATCATCATACTATAATAAGGTCCATAATCAAGTCCATAATATAATCAGCAGTATCATGATTAGTATATAAAAGGTATCAAAGGGAAGTGGACACTACTTAACCATGCTTTGAGGTGTTTAAGCAAGGTATTTTCCCGAGGGAGTATGGAAGAAGATAAAATTCAAAGTTTTCATATTTTAGGAAGGAAGTCTAGTTGAGAAGCTTGAAGAAAAGAATGAGTAAGGTATATGCCAAGTAATCTTGAATGAAGAGTGAGTCATTAGAGGCTTGAAATAACAAGGGCAGGGTATGAAGCATAAATCTAATGAAGACTGAGGCTATTTAAGGAAATTTGATCTGATAAGAAATAATAAGATATTATTAGACTAAGAATGATCCTCAAAATGTAGAGTAAAGTAAAGCTGAATTGTTGTCATATTTGGATTAGTTCTGTACATATATGAATATTTTGTTTTCTCTTCATCGACTTATTTTTTTAGAATCAAATTTTAGATTATTGAAGAATATGGATCATATCTTCATGACGCAATAAAGTATGTTTTCATTGTCAATGTTGTCATAATAAAAATCCATTATATTCAATGTTTGTGTCTTGCAATAGTCAATTCAATGCAATAAAGTATGTTTTCATTTTTAATGTTAAAACGTAACATTAATTACATTTTATTTATTATGTTTATCGTCAAGTATCTAATTATAGTCATTTATTAAAAATTCTTAAATGTATATTTTAGAAATTCCCAAAAAAAATTATGTTTCGATCGTATGCATTATCTCATGTACATAACATCCAAGTCCAGTTTGTGGTGGTGATTACAAATATAGTTTCATTTTAACATTTCGATGATTTAGTAGCTACCAAAATTAAACGATGAATGAAATTTTTAAGGGTAATTGACATTTTATAGAGCCCCTACAAGTAGCTTTGTATCATTAGGTGCAACCAATGTAATAGGAGGAAGTCTCTCAAATGTCTAATTTACAAATTATAAGATATAATTAATTGAATAATGTTTATACATATTTTGATGTGTTGAATCATATTGTGGAAAGATCAAGTGAAAAGTCCATTTATGATTGTGTAACGAAAACTAAGTATGTATCATACTTACAATGAGAAAATAGTTTACAAGACAATATTTCATTAAATGAAATAAGTGCTATTTTTATCTCCATAACTTACTGTCTTATATCTCTGAAATGGGAATTTCTATTTTCATAAACATGTTACTGTTTCATGATTAATAAATTTAATTGTATTTAGCATAAATAAATTTTGTTGCATTGATTATATGTCATTTCTTACATTTTTATAGTATGGAGTGTGCAGTAATAATATTGGTGTCATATTTACAAAAATTGAACACAATAGAAAATGCCCTTCTTTCATTTTCACTAATGGGATAACACATATCTATTTATCAGTGAGATTTTGAATATATAGGAGTGATTTCCTTAATACATGGGAAAAAATCAATCACATTTTGGCCATCGACATGGTTCCTGTCTTGGTATTTGGTCATCCGTTCACCAAATACCAATATATGATCCTTTAAGCGTGCCTTCTCCATTGCAAATAGCATTTTTCGGTATAAATTACAAGAAACAACAAGAGCGACTTCAAAAACTTCATGAAAGTATTTCATTGGGAGATTTTGGTTTATGGCAACTTCGAATATTACAGGAGTATTGGTATTCAAACTACGCAATGTGAAACAACAATAGATTAATGATTATTGTAATGAGAATATGCTATTACACTAGGGCACAACTTCTAGATTAACAATCTAGCTTTCGTGGTTTATAATGAATCTAAAAATGAAAGAGGGAATTTTAACATTCATAAACTAATCAAGAACTCAACAATAGATTCCAAAAATATACTGCATTCATAATTCGGTCAAAACCATTCAGATTTCGACACTCACCTTGGTATGTAAAACTGTGGTAAAAAACCCTTTAACTTTTCTTATCCGAATTAAAATGTATCTTTTTAATGTGGAATATAAATAGTAGAGAAAATGATAATCATTAGAAAAGTATGCACAAGAAATATTTTGAGTGGATATGAAAGCTATGACATATGCATGGAAACTAGTCCAGAAAACCTTAAGGATGCACCCTTTTGATTTCGGAATTTTTGCAAGCCTAGGAATGATATTGTTAATGATGGCTATACATTACCTGAAAGATGGAGAGTATGATATTTTCATTAATCCATATATCCCGAAGATTCAACGTTATATTCTCTTCATTTCTATCAACAAGTGAATTCCACCTTAAAATGACATCCCAAACTGATATCCAAACATGGTGAACAATTGGTGATTTGGCAAGCTAAGAGTATCTCAAAATTCATAGACAACTTTCTGTTTGACATGGATGTCCTGATTATGATCCTAAATTGCTAAAAATTTAGGTTTCTGGGATTCCCTAATATAGAGCATTACACAATCTTGGTGCGGTAACCTTCATGATAAAGTCCATTCTTCCTTATTATAAACTTTCCTATCCCCCATGGCATGATGGGTCCCTTTAAATTTAAATAGAAAACACATTATAAGAGTGCTATTGATAATGGTTTAGTTCAGAAAACTAATTATGTGTTGGTATGTTAATGATACTAAGGGGATCAGATCTAGAGAGGGGTAGGACCTACATATTTAGAGTTGAAGGTGATTCAAAGTTGTCAGGTATTTACATTCCACTATTGGAACTAGTGCAACTGCATAGTTGGCTAGGGTATGTGGAAACGGTAAGTGATTTCAATTATAAATTGATCAGGGAAAAGATAGTTGATATTGGTGAATTGATTCATCTTGAGCTGATTCCAGGCTCATTATTTAAGCTCACTTTAGAAGCAAGCCAGACAGAGATTATGTTTAAGAAGTTTGGTGAGGTTTGTTGAGTAATGGTGCATGTAATAGTTTAAAATTACAATATTGGATCCCAATGTACCATAAATGTAGATTTGCATGGTTTAAATCATATTGTGATGCAATATGAAGTTGATTAAGGAAAAAATGTGTAATAAGGAGTAGTTAATCTAATAAGGAACAACAGTAAAATAATTAGGCACATGCAATAAATAAACTATGGAAAGTGACCCAAACAACTAAACTAATGAAAATGTGAAACCCTAATTGAACAGTAGGGTTGGTAGGATTTTTACACTAATGTCACAGGCTGATTGGATTGTGTCCCTATTTTCAACTGAATATTTCAGACTAGGAAAAACATCTAAATGGTACCTTACAAAAAGGATGGATTTAAGCATGTCTTAAATAGGATACAAGGGCTCTAGGAGAGGATCAAGGGCTACCTACTGGCCACCCTGATTCTGAGAGATTCTATGGAAACCTATGTCTATGCAATTGATCTCCAAAAGTTAGCCTCTTCAGAGGATTTTGTCAACAATACTATTTGAATTTTGCGCCATTGCAACTGTAACTCATCTTTTGTGTCAGATGTCTCTAAAACATACAGTGATTCAAAGAAATACCTATAACATCCCAAAACAAGCATTACAAAACCTAAAAAATCAATAATGCAAATGAAGGGGTCAAACTAGTCAATCTACGGCCACAAAAAGTGGACTTACTAAATAAGATTGTACTACATCTTCAAACCTCAATGTAGTTCTATGTGTGTGTGTAATCATGCCCTAGGTTGCTCTTGTGCAGGTCACACTTTGTGAAATCCCTAGCAAACCAAATAACTATGTGTACAAAATTGATAATAAAATAGTGGATGGAATGGAATAAAATTCCCTCTTACGTAGTGTTATGCAGATGAACCAGCCTTGTACCTTTGTGATGGAGCTAGATGGATGAAAATGAGCTCTACATGGATGCAACCTTAGATGATGATAGTAATGCCTGGTGCTTGATCCCTCATTATGGTCTCATAACTTTATATGTATATGGTTCTCTTGTACTAATTTCATAGTTAACCCCTAAAAGGCCGACCCCCAAAAAATATAAGAATCTCAAATGGCTAGAAAGTTCCCAAAAAGTGGAACAGTTTAAATGGATTAGTGTCCTAACTAGGACTTTCACTGATGTCAACAGGTGCCCCAGTACTAGCCTAGGCACCCCAGTCAAGGCTAAAATGATGGAAAGAGTAAATAAAAAACTAGGCATATGTGCTGTGAATGTTGAGAATTATGAAAGAAACTAAATAAAAATGGTGAAGTTGACAAGGGTTAATTAGTACTTTGTTCAGTGAAAAACCATATGAATAGTAGTATAAGACTGGGATTAAATAATTTCTAAAGTGCATGCTTGTTTGTCTACATTTCCCCCCACTTTATGTTAGTGAGTAGAAATATTGGTAACATGAAGTAGATAAAGATGCATACCTGATAATCCATGTAGAGTGATGTAGAAACGCGCTGAAGGAGTAGACAAAGCATGGAGTTACAAAGAGATAATGGAGTGTGGAAACTAAAGATGAAAATGTACAAAAAGGTGATGAGAATGAACCTAGGGTGGAAACACCTGTGTAGTTGTTGATGTCTGTAATGTACCTACATGGTTAGTATGGTGTGTGTTGCCGCAATATTTTGTGATTGACCCTATTTGTTGTAGTTGACTTTTTAAGTCATGTTTCTCATATGCAGATTCCTACAAGGAGAAGACGATCAAGTAGTCAAATATGCATGTATATGTAAAAAATCATGTAAAAGATGCATGTATATAGTCATGAAAAGATTGATCAATGAAAGTATGAAAAGTGTAAAAGGAACGTATGGACCTGATCTGTGATAAAAGAAAAGGGTGTATAAATAAGATATACTCTCATTGGTTTTTTGGGCAATCCAACACCATAGGCTGAAGAAGTGTAGGGAGGAATTCCATTGTATCCTCCCACCTTTAACTTATTCCTTGAATGTGTGTGAATAAATATCTGTAATGTTTGGTTTTTTGGGAGATCCGATGCCACAAGCCAAAGTAGTGTAGAGAGGAATTCCAATGTATCCTATAACCTATAACTACTCCCTAGAATGCTAAAGTCAACCATTTCTTGTAAAAGCCGTTGTATACATGGTTCGTAGACTGGTTTTAACCCACTCACTATGTATAATCCACAATGTCGAGGGTGGAAAGTGCATTGAACTGAACTGGTGTAAAACAGTTATGTAGAATGTAAAAACCCCAAATGATCCCCTCTTCTTTGGGGGCGCATGTGATGTTGTTAATAGGATAATGTGGTCCCAAAAGTGGACCAACTACATAAAATATACCTTGTAACTCTTCCTTGGAGGGGGAAGGAATGTTCTTGGCGGAAACCAAGGCAAGCACAAATAAGAAGGCTAGAAAAAGACAAGTGTTAGTATGAACAAGCATGCATGTATAAGAGAATGTGTAATATATGTAAATAATGTAAACATGCAAGAAGACAAATTAAGCTGTAAAAAAGAGGGATGAAAACATGGGACATCACTCATGATGTCATAAGACAAGCAAGGCCATCATGGCCTCATATAACAAAAAATTGTGCACACAAAGCATAGGGAAAGAACCGAAGACAAAAACAAGGAATAACAGACAATGTAACAAACAAGTATGGAGGTAAATATACCTACATAAAAAATGTTGCACATGAAGCACCCATTACCATATTAGAAAGATAACTAGTATGTCAAAAGATAGTAGAGGTAAAAGTGTTAAGTACAAAATGAAATAATAGCACCTATGAGAGGCAAATGTGGATGCCCCCAACGACTAGTGTAGGAAGGGTAGAAGGAGAGCATCATTGCTACGTGTAAAATATTTGTATCTATAATAACAACTATAAAAAGGCATGAACACACATGTTTAGATGATAAAGATAAATGGCATACAAGATATCAAACTAGAATGTATAATAAAGAGACCATGAACAAGAAAATGCAATCAAGAGTAAAAATAACCATGATATGCAATATGTTGTGGATGGATGAAATCAAATGCAAGATGGATGATCAGAGCTACGTGCCACCCAAGTGAATGAAATTTTTTGCAATGATTTTCATTTATTTTTTCCAATCAACAATCAAGAATGAACTGTAAACGAGAGTGTTTCATCAGGAAATGGTCGAATCATGTGTGTTGTGTGTCTAACGTGATGTCATGAGTATGTATGTGTAGGGATGATATGTGATGTAGCGATGAATTGTGTATGTGACCCTATATCCGAATCAGATATCATGAAAATATGAGTGTAGGAGTGATGATTTAGCCTAAAGTATATATCACTACTAGATGAATAGATGGAGTGGTGATGTAGCCTATAACTTATATCACTACAAGATGAAGGGATAGGTGACCATTTAGCCTATAACGTATATCACTAACCTAGGAATTTGAAATGATAGAAGGATGAATGATGATCATGTATGTATGATAAGTTCCATTTGATTTGTAAACCCTCAAAAATCGAGTATGGACCGAGGAACTAAAGTGCGTCATAGTGTAGTGAGTGCAACACATAGATGAAGACGGAGGATGTGGGATGATTAAACGACCGTGTGCTAAGAAAAATGTGTAAATATGTAGTGTGTAGAATGTAATGCAAGATATATAGATAGCCTAATAGTCTAAGATGTGTGCTATGTAATATGTAGAATGAGTAAGATATAATGCTAGAATCATAGACAATAAGGTGTGACATATGTATGATGAAGAATAATATGATGTATGATGTATAGATGTGCAAATGTCAAAATAGTAATTATGTAGAGGAACATGAAGATGTAGTGTGTGAAATGTGAGATGTATTGTAAAATGTGTGAAGAGATACAATGTGTAGTCCCTATAGTACAGTGTGTGGGGTTCATGTGTAGTATGCCCTCAACAGTCAAGTGTGCACTGAAGCACAAGAGTGTGTGATCGGGAAATGATCGAAGATAAAACATGTGATGAGTATACCTATGCTAGAATATTAATGTATGATAATGCAAAGGTGATAGAAACACTAATGCTGCTATGATAGGGTTTGTTAGATTTTATACCCCCAAGCATATGATTGAGAAGGTGATTATATGTCATTATCAAGGAGATCATCATTTTCATGGTCGAAATATACTAGAGCCGCATCAGATACATAATAATCTATAAAGTGAGGATGATCATATAAGGACCCATTGTGGTGTAGTGTGTACACATTCATTGCATAGTCCTCATTAGTAAAGGTTATTTACAGATAATTGTGAGCATTCCAATGGGATGTATTCAGAGAGTGAGTGGGAAAAAAGTCATTTGGAAAAGAGATATTGCCAAAAGGCATAAGACAATTAAGAAAAGAATGATGAGCATCTATCATACTGCCAATATAATCAAGCCAAGATTTCCGAAGTTTGAGTGGAGAGTCATGATGGGTGCATCAAACAAAGACCATCAAATGAAAGACACACAGGCCATAAACGACCGTAATATGAAAATATTCATGATAAAGATGCGGTGAATGAAGAGGTGGTAAGATGTCAATAAGTTTCATTTCAAACCTAACCAAAGGGTCACATGTACAAATAGTATCTAAGCAAGTGGAGTCAATTGGGATGTGCTCTGAGAAGGTCCTATTGATAAATAATGTCCATGTAAAAGGGGGTGGTGGTAATGCAGATTATGCAGTAGGTGATGAAATAACATCTAAAGCATGACTATATCCCTAATAAAGTACCATAGCATTGGTAGAAGGATGGCTCTTAAACCTATATTCACATGGGCCATTGGCCGTAAATGTGTCTTCAAAGAAATAATTGTCTACACCAAGAGGTGTAAAATTTAGTTGTCCTAAGGCTTCATCAATAAGTTCAATAGCATCAACTTCATCATCATTCCTCATAATCATCAGTGTGAGAATCCTCATGTTGGATTAGTTTATCAAGTATATTAGTAGGTGAAGCAACAGACGAAGAGATAGAAGGTTCCTCCATAGTTGGATAAGGAAGGCTGATAGGAGATGATACTGTAGGTGAAATAATATTTGTCTAGTATGAGTAGAAATAAATGGATTATTTGTAGCGGTAGAAGAAGGTTCTGACATGCTAGATTGACCAATGTCATATGTGTCAAGGCTATTATATGGAATTTTCCATGAAGGTGGTATGGGCATAACATTAATAGGTTTGATTCGAAAATATTTGAATGGCTCTGGATCTGTAGTGATAATATGTTCATAGCCATCATGAAAACATTTGACACATTGGTGAATATTAGATGGAATTGATTACATTTCATGAATCCAAGGTTGAACTAATTAGATATTGAATTGAAACTAGGCATCTATAACATATAAATCAGTGAGAATGGTCTTATGTCCAACCCAAATTTCTAATGAGATAGTTTCTAGACTTGAACGAGTGGTAGAATCATAACCTCATGTTGGTATCCAAATTTTATCTCCATTTCAAGCCGAGAAGCAACACAGATTGTGCATGGAGCTTAGAGACAAATAGATCATAGTGTGTGTCATTTTGTAGCTGGGCATGAGATCTAACTGGACCTTTGTTACTCAAGTTTGTGGAGAGATGGATAACACCTTTAAGAGGATTTGACCTGTCCTCACTAATTTCGGCCGTGCCTCTTCGACCAGGGTGAGTGGACCCTTAGTGTAACCTTTGTTTGATGAAGGAGATGGAGATATCCTTTGTTTGGAAAATTTTTATGAAGATGACCTTGGGAAAATATGGTCAATACTCCATGATTTAACACTTAACAGTTGTCACTTCTAAACGATGGAGAAAGTTTCAACACAAGGCTAAGGTTGCTAAATACATTAAGAAATCCTGAGTGTTCTGCATAGTTTAGTAAGTAAATTTTGTTCCTTTGTTGATATAAATTGAAAACAGGGGTACTTCAGGATGGATAAATGGTTTTAAAATGATTTTGGTGGGAGATGAATCAGGATAAAGTTGATTATACCAGATCCTCGAAGGGACTTCACAACAATGAAAAATTCAACAACAGAAAGCTTCATAATAGATAAGACATTCCTTCAACTAGAAGGTGTGCTTCAATAAAGGCCCAAATCACCACGTTTTCACATAATATTTGAGACTCTAACATAAAGGATTGAATTGAAAGACTCAATTAAACACGAAAGTCTCTGATCAATCACGCCTAAGGTACACCTGAAGACTTATAGACAATCTTTATCAACAAATGACAGTGAATTGATTTTGAATTTTCTTATTTCATCCAAGATGAAGGCTCTTCTTGAAATGAAATTGAAAATACCATTAAACTATCACAAGGATGAGATCCTATGTGATTTCACAAAGATTTCAATGTAATATTGCAATATGAACAAAAGAAAGTATTTGTACATATTCTGTAACAAAGCAGACACAAATTTCTAGAGATTTGACACAAATTAATTTCAAAACTACTTAGATTCATCAGTAGGGGAAAGCTTCCAGAGCAATCTCATTGCTTGTTAATGGCTATACATCTGCAACCAACTTGACACGATAGAAAATATAACACAGAAAAAAATAACTGGTTATCTCGACTTTGGTCTCTCATGAAGACATATTTTTTCTTAAGAATTCAAACTCTGACCTTTTGCAAGATTTTTCTCATTGCATTTATACATTTTTCTCACTCAATTTCCCCCCCAAAAGAGAAGAATATTCGAAGGACCTTTGCTTATTACTAGTTTTTTTTAGACAATGACGCTTAACAAATTCAGATCAGAAATCTGCTAGGTGGACCAATTATGAATTGATCACATTTTTTGGGCCCTCCACTAATGACTAGGATGCCATGCCACAACGTTTCGGGAGTCTCTTTAATCATTGTTATTCTGTCATGTGAGAAATACCCTTTTTAATCATTTTCCAGAGACTCTGCACAGTTGGATATGACAGGTAATATTTTTCTCTCTCGTGGAAACACCCTTTTCATATTTTACACCTTCATTTTCCTCATTTCATCCCTTTTCCCTCTCTTTCCTCTGCAATTCTTCCCGACATCCATTTCTTCTAGTAATTCCCATTTTTACAAGTTCCTGAGGAACTCAAATTTCAAAATATCAACCCTGTAAAACTTTGGACTCACAAATTAAGTTCCGAATCCATCAAATGGCACTTTATAGATAGAGACGACAAGGAATTTCATCAAAGAACGATGAAAAACAGTGTGTATTCACATCTCCAAGAGTCTTGGAGCAAAAATTGTGGAAAAATAGGTGAAATGCACAACAACAGTTGATTCTTCCCCTTTTCCATTTTATATCATAGTTGTCCACATGTTTTCTTGGCACAACTGCAAAGGAGAATCACAGAGACAAGTCCCAAAAAAGTGCGATCCTTCCACGTACCCTGGGCCGAAGAAAAAAACCTTTTGGCCTTTGAAAAGTCTCGGTGAAAAAGGAGCCAGTGAAAGCCTCCACGTGTCTCAATGGCACATTTTGAGATGGTCCCCAAAAGAAGAGACACAAAATAAGTGTGGGTTCAACACATGTCTCAGTTTGGTAGATTCTGTTAAAAAAGTTGAAGGTTTAGCGAAAGGCACCATGTGTCTAGAGTCCAAGACAGTCTCCTTTGGCCGTTGAAAATTCCAAGTAAAGGGCCGTGTGAGCGGAAGCCTCCAAGTTTCCTCCTGAAACTTCTTCAAAATAAAACTTAGGGGTCGGTCCCCAAATAGGCGTAGTCCCTGCATGTGTCCCAGGCTCTTTAGAAAGTTGCTTGAAAAGTCTAATTATGGGAAGACCCGGCGGAATCCTCCACATGTCTTTATGGTCCAACTTCGAGATGGTGCCCAAGAGCGGAGACCCTGAACAAGCGTGGGATCACCACATGTCCCAGGCCTTAGAAAATTTCTTTGAAAAGTTTAAGTACAAAGTGGATCCGGCGGAAGCCTTCACATGTCTCCCTGTCGCAATTATTAAGGTGGGACCCTAACATAGATCCTAAAATGAGTGCCAACCTTCCACATGTCCATGGTCTACCAAAACTATGCTGACTGCATGAAATTTTTTTCTAAGTCTGGGCAAAGCAGCGGAAACATCTAGGTGTCCCCCAGCGCAACTCCAAGGCCAAACCAAAAGGTGAATTTTCAAATGAGTGTCATTCCTCCACGTGGAAAAGTTTTGCGTTGAAGTGAGCCTTGGAGTTTTTAAAGTGCCTCACTGAGCCACATCCAACCAAAAAGGGTCACGTTTCCAATGATTCTGAGAAGTAAATTTGATCAGGAAAAATACACCCGTCAAATCGTAAACTATAAGACAATCACTATTTGAGCCCGAAAATGAATTTTTATTTAAGGACAGAGAATTTGGAAATGTTATGAGGCCTAAATATGATCCTCCAAGCTACATACAATCATGTTTCCATAGGTATTTTGGACAAAAATGACAGGGACAACAAAATGTGACTGTGGAAAACAGAAAGAAAGGAAAAACCTGAGTTTTACGCCCAACTTACAGACTCTTTCAGATGGATAGAGGAACGAAAAAAAAATTCAAGACCTTTAATTGATCCTCGACCAAGGAAGGGACTAATAATGGTAACCAAATGGAGGAAAAAGTCTTCAAACACCAACATGCGGAGATAAACAACATTACAGAGGCCACAAATTGAGGAATTTCAACGACAAACGTGGTGAGACTAATTTGAGCACCAACACCTCAAAAGAGAGTAGAATTCTTATAAATTAGATTTTCATTAATACCTTATCTTTTTAAAATATAAGTAGAACATAGCTTTATTGTTGAACCATTAGCAATGAGGACTCGTTTGAGGCAAGTAGTGCTAACGACGACTGTACTGAGAAAAGGTGCACATGGATTGCTTTTAGCAAAAGGTGATAGATTTTTGTCAGTGAAATATAAAAAATGTGGAAAATTACAAAGAGACTGTATGAGATCTGTAAATCATATCTAATATTTATCACTTTTAATATGAATAAAACAAAGGGTAGCTTCTAATGTTTTACGATAGTCTAGTGCATTACACAATAAGTCATAAAACAAATCTTGGACAGTGTATTTTTAATTTTCTCAATGATGTCATAGCCATTAGAAGTAGTAGGAGGAGGTGTCGAAGTAATGGTTGGAGGAATAAAAGGGGTTAGATATGTAGGAGGATTAGTATGAGTACGACGATTAGTAACTACATTAATGGATGGATCAGCCTGAGGCCTGTAAAAGTGAGGAAGATGTTGAGTACACACACAGAGGAAATCAATAGTAGTACTAACTATGCCAGAGACCTTAGTTGGTGAAAAGGTGGGATAAGAGGATTGAGCCATAACTTGATAAGGAGATGATATTGTTAAAAGTAAATTTTGGAATGATCAGGTATGTAATGCCCCACCTTGGGACACAAAAATTTACACATTCTATCAGTTAACATTTTTTGTAATTTTCTTTAAAAAATTTACTATAATATGCTTATTTTGGTATACCTTAGTTATTAATATAATTCCTAATGATACCAATCTAATTTGTTTAATAAATTAATTTCAGTTCAAAAACCAATAACCATTCCAACAAAAATCCTCGACCATTATATTTTAGACACTTAATTGATTTACCATTTAATTAAACTATCCTAGGCTACAAATTAAAGTTCACCCCCACTCAATTAATAATAAAAATACATTCCCACCAATATTATACAACTTAAAAACATGCAGGGAAAGATGTGGGCTATTGGATCTATCCAATCTTAGCCATTGATTTTAAAGTTTCCCTGGAGTTGCCCTAACTCATCCTTATGTTTTCTTTTCTTTCTCATTTCGTTTTATTTATTTTTTCTTGCAGGTTGGAAGAGGCCATGGAAGGACATGAAAGAAAGGATTTTCCCTTTTTTTTGCTTGTTTGTGTGCAGGCTAATAGATTTTGGGATATTCTATTCCTTCTTTCTACCATGTTTTAGTGGAAGATTTACCCTAGTTATGTTTCTGATTTATTTGTTTAGTCTCTCTCTCTCTCTCTCTATCTATATATATTATACTTTTTTAAACTCAATTATTAGCTCAAACCAGATAAATGTTCTAGTTATATTATATTTTTTTTTTTTTGTTGAACTCTGTAGTCATTTTTATCATAGTGGCATGTATATTTTCCTTACAGAAAACACAGTGAAAAAACACATCGCTGAACCCCATAGTTGTTGTGTCTGGCTGTTTGGATGACGTCATGGGTTTGTATGAGTGGAGGTTGTAGTTTGGTGGCTATGGCATAGTGGTATGGAAAAAAAAAGAGGTGGGGGGTGGTGGGGGGTGTGCAGGGGTGTGGCCCCTCCCCCATATTTTCTTTTAATAAAATCTTTCAAATAAACTAACAAAATAAACGATGGCAAAATCGATTTCCTATCTCATATAATTTATTTTATTCCTTTTACTTTTATTGCCAAATTTCAAACTTATGCCATGGAGTTCCATTTTTAATAATCTCCTTTTTTTCTAAAGAATACCCATTAACATTTTTTATATGTATAATTTTATATATATACAAAATTTACTTTTTACATGCCAGGAAACTAAGAGGAATTTTAGAATCATATTAACATGTCAAATTTGATTATAAGAATATTAAAATGGGTTCTTACAAGATTTTTTTTTTAATAATCAAACTTATATAGGTATATATTTTCTATTATTCAAATCAGGTGTACGACAAGAACTATATACAAGTATACCCACATTTTCTTAAAGCTCAACTCACCCAAAGGAGTGTAAATATATATAGTTTTAGCTTAAATAGTAGTTTTTTTTTTTTCTGGGTTCACCTTAATGGTTTTAAAAAGGAAATTCCAACAACTAAATGCAATGATATGAACATTTGAAAGACAAGTAAAATTGTATTTTATTACAACATTAAAATTGTGATATTAAATAAACATCTAAGGACCAAGTTCTAATTTACTCATTGAAAATAAAACTCTCAAACCTTCTCATAATTATTTCATTTCTCAAATACACAATGCAAGACTAAAACTTTCTTTAGCTAATAAAAACAAATATTACTATTCTGACAAGCCTCTTCTTAAAGAATGGCTCAGAGTAAAATCAATTCTTCTCATTGTGCAATGCATTCCACTATATATATGGAAATAAATTTAAGTTTCTTTTAATGTAAAGCAAGTGGGCTAAACTGCATCTATATCCCTAAAATAAGAGTGAAATCTTACTACCACTACGAAAGGCTTAAATTTCCACACACAAAGTCTTCTTTCAAAAGGAGATCTCAAACAAATAAATTTATTCATTTGTATCTAGTTCCCATTCCACTTTCGAGAGAATAAAATAAACTCCTTTACAACAAGATGATAAGGGATACAACATTTTTCCAAGCATGAGTATTTACCATATAATCTTGTCATGCATATCCAAATTTTCTTTGAAACCAAATAATTTAATTCTTCCATTTCTATTCCAAAATACAAAACCCTCACAACTTTTACCATACAAGTTATAAAGCAAAATAAGTTTGTGAATCTTGATTTTGTTGAAAAATATGAAACAAATTACAAGATACTAAAAAATTCTCAATGTAAGACATTACAAAGATTCACTCCATGATTGAGGAGGATCACAACACTAATACACCAATAGTTTTTCAAAATCAATCTGAATCCCAATATGGGAAAAATTAGAAGAAGAGAAAACTCTTGACATAGCCATATCCACGTGATTACAAGAGGTAAAACTCTCCCAAAATTTGGCAACACAAAGATACCAAGAAATCAAGAAGACTCCAACCATCTTAAAACTTGAACCCCAACATGGGATCCACATATTCTTCAACACAAAGAGAAAGGGTTTATCTACCACTCAACCTATAGGCATTATTACATGTCTTTCTAGAGGTTGGGAGACATGCTAGCCTCCCCTAAGCCCGTGGGAGAGAGAGCTAGCTTCCATAAATGTGCACAAGAATAAAGAAGAGGTAATCACAAGCATATCACATACAAGACTAACCCATACACCATAAAAACATAAAAAATTCCAACCAAATAAAAAGGGGATAAAACCATATTCATCCTCAACATAAGGGAAGAGTGGATGATACATCAAATAATGCCATAGAATGTGGTCCAACCATAGGATGCACATATACAAAATCTTCAAAACCCTCCTTATCCCTCCAAAACAATAATCCTTCCTTATTACTCCTCATATTCACTTAAATTCCTCCTTGGGAGGATTCTCAAACCCATTAGGTTTCCTCTCCAAGGATGGGGAAGGGGGTTTAGACCATATGAACCACCTTCGCCACCACAAACCATGTGAGAGGATATAAGAGAAACCAACATCGCTTGGCCATCACACCATGAGGTTTTAAGAGAGAAAATCCCTCTCTTTTCCCCAATAAAACTCCCAAATCCATCAAGCCATATTATGGATGGAGAAAATAACAAATAACACACCCAAGCAACCATACACCACATGCAACAAGAAAAAAATTTCAACCATAGGAAAATATAAAATCTAACATGCCAAATAACACAAAATATGATCAAAGAGCCTACCTCCACAAGCTCTCCAATCTCTAAGATTTTCCCAATTCCTTGTCTAAGAAAAAGCTCCAACTCCAAAAGCATTCCAAGCATAAAAGACAAGCAAAAATTTATTTTCTCCCACATGAGGGAGTATTTGAAGAAAAGGAAAGAAATTTCCTCACAAATGAGGGGGTGACATGTGTCACCCCTCTCTTCCCTCTAAGTCAAGATTTCAAAAAACCAAAAGAAAGAAAAGATAAACCCACATTTAAAAACGCTTCTCCCAAAATACCCAAAAAGAAAGTGAGACAAGCTTATGCAACATTTCACAACACACACACTCCAACTATTCTTACATAAATGGTGACAAATAAGAGGCTATATGGGTGGGAAACTTCCTTTCATGCTTAGAAATAAGCCCCCTACCTAATAGGTAGGTTATAAGGGATTATTTTTGTGCTAAGTGAACCCCCAAAACCAAAAGGGGTCACTTTAAATGCCAAAAATAACCCGATTTCGTGTTTGACACAATTGGACACAAATGTTGAGGATGTGGGGCCCACTCAAGGGTGGTTATGTGGCCCAAATATTTATTACTTAAGAAAACAAAAACACAAATACACTCCTAAAGCAAGTGGGGACCATTAAGCCCCTCAACCTAATTTATAACAATAATAAACAACCTAGCCACAATTAATTTTACATAACATACACCATTACAAATAAGGGTCACTCATGGTGCCCAAACAATAAAAACACCCAATAAGGCCTCATACAACTAACATGGTTAGGACTTAGCACCATGGGATGCTTGTGCACATTTTTGTCGACTCCCTAAAACCCACATTCTGTTATACCTTGTAATCTGCACACTCAGAGAAAACATTAAACGCATCTTCCCAATACAGGTATAAATCAACTATTCAGTAAACAATCAAGTATAAACAAACAATCTATGCTAACACATCATCAACATGGAATTGTAGATGAGAAACATGCACAATTTCTCACAAATTCACCATGTTTTAGCCATTGCAAGTCATATAAATTACATATATCCATGCTTACATGTGCTCTCGTAAATAATCGAATAGTTTATATCATCAAGGTGTTCAACAAAACCATGTATCCATCATATCTGAATTAGGCCCAAATAACATAGCAATATGTTATTATCCACAACATCTACTGAAATATGCCAACATACTAATCAAAGCTAAATTGTTGCTATGTGCCCAAATCACTATACATGTCCATGAAGATCAAATAACATAAAACAATATCTAAAATGTGTCATAATCTCTGTCAAATCATAAATATGAGAAAAAAAGAGCAGATAACTTAGGGTAGAAAATATGGGAAGTACAGGATAAATGGAGGAAGTTCACGATAGTGAAAAGACCCAAAACGACCACTATGGGTGATAGGTATGAGAAGATAGAAATGGAAGAAAGAATGTAAATTCAAATGGCGGGTTCACCAAAATGATTGACTAAAATGTGGAATAACGAGTATTTAATCTAACTAGGAACAACACTAAATAATTGTGAATAAATGCAACAAATAAATATGGAAAGTGACCCAAGAAACTAAAATATGTAAAATGTGAATCCCTAATTAACCAGTAGGGTTGCAAGGAGCTTAGCTGATTCAGAGGTTGATCTTGACTATGTCATAAAATCAACTGAATATTCTGGAGGTAGGAGCAAACATACAGAGGTCCCAAAAGGATGGATATGAGTTGTCTGAAGGGAATGGGGCACCAGGGAGTGGATTAGGGTAGCTTTGGGTCCCTTAGTCTAGATTCTTGTTGCCTTGGTCTATTTAGGAGGTCCAAAAGCCAGCTTTGGAGGGTTTTGATGCCCCATTTTGACACACCAAAACTATAAAATATGACAAGAAAATTATGGCAATTTTTTTAGATAGATTATTTTATTAAATCCTCAACTAAGATTAGGGCTATGACTAGTAGTGAACAAAAACTACATTGTTCCAATAATTATTCACGGGTTCAGTACCCCCTTTTTTATATTAAATTTTCTTCGAAAAGGGTCCCCTTGGCCAATCCCATTAACCCATGCCTATTGATAATGTATTTAATTAAATATCTCAATTTAATAATCTATATTAACCATGCCACATATTTTTTTATTTAAAAAAATTCTTGTATTTCACATTATTATTTTATACCTACATGGCCCTTAAACAAATCCCTGGGTTTCCATCTAATTAGTTTACATTCAACATAATCATTTAAATACTTACCTTTCCCCATAAAATTAAAATTTGGAGGGTCCAACTTGGACCCTTGGATTCTTTTAATTTCATCCCCAAATTTTAGTGATTATCCTACAACAATAATCCTCATTTTGATGATTTCCTTTTAACTTTTATTTTGCATTTTTGGCCTCCATTTTTTTTGCTTACACAAGTATTTCCAAGGAGAAGATGGAGGAAGGAGGCCATGAATATATGATTTTTTTTCTTTTTGATTGTAGGTTTTTGATAATAAATTTGTGGGTTTTCTTTCTCTCTCTTTCTCTTTTTCCTCTTACCCTATCAAGGGTTTCATGAGTGTATATATATATATATATATATATATATATATATATATATATATATATATATGTATGTGTGTGTGTGTGTATATATATATATATATATATATATATATATATATGTATGTATGTATGTATGTATGTATGTATGTATGTATGTATGTATGTATATTATGTATGTATGTATATGACATATGTATATGTATGTCCTCATTTTTTTTTTTATTTAAATAAAATCTTCCTTGAACAGATGAAATGCAAGGGATGTTTTGAAGCGCAAATGGGTTCGTGCACAAGTTTACCCGGGGGGCGACCACCGTAGAGATAACCCTCTCCCCTACATATTAAAACATATTCTAGAAAGTATGACTTATAAAATCGAACCACTAGGGTTCGAACCAAGAAATTTCTATTTTATTTATTTTTAGTTATTTCACCAAATGCAATTTTTTTTAATAATATATACATATATATATATATATATATATATATATATATATATATATATATATATATATATATATAAGTGAGGTTATTTTTATAAGTTTGCTAATATTTCTCATTAGTTGAAATGTAAATTCCAGAAAAATTGAATGAGAGTATAATAGGCACACCTATATATATATAATGATACAAGCTCTAATGGGATTGAATTTTAAAATAGCTTCAGTTTACAAATTTTAGCAACAATAATAAGAAAAATGCATTCTCTATATAACTTACATTAGATTTAAATCCTGACTCATTTTAAAAGTAAAACATATAAACACTCTCCTTTAAATCCAACCTAACTCATAAAATTCAATGTGGATGTCATGGTTTCGAGGTAAAAGGTAGATTCCATTTATTCAATCGAATAAGAAGAAAACATGTTTATCTCTGCAACATATTTAAAAAATACTTGTACCAAATTTTGGAGCAAGGAATTGCACGAGATCTAAAAATAATGATTCTCCTTCCAATACAATTTCACTTTCATATTTCCCTTACTTATGCTGATAAAATTATCATTTGATAAATCACAATTATCATAAGTAAGAAACTCCTCTTTTCAACCACATAAAATAATGCAACCTTCCATCAATAACCCAAAATTTTCGATACACTTCTACAAGAATTTAGCATACACCTATCTTTCATTTTGCAATGTGTATAATCATACAAAGAGACTAGAATGAAGATTCATTTCAAGAAAGAGAAGCAATGTGCAATATAACTATGTTCTTACAAACAAGAGTAGGAGATTACTTCAATATGAAAGGGTCAAGATGTCAACATAACAAAATCCATTTTCAAGAAGAGGATCCAACCTAACAATCTCCATTTTCCAATGTTTATACTACATTCTCGAAAGTAATAATAGGAAAAATTTCACAACATGACGGAGTAGGGATATTGCATATTCTATGACAAGAATAAGTGACATACAACTTGAATATGTACTCACAACTTTATTTGAAATAAGATTTACAAGACACGTATAAAAAAAGAGTATGAGTTCCTTTCAATATGAGAGAAACAAGTTTCCAATGTAGCAATATTTCTTATTTGGAGAATGAAAATATTTAACCAATCCCATACAACCTTCAAGCTTCATACTAGGGAATGAAGAACATAAAATTTGATACAACACTTGTCCGCACAAGATACACATGCATCCCAAAAAAAAAAACTGCAAGAAGAGTTCACAATATAGTTTACAAGAACCAAGTAAAACCAAGGGGAAAATATTTCCTCAAAATAGGGAAACAACATATCAATGTCTCCATTTATTCTCCATCAATATTCGAGCTAAAATATGTGTGTTTTTTTCACTCCGTAAGATCTTCAAATCATAAGGAGATAGGGCCCAGTTACCTCCCATCATATTAGCATCATTACATGTCATCTCTAACACAAGGAGGACATGCTAGCCTCCCTCCAACCCCATGGGAGAGATCATACATTCCTTGGTTTTCCACAATTGAATAGGGAAGGGAAAACACACATACAAGCATACTTTCACACATACACACAAAACAAAAATCAAACAACACATGAGGGAGAAGTCCATGATTTTCCCCAAAATGGGGAAGAGTGGTAAGAAAGAAAATGAAACCAAGTGGTGAATCGAACTATAGGAAACACAATTAAAATTTTGTGCAACCTCCTTATCTCTCCAAACACAAAATCCCTCCTTAGCTCTCAAACCCATGCATCAAACCTCCTCCTTGAAAGGCTTTTCAAACCATTAATATTTCCTTTCCAAGGATTGGGGGAGGAAGTTGAAACCATATGAACATATTTCCTCACATCAAACCATATGAGGGGATGAATAAAGAGAACCATCATGGCTTGCCCATCAAGCCATGTGGTGAGAACGTATTCCTCCCTCTTTCCCAACACTCCAAAATCCATCACAAACATGATGGATGGATAAAAATAACAATAGAAAAATCCACATACACACCCATCATCCAAATACATCAACAACACAAACAAAACAACATTTTCATTTCAAAAAATAATCTATTTTCCATAAGCAAAAAAAATTAGAAGAGAAAGGAGACCTACCTCTAACAAGCTCTCCAAAATATTTAAGAAATTCAAAATCCAAAAGCTCCAAACTCCAAAAGCACACACAAATCTTCAACACTCCAAAATGCAAGAATGACCAAGAAGTCACAACCCCTCTCCATGAGGGATATTAAAAGAAAACCAATGAAACATTCCCTCAAATGAGAGGTTGACATATGTCACCCTTATCCAGTCCTGACACAAAGATAATAAGAATAAAAAAAATCTCATTTTGGAGGTAAACTCCCAAATACCCAAAATGTGATTAAAACCAAACCTCTACAACTTTCAATACACAGACAAAAACCAGTTCACTTACAAGAAGTGATGTGTGAGGGGTCAAATGGGAGGGAAACTCCCATTTGGACTTGAAATGAGACCCCCCTATGCAAAGGTATGGTCGAAGGGGTCCTTTTCCATGATATAGAAGTTTCCAACATGAAAAGTGATCACCAAAATTGCCACTTTTAGCCCGAATCCGAGTTTAAGATAAATGGCACAAGAGTTGAGGTGGTGGGGCCCACGTTAGTGGAACTTAGGTGGTCCCAAACCTCTAACAACCCACTAAATTAACACTAAACACAATTTAGCATAAGTAGCGACCACTAGGTCCGTAAAATAACTCAATACAACTAAATAAATACAAATAATAAAATTTTATAAGGAACACCCATGGTGCCTGAATACAACATCCAACAATTAATAAGGATTCACACAATAAACATGGTGAGGAATCAACCCAATTGACCACTTGTGCAAACCCAAAATGTAGCTCTAAAACCCACATTCTCTTGTGCCTTGTAATTTGCACACTCATTACAAACATTAAACATACCTGCCCAATAAAATATAAAAATAAAAAAATTCTCAATAAATAATGCAACAATAAATCAAGCTAACTATACCCAACAATGTTAGTGTGAAATGAATCACTCTATCACATACATCCATACTAATACAAAATATATTAACCATATAAGTAACACATTAGCCATTTCAATTCAAATGATAACCAAGTATATGACAAAACCATAAGTAAATCTATCGCATGTGAAATGAAGTCAACTATAGCATAATATGTTGATATCCAAATCATAATGTGCAAGAGATATGAACTAACCAAAATATTAGTTTGGCATTATGCACCCAAATCAACACAGGTGTTGTCAAATGATACTAAAGTCTGTGTCCATCATCAATAGAAGTTATGAGTCAGCAAGGAAAGTATGGTAGGAAGAGGTCGCACTATAAGAGTCAGAAGATGATATAAATACTTTGATCCTTGTCATGTGTAACTCGTTGATATGTTCTGGATGTCACCAATGATGATTAATGAAAGACTTGTAAGAATCCACAACAAGCATCAAACCCTAAAAAAGAATAATGAAAATGAAGTGGTCAGACTATCGTCGGCGGCCATAACAGTGGACTTAGTAACTATTTGTTGCACTACATTTCAGACCCGATGTAGTTCTATGTGTGTGTGTGTGTGTGTGATCATGCCCTAGTTTTCTCTTCTTTCGGTCGTACTTTGTGAAAGTAGTGAGTAATAACTATGTGTAGAAAACTGTAATAAAATGGTGGATGGAATAGAATAAACATTCCCTCCTATGTACTGTGATGGAGATGAACCGGCCTTGTGCCTTTGTGATGGAGCTATATGGATGCAAATGAGCTCTAGATGGATGTAGCCTCAGTTGATGATAGTAGTGCCTAGTGGTTGGTCCCTCATTATGGTCTCGTAACTTTATATTTATATGATTCTCTTGTTCTAATTTTGTAATTAACCTCGAAAAGGAATACCACCAAAAAGATAAGAAGCTCGTATGGCTGGAAAGTTCCCAAAAAGTGGCATGAAAGTGTAAAATGGATCAAGGCACCCAAACTAGAACTAGGGTACGGACGGACACCCATATCAAGGCTAAAATGATGGAAAGTGTCAAAAATAGACTGAGCATATGTGCGGTGAAGGTTTGGAGTTACAATAGAAAGTAAATAAGAATGACCAAGAGATGGGGGTTAATTAGTCATTTCTTCAC
The DNA here is from genome assembly GCA_019776745.2 of Taxus chinensis. Taxonomy (NCBI): domain Eukaryota; kingdom Viridiplantae; phylum Streptophyta; class Pinopsida; order Cupressales; family Taxaceae; genus Taxus; species Taxus chinensis. The sequence goes on along the minus strand of CM034147.1, from coordinate 119,174,267 downwards.
TCAAAAACCATATAAATAGTAGTATAAGAATGGAACTAAATAATCTCTAAAGTGCATGATTTTATGTCTACAGTAGGATAAGGTTTCCTGTACATGGATTGTAGGGTATGTGGGGACCTGTTTTTTGGTTAGTAGGGGATGGTAGGCCTCGTTTTTAGGGACAATAGGGACAAAAAATAAAAATTAGGAAAATTTATAAAAGTACATAAATTTTTAGTTTTTCATATGTAAGGAAATCATTAGGAATACATAAAACCTAGGGATGGTTTTTGGTGGGTTTTTACCTCTATTTCTAATGCCTCTTAAACCTCTCATAAACCTCCTTCAATATTTTTATATTATCTGCACTCACATGATCTGGATGTCACACAACATCCCTCTTTCTCTATTTTTTAGTTGAGTTTCAACGCCTTTGTTGTCTGGTAGTTTACATTTAATGTGTTCCTTTAACTTTTCCACATAAACACCTTTATAATGATGTGGTATGGTGCTTCCTTGGATGCCTCTATTACACGATGCTATAACTGAGAGTTTTTTTTCATATATATAAAATAAGAAAATGGAATTCCTTTTCTTTAATATATTGAGAGAAACCTCTTTGTTATTTGGAAACCTCTCTCTTAACATTCAATAACTCTCTGACTACATGGATGCATTTTCGAAAAAATATATATTTTTTTCATTTTATTTTATTAATTGCTCACAGTCTATTATAGGAGTTGCTTGAAGCTTTCACTATAGAATGCATTGGTGCTCTTCCCTATTTCTTTCATCCCACTCTTCTAATCTCCCTAAATATGATTAAAGTTGAAGGCATAAACAACACTTTAAGATAACTTGAAGTCACTTCTAAGAACTACACTCAGTGGCCCTCACATCGCCCTAGTGCCAGGTACTAATTTTGAACTCGTTTCATCCCTAAAAAACATGTTGGAAAGGCTTTATTTTAATGTGACTTTAGTGCTAGAACACAAAAGAAAATATCAACTTTATAATGCCACACCAAGTGCAATTTTAATTCTAATTGATCAAGATGCTCAAATGGGAAAAGGATTCATATAGTGAATTTCCTTGAGAGAAACCACCCATGTATCGTTTGAGAGAAACCAACCATGTATCATTTGGACAAGATTAAAGATAAATTTCTATGTCTATGGGTAATATGGATCTAACAAAACGGTTTCAAAAAAGGCCCCGACGAAAAATTGCAGCAATACACATGTCATGGGAATTCCTTGAGGGATCCCATAACTTGACAAGACATGTTGTACTTAAACATATTATGGATTATCCAGTCCATAGTAATAAGGAAGAATTAAATATGGACATGGTCATCCTCTCCATTGTTATGTTTTTAAATACGCTCATGGTCGTAGAAAATAAAAAGGGGAAAATTACGTTTTTTTCCAGTTTTTCAATAGCACAAGTAAATTATATTTTTGTTTAATTATTCAACAGAAGCACTAACTAGACCTTGAGGAAGAATAAATATAATTTATGGAGCATAATATTAGTTAAAAATGGCAATTTACTTCATCACGTCAATTTCCTATCAGGTCAATTAGAGTGCAACATGACCAAACAAATGTTTAATCAATATTACAGTACTATTCTGATCAATTTAATTTCCTGTAATCTTTGTGAATCTCTCCTAGGCTCCCCATAAGAGGCTTGGTGTATCCCATTTTCACCATCGAAGTGTTAAAATCATTAAAGAAGGAATTTTGATTGTTACTTTAAGTCGCGACTAGAAAATTCGTGAACAAAGAACCCATGCTTTTTAATAGACTATATAGTGTCTGATATTAGTGTAAGAGTCCCTTATGCTTCATCAGATATCTCTAGTATCTATTGTCAAATAAATTGGGGTTGGCCATGTCTAAGGGAGAGAGTTTTTTATTGTTGGTATTAACATGACAGTTAGCCTTAATAGAAGTGGTAAAATACATGTGGATGTTTAATTCATCATAGATATGACTTCTGAAAGTAAAGCATTGAGATCGACTGTTTATATGAACACCTATTTATAATAGCGAAATATTATTAAAGAGAAAATTATTACAAATGCATAAAAAAGGCATTTCTGAGTCCACTTACCTGAAAGGGTAATGAAGTCTTTGACAGACAATCCGTATTTCTGAAATGCTGACATGAGTTTTTAAAAGCCCATAAAAGGAGTTGGAATATCTCCATTTACATTGGTTTTTTTGTATCCCTAAAATCTCTTCTTCCCAGTAACACTTCCCATGATAGACCTCCCAACTGAAAATACTATACAATGATATTTTTGAATCATTTCTATGCATTCATATATTAGATGGATCTATGAAGGGATTATAGAAATTTAGAGGAAGAATAATTACTTGGACAACTAAATCACGATCATCTATGGCCAAAACATCGCCACAAGATACAACACCACTAAAAAAAATTTCAACTCATATTTTATAGTGTTTATAACCTCAAAGACTCTAAATGAATCCTTTTTATTGCCCACATTCTTTTCACTTCTCAACCATGAAGTTTTGTCTAAGAATCACACAGGAGAGCATGGGTTTCAGAGTTGCACCTCAAGTTACACAAGCGGCTGACTAGGCCGATTCCTTTAACCAGGCATGATCTTTTTGTAACCTTGTGTGTATGTGGTGTATTCATGTTTGGACACCATTGGTGATTCCTAATGTATCTATGTTAATTTCAATTTGTTTAAGCCTAGTGATAAGCTAGTTTAGGGACCTAATGGTCCCCTACATGCATAAGTAGTGTTTTATATTAATTAATCTTGTTGTTTGTGGTTTGGGGACACCTAATTATCATTTAAGTGGGCTGTACCACCTCTTCATTTGATCCACTTTACCTAATCTCTAATTTTGGCTAAATATGACATTTGTAAGGGTCTCTTTTCACATTGGGCATCTCCCTTACACTGAAATAGACCCCTTGGGCTCTAACTATGGGTAGGGGTGTCTCTTTTCAATGTAAAATGGTATTTTCCATCCCATTTGACCCCTCTCTTGTCACCATATTGTAAGTGTGGTTGAGTTTTGTTATTTCTTTAAAGTGGAAGAGTGTTGGTTTATTGGATTTTTAGGAAATTTTGAAGATAACTTCAAAAATGTGTTTTTTATGTCTATTGGGATTTTGGAATGTTTTGGTTGGAGAATGAGATGGGGTACACATGTCACCCTCTTATTTGTGAGGATTTGGATTTGATTCTTCTATTTATACCTCCTCATGGAAAGGAGTATGCACTTTTGACTTGTCATTTTTACTTTTGGAGTTGGAGAGAGTTTGGAGCTAGGGGATTACAACTTGAAGTGTTTGGATTGTTTTGAAGAGTGGTAGCTTTTTTTGAGGTAGGCCTTCATGCCTCTCATTTTTTCTTACTTTAGTATAATGTGCAAAATAAAAATGCTTGTTTTGATATTGTATGCTTACATGTTGTTATGGGTGTCATTGTAAATATTGTTTGCTTGCATTTTCTCCGACCATCCTATTTGAGGTGTATTTTGGAATTGTAGGGGAAGAGGGAGGAATACCCCCTCTTACACCACATGGATAGATGGGAAATCCATGATGGTCTATTCTATTATTTCCTCCCCTCATATGGTTTGATGTGGAAGATTACTATTCATATGGTTTAAACCTCCTCTTCCATCCTTGTGGACGAAACCATCTCATGGTTGAAAATGCTTTGAAAATCCTTACAAGGAGGAGACTTGGAATTTGGGATGGAGTGATAAGGCATAATGTATGAAGATGTATGAACATTATTTTAGTGTTCCTACGGTTGTATCACAATATGGCTTATAATGGGCTCCTTGTCAGTCTTCCCCATTGAGGAAAATATGGAGTTCTCCTCTTGTTATTTTTGTGTTCTTATGATTTTTTTGTATTGGAATGGTGTATGTGTTGTTACCATTTGTCTCCCCTTACATGTGAAATATTTATGCATGCATTATATTTCTCCCATGTTGTTGGAGGGAGACTAGCATGTTCTCCATTTGGTGGAGATGGAATGTGACGATGCCATTTGGTTGGGAGGAAATCGGACCCTTTCTCTTGTGCATAGAAGACTTTCATATGGATTGGAAGCTTGGAAAATATGCTTGGAGCTTGGAGGATAAAGTCAAATATTTAACCATGTTGCTCCCCATTTTGGGGAGAATTTTCCTCATGTAATTTAAAAGTATTGTGTTGTAATGGTTGTGTAATATCTTGTCATTTATCTTCTCTCTTCAGAAGAATATTTGTAATCCTTGTATTGTAATATTCTTATAAATCCTTATTATAGATGAAGCCTTGTAATATACCATTCTCTTGAAATATTGTTGATTTTAGCTTCCTTTACTTTGGTCTAAGTTTCCTCTCCATTTTGGAGATATTCATAATCATTGTATTATCATTGAAGTTGGAATGCATTGCATACTTGAAGCATGAAAAATCACCTAGCTTTATATTTGTAAATTTGGTTTCGTGAAAAGAAATCTTGTAATTTGGAGACACTTTTTGTTAGTGAAAAAATTCTTTATTGGTTGTTATTTATTGTGGAAAGGAAAAGAAAATGAACTATTTGTTTTGGACTATTTACTACTGGTTTCTAAGTCAAAGTATTTGAATATAATAAAAAACAAGGTTCTTTCAAAATCTGAAATTTTGAAAGTAAATGAACTGACTAAAAATTGTTATTTCCTCTTGATTTTTAAACCTGCTCTCTCTCTCTCTCTCTCTCTCTCTCTCTCTCTCTCTCTTATACATGCCCTTGTTTTAATATTAGGATTGTTAAAGGAAAGTAATTTCCTTGCTATTTTACATGGCATAGTTTTTTTACAAGAAATCATTTTTCTTACTTGTTGAGGTTAGACGACATTGTTTTTATTTTTTAAATTTCAATATACATATCCCATTCTAAATAAATAAATTATACGTCTCTCACCCTTTGTGGGGACGCAAACGAAGGAAAGAAAATAGACTTTTACTTGGGTTTTCTAAGTTAATATATATGAGCACATAGGGAAAATAAGTTGTTTTTTTATTCAAAAGGAAATAATTGAGTACTTAAATTTGTCTTTCCATTTTCAAAAAATCTGTATTATGGTGATAAATCATAAAAAGAAATTAAATGGTGGGTAGCATATTTTAACCCTTGTGTGTGTGTATCATATATATAATAAATACATATACTCATATCATATATATAATAAATACATATATTCATGTAATATATAGTCATGAATATATAAATCAAGAATATATGTATTTATTACACACATACACACACACACACACACACACACACACACACACACACACACACACACACACACACACACACACACACTTGTGAAAATGAGTATTCTTCATAAACCAAACAAAAGATAGTAATTAGAAGGAAATCGGCTTTATTTTTCAGGAATTCAAATATAACAATAAAAAATTAAATTGGGGGGAGCGACATGCCCCCCCTTCCTTGATGTACCACACTTGTGGTGTCGCACAACCACACCATAAATCTACTGTGGTGTGACTCTATCACACCACAGATCTTCTCCTTATACCTTGCACAGCCACGCCACCCCGGAAACCTTAACCATCTGCCATAACCATAACCATGTGGTCATAGTTTTCTTAATTCAAATACACACACACACACAAAAAAAAAAAAAACTAGAAACCATGGTTTATAAAAGAGAAAAAAAGAAACACAAAAAAAAGAGATAATAATATGTTGTCATGCAAATGTGCAACAAGGAAATCAATAATTTTCGAGCATGACAACTATACCCTTGTGTTTAGTTTTTGAAGTCCTATGATTCTAAGACACCCCAGGTTTGTCCAATTAGCCCAAGTGACATCCCAATTAACATTATCTCATCCCCATAGGTCATTTAGGAAAGTCCATTCATTCCCCTCAAGTGATTTTAGGAGTTCATTAAAAGTTGCAAGCTACAAGTAGTTGTGGGAAGGGCTATGACTGGACTTATTTGCATTGGAGAAACCCCATGGAATAGAGCTATTATCTAATTTTCACCCTCGGGAAAAATTGAACAAACAAGAACTTACACGCATCGAAAATGGAGGAGTTGATTCAGTCATGGAGGCTTACATTTTGGAGTTAGGTGAATAAATTTAAAACAGGTTGAGCAAATTGTAGAGAATTTTGGGAAAATAAGAAGCTCCAAAGTCCAAAATTTTCAGACTTCGAAGGTGGAGTGATTTGGAATTTTTGAGGTTTCAACGGCCATGTAGGGAAAAAATGAGAAAAAGTTCCGAAACTTGAAAATCTGAAAGTCTGAAATTTCAAAATTTCAGGTTTTGGGGTTTGAGAGATCTCAGAGTGCAAAGTTGGAAAAAGGGGCAAAAAGTTCCAAAGGCCAAAACTCTGAAAGTCTTAAATTTCAAACTTTCAGGTTTCAGGGTTTCATAGATCTCTGCTAGGAAAAGAGTTCTGAAATTCCAAAAGTTCCAAATTTTTGAAAGTCCAAAAGTTTGGAATTTTGGGTTTTGGGTTTCAGACTTTTAGAGGTTAAGGTTTCGAAGTTTCAAAACTCTCAAGGAGCTCAAGAGGATGAACAGTGAAAAAGGTTTGAAAGGGAAAAATTATGATACTCTGAAAGTCTGAAATTTCACACTTTCGGGTTTCAGACTTTCGGAACTCTCGAGCAAAGTTAGTAGATCAATAGTGTTTCAATCTCTAAAATGGAAATGTCTGAAAGTATGAATTTTGGGATTTTGGAGGTTGCATGCATATCGGTCTCCAAAAAATGACACAGCCAACTAGCCGCCATTTTTGCAAAATGACACCTCGACCTTCATATGCCCATAAGTTTTGACTGGGAGCTCCGATTTGCACAAGAAGGGACTTTTTGGAAAGCTCTCGGTGTTTTCCATACAATCTGCCATTTTTGGTGTGTTATGATTCTCACCTACCAAAATAATGAATGTATTGGCTTCCTTCTTTCCCAACAAGTCATAGTACATGGAGGTATGCATTTTGTCATGGAACCCATCATTGTTGAAGATGAATTCAATGCATTTTCAGAGAGGTTGGAGCAAGATTTCAAATTATTCTCTCCTCTTTCTTCCATTATTCCTATATATTATAAGGAGGGGAATTTTTCTAAAGGTTGAACAATTTTTCTTTGCACCCTCCCTTCTTCTCTTGTATGTAAGTGGATTTGTGGAGTTTAAATCTTGCATTCAAGTTGTAATGCAATTTTCTGCCTATTGGCCATTGTAATGGACTGTATAGAATTCGTGGAGCAATAAAATAAGTCTGCGGATGATCTCAACCCTTTCTTATGTTTATTGCATCTCCTTGATCTCTCTTTGCAATCCTCATTATTTTTGCATGGTTGTTGTATAATGGCAAAGTCGGTGTTCAACATTCCTTTGGTGTATCACCTTTGTTAGTTTAGGTTTATTTTCTTGCATATTCTTAACTTTGTGTCCTCAATAAGTTAGAGTATATTTTAGGGTAGATAATCTACAATTTGAATGTGTGCATCTCAACAGAGGAACAAGAACCGGCCCTCATTTAGAGAGCTTTCTCAATTACAAAGTCCCACACTTTTGGAAAAGCTCCATGCTATGCAATCACACTTAGTGTCTCAACCCATCGAGTTACAGCCATTTAAGAGGGCTATGATTACGAATCAATAGTTTTGGAAAGCCCGATGGGACCAAGAATTCATTCCACAAGCTTTGAAGGAATTTTTAAGAAATTCGGACATAGAAATTACATGTTCTCCTATTTCATATTTTTCACCTCTTAGGCTAAACTCTGAAATCGATTTTCAAGGGCTTCACTTTCTCAAAACAAGTCCAAATATCACCAGTTGATAAATCAAGGGATAATATTCAAAATGGTATTTTTAGTTTTTTGAAATTTTGATTTTTTAAATTTTGGGATTTTTTGAATTTCAGGTTTTGGGATTTTAGGATTTTGGAATTTTAGGTTTTGGGATTTCAGAATTTTCCAAATTTCAGGTTTTGGGGTTTTGGAATTTTAGAGGTATTACATTTTTAGGTTTCAAATACTTTCATTCCAAATCAAATTTCAACCTCCAGAATCTCAAACATACAGGTTCTTCAAAGTTTTCATTTTAATTCTATAAATTTTGGTGTGTAACTTATCAAAATATAGCCTTTAGAGGCTCCTTTCCCAACACATCTCATGACTCTGAAGGGATAGAATTCAACGGTGTAGTAGCACAGGTTTCCCAAGTACATGACAAGAATTTAAACTAGGTCTGATACTCAAGATGAGAGACTGTTTGTCTACTTGAAATTATCACCAGGTAGAGGTGTGAGAGGAATAAAACTACAAATATCACCATCTCCACCTAATAGGACTTTGTCTACACCCCCACCTGGTATAGCTTTTCTTCAATCAACGAGGGTTCTCTGACCAATCAGGATGGCGCAACCCAATCCATATGTGAACTTCATAGAAAATATCCCACTTTCCCTAAATGCTCAAAATTATGTCCCAGTTGCAGTAGTAAAGAATATTCCATATTTCATAGGAGAAAATCATACTACTCCTATTTATCACATCTAGGACATCGCCAATGCCAGTGCAATTCATGAAATTAATGAAATGGATATCGTGGTCAAGTTGTTAGCTTCATCTTTTAAATGTAAATCTTTGTAATGGTTTAGGAGCCTAACAATAGGGTCTATCTAGAATTGGGACCATTTTTGCACATCCCTCCATAATCGATTTGGGGAAAAGGGAGATAATCTGTCTTTATTAGAAAAATTGACAACAATAAGGAGGGAGCCTAACGAGCAAATCAAAGATTTAAATTTCCAATTCCAACGAACATGGGATAGGATTATGATAACTATTAGACCAACTTTCAAAGGAGCATTCCTTTGCTTCTTGAAGGCTATAAATTCAGACATAGCCATGATGATCCAATACATGAGAGGAACAACACTGATGGGAGCCTATAACATTGCTATAAGAGCTGAAAATTTCTTGATTCAAGATGGTAAGCTAGCACCAAGGACACCAATGCCTCTCTATCCAGACATGAGAGCTCCTACAGCTAGTCAAACACCATAGTTGAATCCCATTCCACTCCCTAGAAATCAAAGCAATAACGAGGCTTCTACTTCTTCAAGCACTTAAAAAGAATTGTAGGAGGTTATGAAATAGCTACAGAATTTGGGAAATGAGCTAGTAACTATCAAGAGATAGTAAGCTCAGAGTTCTAGACCATATCAACCTCCAAATCAGTCTCAAGCTAGGCCCCCATATCAACAAAATAGACCACCATCTGAGGCTGCAAATAAAAATATGAATCAAGAAAAAACTCAAGTTGTCAGGCCATTCCAACTATATGATCCAATCATAAATTAAACATCGAGAGCCTTGGTTCGAACACAAAACAACATGGCACCGGAGTACCAATGGTGTTACCCCTGTAATCTACCCCACAGTCAATCAACTTGCTTCAATGGTGTACTAATTTAGGTATTAATGGTGCACATCATTTGTGTGTCCCGAAAACCAAGCCAAGAAGGAAATCAACAGCAAGAAACACAACAAGAGACACCACCAATAGAAACCACATTGGTTAATTGGTGAACATAAGAATTTTGTGGAGTTAATCAACTACCTTTTTAGGGTGTGGCTGCCAACACATGGTCAAAGAAGAGGAACATAGAGTAGGGATAATTGTCTAATCCTGTAGTTTCGCAGCCCGTTCCTATACAAGAAGGGGTTAGTAGACAAAATGTAGTCTCGAATGTGTGAAATCAGCCTAAGGCACTCATTACAATGGTACATGTGCCTATTCAAGATCCATAAAAGGTTATGCAAAGTAAAGGGTAACAAAAGGATAATTCATCCCCTTTCAACATCATTGATCAAATGAAGAAAACACATGTGAACATTTCCATGTGGGAGTTACTTGAAATCCCAGGAAAACAAGATTTTTTGCAAGTGACAATGGCACATTGGTCTGTCTCTAATGGATCGAACCAAGAACAAGAGAAATATCTCACCAATGCAGTGCAACAAGATGGAGGTAAACAAAGCAAAAATTTGAAGCCTCCATCATTCTATTGTTATCTAAAATTCACCCCTCAAGGTAATTTTGATAACATGCATCAAATTATTCAGTCCCAAGCAAGTAGATTGATTCAAGGCCTGAAATCATGTTTTTGGGGCCCCCTTGGCTTCTCTCTAACTATCCCATCCAAGAATAAATCCCAACAAGTTGAAAAAAATGCAAAAAATAAGGTTGCAGGACTGTTTTAAAGCATTTCGGGTCTGAAGGGTTCGGGTCGTACCAGTTCGGGTCCTACTAAGGTTCGTCATACCAAGCTTGGGGCCGAAAAATAAAGAAAATTGGCTAAGTCAGACATTTTTGTCCCAGGCGGTCCGTGGGACAGTTGGGACATCAAGACGCAAGGGACGCAAAAATCCGAATCAGCTAAAAGTAGGGAAAATTGTCAAGTTTTTGTTTCATGTGGTTTGGGACAGCCAGGACAAAAGTACATGGGGGACACGAACCGGCTGATTCGCCGAAAGATAGTCCATTTCGGGCGGTTCGGAGATATTTTTCCCAGGCAGTCCGCGGAACAGTTGAGACAAAGGTACGTGAGGGACGCGTGGGACGCGAAAAACTGAAAAAGCCACAAACAGGAACAAGGAAGCCCGAATCGGCAGAAGTAGGATATTTTCATCTAGTACAGTTGGGACAAAGGTATGTGAGGGATGCGAAGGACGTGAAAAGTCGAAGCGGCCAAAGGCAAACAAGAAAAGTCAATGTTTGACCCGTGAACTTCAAACGGCCATAACTTTTGACTCCGAGCTCCGATTTTTAATGAGGGTAGATATATTTAAATAAAAGAAATATATTCGGCTGCAGTCAGTTAATGCTCATTCCCGTCAAATGACAGAAAACGTCTGCCAGACCCAAAATAGCTGCCTGCACTCAGAAGGCTATAACTTTTGCATTTCTCAACAAAATCACACAAAATTTGTACCGTTGGAATCATGGCTCCAATCCCAACACACATAAATCAATAAATTATGGATTTGATGGGATATTTGTGTGGATTTTTCACAAAACGTGGACGGGTTCATAACAGTGTTTTATTTGGTGGTTGGGAGTGTAATTAAGAGGCATGGTCGTCATTCTTTCTTTGCTACAGCACCTAGGACAGTATGGGGAGCCTTTTGAAAGTAATATATAATCATTTTACTCCATTTAATGCCTCTTACAAGTGGTTAAAGGACATATTTCGGGATTTTCATTTTTTCCCCTCTCTCTCTTCTCATCTTTTCTATAAATTGGAGTGTTGGGCTCATTGTAAAGGGGGGTAGTTTTTGTAGCAAAGCTCTACCAAAATTGCTTTTTGAATCCAATGTGTTAGAGACCCTTGTTGTGGACTCCTTGCATGGTGATCCAGGCCCTTATCTTGTAATAGATTGAACTGTGCATATCATGAAGTAATAAAATATAAGTTTGTGGATGTATCTTCCCCTGCTGTGTTTTCTTGCATTCTTCTTGCCTTTTCAACCTTGATTACAAGAATATTGTGTCTATTATTATGTTCACGAAGGGATCCATTATCATTGTGTATGTTTGAAATATTGTTGTAAGTGCATTTTGCTAGATTGTGGAGAACTGTCATCACCCCTTCTAGTGTGCATTTCGCTTCTTTATCTCACGCATTGGGAGACTACTCTCACACCTTCTTTTTCTATTGTATCACCACTTTAGTGTAGGATTTTATTTTATGCATTCTCTCTCCCTGGTCCCTTGGAAGTTTAGATTAGAATAGTTAGCTTCCCCTGTATTAGAGTAGATTGTGGCAAGTAGTTTAGGAGCAAGAACTAGCTTTCTCTGGAGGTCTATCTCAAATAGCAAGTCCCACAACTTGGAGATAGTACCCATGTTATCCAATCACACTGTGAGTTCAAGTATATGTGCTTGTATAAATATAGGGTGCTGTGATTCGGTGATAACATCTATGTGTCATTGATTTTTGGGAACCACTTTATATACAACTCCATGATCGATTCGAGGGAAAGTAGTTCAATGATGATAAAGAAAATAACAGGCCAACTGGATTTAAAGTATGATCCAGTACTAAAAGGAGTGGTAAAAATAGATGGGAAAATAGTAGGAATGGTTGGGGTCATCAAAGGGTTAAATCTAACACTGCATACCTACCCAAATGTCATAGTTCTGTAGGATGTATCTGTTATTGACTTACCACCACTCTTTGCACTATGCCTATCAAGAGACTTCACCGCAAAAATTGGTAGGTATCTATTTGCGGATTGGTCACACATGATTTTCATAACAAGATATGGAGCCAAGGTGACCATCAGTTTAGAACCAATTGTAAAATTCCACATAGAGCCTCACATGCCATGTCCAATCAATGTAAATTTCTCAGCCTTTGATCAGGAAAAATGTTCAAAAGATTTAAAAACATGTTTTAAGGTTAAGGGTATTCAAGATTTGACTCTAGATGAATTGGCAAACAAAAGGAATGCATTTGATCCATACAAGGAAATAGAAGAATCTGATTTAGGTGTATATTATGTACATGAAGAAAATTCACCCATTCCTAACATCACCAAGCAAAAAAATAAGGATGAAAATGAAGTTTGGAAACTAGTTTTTGATGGCTTGAGAATCAAACAAGGGGGTCGGGGAGGTGCAATGTTGGTTTCACCATAAAACATCAATTACTATTCATCTTTCAAATTTCAGTTCACCTGTTCGAACAACACAACTAAATATGAGGCTTTGGTTCATGGGCTTCATTGGGCTAGGAAAATAGGCATAAAGAACTTGCAGGTATTCGGGGATAGCAAGCTAATCGTCAACCAATTCAAAGGACAACATGCTGTAAATAATGACCTACTCAAGAGCTACAAAAATAGGGTATGGGACCTAATTGAATATTTCAAAGATTTCAACATTGTGTCCATACCCAGGAAGAAGGATGAAACTTCAGATAGGATTGCAGCAGTTAGAACAACTTTTGATGCGGTTGACAGTATTAAAAGAGACAAAAAGTAGCCACATATCCATGTGATTGTAAGCCTAGCAGTTCCAAATAACAAAACAAGATGGCAGGTGTTTCATAACAATCAACAAATTATTAATTTCTTGCAGGAAGAGGCTGAATTCTCATCTAGGAATTAAGACAAATTAGAGCAGAAGTATGGGGATCAAGTAGTGCAGCTTCAAATAAACAAGATTACAAAGGGTTTGGTAACATTGGATTCTATATTCAATCCTAATGACTAGTTTTGTAAAAAGAAAGTCAACATATGGGTCAAAGGAGGGATATGGAACTAATTTTGGTTGGGAAAGGAAAAACGCTCCAAATTGGAAAGGTGGCCACTGAACAAGAAAATTATGATTTCACACAACTTTGCCAAGAATTTCTAGATGTTTTTGCTTCAAGATATGAAGACCTAAGAGGATTCAATCAAAATTTTGCACGACATACAATAGAACTAGATCTAGATGCTTAGCCCATTAGGTAGAAGCAAAGACTAGTCAACCCACACATTGAGCCTCTTATGAAGAAAGAGTTGAATAAGATGATAGAGGCAAACATTATATTCCCAATCAACCATTGAAGTTGGGTTGCAAACTTGGAACTGGTCAGGAAGAAGAATGGAGAAATTAGGTTTTGCATGGACTTTTAAGACTTCAATAGGGAATCTCTCAAAGACCATTACCCACTTCCTTCAATGGAAAAAATATTACAGATAGTAACCGGATCAGAAATATTCTCTCTTCGAGATACCAAATAAAACATCAAATTTTAATGGAAAAAATATAGACATGAGATCCCCACCATTGGATTCAAAATTCCATTTCCAGTCAAGATCATATAAAACTTTACCGATAAATTCCATCAGGAGCTCAAGTTATCATCATCCCAAGTTGTCCTCTTGAAGCAAGTTTGGTAGTTAGCAAAATTTTGGGAGGACATGTGTCAGCTCCAGGATCTTGGCAGGATTTTATCTCCATGAGGTCCCTCAGCACCAGTGACATCAACATTGGAAAAATGTTCCTAGCCCGCATGTGACCTCTAGAACCCCATGTGACCTTCATGATTTTTAGGTTAGCCCCCAAGTCCAATTTGGAGCTCAAATTCCCTTCTGTTGGATCTCTGCCACGTGTCAGCTCCAAGATCATGGTGGAATTTTAATTCCCTCATCTCCCTCACATTTCAGCAACAAAAAACCTTGAAAAATATTCCCAGACCTCTAAGGGAGACTTTTGGTCACCCATGTGACCCACTTCCAGCCCCTCAATGCTGATTTTCTAGCTCTCACTCCATACTGTAGGATTTCTACAACGTGTCGTCTTCTTTCTCACCATAGAAATTGATTTCCCTCATGTCCCTTTTACGTAAGGGATGTTAGGGACAAGAAAATTATCCCAACCCTCTATTTGTAGATTTTTTTATTTTTATTTTTAAATCCCCAACTGCAGCTTTCTTCCTGCTTCTTATATCTAACTCTCATGTGAACAATTCTTCCTCAAAAATCCTCTTCAACTTCCCATCATCACTCCACCATTGTTAAAACTTGAACCAGGTATATAAAAGAAGTGTTTTTATCCACTCCATGAAGGCATACAGGTCTCAAAAGGAAGTTTGAGAAAACAAGGAAGAAGAAGCGAAGAACAAAGAGAAGAAGATAGTCAAAATCTCCATTGTCATGAAACGAAGATTCATAGAAATATTGCAAACTAGTGCACGAAGAAATGAACCATTTTTCAATGTTTTTTCCTCTCTCCAAGAGCATAAAAAACATACCTTCAAACTCTCCTCTCGTGCAACAGATCATTCACAATGAAAAAATCTTCTTTCTGGTGCAACGAAGAAAAAATAAAATTTCCCGTCAAACCGGTTGTCGGATTGAAGGACAATTTCACGTGAAGCACTAGAAGAAAAAATCCATATCAGAAATATGATTTTTTCACAAATAGAGGAGAAAACCAGACCTACAATTTTTGCAGTCCATTGATAGTTGTCATCTAGAAACACTACTAGGTCAAAAAATTGAAAGTTTAAAATCTCCTAGACTATTGAGGGTGTAGGTATAAAATTTTACAAGGGAAATATTAGGAAAAAAACCATATCAAAAAACTTTGTTCCATGTCAATCTGACATCCAGAATCCCACTTTCTGAAAATAGTAGGTCTTCTGCATAGGGGACTGCTACTTTAGGAATGTCGTCAAAAGAAGAACTTGTGAAGGAGACGGAGACATTAGTTATGCATTGCAACTAAGAATTCATGAGAACGGATATTTTTGGCACTTACTTTAAATAGTAAGTGTTTCCACAAGCACTTTTCAAAAATAGAAAGTGTATCAAGAAGGACAGAGGAATGCGGGGAGAAGAGGAAATTAGAGTCCCAACATTTAATTGAGTTTCAAGGGAGTTGCTTTTTCATACTTACTAAAAATAGTAAGTTATTATTCTAAGGAAAACATGAAGCATAAGTGGACAGGACAGACGCTAGCAAAACCCTTTACATGGGAGTATGAGATAGAAGACAATGATGTCTTATACATGGACTTGAATGACTTGAGAAAGCACATTACAACCAGAGACCGAAAGAATATTGAAGATCATATATTCACCAGTGGCTTATTCATTGCCACATGACGCCAAGTGTATGTCCAAAGTGTTGAGTTATTCCTAGTCTACTCTCTCCACTATGAGACATAATTATGAACCATTTGAGCTGAAAATAGTACAACAATGATGGGAATCAACCCTTGAACCATCTCACTTTCTCTATATATATCGACATCACCCAGCATGGTCATCATCTTAAAAGATAGGGCCTTGCATGATTGGGAAATGATGGATGCATACGTGCAAGGGGTTGCACTTGGGTCATGGTTGAAAATAGGGAGAAAGTTCTTAAAGATTCCCAAGAACCTTCCAAGGTGTGAGTTCTGAGAATATATTTAGATTTCATGACTCTCCTCATTAGGGTAATGGGTGAAGCAATCACAAGAGACTTCCAAGATTGGATGGACCTTTTCATCTTGAAATTGACAAAAGGAAAAGAAATAATTTACTAGGGTTAGATCATCAATGATAACCTCCATCTATAACTCCTCAAAGTACCCATGATGAAGAAGTTCCACATGACTTCTTACTTGGTCTACCTCCTCTCTAGCTCAATATCATTCAACAAATTGGATCTTACATAAAACGATTCCACCAATGTGCATGCATTTGAGAAACCTCCACACGTGGTGATGGAGGAAAGTCATAGGAATTTTAGTTGCATGAATGATGCGTTCACAATGTATGTAGCCCAAATCTTAGAAGGGGATTTGGAAGCTAGGATGTCATCACAAGCGCTCTCCTTGATGAAGGAATATGTTTTTAATTTCATACAATTCTCGACCTTCTCCTACCTATGAGTTAATGGCTTCGACCAAGCCCCACTGAGGCTTCCTAAGTGCCTTAGTGACCAAATTGTATTATTCGAGCTATGTAGACAGATCATTCAAGTGAATAAAAAACTTAGAAGAAGTAGGAAGAATATCATTCCATTTCCTATCTCTCTCGAGGTGTTCAAGTGCAAGAGCTCAAATGACACATCTCATTTGGAGGCTACTTTCGCTCATTTGACCTTGTATTCCTACATCATCAGACCTAATTTGGACATCTGATAATTTACTAACTCTTTTTATGTACCAGAATTATAACACGAGCCACAAGTTGAGGACTACTAGGCTAATCACATTGATGAATTTTAAGTGCATGAAAAGGACCATATGAGGATGACAACCAGTGAGATGATGAAATTGAATTTATCTTGGTATGAAGTTATTTTTCATGACGATGGGACAAATATGTATGATCCTGAGTACACACCAGTCAAGATTCCCTTGTACCTACAATCAACTGGTATGTCTATGAATCAGGGGATATATTAGAGTGGACTGAGAAGGTGGTGAGGAGAACAAGAAATTTGTTTCAAAATAAGTGATCCATGATCATCCAGTCATGAAGAATTCTTCTGATTCAGAAGAAAGCCTCACATAAGTCATCTTCAAAATTCATAGAGGTGACTTCTAGTTCTAAACACTCCAGAGTGAGTTTGAAAAGGAAGGCCACAAAATCAGAACCTTCTCCTCACAAGAAGATGCCAAAGAAACTTAGAGTATAATAAGGTTCATTTCCATCACTGTGAGAGGAAAATTTGATCACATAAATGTAGGAATAACACCCCTTTACAAAGGCACAAGTGGATGAAGAATGCATGGTTCTGGATTTATTCTTCTAGCCACCATAATAGGTTTCCCCTCTTCATGACACCCATGCCTCTCTCATTTAGGATTTTCCTCCTTCCGAAAAGGGTACCATCATTGTACCTATAAGTGAACCTGAGTCCAATGAGATGTTTCCTTGGATGTAGGAAATAAGTTTCCCTGACACCCGCAATATGGAGCAACTCGCAACCCCTAATCTATCTGTGATTGTATCATTGGCCAAAGAAAAGAGATCAAGGAAGCTCACACATATAACCTCACCATTCTACATTGGGGAAACGTGTAATCGATACATCTAAGTGGTTAAGCCCAAATTAATCAAGCAAGTGGATAAGATGACACCAGTTGACTATTAAATGAGTAGAATTCAATTGGGATGAGATAATCATGAAGGGTATTTACACATGTATCAACAATCTTCCGCTCACATGGTGGCATGGAATAATGAGTATACGAATAAGATTGATGAACTGAAAGAGTAGGTATGAACTTTTTCATTCTCTATGCAACATCTATTTGATCCTAATGCCATGGAAATTCCCACTAAGGAAGTTACACCCATCAATTGCTTCAATCTAGAATCTATCAGGAAGACACACAAGTTCACCATACAGGGTTGAGGAAATTTTTAATGGATCAACTCAATTTCTAAAAAAGGGAACTTAGTGCTATAGGAATCGGTCAAAATTTTCACTTACATGTGTGTGACAGTAAATAGGACATGGACACTCAAGGATGAATTGGAGAAAGAAAGGGACTATTAGGAGCCTTTGGGCCCAAGAGTAGGTGAAATGAGAAAAACGCATCATTAGGAGTTGATCCACAAGAAGATTTTTTAAACTTCCTTAGAATACTTTTCACATGTATGGGTGAGGGCCTTGGTAATCAGGTTTAAGGAAATTAGTCGAGCCATCATAGAGTTGGAGGAGAAAGAGGAACAAGTGTACAAATTATAGGATAGTGTAAATCAGAAAATTCAGAAACTTAGACTACGTGCAGTGGGTGAGGATAAAATTGCTGATAAGTTGATTGGTCCATTTGAATAATACATCAAGAAAGAGGTAGGAAACCCATCTGCCTTTAGTAAGGATACCCTCAACTTCCTCTCAGAAATTTGGGCCTCTATTGTACTTATTGTAAAGAAACATTCATCATGGTTTGGATAGTGCAAAGACATCAACAGTGTTGTCAATGGATGAAAGGATACGTTGATTTGTGTTTGCATTCCTCATGTCAAAAAGGTGCAACCTACAGCTGCTCGTTTCAGCAAAGAGCTTGGAGAAACAAAGGCCTTCTCAAGAGTGCAAAGTTGAAACCAGTCAGGGAGCAAGATCAAATCCACTACAATGGCTGATCCTTTTGCTAATTATCCTTGTCTTCTTCTTCCTCTTCTTTCTCTCTCTTCTCTTCTCACCCAACACTCTCTCTCATCAATTTTATATTTTTGCGTTGAGGTTTTCACTTTTTAATATAACTTTAAGTGACTTTAGAAACATAATGTAAAATTTAAGTCACCTTGTTTTTATAAAGGGGACTTAAATACTTAAGTGGAATATGAACAGTATAAAGTCACATTAAAGTATTCGAAAAGTCACCGGGAAAATGAAAAGTTTATTCTTCTTCTATAAATTTTAACAAGCTCCTCATTTGGCCTTCTTCTTAGACAACTTCTGAGACTTATTAGATATTGGATCTAATTTTTGTGAATTCATGACAGAGATATCCTTGTGAAGAGAGAAAAGAGATTACAAATTTCTTCCATTTCCCCTACTCACAAATTTCTTCTATTTCTATGTCATGCACAATTTCTACTTGAGATTTAATAAAGGAAGAAGGAATTTTAGTATTTTTTAACTGAGGCATTTAGTGGTACTTTGTGCTCATTAAATTATATTGGTCTTATTGTTGTTACGTAGATTTTTTTTATTGTAAATTCAAGTGCATGTAATGAAATTTTTGGCTGGTGGATGCAAGTCTATGATTTTCTACTTACAACATTAGTTTCTTTTTTCTAACTTTCTCACTTCCTTTCCCACTTTCCCATAAAATTCTTTGCTTACAGATATATGCAAGATTTTTCTACAGAGTCACTAGAGTGCCCCTGTTGGATCCCCGGATGAAAAGCTACCAGGATAAAACTCACTTTCTACTCGTAGATGCACATATGGCAGTTACACTAGTTAAGTAGAGGGACTTAGACTCCTAGAGCATTGGCAAGATAATGACCAATTTGTCCCTGATAAATTTTCTTGCCAACATAATATAAATGAATCTTGAATCCCTAGTAAATAAGAAACTATAAATAAAGTGGGAAATTTCTTCCTCTTTCTCTACTAATCTAGATCACAAGAGAAAAAAGGAATGGAATTTCCATGCAAATACAAATAGAGATTTGTATGTGGAACCAAAATATGTCTCAATGATCTTCTCCTTCTCCCATCTTCCTCCATATAAATCAACATGTGCAAATGGAGGAAACAAAAATGAAATAAAAGTTATAAAGAAAAACATAATGGAGGATTAGGGTTTCTAGGGACACCTAAGATCTAGCGTAGAGATTAAAAGTATCCAAGGCTCATATTCAATCCTCCAACTTTTAATTTTATGGGAATATGTGTTATAATGGGTGTTTGGGGTAAATAAGTTAATGGATTCATTATCTTTATAAATGACTATAGGGGTATAAATATTAATATGGGGCTATAGGAAAATGTTTTATTTGGCATGGGTTATTTAGGGGACATCGTTAAGTTAGAATATTCAATTAAAATGTAATAAAATATTTAATAAATAATTATCAAGGATGGGCTAGTATGGTTGGCCAAGGGAACCCATTCCCAAAATAATTTTAATAATGATAAAGAAGGTGATTAAACCTATAATAAATTTTGCAGTATTAGTTAACTATCAGCCATAGTAGTCCTACCCTACTTAAACAATAATAAAGTTATATATTTTTAAAAAAACAATTTTTGGGATTTTGTAGGTGTTTGTGTTTGGTTCGGGTCATTGCAATTATGGGGCACTACAGTTGGTATTAGGGCTCAAGTTTTAACACTGAGCATACTGGGATTGATTGATTATTAGACACTAAGCTTTGGTTGGTTTCCCATGTAACAAATTTTTTTTTGCTAAACTGTTTTGTTCCTCCTACGTCGATCAAACAACGTAACAAGGCATGGACCATATCACCTCTAGGAAAACCATGTTGGAGAAATTCTTCTTCTAATAGGATGTGTGGAGAAGGATTTCAAGCTTGGATGAGTAAATTCATGAAATAGAACCACCGGTGGTGATTGGAACACAAATTTTAGTCACTTTATTTTTGTTAAAACAATTGGTAAAAGCTAAGAAATTTTTCTCCTAAAATAACGCGTAAAATGCCTTCCTGATATCCATAGCAAAGATCCTTTAGGGTGGTCTTGTACGCTAGTGACATGGGATGTTACAACAACATTTACACCCAATTTATAAGATCATTTGATCATTTAGTTGAAGGCATTTTGAGCCCAGTTGATCGCATTCCTGCATGGGATAACAACTGAAACCTATGAAATTTGTTTCATTTTAGACAAGTGGTTTAGGGATTTGTAGTAGGAAACATAAATATATCACATCTAACCTTTGGTTTTTCCTCATCAAGATTAATTTCAACAATTGGTTTTGTGAAAATGGATTCAGGAGTTATATTTTCAATCTTTTTTCGGAGGCCTCTAGTCATTCTGTCACAAAAATAATCTAGTCAATCATATAATCAGCTCCAGAAATGAGGTCACAACTATAGTTCTGGGTATCATAGTTACATTCTATAAGTTTCATCAGATTCTCCATATATATGATAAAATAGTAGAGTTGATAGAACAAGATTTTGAGTTGGGATTGCTTGTTTTAAAAACCCATTTCGTAGCCAATTTCACAAAAAATCAGTTGAAATGCAATAGAAAAACATTAATAGTTGGCCCTGAGAATGTGCTTCTAGTTAGATATTCATTCACTAGTTTTCCATTCTCTATGTCTTGTTTGAATACATATATAATATAGAGTTGTTTAGATGTGTTTGTTTCACCATTTGGTATTTGGTAATTTTTTGGTAGGCCCTTTTGTAGCCATTTTGGCTAGATCGTAGAACAGGAAAATTGGGTCTTTTTGATCTGTTTTACGTCTTAGCTTACCCTGGGAGGGTGCAAGATTTTATAGTATGATTATTGTTATGTGTTAGGTGTGTTCTAGGTTGAATATTATGACCCAAATAAATTGGATGCTATGAGGAATCTTTGGGTCCTAATTTATTTGATATAAGTTGGTCATTTTGGTCACCATACGTAGTCATGGTTGTTTTACAAATTATTAAATAATTCAATATAGGAGTTTGGAATTGTTTCTTAACATGAGGGTATTCTTTTGCATTTTTTTGGTTTGATTTTTTCCCTTTGAGTTGATTTATTATTTTGGACACTCACTTGTAGTATTAAAAAAAAAACCTCTTTTAAACCTAACAAAACCCTTTTGGTATGGGTGTGAAATAAACAATTGTACCTTGTTGTAGAGAAACCTAATAAGAAAAAAAGGTATTCCATGTCTTAAAGTTCCATTATTAAAAATTAGAATAATTTCTTCTCCTCATGTATAAGCTACCAATCTCAATTTTATAACCCTCTTTATAAGAAAATTTACCAAGTGACCTTATAACCTTTCTTTTCCTTTCGAAAGTGTATATCTAAATTAAGCATACTTGGATGAAATTTTTTGTTAACATAAACTTGTCTAACTTATAAATTTAATCAATAAATGATAAGGCGAAAATATTTTTGGTATCTTTGTATATACGATGGATTTACACGAAGCAATATTTCATAGCTATTTTATTCTCTTTTAGTACACTAAGATTACATTGAGCTATTAGAAACTGAATCTAGTTTTCACAACTTAAAAAATTTCTCCGAGGCCCTCAGTATAAAATTTGGACTTAGCTTCAATAGTGTTCAAGTTATTTATAACCCTTCTTGAGATATATATACCCATTTTCATACTATGATCATTTACTAAGTTTTTGTGCAATGTACCTTGGTTAAATCGTTTCACCTTTGAAGTTACACTTGTGACAATAACTCTTCTCGAATTGGTTAGAATTGTATTAATAATCATGGTTATGACACTAAGAATTAAGTGTAGAAATCATGGAATCACCCTTTTTCTCTTACATCATCTCATAGACATAAGATAAATATTTATGTGAAAAATTAACAACTTTCTCTCATCCTCTCTTTCTCTCTTGGCAAATGAAAAAAAGAACTTAGTGTTAATCACTCTTTTGGTTGGGTGATATGGTATACAAATGCTAGTGTTGGCCCATATAAATTACAAGTAATATGGTGTAATAATGATGAATACAACGATTCAAAACCAACAAAAAAAATATCTATAAGTACATTTATGTACTGATTCCTTATAAAAAAGAATAAACTTGTATATTTATATGTAAATGGGAAAAATCATAGAATATATATCTTTTATCATCCTTTGTTGAAAAAAAATGTTATAGTCTGATATCCCCTTATTATCTAAAATTGAGGCAATCATAAGTTATAGTTTCAAATGAAATAAGCGATGATTATTATTCTTAGTTGTGTGATATTCATATAATACGGATTACACATTAAATTGATGTTCTTGAGTAACTAACTTAGGCATTGTGTTATCATTTTAGGTCCTACATTAGAAATAATTGTGAATCATATAGGGTCACAATTGTTTCCCTAGATTGGATATCCTTTTTGGTTACTGGACTCTTAGGAGACCCCGGTATAAGATATCGACTTGGAGGACCCATATTAACTTAGTAATAGATAAATTGTTTAACCCTTTTGTGAAGACTAATGAATGATGAATATCTATTAATTATACTTACCTTGGGTGAAGACATCCTTTGTTTTCAATGGAAGCCCTAGTTAAACAATGTGAATATTGAGTAGGATCAAGACTTATGTGCTTTGGGGAAATATTTAAAACACATGGCCCCATTTCTTTTACCACTCAATACGGTGGCAAAAATTTAAGTTTCTTGTATGAAATGGATTCACCATATAGTTAAGAAGTGTATTTCTATACATCAATTTTAACCTAAAGGGACCTTAGTGACCAAGTTAAATGTTGAGTTAATGTTATCATAAGTTTTAGATTCTCAGAAGCGTTAGGTTATACCTTCCCTTAAAGGAAAATTTGTACTGACCTCTTGAAATCTTAAGAAATTTATGAACGGAAAAGTTGATGTATCCCATCCAAGCTATATTTTTGTAATAGTATCTTGATAGGTTTTGAAAACTTATTTTTTGAATGAATTTTTTTTCCCCTAAATCATTCCTATATTCTCTTGCTATAGTGATAAAGAAACAATAAATTTAAGTAAACTTCTCATATGTCGTATTCAATTGAAAATTGATTTGTCATGGTGAAAACTTAGGTAAACCTTTAAACAATACCAAAATAAATTATCTTTTATGGGTTTTCTGAAGAAAAATTGGAACTGGAATTGAAATGTTCTAGAAAATTGTACATGCTAGGGAACCTTGGAAATAAACTAAAAAATCAATCCTAACTCAGTGGTTGGCTATATGTTTCACCCACAATTTACTGGTACTATCACTATGTGAACGTAAAAAAGCTTTCAAAATCAAATCACCACCCCTTTATTATGCTTGGGATTATGTGAATCTTCATCTTCAACCCCTTAATGAATAATGGAGATGTTACGACCAATTTGGAGAGTCTTGTGAACCATTTTCCACATTTTGAAGTTAATTGTTAACTAGAAGGTGAAACCACACGTAAACTTGGAAATTGTTTCTCTCTTCTTGTGTGGTATTTGTGGCACTTTGGATGATTTTCAATAATGGTCTCATGCACATCAAGTATTCATAGCTTGATAATTTTTTTAAGATGACCATTATGTTCCCTTCACTCACTCATCAATAATTTCATTTAAATGTGTACCTTATGTTGTACAGATCCACTTATGTCGAACCTTGTCAAGAATTTAGACAGTGATGCAAATAAATCTTATTGAAGTTACAATTTTCCCTTGACTAATGTTCTCCTACTTGAGATACAATTGACTTTGACCCATGTTATATTTGTTAAGGAATGTTTTTAAGACAAAAAAATATATAATTTTGTTAAATTGATCTTAATGTTGGACATCCACTTACGTGTGACCATGTAGTGGTTTTAGACAATAATGTTAATGAATTTGCTTGGAAGTTACAATTTTCCTTAAATAATTTACTCTTAACAAGAGAAACACTTAGTATAGGACCAAGTTTGAATTGGTGGGACATGTTTGTTGTGAATAACAACCACATGATATGACGTGATACCTCGTGAGGTCATATCCCTATCTCTTCCAGTGACTTCTAGGAGGAAGTCTTATCTTAAGAGAGGGGGATGTAGCGCCCACACCTTTCTTACATCGTTACATTTACTGACTCATTTGATTTACTATATTGTAAATATTGAGTTAGAACTATTTTAATAATATTTGGCCACATTATGGATTATTTGGTGACGTGGGTGTTGTTTAGGGCATGTGGTTCCAAACTAGCATTATGATCATTATCTTAGTTCTTGCATTATATAGTTTTGGATACCAATAGGATGTGATACATTTAGTTTTATCTGATATATGATGGATGGATGATAATTTTGTTATATAATTTGATATCATTGGCTTATAATGGAAAATTTGATGTTATCATGTTATAACTTAGATGGATCTTATATCTTGTTTTACTATGGATGCATGTTTATAGTATATATTCATCTGATTTTGGTATCTTTTATTCCATAGTTAGAATGAATATTAATGATTAATTTGGTTATTTTTATGCTATTATTATTATCGAAATTATTATATCTAGCATGTATGTTTAATGTGTGATTGAGTGTTGAGATTACAGGTCACACAGGAGAATGCGGGTTTCACAATTGTAAAAGCGGCTAACTAGGCCGAGTTATTTAGCCAGGAATGATCTTTTTGTAACCTTGTGTGTATGTGGTGTATTCATTTTTGGACACCATTGGTGATTCCTAATGTATCTATGTTGATTTTAATTCGTTTAAGCCTGGTGATAAGCTAGTTTAGGGACCTAATGGTCCCCTACATGCATTAGTAGTGTTTTAAATTAATTAATCTTGTTGTTTTGGTTTTGTACCACCTAATTATCATTTGGGTGGGCCCGACCACCTCTTTATTTGAGCCACTTTACCCAATCTCAAATTTGGGCTAAATATGACATTTGTAAGGGTCTCTTTTCACATTGGGGGTTTGCCTTACACTGAGATAGACCCATTGTACCCTACCTATGGGTAGAGGGGTCTATTTTCAAGGCCAAATGGGATTTTTCTTCGCATTTGAATCATATCTTGTCACCATCTTGTAAGTGTGGTTGATTTTTGATTTCTCTAAAGTTGAAGTGTGTTGGCTTATTAGATTTTTAGGAAATTCGGGAGATTACTTCCAAAATGTGTTTTGTTCTATGTCTATTGGGATTTTGGAATATTTTCATTAGAAAATGATATGGGTGAAACATGTCATCCTCTTATTCATGAGGATTTTGATTTGATTATTCTTTTTATACCTCATCATGGAGAGGGGTATGGACTTTTGGCTTGTCATTTTTACCTTTGGAGTTGGAGAGAACTTGGAGCTAGGATCTTGGAGCTTGATGTGCTTGGATGTTTTTGGAGAGGGATAACGTATTTTGAGGTAGGCCTTCATGCCTCTTTTTTTTTATTACTTTAGTAAAATGTGTAAAATAAAAATGGTTGTTTGGATATTGAACTACATGCCTACATGTTGTTGTGTGTGTCATTGTAAATCTTGTTTGCTTGCATTTTCTCCATCCATCCTATTTGAGATGGATTTTAGAATTGTAGGGGAAGAGGGAGGAATACTACCTCTTAAACCACATGGCTTGATGGGAAAGACATGATGATATATAATATTATTTTATCCCCTTGTATGGTTTGATGTGGAAGATGACTATTAATATGGTTTAAACTTCATCTTCCATCCTTGTGAAGGAAACCATCTCATGGTTTAAAATGGTCTGAAAATATTTACAAGGAGGATTCTTGGAATTTGGGATGGAGTGATAAGGCAAGATGTATGATGATGTACAAATATTATTTTAGTTTTCCTATGGTTGGATCACAATATGGCTTATAATGGGCTCATTGCCACTCTTCCCCATTAAGGAAAATATAGAGTTCTCCAATTGTGTTGTTTTTGTTTTTATGGTTGTTTTGTATTGGAATGGTGTATGTGTTGTCACCCTTTGTATCCCTTACTTGTGAAATCTTTAGGCATGCATTCTATTGGTACCCAAATTGATTCTCCTTTAAAGTCTGAGAAACATCACAGGTTTATCAGGAAGCTTAGACACAGATAGATAATGATAAGTTGTTTTGTAGCTAGGGATGGGATCTAACTAGCCCTTAGTCACTCAGGTATGGAGAAATGGATAGCAACCTCAAGAGGATTTGATCTGTCCTAACTATTTTAGGTTGTTCCTTTCAACCAAGGTAAGAGAACCCTTTGTAGGCTGTTGTTATGGAGGAGATGGAGATATCCTTCCTAATGAAGTTGTTAAGAAGGCCTTGAACAAAATATGATCAATGCAACAAAATCTAACTCTCACGAGTTGTCACTCTAGATAGTGGAGATATTCTCTAGGAAAGATTCAGGCTACTAAAGACATTTGGAATCCTGATTGTTTCTGCATGTTTTGGTAGTAAAATTTGTGCATTTGTATACACACATGAAAAAAATGGGTAGTATGGGTAGGATTAGTTGTTTTTAAATAAATTTTGGTGGAAGATGAGGAAAAATGAACTTGATTTGCAAAATCTTTGAGGACTCTTACAAAAATGGAAGGATCAAGCAATAGAATGTTTTCAGAGTAGTTAGGGTGTTCCTTTAACCAGAATATGTGCTTCAATGGAGGCCAAAATTAGCACTTTTTCATACAATCTATGAGACTCTAACATGAAGGCTCAAGTTGTAAAGACCCAACAAAGCATCAAGATCTGAGCCAAACCACGCCTGAGGTACACCTAGAGGATTACAAACAATCTCTCTAAAACAGACGAAAAAAAAGTGATTTTAAATCGTTTATTTCACTCCAAGATGAATTGTCTTCCGAGAAATGAAATTACAGATACCACTAAACTATCACAAGGATTGAGACCTATGTGATTGGAACATATTTTAATAAAAGATTGCAACAGGAACAAGAAAAATATTTACATGCATTTAGAAGTAAAATAAACTCTTGTGCTCAAGATCAACAAAGAATAACTTGAGTTTGATTAAATTTAGCAGCAGAGGAAAGTTTCTAGAACAATATCAGAGCTTGTCAATGGTTGTACACTTGCAACCACCTTGACATGATAAAACTTAATATAAAAGAGATATTAAAGCTTCTTAGACGGCTTCTCAAAAGACAAGTTTTGTCAAATTTTCCTCTTGGGAATTTTCTTCGACCTCTAACACTCCAACCTCTAACACTTTGCACAAAAAATTTGTGCCATCTATAACATTCACAATGTAGCCCCTTCTCCTCAAAAGACAAAAAGGTTTAATGCACCAGTGCTCACCATGATTTTGATCATGATTCTCAGAATCAGATATGTAAAATGTCACCAGGTGCTCGAGGGGGCAGATCTCATCGAATATATCCCGCATTCAACCCATTCCTCTGGTAGATCACTTTCTCTTCAATTTTTTAAACACTTCCGCCCCTAATATTTCAAATCTGGCTCCTTGCGTGCTAGGGAGAAGAAAAATGGAAAATATGATTGGGCACAATAGTCAGACAATTTTAATGGAGAAAGATGTCTTTTAGATCTGCCCACCAAAATTAGATATCAAATATAACTCTCCTTTATACTTGGTGTGTAGGAAAGACCAAAAAATCATGAAGACTTGCATTTCCAGACATGTTTCAAAAAAATGGGAAGGAAATCATTTTTACACTCTCAGCTGCCATTGATCTTTACTTTGAATTTGGGCCATCCACGTGGAAGATTCAAACTTAAAAATAGACCTGGGGGCTTCCAATGACTTTTTACAACTTTTCGAGAAATGGAAAAATTTCACATTTTTCTCGACATCTCTGCCCTTTGGAAATGAGCCTGACACGTGTCCTAAGGTGGGCCCTAGTGGAACCATTGCCAAATTGTTCCATTTTACTCCCTTTTTAGAAAAAGGAAAATTTTCCAAGTTTTCCCCGTTGCTCCAGCCTTCAAAAATGAGTCTGAAACATATCCCAATGTGGGTCCCAGTGGAACCGTGCTTCCCTTTTTCATTTTTAATTATTTTTTCCCGAAAGGAATTTTTTCCAAATTTCCCATGAGAGTCCGCACGTCCACCATTGACTGAAGCAAGCTTTGACTTTTCCCTTATCGGGCTTGCATGCCGTTTTGAGATTTTAATCCTTTTGATGCCAAGAGGAAAAAAATTCAATTTTCCTCTGATGGTCTTCCTCCACACCTCTTTAAATTTTCAAACCACCACGTGTTATAATGGTGTATATTGAGATGATCCCCAAAAGTTGAGACCTTGAATGAGCGTGGGCTCGCCATGTGTCATTGTGGTGTCCCTTCAAAAACCTTAAGGATTTTTAAAAATGATTTGGTAGGGGCATGCTTCCATTTTAGAATTTTACTCCATTTTAACAAAGGCGTATAATATCCAACTTACCTTCGAAGGCTCGTATCTCTGCCATTAGCTTTGCCACGTGTCCTTCTACAGGGTCAAAGTGAGACTTTTTTTCCTTCCTCTTAAATTTTCTCCAATCAAATCCTTACAAGGGCACAGGGTGGGTTCAATTTTTTTTCCAAAGTAGCCAAAAAGAACAAGTTCAAAAACAGACCCGCCACATCCCATCCAATCAGAAGAAGCCACGTAAGCACCAAAAGAACCAATCAGAATTGAGCGGAGCCACAGGACAAAATTTTCCTTTTCACCAAAAAAGAAAAAAGTGATAAGTTAAAGAATTTTCCCACCATCCCCTGACCAACCAAAATAAGCCACATCCCCTGTCAATGCAAGGATGTCAATTTGACCGGGAGAAACACCCATCAAACCGTAAAATACAAAAAATGATCGTTCGAGCCCGAAAATGAAAATTTCTCCAAGGACAGAGAATTTAGAAATGTTATAAGGCTCAAATATGTTTCTCAGAGATACATCCATTCATTTTTCTTCAAGTATTTAGGGCAAAAATGACAAGGAATAAAAACCCCGATTGTGGAGACCGAAAAATATGGGAGAACCCAAGTTTTTGGATGAACAGAGAATGGGAGATCCGAATTACAGAACTTTTCTAGAGGAACAAATAAACAAGTAGAAAACCATGGACCCATAGGTTATCTATGACCCAGGAACATATTACAAATGGCAACAAAGATTAACAGGTAGAACACAGGGAAAAAGAAAGTGACAGAGGCCGTAAATCGATAGATTTTCAAAGGCAAATTGGGGCTAGACTATTTTGAGCACCAACATATTCTCTCTCCCATGGTCTTAGAGGGATGCTAGCATGTCCTCCATTTGATGGAGATGGAATGTGATGATCCCATTTGATTGGGAGGAAATTGAGACCTTTCTCCTGTTAATTGAAGACTTTTATATGGATTAGAAGCTTGGAAAATACTTTTCGAGCTTGGAGGAGAAAGTAAAATATTTAGTCATGTTGTTCCCCATTTTAGGTAGGTTTTTCCTCAATCATTTTAAAATTACTCTGTTGTAATGGTTGTGTAATGTCATGTTATTTATTATTTCTCTTGAGATGAAGATTTGTAATCCTTGTTGTAGATGAAGCCTTGTAATATACCATTCTCTTACAAGATTGTTTCTTTTATCTTCCTTTAGTTTGGTCTAATTTTTCTCTCCATTTTGGAAATATGAATAATAATTGTATTATCATTGAAGTTGCAATTCATTACATACTTGAAGCATTAAAATGCACTTAGCTTTTTATTTGTAAAGTTGGTTTCGTGAAATGAAATCTTGTAATTTGGAGACACTTCTTGTTAGTGAAAGCTTACTTTATTGGTTGTGATTTATTATGGAAAGGAAAATAAAATAAACTATTTGTTTTGGACTATTTACTAGTGATTTCTAAGTGAAATTAATTTTATATGATTAAAAATAAGTTTCTTTTAAAATCTGAAATTTTTAAAGTTAGCGAACTAACTAAAAATTTATATTTCCTCTTGAGTTTTAAACATATATATATATATATATATATATATATATATATATATATATATATATATGTTTAAAACTCAAGAGGAAATATAAATTTTTAGTTAGTTCGCTAACTTTAAATATATATATATATATATATATATATTATATATATATATATATATATATATATACATATATATATATATATGGTATTTTACATGGCGTAGTATGTTTTAAAAGAAATCAAACTTTTTGACTTGTTGAGGTTAGATGAGATTGCTTTTTTATTTATTTCAATATATACATATACATATCACATTCTAAATATATTAATTATACTTCTCTCACCCTTTTTTGAGATGAAAATGAAGGAAATAAAATGGACTTTTAATTGGGTTTTCAATGTTAATATTTTTGAACACATAGGGAAAATAAGTTGTATTTTTAATATTCAAAATGAAAGAATTGATTACTTGAATTTTTCTTTCCATTTTCAACAAATCTGTATTATGGTGATAAATCAGAAAATTATTGAAATAGTGGGTACACTATTTTAACCCTTGTGTGTGTGTGTGTGTGTGTGTGTGTGTGTGTGTGTGTGCGCGCGCACACACACACGTGTGTATGTATGTAATTGTAAAAATGAGTATTTTTCATAAACAAAAATATATATAATAATTAGAAGGAAATTGGTTATGTATATGTATATGTATGTATGTATGTATGCATTCATGCATGTATGTATGTATGTATGTATGTACTTGTAAAAATGAATATTGTTCATAAAAAATAAAAATATATAATAATTAGAAGGAAATTGGTTACTTTTTTTTAAGTATTGAAATATAAAAAAAAATTTAAAAAATTTGGGGGACTGGCTTGCCCCCCCCGCCCCTTCCTTGTTGTATAATGGTTGTGATGTCGCACAACCACACCACGCCACTCCGGAAACGTTAACCACCTGTCGCGGCCATACCCATGCAACCATAGTTTGTTTAATACAACACACACACACACACAAATATCTATAAAAAAAAACTAGAAACCTTGGTTTATAAATGAGAAAAAAGAACACAAAAAAGAGATAATAATATAAATGAATCTTGAAACCCTAGTAAAGAATAAACCAAAAATAAAAGGGGAAATTTCTTCCTCTTTCTCTACTAACCTAGAAAAAAAGAAAAAATAAATAAATGGAATTTCCATGCAAATACAAATAAATATCTGTATGTGGAAGAAAATTTTACATCCATCATCTTCTCCTTCTCTCATCTTCCTCGCAAATCAAACTGTGCAAATGGAGGAATCAAAAATAAAATTAAAGTTATAAAGAAAAACATAATGAAGGATTAGGGTTTCTAGGGATACCTAATATCTAGGGTAGGGATTAAAAGAATCCAAGGGCTAATATTTAACCCTCTCGCTTTTAATTTTATGGGAGTAGGTGTTTTAATGGGTGTTTGGGGTAAATAAGTTAGTGGGTTCATTATCTTTATTAATGATCATGGGTGTATAAATATTAATGTGGGGGTATCGGAATTTTTTTAATTCGGAACGGGTCCCTTTTGGTTATTTACGGGACATGGTTAAGCTAGAATAGTAAATTAAAATTTTAGAAAATTACTAATAAATAATTATTTAGCACGGGCTAGTATGGCTGGCCAAAGGAGCCCATTCTCAAAATGATTTCAATACAGATAAACAAGGTGATTAAACTGGTAATAAATTTATAATAATTAGTTAATTATCGGCCATAGAATTCCTACCCTACTTAAACATTAATAAATTAATATATATTTTTTAAAATTTCAGGATTTTTAGGTGTTTGTGTTTTGTTCAGGTCATGACAATTATGAGGTACTACAAATTATAGGGGGTATCTCTTTAAGGGGGTTAGAGGTTGAAATATTAATCTCTGTCACACTAGTATGATGTAATATCTACATGGTTGTTATTTGAATATTACTAGTAAGCATGGGATGTTTATATGTTTAAGTATACATTGATTATGTATACACCATATTTTTCACTAGCTAATAATTTATTTATCTATTGAAATTTTATCTAGATAACTATGTCATTAGTTGGTAAGATGATACAAATTTAATTTGATTCATAATTTTAGGGTGTGTGTTTTTGTGTGTGCAAAAACACTAAAATTAACACAAAATCATTATTAGACCATGTTTTTGAAAAATTAGATATATGTGAGTCTTAAACAAGAAAACTATATTAATGGTGTAATACATTTTTCAATTTAACAATCCTTGATTTATCTTTTTATTTTGTGACTTACTTGATTCTTCCTTATGTTTCTATTGGTTTCATAGATATTATAAAAAATTTCAATTTATATTTTACAATATCTCACTTTTGAATGTTAGAAAACAATATATGTTAATGCTCACATATGTTATCCAATATATTTGTTATATTACATCATATTGTATTTAAATGTAAATAGTTGATTTTATAACCACTTACGTAGTTAATAGGTGAAAAAATATTTAGAGTGATTTAACGAACACATTTAGCTTTGGATTATTAATTCTAGCGATGCATTAAGATAGATACTTGTATGTTATTGAGTATGAAGTTAATGAGCAATGTAAATTGTGTTGTACGACTTAGCCTTTGTTTTCATTATGCAAGACTATGTAGATTAGTTAGGATCATACTAAAATATTGACCTAAGTTGTATGGTGTTGGCCCCTTTTTCTTTTGGCACCTTTATTCCTATATGGTCTCTTATTTATCTTTATGTTTTGGTTCTTAAATTTTAGGTTAGCCTTTTGTGGTTCTAATATTCAAATTTTAAAGTAAATGACTCATATACATACATATATACATTTACTATAGGTATTTATTATCTATTAAAAAAATACATTTTCTATAGGAATTTATTACATACTCTGACGCCTGCTAAAACAACCCACTTAAAACCCAAGAACAACTTAGGATTGGTTAGGAAAATTATGGAATAATGTTTTTTTGTTTAAAAGAATCTACAACTAGGTTACAAGACAAAAATTGTCACTAACAAGTTGCAGATCAATTCTAATCCACTAGAATATAGTTTTATTTTATTAACAATTATTAGAGGACACAAGGTCCCAAAATTTAGGGTTAGAAAGTTCAATTAGGTTTAGAGGGTAATTTCTCATCATACCCACTCTGTTATAGGATTTAAATATTCAAATTGATTTTTTTCAAAATTAGTGCATTCAAAATTTCCCTAAATGATTCCGGTTGGATAGGAAATTTCCTCACCTTTCCAATGAAATAAAGAAGTCCGCCTAACTCATCATATTTCTCAAGTTATGAGACGAAGAGCCTTGGGATGAAAACATTCCCCAAGAGCGGCCATGTGGGCCCAAGGGAGAAAATTTTCCCCATGGGTGGGTTTGTGGGCCGTGGGGAGACATTTTTCCCAGAGGAGAATTTGGGTCGGTGGGGCGGTAGGAGACATTTTGGAAACTTCTGACGCAGGGTGAAAAGCCACCTTTGCACCCGCGCTCTTGTGAGTCCGCAAGTCCGCAAGGGACACGTAATGCCTCCTAAACCAATGCGGGGAAGTGAGGTGGTGGGGATAAAATATTTTTAATTCCCCAAAGGGTGAAAAGGGTAAAATTCACCCGTGCCTCCATTGACACCTCACAATGCCACAAGGAAGCTCTAGATTGGTTACAGGCCGGTCGGGAAAAAGTAGAAAATTTTCCCAAAAATTTATGAAAACGCAAAAGGTAGAAAGGAACCCACTGCTCCACCAATGCCTCGTGACCCCATGTGGTAGCTTCTAATTGACTACAGGCCAGTAGGGCGGTAGAGAAAATTTAGAAAAATTTCCCAAAATTTTCAGAAGCGCTAAGTTTTAAAAAGGATCCGCTCCTCTGCCAATGCCTTGTGGTGTCAAGTGATAGCCTTTGATTTGTTTCGGGGTGATGGGGAAAATTAAGAAAAATTTCCCAAAAATTTTCTGTATTGCTAAGGGAAAATTCAGGCCTGCGGGTCCGCGAAGGAAATTTTTCCCAAATTTTTGACGCCAAATGAAGAAAAAATTCAGAAGGCCATACCTTTTGTTAGAGAGCTCGGTTTTTGGAAAACAAGGACTTTATGGAAATATCTCGACATCCTCTATACTCACGAATCATTAAATTTTGATTTTGATAAATTTTTAGGAGTCATTTTGAGGAAAACAATCTGCAGGATTTTACAGTGCAAACTGGTAAATTTTAACTTATAAGATTTGTTCAATTTGATCTTCTTCCTCTCTCAAAATATGAAAAAAACATGGAGAATTGTTTTTATATGGATTTCAAGATTCAATTTGTCTGATTTATTTACAATTTGAAAACTTACATTTCTTGACAACAAAATGACTGTGAAATGATTTGAGCCCGAGTTTGCTAAGTTTTCTAGGAAATTCCTTAAGTGTTAATGACTAGATGTATTCGTTTAGATCTTATTATGTCCAATTTAATGTTTCATTTGTTATTTCTTTGGTGTAGGTTTGGTCCATGCATTTTGGATTTTGTAAATGCCAATTTGAAAATATAAAACAAAGATCAATTTTTAAACCTTGTTTATTTGCCATTTTCTTCTTCCAAGTATTACAATACGTTCCAATTCCAATATAATACATTTAGTTGATTCAAAAATAAATATTCAAATATAAAATGCAATTTTGATTTCAAAATTTACACATTTGAAAGACACAAAATTATGTATTTCATCACACGCATTGTTGCTTTCAAACAGAGAATTCAAATATATTGAAATGATCAGAATTCAATACAACAATGCAATTTGAGAAAGGTAATACCTGTTCTTTCTTTCATTCGTCAAATTCATCATACAAAACACAATTTATTGCTTTCAAACAATAGAACAGAGTATGTCTCTTTCACATTTCAATTTACACTTTCATAACCAATACAACATCTTTCCATTACAAAACATATACAAGTTCATCCACTTCAAGTGGGAAAGGTTACAATAAGATTTCATTTCACAAGGGAATGTCGAACTGTCTTTTCTCAGCTCTAGAACAGCAACATGCATATTTCTCATTCTTCCAAATTGTGATCACAACAAGAGTAGGGGAAAGGAAACGCTCTCCACCCAACAAAGACATCCAATGAAGAGGATAATCCATCCTTCTTCATTGGTCCCCGAGCTCTAACCACAATGCAATAAAATATGTGATCCAACTCATGGCAAAAATAGGCTTCCACAAACACACAAGCAACATTTTCACAATAAAAACACAGTCCAAACACAGAATGTAGTTTACAACTACATTAAAGAATGGAAAACACTACTGAGGCTTCATCAACCAAGCCAAAGGAGCAAGAAACTATGGGGGATGCTACTTTTTACTCCCAAAGGGGAAATGGGTATCACCACCTAACTCAAACCACCCAAAATATAGTATGTCAAAGCCCTAACACACCCTTATGCCTCCCCCAAGTACCCCTTATTCATCACATTTCCTTATGCCTCCCAAACCTCTTATGGCACCCCATAACGAGTAAGGAAATGCAACATATTTCCTTGTAAGGTGGAACAAAAATCCTAACTCCCTCCACACTTATACATCCCTTAAACACTTGTTCCTCCCACAAAATAAACCCCATAGTCTTCTCCTACATGATTCCTTGGCCATCTACCCAACATCCTACAAACATGTCAAAACATTCACAATAATAACAATTTCATAAACATAAAAGAATCATTTCATGATCCAAGCTCCTAACTCTCCATGATAGAGTTTTCCCAAGTTCCAAAAAACCAATCTTTATCCCAATGCAAGCAAGCCAAATCAGCCAAGCACAAGCATGCAATAATCTTCCAAAAACTTCTTAAAAGCAAGAGCTCCCAAAATAACAAGGAATTCATCCAAGAATGAAGTCTCCAAAATGATGTAACCCAAAACAAGGCAAGCAATTCAAATTTTATAGAAGAGGGAAGGGAAGAGGATGAGGTGGGTCCATGTAGGATGTCACATCACACATCCTCAACCCCAACCCCAAAAGTTAACTTCATTCTCCAATGTATAATAAATAGGTGCGTGAATAAGAAAAGTGCAAATAAACCCTAGAATTTGTCTTCTCAAAAAGCATTATAAAAGTATAATTTCAACTCTCCAACCATAGGTATGGTTGGTAATTAAATTTAAGAGGCATGGGACAAGTTTAACTTGTCCCACAAGCCTCCAAAATCAGCCTCCAAAGACAATTTTGAATTTCCAAGAAGGTTGAGTGTTTCACACTCAAAAGTTAACTTACACATCTCTTACAACACTTTAATTCAAGTCCAAATACTCTATTAATTACTTTCTTATGATGGATTTGATTAATTTATTTTAACAATATGATTACTCACAATATGTACACACCATTTAATAATTAATGAAATGGTAAAGAACCTCAAAATAAACACATGCAAACATAAACAAAGGGACAAAATAAAAGAAATACATAAAACCCCTTGGTCACATTTAAAGGTGATCCTCCCCCATGGGAATCCCTAACACACACAAACACGCACAAACAAATACTAGCTGCTATGATGACCATGTTGAATTCATCTAGAATTCCAATGTGGTTGGTCTCCAATCCCCCGATGTTTGTTTTGATATTTTAACCTGCAAACCAAAAATACCGCCTTCAGCCTCATGGCCATATTAGATTATCCAAAATAATATAAATAGAATTTCCAAAATCATCTAGATATATGAATCAAAACAACATAAAAGGAACCAACAAGATCATTTGCAATTTTACTCAACAACTATATCATCATCAAATAATTTATTTTTTTAGGTCTACTCACAATATCTTAATATCACATGGCCGAACAACATCCATAGTATAACCATGTCAAAAAATATATCAACATCAATATCGAAAATGCCTCTAATAATCATCATGTATGATAACTGAATCAATTCAACAATAATCCATGATCTAACATCTAACATCATACTATAATAAAGTCCATAATCATGTCCATAATATAATCAGTAGTATCATGTTTAGTGTCAAAAATGTCTCAAAGGGAAGTGTGCACTACACCCCCTCCTCTTAGACTCGAATTCCTCCTGGAAGTCACTGGAACAAATGTGGAAACTGAACTCGTAGCGAAGTAGCATCTTCCTATGTAGCTGCAATCTCATCATATCTATTCCACTGTACTCGGACTTGATCAACCTCTCTACCCCGAAGGCCTAGGGTCCTACGATCTAGGATGCGAATGGGCTCCACCATCACTTGCCCCTAATCCTGCACCTACAATTATGTCCAATCTAACAAATGCAAAGGATCTGAAACATATATCCTAATAATTGAAACATGAAACACATCATGTACGCGAGACAAGCTAGGTGGAAATTCTAGATGGTAGGACAAATGGCCGATATGCTCCAAGATCTCAAAAGGACCCATGAATCTAGGAGCTAACTTAGAAACTTTTCCATAAGGGATAGGGATCTTATATGGCCTAACACAAAGGAACACCTTCATGCCCACATCAAAACTACGGTTGGTCCTATGATGATTTGTGTACTTCTTTTGCCTGTCCCTTGTCTCATGCAGTCCCTGTCTGATCAAAACCACCTGTTGTTCCATGTCCTCCAACAAAGATGGTCCAAGAGAAACCCTAGCCTCTAGCCTATCCCAGTTAAGAGGTGTCTTGTACCCTCTACCATACAAATCCTAAAAGTAGCAATGCCTATAGAAATATGAAAAGTATTATTGTAGGAAAAATCCACTAAGTACAGGTACTCCTCCCATCTAGACTGCTGAACCATCACATACATCCTGAGAATGTCCTCTAAAATCTAATTTACCCACTTAGTCTATCCATCTATCTCAGGGTGATATGTTTTGCTGAAATTTGAATCTTCATCCCGATGGCATGCTGCATGGTAGTCCAAAAATGGGAAGTGTACAAAGGATCGTGGTCACTAATGATCTTCCGTAGAATCCCATGTAACCTGACAATCTCATCCAAATATACCCGTGCGACTACACTAGTTGTATAAGTGGTCTTCACTAGAGAAAAGTGATCTAATTTTTTCAATTTCTCAACCGTGACCTTGATTACATCATGTGTTGATATCTCGACATCAGTAGTCAAATAATGAAGTCCATGGAAATGGTGTCCCATTTCCACTCTGGTCTAACATTAGGGAAAGAGAAGGCTAGCTGGATGCCGATGCTCATCCTTCACTTTCTATCACTCTAAACATCATTGACATGAAACTGGGCCACGTCTCTACAAAGTCCTCTCCAATTATACAACTATCTCAAGGTGGTGTGCATCTTCTTCACCTCGGGATGGGCTGAAAAGGGTGCACGATGTACCTTTGTCAAGATGTTCTGCCTCAAGTATCCATCACTGGGAACATAAATCCAGCCTTTGCGCCTGAGAAGACAATATGCCTCTAAAGAAAAACCATAAAAATTCACCTCAAGGGGTCTCTGAGACTCGATCTCTACTCAAACTGTAATGTAGAAGTTGTCAAGATTAAGCTGCTGAAGGATCCTGCTCTATAAATCTGTGCTCAGTGAGGTGGCCATAGTCACATATATCCATCTGCTGAGAGCATCCGCCACCACATTCTCTTTCCCTTTCACATGCTCTATCTCCATATCATACTCACAAAGCAACTCCATCCAATGTTGCTAATGAGCATTGAGATTGGGTTGCGTGCAATAGGTGATCGAAGACTCAGGTGATCTATCTTAAGTGTGAATCTCTCAACCGAGTAGAAAATGTATCCATCGAACCAAAGTGTGCATAACTACCATAAGCTCTAGATCATGAGTCAGATAATTAAGCTCATACTCTTTGATTTTGTCGAGACTCAAAAGCCATCTACTCTACCCTCCTGCATCAACACACCTCCAAGCCCTACTAAAGAAACATCCATGCAAATGAAAAATATCACCCTATGGATCTTGCAGTGAAAGAATAGGTGTTGTAATGAGGCATTCATTTAGTGTACTAAAGTCCTACTCACACATGTCTGACCAAACAAACTTCTTACCTTTCCTCTGAAGGTAATTGATGGGTTGTGTGAAAGGAACGATAAGAGATATTGTTCCAATCCGAACGAATCTCAAATAGATAACTAGCTACATCCACATTAGATTTGCAAAGAAGAAGAGCTAAAATACATAGTAGTAAGGAAATGGCATCATAATCCATAATAGCTCTAATACATTGGACAGGATAGACAATGACACCTTCCCCAATTATTCAATAAGACCTAAGATACTACACCTCCATAGGAGGAGGGAAGTGCACACTACTACCTAAATTCAGTGGTGAAGCTTCTACTCCCAAAGACACTGAATAACCTGGTAGTTAAGTTAACTCCAAAAGACTAGTAACGCTAACTTCACATACACTGAGAATGATAACTCAACAAAGACTGAGAATAAAGCTAACTCCACACAAATAGGTACTAAATACTATTAGCAATTAGTATTTACATTGTGGTAAATAATTGTATGAATTATCCTAGTTTTATATATATTGTTATAACAAATATATAACAATATATATTCTGGATGTGTTGTAGTTTCCTATTTTATAGGAAGTCTAGTTTTTATATTGTATGGCTATTTAATAGCCTTTGTAATTATGGGATGAATACAGAGAATTAGTAATAATATACCGATTATATTTGTGTTCCAAAACTAGTAATACCTATCATTTGGTAACAAAGCAGTTTGATTATAGTCACCCTGTGATGGAGTAAAAAAATTATTTGGAGGGACATTAGATGTTCTTTGTTGTCCCGTATATGAGTCAAATCATCTTTGAAGGATATTGTGTAAAATTAATATTGTGAGTGATAGAAGGGTCACCAGAATAAATTCTCTCATTGCCACTGTCGATGGAAATTAATATTTGAAGGAGTGCATCTACCAGAGCATAATGTGAGTCAACTTCACCTGGTCACACTACAATATTAATCTTGTCAATCTTTGTGTGGTATGAGTACAAATGAACATAGTTGCACCATTACATCTGAACACTACATGGCAAGGGCATTTTCTTTAATTTTGATCCCTTCATCACCATGCCACGTTGCATTGGAA
The DNA here is from genome assembly GCA_019776745.2 of Taxus chinensis. NCBI lineage: Eukaryota > Viridiplantae > Streptophyta > Pinopsida > Cupressales > Taxaceae > Taxus > Taxus chinensis. The sequence continues at coordinate 119,133,602 of CM034147.1, read as the reverse complement.
TTTTGATCGATATAGCAGCCTATTCTATGGAGAAATGAACTAATAGGATACTATACTAATCCATACTCGTTCACATATCTAATCATTTTTTGAGTCAGATCGAATTCTTCCATGCGGCTTGTGCACATTTGACAGATATGGGTATATATTAATTCACCACCACCTATTAATTGAGTTATTTGCATCGAATTTTCAAGCTCGTCCAAGTATAAATGCACATTATTCTCTTTCTGGACAACACCCACATGTTGAAGTCTTAAATAGTTTAAACTTGCAGTTTGAAAATAAGATTTGTTTTGATTGCAATACTATAAAAAATTCTGAGTTGGGATTGGTAATTCATTTGAAGATATAAAGGTGTCAATCTAATCCTCTCATCGTGGTTTCAACAACCTTTTCATTGGATTATTTACCAGCCTAGAATCCCATTTGAATGTTGCATTGCATGGTCAGATCACGGATCCTTCCGATTTATTTGATATCATAAATAAACCATTTAAATACATCTCTATCCATGCCATATCTGTCGTATGGATTCACAGGTTTGATCAAATTTGTATTGGCTCTCGACATCAACATTGGCATGGATTTGTATTGTATGGATTTCAGATTTGCATTAAATCCTGCCACTAGCAGTTTAAAGTCGTCCTCAACCATACACTAAATGGTACCTAAGATTTTCCAGTTGTAATGTAATAAATTGCATGCAGATCAGTCCTTGTTTTTAGGTGATCTTAGTTGTTATTTGTTTCTTATTTTAATAGCCAGTCAAAAGCTTGTTTTAGTCAGTCCACTATTTTAGATAGTCTTCAATTCAAGTAAAAGATCATTATTTAATATTTTATTAATTAGTCTAAAGTGTACGCACTTATAGTCTAAAGTGTAATAAAATTAATTTTTATGTGTCCTTTATTTACAGTCATTATAGGTGATTAAAAGGAAAATACTATATCAAAATTTTAAAAATAGATTAGCTATATTAAAATAAATTGTTTGCATTACTAAGGTGCAATATTCGGTAGAAACTTGACGTCTTATCAATGGATCAAAATTGAATGAGCTTCACATCTACTAAGGGTCTATGCAGATCTGCATCCGTAAGTGGAGGAAGGAGGTCCAAAACTAAAATACCTCTCGTCAGTCACCAACGATGGGGCCACACAGAAGCTGTGGTGGCATTATGTATGGTGTGAGTATATGATGCACCCATAGTTGGTTTCCATTTTATTCAGTGTGCTTCAGTTTGTAGGTTCCAGTGTTCCAAATTGATTGGTGACTGCTTTATTGTTAATACTAAAAAGCATTGTACAAGAGAGTCAGAACAATATCTGAGATCCATTTGACTGCAAAATATCCTCTAACTTCTGGTACTTCTATAAAGGAAGATGGTCGGCAGAATGAATATGTTCATCATCCCTAGCAATAATGACCATGTGCAGGAAGATCTAGACAATAAGATAGTTAGCCGCGATCAATGACAAATGGTTTAGCACACCACTTCTGATTTCATTATTTGGAATTTACACCATTATGGGGGGGAATACATACCAATGTTCCATTCCCATTGTTGTACCCGAAACGACTTAGTCAAGGAAAGCTTCTAGTTATGGCAGTGGTAGTTTTCTATATTGTTCGAGATCGAGTGGCAGTGATCAATGACAGAGAAACAATTGCAAGAACAATACAATTCTTATAGGAAGTAATGTGAAATATTTTCAGTATATCTTCTATTGTGTGGTTTTGTAACACAACTATGCAAGTTGTGTTTCATTACATTATTCCTTAATGTATAAGCATCCAGTGATGAATGTAGTAGCACAAGATGTAAGTCAGGTTCATCCCATCTTGAAAGGGTTTAGGGGAATGATCCAGAAAACCACATGAGGTGGACAATTGATGGGACTTGTTCATAATCAAGTTTTGTGGTAAGCCTATTTAAAACCATGGAAATTAGAGAAAGCCTTTCTTTTGGATCAAGGTCATGAGTCACATTAGTGTGGACATGCCACAGGGGTAACAGCTCTAAGTCTAGAGGAGCATGTGGATGTTTTCTACCATGTAAACACTAAGGGGGAAAATGTTAGGAATTAGTATTAACATTGTGGTAAATAATTATATGGTTAATTAGTTTTATATATGTTGTTATAACAAATATATAAAGAATATATATTCGAGGTGTCCCCTGTAGTTTCCTATTTTATAGTGAAGTATTTCATGGATTCTATTGTATGGCTAGATCATAGCCTTTGTAATTTCTGAGATGAAGTGATAGAGAAGGTTAAATTGGGGCAATTCCAGTGGTTGGCTCAAATCTCATAAACACTGCAAGGGAATTCGTTAAACCAAAAGGCACCAGTATGAACTCATAGTGGCCATATCTCATACTAGAAGGTGGTCTTATTAAATGTCCACCTCACCAAATCCTTAGCTGATGGTAACCTGACTTAAGGTCAATCTTAGAGAAATTTGTGGTCTATTTCTTTTTATATCTGATCAAACAATTCATGTAATGCGCAGAAGAGGATAAAAATTCTTAATCGTTACCTTATTCAGATAGCATGTAATCAATACACAATTGCAAGGATCCATCCTTCTTCTCCACAAAAATTAACGGGTGAACCCCAAGGGGATACACTAGGATGGATAAGGGAAGATAATTTCTCCAAAAGGCCCTCAAGGGGCAAATTTGAGCTCATAGAGCTCTGGTGTGGTCATCCGATAAGGCGCTCATGAGATAGGCTATGCTCCTAGAACCAAGTCTATATGAAAATTAATCTCACGTGGGGGTGGTAACCCTTGAAGTAGCTCCCACAGTAAATACATCTGTAAACTCTCTCAAATTGGGGTGATCATCTAGCATATGGTCCACTAGACCCATTTTCTAATAGCTATCACTGACAAATATAATAGAATACATCTGACAACCCTCTTGGCACACACCGCTTAAGCTGCATAGTGGAGATGGTGGAAATAGAAATGGGTCTCCTAACCCATTGAAATTGCACTGACTCAACTCACAAATCTTCTTACAGCAAGATATAATAATTTTTGTAACAATCCACTCTAGCAATGTGTGCAAGACAACCAATCCATACCGAACATGATTCCATATGAGCCCAAGTATAAGGATACGAATGATCAACCAGGTAGTGGTGAAGGGTCCCAAATCCACCACACACTCCTTAAATAAGTAGTCTACCAAAGATTGTTGGCTTTTTATTGAAGACAATCTCACACATCCCAACGATGACCCTGACCTAACTGCCACTAGCCTACATCACTCTACTAAAGATGGTGCAATGAAAGAATAAGAAGAACTCAGAATCAAACTACAAGATGGAGGTACAAGAATTGCCACCAATGCTACCTACAGTCTCAATAACTTGTACTTGAATTTTCTACTTGGTATGTTCTCAACCACTGTCATACATCCTATGACTAGGGGTGCTCCATATCACCAATAGTAAGCTCTAAGATCTATGTCTTACCCTTGTTATTAGGGTTTTGTGGGCAGTCTCTCCAAAAATGTCTAGTAACACAACAACCAAAACAACCACCTAATCCTTTCCCCTATGTAGCAAGTCTAGCCTGTACTCTAGAGGTCTGTGCTGTGGATCCTGATAATCTGACTCATGGTATGACTGAGGTCTTTGCTTAGTGAGATCTTATTCAGTGAGCTCTCTAAGGCACCCGATGTCCTAATGGGATCCCATCAAGAGGAGGACCCATACTCTGAACTATTTGTGCATCAAATCTCTTCATGGAGGTCTATAATGTGGGTAGGACTAGATTGTTGTTGCTATGTGTTGAAATAGATGACTTGGTGATTGAACTCTGGTCTTACCATGAAGAAGAGGTACTAACCCCCTCGATCTGTTGTCTACATTAGACATATTGTCATGCAGCTCTAGACTCGGTCTCTTAGCCTGATTATGTCTTTCCCCGAGTCTCCTCTTCTATATAGGCCTTCTTATCATCTCAATCTTGACTTATATTATTAATGTGAGCATCATTTGAGATCAAAAGGGCCAAAATAAGAAATTGGGTGGAAAATCCAATAGGGTCCAAGTTTGAAACCCAACCCTATTACTTACTTCTTGTAGAACTTTATAAACTTTCTTTTTGATTTAAAGCTTGAGAAGTTGATGGAAAACATGCGATGAAAATTTACTTATGTATAATTGAGGCCCTCCAACATCTAGCCATATGAGTCGGAAAGTTGGGAAATAAGGTGGAATTTACACCCTAATTTTTTGTATTAGCGGCTTGATCTCATTTACATTCTATCTACCACCAAACACCAGCTCCATCCCTCAGTGTATGTATCATAACACGATATTTCATGTTGCTAGAACAAGGACAGAGCTTGAAGCATCCACTCAATCTCACCAACGAAGCCTCTGCCTTAAATCCACCTATGTCACCAGAATAATGTGATGGCCAAAGCTTCAGGATCTCCTTGATGTGATCTATAGTTGTGATCTAACATCCTCTAGACCTCTTTGTTTGCTCATCCCCAAGCCTAGGGCTCTGATACCTATCTCTAAGTCCTAAAACGCGTTCAACCAGTCCCCTCTGTGCTGACTCTACATGGAAGTTCTCTCCTCCATTCTCCTCGATGAGTCGAGGAGATACATGACCCTCAATGGAAGTTACTCTATCATGTCTGGTTACATGTCCTCCTACTAATCCTCTACATAGAGCGGCATTAATATCCTGAAGAGTCTACAAAATATGGGGGTAGGATGGATACTACAACATGATCTTGTGGTGGTAAGTCTAGGTCATATGAAGAGGAATTTTGGGGAAAATGTGGGAATTAAAACCATGTTTATCCAATTTATCAGCTTGATCTCACTCGCATAAGTCATGTGAGCACAATTTGAGCTTGAAGGGGCCAATATTAGAAATGAACTTGTTTATCATTTTTACATGTGTTATGCCCTTAACGTATTGCTTATATTAGGATATGAGTAGCCGACTTGTGGCCTACCATATCATTTATACTTTTTCATGCTTAGTAGGTCGGCCTTGGTGATGGCCATAACATATTAATAGTATATATAGGAGATTGTAGGTAGTAGTTCATCAACTATTGGATAATTTGAGTTTTATTTTATGGTTTGGAGGTTTCCCCCTTGAAGTGGCGAAAAGCTATTATAATTGCATATTGAGATCATTATTCTGAAATATTGTGTTATTTTTTTTTCCATTTGCTACTCATAATCTGAGTTATACAAGTAATTTCATTACAGAAAGGTCATCAAAACTGCAATTTGATCAAAAATTAGAAGGAGATAAACAAGTCCGTAGTTTAAATAAAATTAGAAGACTATTTTCTGAACCACATCACTAATTTTTGCAGGTGCTCAAATCTTCCCAAAGTTGGGGAGGTATGATGTCAAAGCATCATTCCTTTGTAACATATTCAACTTTTTGGTTTTCAATGTAGCGTTCGCAGTGAGTTAGGTTTAGGTTGTCAAATATTAGGTGTTTTGGATGGAAACACTAGTCTAGTTGGGTCCCTCTTGTGAAAATTTGTAATAGAGGTGATCTTTAGAGTTTCCCTCAGAAAGCTCTCACCATTTGAAATAGTATGAGTATCTTCTCTGTTTTGTGTTTCCTTGGTCTAGGCCTGAATTTGTTATGAATGACATAAATTTCTAAAAAATAATGTTATGTGATGAAATCATGACGGTGTTATCACCTATATAATTAGGGGAAACCATGTTTCACTCCTTACCATGGTCAGGTTACTAGGGTTAAGATGCAACTACCTCTTCTTGGTCATAATGAGAGGTATTCGAATAGGATGATTTAGTTAGGTCAAAAGAGGAGAAAAAATATATATATTACTGAAAGATACTAAGAATTACCTCAAGAATCTGATCATAATGTGAGACAAATCAAGTATGAGCTGCGAAATGTACAGTATTTTTTGAGAATGAGATTGTAAAGGAAATGATAGATACAGAATGTGATCAGCGGTTGGACGATATGATGCAACATGTATACGTGTTAACAATATAGCTTAAATCCACACCATATTGTGGGCATGAGAGGATCTTCTAGGTTTAAGAAGAGTGTGACACGAGTTTTTTAACCATTGATAGAGGTATAACTTTTCCCGCTAAGTTTATCAAAGGAGCTAAGGAATTCGTAACCATGGAACATGAGGTAAGAAGGTGTATATGTTGTTTAATGATTTTGAATGATTGAAGGATACTCCAAATTGGTTTTAGAATTATATGGAGAACTTATTTTAGTCACTATTATGACAGGATGTGGAGTGTTAACTATGTATACACTCATTTGCATCACTGATGACTATTTGAAAAAGGACTTAAAACTAGTAAATATTGTTGCACAATCTATGGTTAAAGTACTCAGTAAGTCAGAATTTAAATGTGATAATCAATGTTACAATGTGTAATATTCTTACTGAGGAGTTACAATGGGACTATAGTTCCATGAGACGTCCTAGTAGAACTAACTTTAGTTAATTGGAAATGTCTTGACGAAAAACAAAGTTTGAAATAAATCTAATATAAGGAGCCTCTTTTTCAAAACCCTGTCCTTAAGGGCTTGAGAATAAAGAAATGTGCTTAAATTTAATTGTAGAAAATGACCTGTTTCTTGGGGGTTTTAAGTGAAAACATTGATGCCATGAGGAACATATATAAAATCCACATCAAGCTTTCTGATATCCAACTATCCAAGGAATGTCGTGTAGAGGACAACAACTTCATTCAATCTATGTACAAGAGGTCATCTTTGACTAACAAGCCTATAAGACCGTAAAATCTCTTCCCCTTCATTCACTAGGCAAATATTGACCAAACTATCAAAAATATGGACCTTGAAAAGAGATCAATACTCACTATACCCTTAACTATCAAACCATCTCACATCATGGACTCTTTCTTATTCCAGTGTCATCAGAATAATTCACTCTATATTTCAGGAGGTACATGAACATAACGAGGAAGTTGAAATTATATGAGTTTCTTGACTAATTCCCAATAGAAGATCAAGTATGAGGATCACTTTTTCCTACAATTTGCTTGCCTTGTAGCATTTTTAGGTATCCTAGTAGTCCTATCTTGCACTCGTAACACTATTAGTTATCATTTAAAAAAAGCATTAAAAGAGAGGGTCTTGATTGACTCTAGGGAGTTCCCATCAACTTCATAAATAGTCACTTAGCCCTTCCATGCTCTCAAGAAAACACATCTATTCTCACCCAGCTCCAGGTTATGTATATTTATAACTGTAGATGAATGGGACTAGTCACATTCCTCAGGATTATGTTTCACCACCCTTGATATGCTTACAAAATTTCTATGGGAGACTAAAAGTCTTTGTATTTCTCCCCTACCTCAAGTTCTTTCACTTTTGGCTATGTTCTAGGGTCGGACTATTGTCTTGGGTTTCCAGTGGCTTACAACTCACTTAACTCCTAATTTACACACTTAAAAGACATAAATAAATAATTCTAAGGATGCAATATAGATTTAAAGGGATGGTATGATAAGGATTTCCAGGTTTATTAGCTCTCATCAGATGCAGAAGGTTCTCAGCAAAGGATTAGATTGATTTTTAACTAAGTTATCTCCCCTTTAGAAGTATTTAATCCATGTGTTTCTCATTCCCTTAGTCATGATCTGTCATCAGTATATATTGAGGCTCACTCATGGATTCTTTGATGCACATTCCAAACCTTATCTAACACCAGTTAGGAACCTCCTGAACATGCAATTTAGTTGATTCACAAGGTCGTAACAAATTACCTAAGGGTGCATTTACAAGATATTTGAGTTTACACCTAGAAACCTAGAATTAGTGATTGTTTTTTAGCCCGAGAAGATTTTTTTGGATATGACGTCTCACCTAACTCAATTAAAAACCCAATATTTCATCTAGAAGTGCAGATTTATCACTTCATTGGTCATGTTAAACTTTAGATAGGATGAGGCTTGGATGGAATGAGTCCAGATTACACTTTTCATTCAACATTTTCCCCTGTAAAAGGCCATAAGCATTCACAATTACAGTAATTGACAATGTACTTAGATGAAATTACAACCTAGCTATCTAATTTTACAAAATTAGATCTTCGTTCGGCCTACTCATTACAATATGTCTCTAATCAACCACACTTTTAATGATGTTCATAAAATGGCTTTTATTACTCATGATGACGATTATGTGTTTTTGAGTATTGCCTTTTGGTACATAGTCGAATTCCCCTTCATGCTTTCACCCACAGCATGCAATGTAACATTGTATCTCAGGTTGTTTTTAAAGCAACACCCTAGCTATTCAAATAATTTATTTTATCACTTCATACTCCATCCACCAGTAAGTTAGGGGACATTCCTAGTTCTATAACAAGGAAATCACAGCTAGCACTTGGAAGACTTTTCTTGAAGAAAAATAGTCTTTATGCAACAGCACAGTTGAAATGTTCTTTATAACATGCTAAAACAGGTAGAGTAATTGCATCACAAGTTTGAAACCAAAAATTCTTAGGATCTCTAAAATATGATTCCATACATTAAAAGAGGAAATATTTTATTCTTATTTTTAATTCAGAGTGTAATATTGAAACACCAGATGCACACACAAAACATAGGTCTATAAAAATTTTGGGTTCCTCGGACTAACACCTTCACTACAGAAGATGCTGTGAGGGGATATGGTTCCAATAGTAGCCTCCACTCTTTTCCTCTCATCCTGCTGACCACAATGATTGACCTTCCATTGGATAGAAATACTCACTAGATATTCTCATATGAGCTCAAACTCCCAATGAAGCCATGTGCACCTACTCTAACAATGTAAGTGACTTCTCAGACTTGTCATAATAGTCACTTGTGACTTTTGAGCTTCCCTTCAGGCTCAAGATTGTATAACAGTTCCACTAATGCACTAAATTAAGCAATCACACAATGTCCCTAATCCTTGATTAGTCGAAACTTGATAAGGACCTTGACAGTTTTGACTAACAACACCTAATAGCCTCTGATACAGACTTGATGGCTACCTTTTACAAGACAATATGTCCATTACATGTCTTTGAAATTTCAAATTCTCCTTTTTGGATGGAAACTATAAACTTTAAACTTTAAACTAATTGACCACCTATCTCTCATGCTTGCACCACACTTCCATGAACTAGAATGGTTATTTGCCAATTTTGGAGGTTCTTGAATACTGTCCTGAATCATACTCCGAAGGGGAAGAAATTTAAGCTTCGTTTTCTTTTCCTTATTCCAATTTATTTGTGCATCCTTTAATTCCTCCCTTTTCTAATATTCTTGAGTTCATTTGTGTGTTCTTTGATTTGATTTTTCTCTATCATTTCTTGTTTGGTTCCTTGTTTGCTTGCTTTGTCACCTTCTTGCTTCGTTTTCTCTCTTTCTTCACCTTGGTCTTCTTCTTCATGATGCACTTGTTTTTTCTCATTCATGCCATTTTTTCCTCATCTTTCTTATTCACATATTGGTCCATACCTACACACACAAAACTAAAAGCCTTCTTAGTTTACAAAAATAGAGGACTAATATTTCCTTCCTTGTATTATCTTCTTGCAAAATTTTAATCTTCATCCACTTGCTACTCTATCTATGCTAATATCAATATACTATTATGAAACTCATCATTTTTTTTACTTATTTATTCATCTTGGACCTCTACCAAACTTTCATCTTCATTGCATACTACATTTTTCCATGCTTCTCTCACAATTGCCTTGTTTTTCAGCTCATCTTCTCCACTCAACCAGATCCAAATGTTTGTGATAGATTCCCATGTTCTTATCATCACACTGGATGGTACATTCACATTCTTGGCTAATCCATAGTGAGCTTGCTTTTATTCACAAACCTCTTTCTCTATCTTTTATTCTCTATTCAAAAGACTATCAAACTTATTCTTTTCACCCTCTCGAGTGTTTTCATTACAAAAACTATCATTTTTCATTTGAATTTTTATTACATACCTCATTTATGGACTAATCTTCCACTAATGCTCCTTCATTTTCCTAACCCATCCTTCGAATTCTTTGATACAAAATATCCTTTACCATCTCTTTCATTGCATTGATTAGATGTTTCCTTATGTGTTTTATCATATTTTTATTCTTCCCTAATGATATCCTTCAAATTATCCCTCTGAATTCTTTTGAAAATATGAAGTACATGCCATTAAAAAAAAATACATTACATATCCCACTACTTTATCCTCTCACATCATTATTGACTCTTCTAAGTTCTTGACATGATCTCTCAATGATTTCAACACTCTCTCCATCCATTATTCTTGTATTATTTTGTTCTATCTCTTATTTTAGACTTCTCTTTCAATTATTTCACTCTCTACCTTTCCTATAAAATTCACTAATTCAATCACTATATCTTCTCTATCCATCTGTTTCTTAGTCTCTTCACCTATCTCTTCACAATAAAAAACTTCCAAAATTCCTTGTTAGAAATCAACAATAAAATATAATTAAAAAAAATCCAAGATCCAATACTAAATGATGAAGAGTAAATTTAAAAACATTCAAATAATAAAATTTTCAAGAGTTTACAAAACACACCTTCATTTAGTCTCTGCATGAGAGGATCCACTAGAAGGCTATAATTGATAAAAACATACAAAAAATATGAAAAATGGCCCTATAATGGAATAATTCATAGCTAAAACATCCTCGCCTACCATGGGTCAAAAACCTCATTTAAAATCCTATTGATCAACATATCATCATTTATTCATTTTAGTATTTTATCCATTCATTTAAAATTTCTTGCTCACTTCTTGTTTACCCATTATGTTGCTCAAGGCTACAATTTTAGCTTCCTTTCTTATTTTATGATATTTTTTTCCTTTCACCTATTATAATACTAAAGAAAAATGTGAATTATCATTATTTATGATTTATATATCTTTGAAGACTTTGGTCCTTATATACTTACCGGATACTGTACTTTAAGCCCATAAAGTAGGCTAGTTGTCAACCACCATACATCTAGACATCGAAGACAACAAAAAAAACATATCTCGAGTCCTTAATAGACTCCTCATCACACCCAATATGAACCCTTAATTTCTTCACTTTATTCCTTATACTTATCTTGTAAACAAATCTTCTTTCGTTATGGGTTTCTAGCTCCAGATTAGGTCTTGCACATAATTTTTTTTCCATATCTTCACATATAAGAATGGTTCAAGATAAATCTCCAGCTTGTAGAGATGCCATTAAGTTTTTATTCAATCATGCAAAATATTAAATTTAGAATCTAAGTCTAGATAGGGATTCCTTTAGAAACTTCCCTTTCTTATTAGCCTTTGGACTGTGGTAAGTTACTTCTTACTAGGCTATAATAAAAACCACATATTTAAACCCATAAGTCCTGAATTTATTTGCATAAATAATTTCCATAAATAGTTACCATTATTTTTTGAAATATTCAGAGTAAAACAACCTCATTAAGTGCCTCATATAAAAAATCCTAGAACTCACACACAAAAACCCTGCTGAAGAGCCCAAGAGAAGACATTTAGTTATAAGTTTCATCATAGTTACATCCAAGAAGTATAAATTGTTAGGAAAGTATGTTATGATACTAGGAAAATTATTCCCTTACCAATGAATATTTACAAATGCAATCCCTTGATAAACGTCCCTCTTCTCTCCTTTCCACAACTTGTAGGTGAGTACGTGAAAGGATATATATATATATAGAAGAAATGAGTCTTACAACAAAGGAGTCTCATAATTCATAACCAATACTTGATAAAAAAAACTTCACCTCAGCCCTGTTTCTACCCATACCTAAAATAACATGGTTCATTGAATGGTTAATTCTTACCAACATATTATATATAACTATGTACAACCATAACTATGTACAGGTTAGTACCCTAGCTTTCCACTGATAGGTAAATATTCTCTCAACTCTTCTAAATAAATTCTTCACTTATACCAAGAACATGTAAGGTCCTCATGGAGATAATAAATCTATAATCTATTACACTCATCTTTCATATGTAACCCATACCCTTTAAATAGTCAATAGGTCTTTTAATGATAGAAAAAAGCATCAACAAGGGTTTCCCAAAGTGTGCAACATATATGCACACCTTTGAATATTTTAATATCATGTTATTGTTAGTGTCCAGTTAAGAAATAATTATTTTCACTTAAAATCCATTCTAGTGTATGCTCATGATAGCCACACCATATATCTCACAGTCCCCATTCATAGTCCACAATTAGTCAAATTTGTCAAGCTTCTATCAAACAAAGTATCATTCTGAAATCGTATAGATTAAATAGTAATGTTAAAGCTTTAGTTTCATAGCAACATATCATGTATATTATATAAATAATTTCCACATGACAACAAATGTAATTACAAGAACAAAAATGAAAATTTCCTTAGCTCAAAGCAAATTTTAGTTTTTATGTTCCTTCATACTTGCATCATAAAACTTGAAATATTTTATTCTTCTTTACTCTATAATTCCTCTCATCCTCCATACAAGGAAAGGGATATAAAATCCCTAATTATCTCCTTAAACCTGATCTCACATCATTGCATGTATGCAACCTAGAAATTTAATGGTCTTCACAGACTTGTCATCATAGTCACTTGTGACTTTTGAGCTTCCCTTTTCCTTCAAGATGTATAACTACCACTTCTCACCAAATTAAGCAATCACACATGTCCCTAATCCTATTATGACACTTATAAGACCTTAACACGCACCTAACAACACCTATTATCCTCTAACACACTTAAAACACCTTTTACAAGATAATATGACCATTACATGTCTTTGAAATTTCAAATTCTCCTTTTTGGAGGGAACATAACAACATTCAAATTTAAACTAATTGACCACCTAGCTCTCATGCTTGCACCACACTTCCATGCACTAGAATGTTGATTTGCCAATTTTGGAGGTTCTTGAAGAGTCTCCTACATCAAAAATGAGTATTAGAGATGATAACAGTGTGTATGAAGTTTCAGTGGGAAATGTAAAGGTTTTGGAATATAAATTTGGAAAATAATGTCAACCCTATCATGTTACCCAGTCTTGAGGGTTAGAACTTGGAAAATAAAAGTGTTTCAAAGAATGACCCTTAACTATGGATTGAAACTCATTAATAAGTTGAATGGAGGAATAAATTAGGTATAAAAATTCAATTATAACAAATATTGTAATGGTGATTAAGGAGATAAATTAAAAGTTACGGTCAAGTGCCCTGTTACAGTCAAGAATAAGTTTGAAGAAACTAGTCTCCTACAATTATGCATGACAAGAAGTGTACATAAGGAATCTAAACATATGAAGGTTAGTATTGTATCATATGTTTCCAGATAAATATATAAAAGAAATTTAATTCATATTAGTTTTAATAGTGTTGGACATTGACTTATCATGTTTCAATATTCTTACTAGAAGGTAAGACAAAGTTCTTATGAATAAACATTGTATGAAGATGTTTAAGCTAACCAAGATGTAATGAAAAATAAATTAAGATGGAGAAAGGAGAGGAAAGGCTTAGAAGGTGAATAAGTTCCATGCAATGAAGATAATCTACAAACAAGATCTAGTGAAGTAAGAACTTGAGTATGAAATCAAACTGTGTTTTTGTGATTTGGGGTGTGAATGAGGCCTAAGGATCTAGCAAGTATTTTTGGAAGGTTATAGTGGTATGTTGAACCTATTGATAGTGATTGAGAGTATTATAAAACATGTGATGACATTATTCCTTGTAAACTACATTTATAACCTTGGAGAGCTAATAGAGTCTTAATTACAAAGGTGACAGGTGATTTGGAAGATTCTTACTGAGAATTAGAAATGCAATTTGACATGAAGTAATAACTCCATAAATGGTATTTGATAGTATGTTTGGTTTCCTGTAAGTCTTCAGGAGTTGTTTAGAAAAATAAGGTTTAGAGATGAATAGGCTACAAGAATAGGCCTAATTACAAAGGGTGGAAGGTAAGTTAAAGAGGTTTCACTTAAATTTAACGTCTAGAAATTGGTGAAGAGTTGTAAGGACATAAAGGGTACTTGAAAAGGTGAAGAAAAATCTTTTGAATCCTTATGAGTTGCTTTGAACAATATAGTTTATAGTGCAAGGTTTTGAAGGAAAGTTTGAGGAAATTGAGTCTTAACTCATTAGTGAGAGTTCCAAAAGAGGTGTATGGTAGAGAAAACAATGTGTGAAGCATGAAGGATTACCAAAACATGCTAGTGAGCCTTGACTCATAAGTTCTTGTATTGAATTTAAGTTTCCTTTTGATGATCTAATGTTATTTCATGATTTTCATTATTTTGTTGTTGATGAGACTAACTTGTGTTGGTGTTGGCTTGAATAAAACATATTTTGAGTCAACTTTTTGATAATTGATGAGGGAATTCAGAAAACAATGAAACTTTTATTACTCTCTTTCCGCTTTCATATTGTCTAACACCCAATATCTAACAAGATATATCTGGTGGTTGTGTAGTCCTATTTTATAGGAAGTCTATTTTTCTATTGTATGATGGCTATATAATAGCCTTTGTCATTCTAGGATGAATCCAGAGAGTCCTTCTCTTCTTAGTGTTTGGCGTATAATACCTATCATTTGGTAACAAAGCAGTTTGATTATAGTCACCCTGTTGTGATGGAGTCACCACATTATTTGTAGGGAGGGACATGAGCTGTTCTTGTTGTCCCGTATATGAGAAACAATTTTGAAGGCTATTGCGTTAGAATATTTGTGAGTGATTGAAGGGTCCTCCTCATCTCTCGTTTCCATGGTTGAGGGAGGAAATTATATTTGAGGAGTGCACTACAGAGCATTGTGAGTGAGCTCACCTGGTACACTAAATACTAATATGTCAATATTGGTCGTGGTATGCGTTACATGAAACACGTGCACCCATTACCATATGGCATACATTGGAATATGTTCTTTAATTTTGATCCCTCTCACCCATGCACGTGGGCATTGGAACTTTGATCGATATGGCAGCCTATTTATGGCAGAAATTGAACTATCGGATACTATACTAATCCATACCGTTCACCATATCTAATCATTTTTTTGAGTCAGATCGAAAATTCTCAAGGCGGCTTGTGCAACTTTGACAGATGAGGGTTATATTAATTCACCCCTATATTAATGAGTTATTTGCATCGAAATTTCAAGCTCGTCCAGTATAAAGAAAATTATTCTATTTGGACAACACCCACGATGTGACAGTCTTAAATAGTTTAAAACTTGCGTTTGAAAAAGATGTTTGATTGCAATACTATAAAAAATTTGAGTTGGGATTGGTATCATTTGAAGAATAAGGGTGTCAATCTAATTCCTCTATCGTGGTTTTCAAAAAACCTTTTCATGGATTATTTACCAGCCAGATCCCATTTGAAGTTGCATTGCCATGGTAAGATCACGGATCCTCCGATGTATTGATATCATAAATTAAAAACCATTTAAATTACATTCTCTATCCATGCCATATTGTGTATGGATCCCGGTTTGATCAAATTTGTGTGCTCTCGACATAACATTGATGGATTTTCTTTGTCTGGATTTCGACTTTGCATGAAATCCGCTACTAGCAGTAAAGTCGTCCTCACCAGCCCTACTGGTCTAAAGATTTTCCGTGTAATGAATATATTGCACTGCAGATCAGTCTTGTTTTAGGTTGATCGTAGTTGGTATTGGTGTACTTATTTTAAGAAGCCAGTCAACAGCTTGTTCTTAGTCAGTCCACTCTTTTAGATCGTTTCAATTCAAGTACACGCTCATTCTTCCTATTTTGATTAAGTCAAACTAGTTAGAGTCAAAGTGTCAAAAACTATAGTTGTGTCTTTTTGTTATAGTCATTTAGGTGAGTAGTAGGGAAAATATCAAAATTGTAAAATATTAAAACAAAAAGTTGACCCTACTAAGTATTAAATTTCGGTAGATTTGAGCGTTAAAGGCATGTTATTGAGTCTGTTCACCTTTGATCGGGTTTTGTTAGCAGTAGTTAGATCCGATGGAGGGAAGGAGGGTCAAACAAAGAACCTTCTCGTCAGTTCCAAAATGATGGGGGCCACACGAAGCTGTTGGTTTATGTGGGTGCAATTATATGTGTGAGATTGATTTGTAGTGTGGTTCCATTTTATTAGGGGTGCTTCGTTTGTAGTGTCCTATTATCTTTGAGTGGTTGTGCTTTATGGGTAATACTAGAAAAAGATGTTAAGATAGCAGACAAATATTGGAGTCCTTTGAGAAAATACATCAACTATGTACTTCGGTTGGAAGAAGATGGTCGGTGGGCCATATGTCACCACATAATGACCATGCTTCCGAAGATTTTAAGTCTAGTTAGTAAGATATAATACAATACAGTTTTCCCCTTCTGCATTCTCCTGTTGCCTTTCACAGTATGGGGAGGAATACCTACCCATGTTCCATTCCATTTTTTTTGCCACCCGAAATGACTTAGTCAAGGGAGAAAGCTTACAAGTGGCAGCAGAGTGAGTGGCAGTTTCATAGTGTCGATATCGAGTGTAGTGGCAGAGTGGATCAATGACAGAGAATCGATTAATAACAATATGATTCTTTATGGAAGTTTAGTAATGTGGAATGAAAATTTTCACTAGTATATTCTTATATTGTGTGGTTTTGTAATATGCAAGTGTTGTTCTTACATTATTCCTTGATGTATAAGCATAGTGGCGAATAGTAGCGCCAGATTAAGTCAGTTCTTGAATCTTGAAAGGGTTTAGGGGAGGATCCAGAAAACCACATGAGGTGGACAATTGATGGGACATGTTCATGTCAAGTTTTGTGGTAAGCCTATTTAAAACCATGGAAAGAGAGAGCCTTTCTTTTGGATCAAGGTCATGAGTCACAGAGTTGGACATGCCATAGGGGTGTGCATATTGTAGAGGAGCATGTTGGATGTTTTCTCCATTTAAACACTTAAGGGGGAGAAAATGTTAGGACTTATTAGTATATTACATTGTGGAAATAATTATATGGTAATTAGTTTTTATTATGTTGATTTTTCTAACATAATATATAACAATATAATTCAGGGTGTTTGTAGTTTCCTATTTTATAGGACATTCAATGTTTCTATTGTATATGGCCTATATAATAGCCTTTGTATTCGGGATGGAATATAGAGAAGCAGTTATATTATCCTGTTTTTGGCTCATCAATCTCATAAACATGCGGGGGAATTCGTAGTCAAACCAAAAGGTACCATTGTGAATCATAGTGCCATATCTCGTATGAAAGGGGTCTTATGAATTCCACTTTGAAATCCTTAGTGAGGTAACCTCACTTAAGTAATCTAAGAGAAATTTGTCGTCTTCCTTCATCCATGATTTTTTTTTTTCTTTTTTTTTCCCCCAAACCCCCCCCCCAATCATTAATGCGCAGAAGGGGATAACGATTCTTAATCGTTACTTTGTTTAGATGGCGGTAATCAATACACAATTGTAAGGATCCATCCTTCTTCTTTACAAAGATCACGGGTGCACCCCAAGGGGATACACTAGGATGGATAAGGTCTTTCTCCAAAAGGCCCTCAAGTTGCAATTTGAGCTCATAGAGCTCTGGTGTGGTCATCCGATAAGGTGCTCATGAGATAGGCTTTGCTCCCGGAACTAGGTCTATATGAAAATCAACCTCACGTGGGGGTGGTAACCATGGTATCTCCACTGTAAAGACATCTAAAAATTCTCTCAAAATGGAATGATCATCTAACAATGGTCCACTAGACCCATCGTCTAATCTGTCACTGATTGTAACAGAAAACATCTGACAACCCCGTCGCACACACCCTAAAGCTACATAGCAGAGATGGTGTAAATAGAAACGGGTCTCCTAACCCCCTGAAATTGCCGCCTCAACTCCCAAATCGTCTACACAAGATATAATATTATTGTAACAATCCACTCTGGCCGTGTGTGCAAACAACCAATCCATACCCAATATGACTCCATATGAGCCCAAGGGAAGGATACGAAGATCAACAGTAGTGGTGAAGGGTCCCAAATCCACCACACACTCCTTAAATAAGGAGTCTACAAAAGATATTGACTCCAAAAGCCATCTCAACATCCCAACGATGACCCTGCCTAACTGCCACCAGCCTACATCACTCTACTAAAGATGGTGCAATGAAAGAATCAGAAGAACTAGAGTCAAATAAAATGGAAGTAGGAATGCCACCAATGCTACCTGTGGTCTCAATAACTTTACTTTAATGCTCTTCTTTGTAGTTCTCGACCACTGCATATATCCTATGACTACACCCCATATCACCAATAGTAAGCTCTAAGATCTATGTCTTACCCTTGTTATTAGGGTTTTGTGGGCAGTCTCTCCAAAAATGTCTAGTAACACAACAACCAAAACAACCACCTAATCCTTTCCCCTATGTAGCAAGTCTAGCCTGTACTCTAGAGGTCTGTGCTGTGGATCCTGATAATCTGACTATGGTATGATGAGGTCTCTGCTAGAGAGATCTTATTGAGTGAGCTCTCTGGGCACCCCATGTCCTAATGGATCCCCCAAGAGGATGTCCCATACTCTGACCTATCTGTGCATCAAATCTCTATGGAGGTCTATAAGGTGGGCGGGACTACTGCTGTTGCTATGGTTGAAAAGATGACTGTGTTGAACCCTGTCAACCATGAGGAAGAGGTACTAACCCCTTCGATCTGTTGTACTACATCTACTATACGTGGCTCTAGACTCGGTCTCGAGCCTGCTGGGTCTTTCCCCGAGTCTCCTCTTCTATATAGGCCTTCTTGATAGCCTCAACTAATGTCTGTGGAAAATGGATCCACACTGTACCACCAATGTCTAGATTCAGGCCCCGGATGAACCTGCGGATCCGCACCTGCACATCTTGCATGTAATCAACATATTGGAGTAGATCCATAAATCTACTCTCATACTCAGCCATTGTAAGAGATTCCTGCTGGAGGTCATGGAACTCATCTATCCGCTATTGTATGAACCTCTGTGACAAGTATTTACTCCTGAAACACTCCTTAAAGAGCTCCTATGTAACTATCTCAGGATCAACATGGAGCTTCTACTCCTCTATCTACCACCAAACACCAGCTCCATCCCTCAGTGTATGTATCATAACACGATATTTCATGTTGCTAGAACAAGGACAGAGCTTGAAGCATCCACTCAATCTCACCAACGAAGCCTCTGCCTTAAATCCACCTATGTCACCAGAATAATGTGATGGCCAAAGCTTCAGGATCTCCTTGATGTGATCTATAGTTGTGATCTAACATCCTCTAGACCATCTTTGTTTGCTCATCCCCAAGCCTAGGGCTCTGATACCTATCTCTAAGTCCTAAAACGCGTTCAACCAGTCCCCTCTGTGCTGACTCTACATGGAAGTTCTCTCCTCCATTCTCCTCGATGAGTCGAGGAGATACATGACCCTCAATGGAAGTTACTCTATCATGTCTGGTTACATGTCCTCCTACTAATCCTCTACATAGAGCGGCATTAATATCCTGAAGAGTCTACAAAATATGGGGTAGGATGGATACTACAACATGATCTTGTGGTGGTAAGTCTAGGTCTATGTGAAAGGACCCTGTTGGTGCCCAAATTTGTTCTCCTTTTCAAACCAAGAAGCGGCACAGATTCAACAGGGAACTTAAAGGTAGATAGATCCTAAGTGTATGTCATTTTGTAGCTAGGGAGAAATCTAGCTGTCCCTTTGTTACTTGGATTTGTGGAGTGATGCTACGCCCTTAACCTATTGCTTGTATTAGGATATGAGTAGCCGACTTGTGGCTTACCATATCATTTTATTATATCATTTATACTTTCTCATGCTTAATAGGTCAGCCTTGGTGATGGCCATAGCATATGACTAGTATATATAGGGGATTATAGGTAGCATTTCATTATCATTTGAGCATTTGAGTCTTGTTATATGGTTTGGAGGTTGCCCCCTCGAAGTGGCGAAGCTATTCTAATTGCATATTGAGATCATTATTCTGAAATATTGTGTTATTTGGTGCTCTACTATTTCTCTTAATCTGAATTATACAAGTAATTTCATTACAAGTGGTATTAGAGCTGCGATCTGGGCCGAATTTAGGGAAAAAAAACATAATTTTTTGTTTCCATCACATGTTGAGAACCAGAGTGAATTTGTGGGAGATATTTTTACCAAAGTTTTGAAGTATATCAAGTAAGGTTCCTTGAAAATTTCATAATTTTTTGATTTATTTTGCAAAAGTTATTACAAATTTAGGTTTTTTCATAAAATCACTCCCTAGGGTGAAAATTGTGGAAAAATTTTAAGTTCTTTACATTTTCGGAAAGATTTCAAAAAATAGTTTTAGTATCTTCTCTATGTTTTTTCTTGTTTGGCTGAAATTGTATCTAAACCCTACACCCTAAGATTTGACATCATGGCGGAGCCTTCCACAAGAGCAAAAAAGAATTCAGTAACTCTGAGTAAAACCCCAGATAAAAAGGGGGTAGCGATTGAAGAGATGGAGTCAGAAGGGGTAAATACAAATTCCTCAGCACTAGGGTTTACCTCAGTTGATCATAAGGTTTGCCAACTTGAGTATGAGTTACGAATTGTACAATCTGAGATGGCCTCTAAAGGAGACATAGCCAAAATCAATCATCGGTTGGATGATATCATGCAACATGTAAAGGGTAACCAGTATGGCCCAAATCCAGCCCATATCAACCAAGGAGGACCTTCAGTTCAAAATCATGGACAAACTAACCATATTGGATCACTTTTCCAGCCCCATCAAAATCAAACTTATCCGCAACCACGGAACATGATGCCGAAAGTGGATATGCGCAAATTTGATGGTAAGGATCCCCTGAATTGGATAAATCAAATGGAGAAATTTTTTGAGTTACATCAAACACCATTAGGACAAAAGGTGACATTGGCATCCCTATATCTTGAACCCGATCAATTTGTTTGGTATCGTTGGTTATGTGCTCAGAGGCAAAATAATGGTCTAGGTGTCACTTAGATAGTTTTTATCAAGGAGTTGCAATTGCACTATAGTTATAGTGTTTCAGATAACTAATTTAGTCAATTAGCAAAGTTACAACAAACAGGATCAGTCAAAGATTATGTGCATCAATTCCAAAACCTATCCTTAAGGGTGGAGAATATTCCAGAAGAGAATCTGAATGAATTATTTCTTGGGGGTCTTAAGGACCACATCGAGCATGAGGTACGGATGTTTAATCCAATCAAGCTGTCTGATTCTATTATCATGGCATGTCGTGTAGAGGAAAAAATTCTTTGTAGTAGGAGGCCACCTTTCATTAACACCAAATACCGTAGTATCTCTTTCCCTTCATTTGCTAGGCCAATTAGACGGACTCCTCAACAAATGGAAGAAAAGAGAGCAAAAGGATTATGTTTTAATTGTGATAGAAAATATGGACAGGGGCATAAATGTGCTGAGAAGAAGTTGTTCTATATTGACAAAGGTAATGGGGATGATGAGGAAGCTGAAATTATAGGAGAGGCTGACGAACCAGTAGAAGATGAAGTAGAGGATCACCAGCCTACAATTTCTTATTATGCATTGTCAGGTATTATTACTCCTCAAACACTCAAGGTTATTGGATATCTCAAAAAACAGAAGGTGACGGTGTTGATTGACTTGGGGAGTACTCATAACTTCATAAATAGTAAGTTAGCTGCCCGCCTCAACTGTTTTATTTACCCAGCTCCAGAAATGCAAGTTATGATTGCGGATGGTGGGACAGTCAAGTGCACAGGAAAGTGCCATAGTATCGAGATTTCCATGGGAGACTGCATGTTAGACTCACCTATGTTTTCTCTTTCTATGGGAGGGGCAGATATTGTTTTGGGGGTCCAATGGCTCACAACCTTAGGTACTATTGAGATGAATTTCCAAGAATTGTTCATGCGATTTCATTCAGATGGAAGGACAATACAATTGAATGGGATGGTAGCTAAGTCTCCACAGATTATTATCTCTCATCAGATGCAGAAGGTTCTTAGAAAAGGAGTGGATGGCTTTATAGCAAAGCTATTTTCCATAGAAGTACAAAATATAGAGTCTTCAATGCCAGCCGATCTTCAGAAGATTGTGGATGCTCACTCATCTTTTTTTGATGCAATTCCAAAGGGACTACCACTAGTTAGGGATCATGATCATGCCATTCAGTTGATTCCAGGGAGCCAAACACCTAACATCAGACCATACAGATACCCATATTCCCAGAAAAGTGAGATCGAGAAAATGGTGGAGGAAATGTTGAAGGCAGGTATCATCAGGCATAGCCAGAGTGCATATTCTTCACCAGTGGTCTTGGTACATAAAAAGGATGAAACATGGAGGATGTGTCTAGATTACCGAGAACTCAACAAGTACACCATCAAAGATAAGTTTCCTATTCCAGTAATTGATGATTTACTTGATGAATTGCATGGTGCTGTTTATTTCACGAAATTAGATCTTCGTTCAGGGTACCATCAAATTAAGATAAAAGAGGAAGACATTCATAAAATGGCTTTTAGGACTCATGAGGGCCATTATGAGTTTTTGGTAATCCCTGTTGGTCTTACAAATGCACCCTCAACCTTTCAAAGCTTGATGAACACTATTTTTAGGCATTTTAAAAGGAAATTTGTATTAGTTTTCTTTGATGACATATTGATTTACAGTAAGACATGGGAAGAACACTTACAACATGTAAATAACGTGTTGGAAGTTTTGGAGAAACACACTTTGTAGGAAAAGCCATCCAAATGTTCTTTTGGTGTACAAGAGGTAGAGTATTTGGGTCATATTGTATCCCATGAAGGTGTCAAAGTTGATCCTCAGAAGATCAAAGCTACGGTGGAATGGCCAAGGCCAAAAAATCTCAAAAATTTGTGTGGGTTCCTAGGACTAACAGGGTACTACAGAAGATTTGTGCGGGGATATGGTAGAATAGTAACCCCACTCACTGCATTGCTAAAGAAGGATTCCTTCCATTGGACAGACGTAGCCACTAAATCCTTTGAGCAGCTGAAGGAAGCCATGTGCAGCACCCCAGTTTTGGCTACTTCCAACTTCTCAAAAACCTTCATTGTTGAATGTGACGCTTTAGGATCAGGATTGGGAGCAGTTCTAATGCAGGAAGGAAGACCAATTGCATTTGAGAGTCGTCAATTCAAAGGAAAAGATCTACTCAAACCTGTCTATGAGAAATAAATGATGGCTATTCTTCATGCAGTCAAGCAATGGAGGCCATATCTAATGGGTAGACACTTCAAGGTAAAAACTGATCATGATAGTCTCAAATACTTTTTGGAGTAAAGGTTATCATCTGAGGAACAACAAAAGTGGGTAACAAAAATTTTGGGTTATGATTTTGAAATCATATACAAAAAAGGTAAAGAAAATGTAGTAGCTGATGCGTTGTCTAGAAGGGATACATCCGCAGATGCCTTACTATGTGGAATGTCCATGTTGACGGCCGATTGGGTGGAGGAAGCAAGATTGGAATGGAATCAAGATAAGGATACAAAATCTCTAATACAGAATATCAAGCAAGGATCTATGACATCTAAAAAATTTGAGTGGAAAGGTAATGTCCTATGGTACAAGGATAGGTTATACTTGAGTAAAGATTCTAAGTTGAAGCATAAGATTCTTGCAGAGCTACATGCCTCACCTGTTGGAGGAAACTCTGGGTTTTTGAAGACATATCATCAAATAAAATGAGAATTCTTTTGGGAAGGACTCAAGGGGGATGTAAAAAGGTTTGTATCAGAGTGTTTAGTGTGCCAACAGAACAAAGGGGAAACAATTAAGACACCAAGTCTGTTGCAATTCCTAGCCAGAGATGGGAGGAGGTCTCCATGGATTTCATCATCGGATTGCCTTGTTTAGAGGGTAAGAATGGTATTTTTGTGATTGTGGATAGGCTCACAAAATATTCCCATTTTTGTGCCCTATCACATCCATTTGCAGCCAATACAGTCGCAACTATTTTTTTGGAGACAGTTCAAAGGATACATGGAATCCCAAAGATAATTGTGAGTGATCGTGATCCTATTTTCACAAGTAATTTTTGGACGGAATTATTTTCATGTTTGGGTACGCAGCTAGCTCATAGTTCATCTTATCATCCTCAAACTGATGGGCAAATGGAAGTGGTCAACAAATGCTTAGAGGGGTATTTACGTTGTTTTGTATCAGATAAGCAAGAAAGGTGGATTAAATGGCTACCACTGGCAGAATGGTGGTATAACACATCTTTTCATACCTCTTCTCAAATGACCCCATTTTTAGGATTATATGGTTACCATCAACCTTCTATCACTTCCTCCTTGAGGGTGCAAACTAAGGTCAAAGATGTTGAGGAACACATTCAACATCAACAACAGGTTTTGGCTAGTTTGAAGGAGAATTTAACATTAGCACAAAACAAGATGAAACAACAAGCAGATCAACACTGTAGTGAAAGAAATTTTGAAATCAGGGACTGGGTTTTTGTACATCTCTAGCCTTACAAATAGATGTCCCTAAAGCAACAGAAAAAGGAAAACAAACTTGCTCCTAAATATTATGGCCCTTATCAGGTTCTACAGAAAATTGGCAGTGTTGCTTATAAACTAGAGTTGCCTCCATCTTCACACATACACCCAGTATTCCATGTTTCATGCCTGAAGAAGGATAGAAATTTGAAGCCTAGACAGAGTTACTATAACTTGATGAGGAAGGAAGAATAATTTTGGAGCCAGAGAAGATTCTGCAAACACGTACTAAGAGGCTGAGAACTAGAGACATTAAGGAATATCTTATCAAGTGGAAGAATCTGAGCATAGAAGACGCCACCTGGGAGGATGAAGGATTTCTGCAGCAACATCCAAGATTATTCAATGTTGAGGACAACATTGGTTTGAAGGGGAAGGGCATACTATGCCCTTAACCTATTGCTTGTATTAGGATATGAATAGCCGACTTGTGGCTTACCATATCATTTTATTATATCATTTATACTTTCTCATGCTTAATAGGTCAGCCTTGGTGATGGACATAGCATATGACTAGTATATATAGGGGATTATAGGTAGTATTTCATTATCATTTAAGCATTTGAGTCTTGTTATATGGTTTGGAGGTTGCCCCCTCGAAGTGGCGAAGCTATTCTAATTGCATATTGAGATCATTATTCTGAAATATTGTGTTATTTGGTGCTCTACTATTTCTCTTAATCTGAATTATACAAGTAATTTCATTACAAGAGATGGTGGTAAGTCTAGGTCTATGTGAAAAGACCCTGTTGGTACCCAAATTTTTTATTCTTTTCAAACCAAGAAGCAACAAAGATTCAACAGGGAGCTTAAAGGTAGATAGATCATAAGTGTATGTAATTTTTTAGCCGGGGAGAATTCGAGATGTCCCTTTGTTACTTGGATTTGTGGAGAGATGGATAGCACCTCAAAAGGATGTGATCTAATCCTAACTATTTTAGGTTGTGCCTTTCAACAAGGGTAAGACAACCTATTGTGTAACCTCTATCATTTGAAAGGAGATACATGTATCTTTCTTTTGCATAAATTTTGAAAAGAAGACCTTGGGGAAAATATGATCAACACACAATATCTGACTCTCTTGAGTTTTCACTTCCAGATCATGGAGATATCTTCACAACAAGGAAAAGGTTACTAAAGACATTTGAGACCCTGATCTGTTCTATATACTTTAGTAAAATGATTTTGGTGTTGGGTAGGTATACAGAGAAAAAATAGGGGTACTATGGGTAGGATTAGTTGTTTTAAATAGGTTTTCTGGTGGGAGGGGAGACATGATGAACTTGACTCACCAGATCTTTGAGAGCTTCTGCAAAATGGAAAGATTCAATCAACAAAATGCCACAAAAAGTTAAACTATTTCCTCAACTAGAATATGTGCTTCAATGGAGGCCCAGATCAACACTCTTTCACATAACTAGTGGGATTCTATCATGAAGGCTTGAGTCAAAAGACCCAATAAAACACCAAGATTTAAACCAAGTCATGCCTGAGGTACACCCAGAGGCTTACAGATAATCTCTATCAACAAAATGAATGAAAAGTGATTTTAAATTGTTTCTCCCATTCCCAGATGAAGGATCTTCTGAGAAATGAAATTGTAGATACCACTAAACTATCACAAGGACTGAGACCTATGTGATTGGGTTATATTTTGGTACAAGATTGCAATAGAAACAAAAAAATACCTGTATGCATTCAGAAATGAAATAAATACACTTTACTTAAGATTGACATAGAATAACTCAAAGTTTGATCAAATTTATCGGCAAGGGAAAGTTTCTAGAACAATTTCCAAAGCTTATCAATGGATGTACACTTCCACCCACCTTGACACGATCAAATTTAACACAAATATAAATATACATGCTTCTCTAGACGGCTTCTCAAAATGGATGGGCTATGTCAAGATTTTTCTGCTCGAGAAAATCAGTCCTAATCTTTCCAAAAAACTCCTAACCATTTGCACGATGAATTCATGCCCTTTATAGAATTTCCAATAGATCCCCTTCCTTCCAAAAGATAGAAAATTTAAATGCACCAGCACTTGTCATGATTATCTCATGATTCAGAAAATTAGACTACAAAATTCTCCAGGTGCTCAAGGGAAAATATTTTTGATTTTCCAATTTTCCTCAGTGGGTCCGCACCTCCGCCGTTGACCAGGGAAAAACATTGACTATTTCTGATCGGGCTCGTGGGCCATTCTTTCTATTTTAACCTTTATGAAGGTGAAAATTTTTAATTGCCTCCATTGGTCCACCTCCCCACCCCGTATGACTTTTTAAATTCTCACGTGTCATAATGGTGCACCGTGAGTTGGCCCTAAAAATTTGATACCTTGAATGAGCACGAGCTCGCCACGTGTCCTGCTCTGGAAAAAATTGTTTGAAGGCCTGAAGCTCTGTGGAAGGTGCCACTTGTCAAGTTCCAAGGCAATCTCTTTTTGGATGTTGAAAAGTCTAAGCGAAATTCAAAGTGAGCGGAGTGTCCCACGTTTTAGCCTAGCGCTTCTTTAGAATGAAAATCAAGCGCCGATCCTCGAACATGCGCAGGTCCTCCACGTGTCTCCATGGAATAACTTCAAGATGGTGGCCAAAGCGGAGACCCTGAATGAATGCAACCTCACCACATGTCTTATTCTGCCAAAGTGTAACCATTTACATAAAATTTGTCTAAGTCCAGGCCAAGCAGTGAAAGCTTCCACGTGTCCTCTTAGCACTACTCTAAGGCAAATTGCAAAAGCATATCTTCAAATGAGCATCATTCCTCCATGTGTCTTTGAGTTCTTGAAAACCTTTTGAAATTTTTCTAAGTATGAAAAACCCAATAGAAGCCTCCACCTGTCTCTTTCCTGCCATCCCTCCATGTGTATTCTTAGTGCTACTTTAAATCGAAACCAAAAAATTGATTCTCAAATGAGTGTTACTCCTCCACGTGGACACATTTTAAAGTTGAGGATTTTTATCTAATTTCCAAAGTATTAAGTTGATCCGCATCCAATCAAGAGGTACCACGTTTCCTTATCAACTAAATGATGTAAATTTGACAAAGAGACGCGCTCATCAAACCGTAAACACAGAGAAATGTCCAATCAAGCCAAAAAATGAGGTTTTCTTCAAGGAAAACGAATTTAGACTATTGCAAGGCTCAAACATGATCCTCGGGAAGACATCATTTCATTTCCCTTTGAGTATTTAGGGAAAAAATAGAAGGGATAGCAGATCTTGACCATGGAAAATGGAGGAAATGGGAAAACATGAGTTTGGAAGGGACAGAGAATGGGAGACCCAAAATACAGAGCTTTTTCAGAGGAACAAAGGAACCAGTAGACAAATACAAACCCACACATGATCTTTAACCTAAGAGTAGATTAAAATGGTAATAAGATCATCCAAACACAATACATGGAAGTATAAAATGACAGAGGTCATGAATGAATAATTCTTTAAGGGCACAAACGGGGTGAGAAAATTCTGAGCACCAACACTGGCTCCGACTTGGGGATGGGCACTCCCTGCGAGTGCCACAAGAAAAATAGTAGACCAAGTTCCAAAATATACATTGGGTGATAGAGTCAGCTCATAGATCATAGAAACGAAGCAATCTCCATAAATAAATAAAGAAGCTAGTAAAAATAGGTCACTAAGGACCAGAACAAACCAAAACACAAAATAGGAAACAAACCACTGACTATACATTATACAAAAGGTGTTTACCTTGATTCATAGGAATCAATCCAATAAATGCTTCAGATGCCTACCATTAACAGGCAGCTCAAGAAATTCACCATCTAAATCCTTCAAGAAGAAGGTGTATTCACCAATTCTTATGTCAATGGAGTAAGGGCCCATCCAAAATGAATCAAACTTGCCATGCTTGGCCTTATCCTCATGCTTTCTATTCCATAATAGCACAAGATCTCCAATATTGAAGGCTTTAGGAGTGACCTTCTTGTCAAACAATTTCTTTAGATTTTCTCTGAACCTTATATGCCTCTGGTGAGATGGCCTCCTCTCTTCATCAATCTCAAAAATATGGTTGATGCGGGCATTATGAGGATTCACTTCTTAATATTCCAATTATTGAATGAACTGATATGAATATAATTTCATATGCAGGGGAAGCAAGGTCTGATTCCCATATACCAACTCAAATGGACTCTTTCTAGTGGCTCTTTTCAGAGTGATCCTATCAGCCCAAACAGAAAACTTCAACTGTTCACCCCATTTTCTCTTGTTCAACTCAAAGGTTCTTCTAATAATTTTTAGAAAATTCTTATCTGTAGACTTAGCTTTTCCATTTCCTTAGGGATTATAATTAGAGACATATGTCAAATTGATCCCATATCCTTTACACATTACAACTAGAGGTCTAGCCCTAAAACTCATGGCATTATCAACTATGATTTTGACTGGTACTCCAAACCTGCAAACAATATTGTTTAGCACAAAATCCATGACACCTTGGTTTGTAGCCTTCTTGGTGGGGATTTCTTCCACCCATTTGGTAAATTAATTAGTGGCTAAAAGAATCCACTTATGGCTAGCACTTGAAGGGTCTGAAATCTCACCAATGAAGTCCATTCGCCATTAAATAAATGGGGCTTCAATTGATACAGACTGCAAAGGTAGGGAGCCTGAAGCTTTCAGCCTTCAAGAGAAACGTTGGCAACTCTCACATATTCTGACCAACATGGTTGCATGCTTGAAAAGATTTGGCCACCAATAACTAGCCCTTAGGATCTTATGTGTTGTGACTCTTGCAGTAAAATGCCCCTCACAAACTCCTCCATGGAGATCAACAATTATTTTTGGGGCTTCATCTTCAGTGATGCATCTTAAGAGGACTCCCTCTTGGTTCTTCCATGCCAACCCAAAATCAATAATGACATATTTCTGGGAAGCCAACTTAAGAGTTATTTTCTAGTTCTTATTAAAATACTAAGGTCATTTTAAGTGTCTGAGATAGAACATCACATCCTTGTACCACTAAAAACTCATCAACCTTCCAAATCAACTGCCCTTTCTTCCTCAATTTCATTTACCTCAATGGTCTACAAGTTTCTCTTAGCCATGAGCTTAGCTAACCCCAAACCTCTCACCAAATTTGTGGTTTGGATGTCCATATCATACTCTTGCAATTTGTTCACCCATCTACATATTTTACTTGAGACTTCCATATTTGACAGGATGTCTTTTACCATGGTATGGGGAGCATAAGAAACAACTTTTGAACTTAAAATATAAGGCCTAAAAACCTTTGTTTCTTTGACCAAGGAAAATTCCTATTTTTCCATGATGGTGTATTTCACTTCTGCTCCTTACAAAGCCTTACTAGAAAAGGCAATGGGCCTCTTAGACCCTTCATCATCCTTCTATAGCAGGACATAAGAAATAGTTTTTTCTGAAGTGAAAGTAAATAGCTGGAAAGGTTTCTTGTAATCTGGGGCTGCTAAAATAGGGGCATGCTTCAATGCCTCTTTGATTCCATTGAAATATTGTATGACATCTTCTTACCATTTGATGATCTGATCCTTCTTTAACATGGAAGTGATTGGGATAGTAAACTTAGCAAAGTTTGAGATAAACCTTCTAATGAAGTTTATCTGCCCAAAGAAGGAATGAATACCTTTTTTGGTTCTTGGAACTGGGACTTTTTTGATGGCATCCACTCTTTCTGGATCAATCATCACTCCTTCCTTTGACACAATGTGACTAAGAATTTTTTCCATTTGCACTCCAAAATGACATTTCTTTGGTTTGAGTGAGAGGTCATACTCCCTACATTTGATCAACATCTTCTCTAAGTGCAACAAATGGTCACTTCTCCTTCTTGAAAACACTATTACATCATCTTGGTAAACAACAATAAAGTCATTGATGTAACCAGTAAAAGAAACATCCATTGGTCTCTAAAAAGTGGCTCCAGCATTCATCAGACCAAAGGGCATCCTGACATATACATATGTTCCCCATGGAGTAGTGAAGGTTGTCTTGATCCTTTCTATTTTTTTTACAATGACTTGGTCATAACCAGATAAGCCATCTAAAGTAGAAAGTAACTCAGAACAAGTCACCAACTACAACATGTGCTCCTTGTTAGGTAAAGGATAGTTGTCCTTCATTGAGGCCTTGTTTAGATTCTTGAAGTCCACACACAACCTAATGTTACCATTCTTCTTTCTTACTGGCACTAGGTTGGCAACCCAAGAAGAATACCTTGTGGGCTGGATAATTCCTCCATCCCTTAGCTTCTTCAGCTCCTCCTACATTTTGAGAGATAACAGAGGATTAATTGACCTCTGCTTCTTCTTGAAGGGTTTTGCATTGGGCCCTAAGGGAATCTCATGCTCAAATAGGTTTTCTTTGTATGCTTTGAGCTCAGAATAGGTCCAGGCCATGCAATCTTGGTATTTCTTTAACAACTATATCTATGAATACTTTTCATCTTTGCTGAGACTACTGCCCAACCAAATATTCCTTGGTTTCTCCTTCATGCCAAGGTCATGCTCCTCAACATCCCTCGAGGTTTCCATATACCTATTAATAATGCAGTCAACATTATCAAAATTTGATTCAAGAGCAACCAACCCTCTAGGAATGGTTTTTGTCTTTAGCTAGATGATTCCTTTTCCAAATAAGGTTTCCTTCCCCTCTGTTGTATAGACCATTGGCTCCCAATCAATGTTTTGATCAGAAAACTCTCCATCATTTTGCAGGAACCTTCTAACGTGACCCTCATCATAAAAAACATGCCAATGTTTTATATTGTCAGGGACAGAGGGTCTTTTCACCACCTCTACAATAAGGGGATGTTACAGAACTATCAAACTAAGACCCCAACACTATAATATTGTCTGCCAAGTCATTGAACCTCCTGTCATGATGCACAATGCTAAAGGAGTCAAAAATCTCAATGAATTCCCACACTACATGCTTGTACCATTTCAGTTGATGATTCTTTGCGGCATACAGTTTTCTGACTCCCTTGAAAACAAGCTTTGAGTCTCCTTTGACAATGATGTCCCTGACACCATACTTCCAAGAAATTCTTAAACCTAATAACAATGCCTCATACTCAGCAATATTGTTAGTACACTCAAAGTTAAGCTTAAAGGAAAAAACAAACCTTTTATGGCTTAGAGAAATTAGGACAACACTGACACCATTTCCAAATTTGTAGCAATCTCCATCAAACAATAGAGTCCAAGGAGAGCATGCTTGCTCAAGAAATTTATACTTCTCAATCTTCTGCTCTTTTCCTTCAGTAAATCCTACAAAGTTGTCAGCATCAACATTTTTGTATAATACTTCATAGAACGCATTGTTGGGATCCTCAATAAGGTGCAACATTTTCTTCTCCCCATATAACCTGACAAGGCTACCTGTAACTGGGTTTATGGCATAAGACATGTCCATTTAGACACTACCACCAACACATGCAGGAAATTTTCTTGACAACAACATACCCCACTTGGTTGGGCAATCAACTATGACAACATCGAGTTTTAATTTTTTACCTGGGTAGGCTGTAAGTTGCATCAACAAAACCTTCACACATCCCACTACTGGAACCTCTCTGGAGTCCACGGTATTGCACTTCCAAAATATGCTGTTGTTACCTTAATATTCAGCTCATTCATGACCTCCAAAAGTCATGACATTACATGATGCCCCTGAGTCGAACATGTAGTTATGGAGCAGCCTATCCTTGATGATCAAAGTATTGAAGAATGGATCCACATTCAGCTGAGAGTCTACCAAACATGTCCCCAAATAAACCTCAGGTGGTTCAGCTAGCTCTTATGATGTTAATGGTGTCTCATACTCTTCAATGGCTAGAGGATTGTCCACAATGTTGACATTTCTTCCTAGGGCTGTCTTCTCTTCACTCAATCCCAAGTATTCAAATGCTCTCCGCTTCTACTAAGGAATCCTAAGCAACTAAACAATTTGAACACAAAATTTCATTTGACTCAAAACATGGGAAATGTCATAGGGGACATTTTTGGGCAAGGCACTATTGGAAGAAAGGTTGATACATTCATTGGGTGGCACAGGATTCTTGAGAGCTTGAGCATAAGGAGGGGTATGATTTTTGCTTGGAACTGCAAGGATTTTGCTAGATGGATCTTTCCTAGGAGCCTCTTTAGGAATGTTAGAAATTAAGGGAGATTTTGGTTTGGCCTGAGGCCCTGCCCCTTTGACATCCTTACTTCTTGTGTTATATTCCTTCTCTTCAGCCACAACAACATTCATTAATAATTTCCTATCCTCCTCAGATGGGATTCCTCCATCATAATTTTTTATCATTAAAGCCATTAAATATTCAAAGTCATAATTGGTCAATTCAAAAGCTTGTAAATGATCTACTTCTAAAGTATGAGAGGGAGGGAGAATATGTATTATATGAATGCAGTCCCAAAAAGTGGTAGTAGTTCTGGCACTTATCACCTTAGTTGAGGTTGCCATTTTTTGTGAGCTAGTGGAGCATCCCATCATGCAAACATCATCATCACTCTTACCATCAATTACATTTTATTCTTTCTTATCTTCTTCACGAGGAGCATCGGGCATGAAACATTTGTCACACCAATCAATACTTTTGTCTCTTCCACCACATGAACTCTACCAGCCAAAGGATCAGGTAGCATTCTACTTTCTCTTTCTTAAGGCTGCCTATTCCTAAATCTAGCAGCTCCTTTACCTCTGTCAATAGTTCTTTGATGATTTGTAGGTCTATCTTGGCCTTGTTTCCTATGTTGTCCTTGGGAACTATACCTAACTCCTTTCTCATCTCAGGCTAGTTTGGAGGATATCTCCTTAATATCCCCTGCCAAAGTTTTCACAACTTCTTCCTGTTGTACACTCAAAATTCCCTGCTCTGATGAAAGTAAAAAATTTCAAAATTTTGAGTTTAAGTGTTTTCTCTAATGTACCGAAGTGAAATTGAGAAAAGTCTACAGTTTTGGGTCATTTTGTATGTATTTCGGGCCTGTTAGACATTTTTTTCCCAAGTGTCCCAAGTTCCGAAGTGCGGTCTGTTCCCCGATCGGCCGAAATCCTCGAAGTTGTTCCATTTTCGGGCCCGTCGGAGCTTTTCGTCCCAACTGTCCCAAGTTCAAAATTACGCTCTGTTCCCCGATCAGCCGAAATCCCCGAACTACGTACTTCGCTCTTTCATGTTCCAAGTGTCCCAAAATTTTCGTGCGAGTTGTTCTATTTTCACCCAAACTGCCTGAACCGCGTACTTCGGAACTTTTTGTCCCAAATGTCCCAAGTCAATTGTGCAAGTTGTTCCGTTTTCGGCCGAAACACCGGAACCACGTACTTCGCTCTTTTATGTCCCAAATGTCCCAAGCTCAAACGGGCCTTTTGTTCCATTTTCGGCCGAAACACCCGAACCGCGTACATCGCGTGTTTTCGTCCCAAATGTCCCAAAATGCATTTGTGCGTCTTCTCCTTGTTTCGCCCCAATCGGCCGAGCCGCGTGTTTCTCGCATTCACGTCTCACATGTCCCAAGCGAACCAAATGCCATTCATACTTAGTTTTTCTCGCTCTACCCGAATATGCTATTTTTTCAAACTGATAGATATGAATATAATGTGCATTGATCACCCTTCTCTCTCCTCAACGGCTATATAACGAGCAAGCCACCTTTGCAATTCTTACATTGTTTCCATGCTACCCTTGCTCGAACCCTTGCAACCTAATTCCCTGTGCATGTATCCCTTTTCTCTGTAATTCCTCCCTGAATTTAGGTTGCGGATCTGATACTATCAATATGAAGATCGAAGTCCTGGAGGAGGCTTTGGGAGAACTAAAGAACAGTTGACAGAAGGGTGAAGCTTTCAAGACACTGGTTGTCTCAGCTTTCAAGGATATTCACTGTCATCTTCAGGATGAAAATTCTGGTGTTTCCCTTTCCTTGGAAGAAATCAAAGCTCAATTCAGAGCTTATGTCAAAGATAATCTATTCAAGGAAAGCTCAATCTCCAAAGAGAAAATGAAGGAAATATGCTCTCTTCAATCTACCGTTGGAGAAGCAAACAAAGATTATCATACTCATGTCGAGTTTGATAAAGAGATGGAGAAATGTCTTGGATTTTGGACGTAGTCTATGGCCAACACGTCAGTCCCTCGTGGTAGAGACATAGCTGAGGCATTAGAGAAATTCAGGCAGCAGATTCTGAAGTCAGTGGGTCCGTCTCAGTGACTGGCCACCTGTCTTCTTCTCCTTATTCTTTTCACTTCTTCCCTTTCTTTTTCCGTTTTCTTTGTAAGAAGTTAAGGTATTGCGATTGGCGTTCCTTAACTGTTCTTGGTTAAAGAAGCAGTTACGAAGAGTAACTGATTTGTAAGCTATATAATGGCCTTCTTTACGCCATTTTAAAAGGAGGAAGAACTTGGCATATTTTCTGAAAAGTGTAAATAGATTATAAAGAAATCAATACAGAAGGACTTTCCCATTCTCTGTCTATCTGATCTTTGTTATTCTTAAGCTTTCATTTATTTTCTTTGTGAAGATCATTTGTCTCAAGTTCGTTAGTCTTACCAATTGCATACTCTTCAACTTTGCAAGCATGGTGATCTTGTATAACCAAGAAGGAACTTTGTTTCCTTGATTAATGAATCTGTGTTATGTTAAGAAACTTTGTGTTCTAAGTAGATGTTATTTACAGAACTTTGTGTCTTTAAATTCCATCTTATTTATTCAATACAAATGATCTTGTTTCAATTCACTGTGACTTCACATACATAAAGAATTACTCTGATATCTATAATTCTGCATGTTGCCTTTCTGCTCTTCCCATACTCTCATTTCCTCAGTCCTTTTGTAATTGATGATCTTCATAGAAAACACTTTCGTGATATCCAAGTTTAACCAACAAATCATGTCTTGTACATTTGTAAATAAGTTCGTTTCTGAATAAGGGAACCTCTCCCATTAAAGATGAGGGACTTCTTGTCCCCTAACTGTTGCTCTTCGTAAAGTCCTATCTAACGACCAAAAGTTTTTGGCGACTCCACTAGGGAAAATCACATTCCAGTTCTGTAGTTTTTCGATCATATTTTGATCTGGCGACTCTGCGTTTTACTCGAGGGAGAAGGACCCTTGGTATTGAAGATTCTCAGTTCCGGATTTTGGAGCAGCAGGGTTTTCCTTTTCCTTCAACAAGAAATAGAAGAACTCATTCGACAAGCACTCCACCTGCTCAAAATAGAAGTCCTATGGGTGGTATTCCTTCAGAGCCAGCTAGCCCTAATCTACGAGCTTTGATTCTTGCTGGTGTTGCAGTTCCTCTCCAAGCCATTTTTCCAAGAATGGCGGCGCCATTACCATGGGGTCATCGTGTCGGGCCCCTTGCTCTTCCTCAGCCTTTGCATGAGTTACCCAGAGGTAACCGGAAGAACTTCCCCAAATTCAAAGGCGATGGCAAAGTGCATCCTGATGAACACATCGCAGCCTTCATTATTGCATGTGGAGTTTTGGGAGTTGAACATGAAGATGTCTCCATGAGACTGTTCGTTGAGACGTTACAAGATAATGTTGCTGATTGGTTCTACCACCTTCCAGCTAGCGCTATCACTGACTGGGACACAATGAGAACATAGTTCGAAAACCATTTCAAGCCGGTAGAAGATGTGCATGCTTTGCTTGCCCAAATTTCTCAGATAAAGAAAGATTCACAAGAACCCATGAGAGAATTTGTGGCCCGATTCAACAGACTGATCAACAAAATTCTTGTAAATACTCGACCTGTTGATCAAATCCAAAAATGTTTCTTCTTAAATGCCCAATCGTCTGAAGTCAGTTATGCGCTGAGAAGGGATAATCTCGCAACATTGGTAGAGGATCAAACTCTTGTTGTTAGTGTCGAGGATGATCTGATCATGTCAGGGAAGTTGAGGAGAGACCCTTCCAAATCTAAGTCTGTTGCTTCCTCCTCTTCCACCCCTGGACCTAATACTGATCCATTAGTTCAGAAGCTTGCGAATGATCTTATTGCTATAAAGAAACAATTGGCTCAGCATGCCCCTTATGCAGATGTTCCAAGGAGGAATTTCCATTCCAGAAATCGTTTACCTCCTTCTCAAACAAGACTAGCACTTGAAGGACCTCCTGTTAAGGTTCCTGTGAATACAACCTGTGAGGTTGAAGAGCCAGATGATGATGAGGATAATGAAGCTTGCGAGGAGTTTGTGGAAGAATTTGTTGATGAAGCAGATGAACTTGAGGGATCTTGAGTTAATTTCTTTACCACTGAGGGCATTGATGATGGAGATGATTATGATGAAGTGGTAGCAGACATGAATAGTGAATCATTCACTGTCATGACTCAAGAGCAGACAAGTCGAAGGGAGAAAGTGACGCAGCCCCCCAAGAAATCTAAGGAGCAGCCGAAAACTATTCCAAAGTGAAAAAAGAAGGATTACTTTTACAAAGTGAAAAAAGTGCGCCAACGGGCCCGAAGATGCCTTCTTTCCCAAAATTGTAGAATGCAGATTGGCGGGCCCAAGGATGAATTTTTACCAAAAATGGGTCTGCAGGGGTGAGGAGGAAATGTTTCCCTAGGTCTAAAAGCGTGTTGGCGGGTCTGCGAGGGACTTTGAAATTTTTGTACTTTTTGCAAAAGGCATAGTTTTCAAGTGTGGACCCATGAGCCCGTAGGGTCTTATCAGTCGTTGAAAATTCACAAAGCTGTGGAGGGTGCCTTATGTCTCATCGGCACAACTCCAAGGATAGAATCTCAAATGGAGACTTAAAAAAAGCACCAAGCAAAGGGACGGATTTGACATCTGAAAATTCAAAATGGGGTAGAGCTAGCGGCAGGTGCCATTTGTCAACTCAGCACGAATTCAAAGACAAATTCTGGAGTGGGTTTCTAAATGAGTGTGAGGCTTCCATGTGTCCTATGTCTAAAAGGGGGATAGAGCCGACTGTTTAAAATGACTAAGTATAAGGGTGTCAGTGGAAGCCTCCACGTGTCTCATTGGCGCAATGCCAAGGCTGGGTCCTGTTGTCCTCTCAATTTTCCCCACCCTTTTAAATATAGTTTCGTGAAAATTGGAGCCCTGCCATAGAAGAAATTTGTGTTTTAAAATCCTCAGATGCTCATTTTCATTTCCCACAGTGTTTTTAATAAAAATTCCCTCGGTCTACTACCATTAAAATGTTTTACCTATTTTCAATGGATGGGAAATGATTTTAGTTCTTCTTTTATACATTTGGAATGCATGGGACCTTTCATATTTCCTTTTTAACCTTTTTACAGAGAAAGAAATTCTTCATCGGGAGTAAAAATGGCATTTTCTCGTTTCCTCCAACTTCCTACATTCTTTTTCCCGTCAAATTCTTTCTCGGAAAGGTGAAGCTACACATTTGTTTCCCATTGGATGTGGATGGATGGGTTCCTTTTCTAACTTATCACTTTTGGTGATTTTGAAACAATTTCCAGATTTTCCCTACATCCCCATTGATCCCTGATTGGCTAGAGAATTTTTTTCAGAATTTTGAGGTGGTGGATCTATTTTATTCTCTAAGGCATTACGGAAAAAGGTCAAAAAGTTATAAAATGACCCGTGGCCCCGCCCATGCGAAAGGATAAATTCTAATTTGAAGCCCACAGTCAATCAAAGAGGGACACATATTCATTTTGAAAAGTCGATAGCAGAGGCATGGACATTCGGGGGAAAGGATGGAATATTTACCTATTCAAAACAGATAAAAAGTGAAGCACATCCCCGCAAACAATCAGGTGATGTCACGTGTTGAAGAATTAGAAAGGGACATGTGGTTTTTTTTCAGTTCATAGGTGCTTTCGCGAACTGACAGAGAACTTTAAGAATTTTAGCCTTGTTTCCAAAAAGGTTGAAAAGTTCTAAAATGGCTCATGGCCATGCTTATGCGAAGGGATATTTTGTAAGTTGAGGCCTGCAACAAATAAAAAAGCCACACATGGCCTACGTTGAAAATTCAATAGCGGGGACACGAACTTTTGGGGGATAAGTTGGAATTTTTCCCCGTTTCAAAAGTAGATAAAGTATAAAACTGAAGCGCATTCTCACACCCAGTCAGGCGACGCCACATGTTGAAGGATGAAATCAGAACAATGGGCTCGCAGAGGAAATTGAGAATTTGAGATTATTTCACCAAAAGGTTAAAATGTCACAAATTGAGCCATGCCCCCTTCTTCTAATCATGGTGTGTCAGGTGTTCACTTTGAAAATTCAAAGCAGGTCAGCGGGGGTTTTTGAGAATTTGAGTTTTTTGTTAAAATGAGTTTAAATGGCAAGTTTGAACTGAATTTCCTTAACCACTTGAATGGCATCACGTGTTAAGATTTTGGCGTAGCTGCGGAGGGGCAGAGCAAAATGAGAAATTGCACTTTTTCTTCCAAATGTGAGGAAATATAGTTTTCTTCCCCAGGGCTGTCATTGATTGGATCTTGACACGTGTAAGGTCCAAATTTGAAGGTAAATGGGGGAAACGATAGTCAAATGCACCCATTTGGTTTTGACACCATTAATGAACCAGAGCTCCAAAGAATGCCAATGTGAACCATTCTTCATTCTTCTCTCTCCGTTCCCTTGTCATTTATTCATGAGATGCATTTTTGTTTTGTTGTGGAGCCAAATAAATAAATTTAAAGAGATGTAAAGTTTTATTATCATAAAATAGAGTTTATCAGGCATATGTAATAAAAAGGGAACTTACCAGTAAGCACTTGAGTGCTATGAAAGTGGTTAAAATGTGGAAATGGCAGGACCACATGGAGAAGAAAATCATGACACACCCCGTGCTAAAATAATCATGCTCAAACTAAAGAAATATTCACCTTTTTGAAGCTATGATTTTCATGAGTGCGTTTGTTTCATGTCACTTTCAAAAATTGGATCTGCAGCAAAAATTATTCCTTTCGGATATTATTTTCTTGGGGACAAATTATGGATGTATACGAATTGTTATAAGAACATGATTTTTTCCATGGAAAGAGGATTTTTGTTTTCAGGGAAGTTTGTAAATTCTGAAGTAATTCAATACAGAAGTTATTTTCTGTCTTTTTCCTCTGTTACATATTTCTCTCCTTGCTCGATTTAATGGATCATGTGTTTTTCATTCAATAGAAACTTTGTGTTCTGGTCTGTGTAATCTTTAGAACTTTGTGTCTGCAGATTCACATCGGTAGTGAAGTAATTGATCCTTTCCTATATTTTCTTGGTTCAATGTGAGTAGGAAGATACTTTTTATCTATATTTCCTAGAAGCATTGTTTTTTTCTTCCTTCTCCCATCTCTTTATTCTTCCATTCCTTCTGATTGATAATCTTTTGATTTTGAGAATGAACCAAGCTACTAGGGTCCAAACATTAAGAGATGTATATCTGTACATTTGTTTTTTCTACTTTCAATAAGGGAACCTCTCCCATTAAAGAGGAGGGACTTGTTGTCCCATGACTAAGGTTTCAACCCATGTTCCATTCTGAAACCCAAGAAGTTTTGGAAAATCCTCTGGGGAATTCATTGCAAATGGATTCCAGTTTTTGAATAATAACTTATTGATCATCTTTAATCTGGCGAGTCCAAGATACACTCAGGGTAGAATAACCCTTGGGAATGAAGACTCGCATTTCCAACTTTTGGATCATCAAGGTTTCTCTCTCGCTTCATCATTAAGAAAAAAAAGAGGAAAAATATCTAGAAGCACTCCTCCTGTTATAGACAAAACTTCTTGGAGTGACATCCCGTAAGATCAAATCATTCCTAATTTACATGCTTTGATTCTCACTGGTGTTTATGTTCCTCTCCAAACAATCTTTCCAAGGATAGCATCTCGTCTGCCTTGGGGCCAAAGGGTTGGGCCTCTTGCTCTTCCCTATCCATTGCATGAATTTGCTAAAGGCAATAGAAATAATTTCCCTAAATTCAGAGCTGATGGGAAGGTTCATCCAGATGAACACATTGTTGTTTCCATTGTTGTTCGTGGTGTTCTCGAAGTTGAACATGAGGATATCTCCATTAGAATTTTTGTGGAGACATTGCAAGATAATGTTGCTGATTGGTTTTACCATCTCCCTACTTGATCCATCACCAATTGGAACACCATGACGACCCAGTTTGAGTAGTGTTTCAAACCTGGTGAAGATGTACATGCCCTCTTGGCTCAGATTTCTCAAATCAAGAAAGAGTCACATGAGCCCATGAGGGAATTTGTGTCCAAATTCAATAGGATGGTTAACAAGATCCCACAAAACACATGCCCTGTGGATCAGATTTAGAAATGTGTCTTCATTAATGCCCAACTTCCTGAAGTGAGTGATGCACTTAGAAGAGCTAATCTTGCCACTTTAGATGCTGGTCAAAGATTTTTTGTCAGTGTTGAAGATGATCTGATCATGTCTGGCAAGCTAAGGAGAGAATCATCCAAATCCGAAGCATCTCCTTCTTCCACATCTTCTCGTGGAGCTAACATAGATCATTTGGTACATAAACTTGCTAATGATCTTATTACTTTCAAGAAGAAATTCACCTAGCATGCTCCTTATTAGGATATTCCTAGGAAGAAATTTCAGCCCGGGAATCAATTTCCCTCTCCTCAGACCAGATTGGAAATTAAAGGCCAACCTGTTAAAGTTCCAGTCAATGTAACATACGAAGTGTTGGAACCTAATGATGAGGAGGATAATGAAATAGATGGAGAACATGAAGAGGAAGATGATGAATAATTAGAAGAGTTGAGTGGATCTCATGTCCATTTTCTCACCACTGAATGTATAGATGAAGAGGATGATTATGAAGAAAGAGTCATACAGATGAACAATGAATCAGATGCTGTCATGACTTGTGAGCAAGCCAACAAGAAGGAGAAAGTGGTGCAGCCTTCTAAAAGATCTAAGCAGCCTCCTATGGTCATTCCAGTGATTTTAAGGAGAGGAGATCCTATTCTAACTCCTTCCACACCCAAGGTAAGTTCTGTTTTTCCTTCCTCCTCTTTTCTTCTCCTAAAATTGCTTTCCCTTCAAATAATAGAGTTGATAATTCAAAATTTTCATCTAATCCTATTAATGATACTCCATCTACCTCTGGTTCTTTTGACATTATTGACCATCTCAAGAAAACTAAGATCCAGATCTCAGAAGCCAAATTCTACCAAACCCATCCCAAGACCTCTTCTAAGATGGTAGACTTTGTAAACTCCAAATCCAAGCCTTCATCCCCTAGTTCTAAAGGTATTTTTCCCACTCCTTATACTTCATCTCAGCCAAGTTGTGTGGTAGCAGCCACTTCATCTGATGAGAATATCAAACCATTTTATGTCACTCTACTCATAGCTGGCCATAAACTCAACAATTGTGTTATTGATTCTAGTGCTTCTGATAATTTTATGCCTGATAAGGTAGCTCATGCCCTAGGCTTAACCCTAACCTACACTTTTGGTTCATGTTACTCAATGGAAATTAGAGAAGTGCCATTGGTTGGAAGGATCAAGGATGCATAATTAGCCTTCTCTACTTTTCCAGAGAAGAGAGTTTTAGCCACCATTTTTGTAGCTAATATTCCCCCTTCCTACGGCATGTTGCTGAGTAGAAATTTTTGCAAAGATGTTAGAGGAAAAATCATGATGGATTTTTCACATGCTCTTATTCTAGTGAATGGGAAAATGAAGAAGCTACTGCCTGAGAAACAAATTGAATATGTCATGCAAAAAATAGATGACCCAAAGTCAAAAATACTTTATGAGGATATTGTTCATGATAATTACATGATCATGTCACAAGATGAGGCTAACCATCCTAGGGAAGTTGTTTTTGATCCTAATGACATTTGGATCTTGGAATTTGATGGAATCTTCTCCTCAGCTAGTTTTAGAACTGGTGTGGTGCTTATTTCTCCTAAGGGGGAAATTCACCCTTTCTCTTTCAAAATCCAATTCAAAAACACAAATAATACACTTGAGTATGAGGCTCTCATCCTCGTTTTAAGTGTGGAAAAAGAGATGGGAACCAATAATCTCCTTGCTTTTGGAGATGCAAAGATGAATGTAAAATAGGTCAGAGATCTCTTTCAAGTAAAGAGTAGAAGTTTAAAACATTACAAGAATCTGGTTTGGGATTCCATTGAGTTCCTTGATGCCTTTTCAATTGAAGCCATGCCAAGGGAAAGAAACACCAGGGCTGATTCCTTTGCTTTCTTGAAGTTTCTACTGATGCCTCATCCAAATTTCTCCCAAGATAAATTCACCATTGAGATGATTCATAGGCCTAGTGTGCTTGACAATGTAAACAACTGGTAGGTCTTTAATTATGATCAACACTTGCTTTCCTTCCTTGAAATCAAAGATAATTTTGATCAGCTATACTTTGAAGGAAGTGGAAATCTTCCTAGAGAGTGTGTGCCCCTAAATGAAGAAGATAACAAAGAATAAATGGATCATGATGGCTGCATAAAATTGAAAGGTAATAAGATACCTAAAGGCCTGGTAATTTTGGAAGAGTTATTTGATAAACATGATAGGTACATCAAGCCCAAAACTTCCAAAGGAGATTAATACTTTGTTGACTATGAAAATATAAACATTAGGAATCTTAATGAACCCATGCTGGTAAACATTAGAAAGTGTTGCACACAAGAGGAGAGGTAGAAAGAAGTGAATCTATTGAAAAGGTATGATAATGTTATTTCCTATTCTTATGATGATCTCAAGGATTTTTAGCTAAAAGAGATGGAACATTTCATTCCTCTAAAACCTGAGATTAAGCCCTTCCAGTAAAAGCAGAGGCAATATAACCCTAAAATTATTGATACAATATTTCAAGAGATCCAAAAGTTATTGAAGGCTAAGATCATTTTCCCCATTCACCATTCAACGTGGATTGCTAATATTATGACTGTCAAGAAGAAGAATGGTGAGATCCAGATTTTTGTTGCTTTTAGGAATTTAAATCAAGCGTCTTTGAAGGATAATTATCCTCTCCCCATATTAGATCAAGTGTTGCAGGTTGTTACAGGTTTAGAAATGTTGTCCATGCTTGATGGATTCTCAGGATATAATCAAGTAGAGGTAAGTGCTACATATCAACATAAGACTGCCTTTACCACTCCTTGGGGAACCTTTTCTTACAAGAGAATGACTTTTGGCCTCATCAATGCTAGTGCCACCTTTTAGAGGGAAATGGACCTGACATTTGGCAACCTCAAGGGAAAATGCATAGTTATATACCATGATGATCTGACTGTGTTTTCAAAAAACCCAGGATCATTTCTAACACCTTGAAATTGTCCTCCAAAAGTGTAGAGAGCATGGCACATCCTTGAATCCCAAGAAATCTATCTTTTGTGTCATGGAGGGAAAATTATTGGGACACATTTTATCAAAGGAGGGAATCAAGATTGATCTACAAATAGTCTAGATGATTCAACAGATCCCTCTCCCCACAAGCAATAAGGGTGTGCACTCTTTCTTTGCAAAGATCAACTTCTTAAGAAGATTTATACCTAATTTTTCTGAACTTAATTTGAACATAGCCCACATGATTAAAGGGAAGAAGAATTTTGGTTGGTCCTCTGAAGGAAAGGTTGCATTTGAAGACATCAAGACAGCTATAGTAAAGAATCTAATCTTGGTATGCCTTGATTATAGCAAGGACTTCATTATCTATT
The DNA here is from genome assembly GCA_019776745.2 of Taxus chinensis. Lineage (NCBI taxonomy): Eukaryota > Viridiplantae > Streptophyta > Pinopsida > Cupressales > Taxaceae > Taxus > Taxus chinensis. The sequence continues at coordinate 119,089,335 of CM034147.1, read as the reverse complement.
GCTATGCTATGGAAAGTACTCTAGCTGTTGTGTTAACCTAGGAGAATGCTGACGGTCATGAACTCCCCATAGCATTTATGAGTTATATTTTGAAAGCCCATACGAAGAGGCATGCTTTTGTAGTGGTCAAAGTTGTGAAGCAATTTCATTTTTACATATTCAAATATCATTCTATTGTGCTCGTCCCTAATACAACTATTAAATCCATTCTTACACAACAAGAATTTGAAACAAAGAGAGGCAATTGGGTAGGCAAATTTTAGGAGTATGATATTGACATCAAATCCACCAAGCTGGTTTAAGGAAATGGCTTATGTGAACTCATTGCTGAAGGAGATGATGACCAATTGTCTAAGGAGGAAGTTGATATCCTTGTTGTTCTTTTCCTTTGCTCTACTGATGAATGGTATACTGGAATTGCACACTTTCTTACTTAGGAGAATTTCCATCCCATTTTAGTGCCAAGGATAAGAGAGCCATGAATTTAAGATCCGCGCAATATGTGTTATGGGAAAATGCATTGTTCAAATGAGGCATAGATGAAAGGTTTTTGAAATGTGTTGACAAAGAGTAACAAAAGAAATTTTTCTTAGCCTTTCATGACCAGGCTTGTGGAGGTCATTTCTCTTATGTTGTCACGACCCAAAAAATCCTCCGTGTCAAGTATTATTGTCCTACCCTGTTCAAAGATGCATCAAAGTGGGTAGGCAAGTGTGAAGCATGTCAAACCTTTGTTGGAAGACCCAAATTGGCTTCTTTACCTCTCAAACCAGTGGTGATTAAGGAACTTTTTCAACAATGGGGTCCAGACTTTATTGGGAAACTCATTCCACCTTCAAGTGCAGGGCATACTCATGTTCTGACTGCCACTGATTATTTGACCATGTGGGTGGAATCCATTCCAATTAAAAGTATTACTTCTGAAGTAGTATGCAACTTCATGAAAGAGAACATCTTAATAAGGTTTGGGATACCAAACAAGATTGTAACTGAAAATGCTTCCAATTTTTCTTCTAGTGAGATGATGGATTTATGCTATTGCTATGGTATTTCCCTTGCTCACTCTTCATATTACTATTCCCAAAATAATGGGAAAGTAGAATCAACTAACAAGAAATTGGTCATGATTTTTTGGAAGCTTGTTAATGACTCTAAGAGCAATTGGCATAAGAAACTATATGATGCTTTATGGTCAGATAAGATTACACCTAAGAGAGCCATTGTAATGTATCCTTTTCAAGTGGTATATGGTGTTGAAGCTCAGCTAACAGTGACATTGGAACTACCTACCTTTAATTTGATGAAGGTCATTTAGGATGCCAGCTATACCAATTTATTGGACAAAAGAATTATGTACCTCCAGAAGTTGAATGAAGATATGTTCTAAGTGGTTGAAATAATATTAGCTCATCAACTCAAGGTAAAAAATCTATTTTACAAATAGGCTAACCCCAAAAAATTTCAAGTGGGAGATAGTATTCTTTTTTGGGACAAAAGGCATGAACCTCAAGGCAGCCATCGTAAATTTGATTCTCTTTAGCTTATTCCTTTTAAAATTACACATTTTTCTGGTGAGAACTATTTTTACCTAGATTACATGGATGGTTCACCTTTCCCACTTCCTTATAGTGGGCAATTTTTGAAGTTGTTCAAAACCTAGGAGTTTTGGCAGTCCCTCTGTACATTTTGTATAGAGTTTTTATTTCTTTTTTTTTTTGCTTACTTTCCTTTCTACGTTCTCTGATGTGTTAGTATTGCTTCTTTTTGACTTCGTTTCCCATTGGCTAAGACACTGGTTTGATCTATTTACCCATAATTCTCTAAGGTTCTTGATTTTACCTCTTTCCTTTATCAAATCATCCCCAGAAGTAGTGAGATGTTGTCCTCTCAATTTTCCCCACCCTTTTGAATATAATTTCTTAAAAATTGGAGCCCTTCCGTGGAAGAAATGCATGTTTTAAACTCATCAGATGCTCATTTTAATTTCCCACGGCATTTTTAATCAAAATTCTCTCATTCTGCTGCCGTTAAAATGTTTTACCAATTTTCAATGGATGGGAAATGATTTTAGTTCTTCTTTTATACGTTTGGAATGTGTGGGACCTTGCATATTTCCTTTTTAACCTTTTTGCAAAAAAATAAATTATTCATTAGGAGCAAAAATGGAGTTTTCATATTTCCTACAAATTCCTACGTTCTTTTCCCCATCAAATTATTGCTTGGAAAGGTGAAGCTACGTGTTTATTTTCCATTGGATGCGGCCGAATGGGTTCCTTTTTGAACTTATCACTTTTGGTGATTTTGAAAAAATTATCAGATTTTACCTGCATCCCCGTCGGTCCCTGATTGGCTGGAGCAATTTTGGTGGAAGTTCAGGGTGGCAGATCCATTTTATTCTCTAAGGCATTAAGTCAAAAGGGTGAAAAGTTCTAAAATGACCCGTGGCCCTGCCCATGTGAAAGATAAATTCTGAGTTGAAGCCTGTAGTCAATCAGAAAGGGACACATGTTCATGTGTTGAGTCAATGGCGGAGGCATGGACTTTTCGGGGAAAGGTTGGAATATTTCCCTTTTCAAAACAAATAAAAAGTAAAAAACATCCCTGTAACCAATCAAGTGATGTCACGTGTTGAAGAATCAGAAAGGGACACGTTCATAGGTGCTTTGGCAGACCAATGAAGGACTTTAAGAATTTTAACCTTGTTTCCACAAAGGGTGAAAAGTTCTAAAATGGCCCACAGCCCCGCTAATGCGAAGGGATAATTTCTAAGTTGAGGCCCGTAGAAAATAAGAAAGGCACACATGGCCTATGTTGAAAATTCAATAGCGGGGACAAACTTTTGGGGGAAAAGTTGGAATTTTTCCCCTTTTCAAAAGTAGATAAAGTATAAAACTAAAGCGCATTCTCACACCCAGTCAGGTGATGCCACGTGTTAAAGGATGAAATTAGAACAGTGGGCCCACAGAGGAAATTGAGAATTTGAGCTTTTTTCACCAAAAGGTTAAAATGTCACAAATTGAGCCACACCCCCTTTTTCCAATCACGGTGTGCCACGTGTTCACATTGAAAATTCAAAGCAGGACAGTGGAGGCTTTTAAGAATTTGAGCTTTTTATTAAAATGAGTTTAAATGGTAGGTTTGAACCACATTTCCTCAACCACTCAGGTGGCACCACATGTTTGGATTTTGGCGTAGCTGCGGAGGGGCAGAGAAAAATGAGAAATAGCACTTTTTCTCCCAAATGTGAGGAAATATAGTTTTCTTCCTCAGGGTTGTCACTGATTGGATCTTGCCACGTGTAAGGTCCAAATTTGAAGGTAAAAGGGGGAAACGATAGCCAAATGCACCCATCTGATTTTGACACCATTAACGAACCAGAGCTCCAAAGAATGCCAATGTGAACCATTCTTCATTCTTCTCTCTTTTTTCCCTTGTTGTTTATTCATGAGATGCATTTTTGGTTTTTTGTCGAGCCAAATCGATAAATTCAAAGAGATATAAATTTTAATTATCAGAAAATGGATTTTATCAGGCATACATGATAAAAAGGGAGAAAACTTACCAACGAGCACTTGAGTGCTATTAAAGTGGTCAAATCGTGGAAATGGCAGGACCACATGGAGAAGAAAATCATGAGACGCCCCCTACTACAATAAACATGCTCGAACTAACAAAATATTCACCTTTTTGAACCTCCAATTTTCATGAGTGCGTTTGTTTCATGTCACTTTCGAAAATCAGATCTGCAACAAACATTATTCCTTTCGGATATTCTTTTCTTTGGGACAAAGTATGGATGTATATGAATTGTTATAAGAACATGATTTTGGCCATGGAAAGGGGATTTTGGTTTTCTGGGAAGGTTGTAAATTCTGAAGTATTTCAATACAGAATTTATTTTCAATCTTTTTCCTTAGTTACATATTTATCTCTCCTTTCTCGATTTAATGGATCATTTGTTTTGCATTCAATAGAAACTTTTTGTTCTGGTCCATGTAATCTTTAGAACTTTGTGTCTACAGATTCACATCGGTGGTGAAGTAATTGATCTTTTCCTATATTTTCTTGGTTCAATGTGAGTAGGGAGATACTTTGCTATCTATATTTTTGAAAAACATTCTTGTTTTCTTCCTTCTCCCATCACTTTATTCTTCCATTCTTTCTAATTGATAATCTTTTGAGTATGAGAATGAACTAGGCTAGCAAGGTCTAAACATTGAGATTTGTATATCTGTACATTTTTTTTTCTACTTTCAATAAGGGCACCATACCATTAAAGAGGAGGGACTTGTTTTCCCCTAACTATGGTTTCAACCCATGTTCCATTCTAAAACCGAACAATTCTTTCATCCAACTAAAGTTGTGCACCATCCTTTGACCCAACATCAACTTACACCATATCCTCTGACTCTACATCTGCCTGAACTGAATTCTCCCACCTTAACCTAGGCACCTCTTCCTCCACTCCATCCAAAACCATCTCGATGATAAGATCCGAAGCATCACCCAGTAAGGGATATCATCTTTATACTATAATTTACTATATTTTATTATTTATTTCATTTGACATAATTTCAACTATTTTATAAATAATAAATATATAACTAATAAAGAAAATTAATATTTGTTGGAAATGCTTAAAATAGCACCCTCCATGTAGATTCAACTTTTTCATGTGCCAGTATTGAAACCGCATCAAATCACTTGCCTTACTTTTGTTCCTTTCCACCAATTTCTGTAATTACAATAACAAATTGAGACATATAACTACAAAATGCAATAGAATCGAGTTTTCACACTTGATAAAATAAAGAAATATAGTCTGCCATTTTAGAGCGATTTTTCAATATTTCTTGCCTACAAAAGTAATCAAGTTATGGGCTTCTTATCTTTCCCAACAAGGAAAGTTACATGGATACATGGGTTTTGCAGTGGCACCCATCATTGTTGGGGGTGATTTTAATGCAATTTTGGGTGGTTGAAGAAAGGTTTTGAATTCCTCTCTCTCTCTCTCTCTCTCCCTCCCTTCTCTCATTCTTCCTATATATTGTAAAGAGGGGCTCATTTCAAAAGGTTGGATAATATTTCTTTGAACCCTCCCATCTTCTCTTGTCTGTAAGTGAATTTGTGGAGTTCAAACCTCTCATTGAAGTTGTAATGCAAATTAGTGCCTCATGGCCATTGTAATGCACTGTATCAAATATATGGAGTAATAATATAAGTCTATGGATGAAGTTCAACCCTCTCTTATGTTCATTGCATTCTCATAATATCTCATTGCAATTTTGATTAACTGTGCATGTTAAATTGTGTTACATTTAATGGTTAATGTTTAATTGTGAATGAATTCATAGCAATTGGTTGACTTGTGGTGTGTATTCATCCCCTTAAAACTTATTGGTTTCATATCCATGCAAATAAGGTGTTGAATATTCCTTTTGGTGCATCACCTCTTGTAGCTTAGGTTCAAATTATTTTAATCCTTTTAACCCTCTCTATTTGGAAAGTTAGAGTAGATTTTAGGATAGATCCTCTACAATTAGAGTGTGTGTATCAGAATAGAGGAATAGGAACCATCCTTCATCTGGAGAGATTTCCTAATTGTAAATTCCCACACTTTGGGAAAAGATTCAAGTTATGCAATCACCCCAGTAGTTTCAATCTATTGAGTTGAAAATGATTAGGGGTGAAGTGATTATGCATCAAGACCACCCAAACCTACCATGTAGTGCTGATAAAAAATAATAGAAAAATAATAATAATAAGGGAGAATGTGTGTGGCAGGTGGGAAGGTGGAGATGGGTCTTTAGGTGATGCCATTGAAAAAATTTAATGTTATATTTAATGGAGATGCAAAATTTAATGTTATATTTAATTGATTATTCCACCATAGCATGCCCTTGACAACAACCTAGCCTCCATGAATGCTCCTTGTTTAGAAAATTTAATGTTGGGCGCCCTTATTTAACTATGATAACATTGGATTCCTTGTTTTATATTGTTTGTTCTTGCAATTTGGTATGTGGGGTTGTTGGCCACCTGCCTCCCTTATTATTTTAACTAATGCATGATTTGGCTCACGTTTTGGGAGGATGAAATGCCAAAATGAGAGGATTGATCGTGTGGGCTATTTGACTGGAGGCAAGGGAGACTTTGTTGGATTTTTTTTCTAAGATAGTCATGGTTTCTTGTTTTGATTTTATTTGTTCATAAATATACCTTCTAAAATTTTTTCATTGATGCTAAGTTCTATTTTTTTTATTTCAATGGATCGGCCATTTCCTATTTGAGCTCGATCTCTTTTCTTTTTTTTCAACTCGTCTGCATGGTATGCTATAAGCCCAATTTTTCACCACTATTCAAGAGTACCTAAAGCTCGATTTTTTGCTTTCTTTGTTACTCATGGTTTAAAATATAAAGCTTGGGCCAATTGAAAATCTTCCTCACTCATTTTTTGTTGTAATCCCTACCTTTTGTTTACACTCATATTTCCATATCTCTGCATCTATGCTTTGTATTTTTATTTTTCTTAAGTTGGGTATGGCCTCTTACATCTCTCCATTTCTTTGTTTTGATCTAGGTTCTCAACATCTTATTATGCATTGTAGAGCTCGTATCATTTTTTGTTTGAGCCTCCTTAATAGATCTATCTGCCATGGTTGTGGGGATTGAGCACATTGATTTATTACTTTTTACTGAGATGTGCACTAAACTAAGTAGTTCATCATTGTATCTCTTCGACTTGATAGTATAAGTCTCTCCATGTTTTCTTTTTGGCTCAGTTTGGATTTCTTGAGTTCGTCTTGCCTTACTTTTGGTTTCTCTCACTTCATTTTCTTAGCTCTATGTGAGTTACATTATGTTGACTAGATTCCCTTATATCTTAGTCACATCTTGGGTGTGGCACGTGTTAGGTACAGTTCACCATTTTTCTGACCAAGGGACCATATTCAAATTTGGGTTATTTTTGTTGTATCATCATAATTTTTAGTTGTTTGGATCCATTCACATTTTTTTTCATGACTCCACTAATTTGTTTGGTGGCCTTTTTAACTAGCTCACTCATATTTTTTTAGCTCGACCTGAGCCCTACTTAATTATCTCATTGCTTATAGGTCAGCAACTCAGTTGTTCAACTCAGGGCAGAGCCACCCTCTATGACTGCTGTCATACCCATCCTGTGTCATCGATAGCTTGGAGTAAGAGAGAACACCCATTAATTAAAATCAAAGGAATATTTTCATATGTTTCAGAAGCAAGAGTCTAGTGGACGTCTCTATAATTTTAGAAGCTTAACATGCATGATAAACACTACCCATTTGATTTTATGTCAGCTTTAACAATATCATGAAATGTTTTTTGTTTAATTTTCTGAGATGGTATTTTAAATGGAATTTTATCCCTCTCCTTGGTTACTTTATGTTGAAAGGAATGAGTGTCTTTTCAATGGTTAATCGCTTGGTTGTGGATTATCTAGGTGATCATTCTTCTTGTTGGATTATGGTAACTTTATTATTTAGATTCGCCATTTGAAATAGTGAGGAACTAGGCGGTTGACAAAAAAAGTTGTCTTTTCAATATAAGATGTAAAAATCAATAAATAATTATATATATATATATATATATATATATATTATATGTGTTATATCTATGCCTAGAAACATTAAACCCAACTCTTGGGAGCTTAAAAATATTCAAGATAATTTGATTCTTTGCAAGTTATGGGAATGTTATTGAAACCCTTAATGTGACTATTAATTAGCTAAAGATTGTTTATTTGTTTTTTAATGGTCCATGTGTAGGGTTTAATCGTTTAGCATATTTCTAATCTAATCCATTATAGGTGTTGCATGTATTTGTAAACTGTTTATTTCTCTTCTGGGTATATTTGTGTCAAATTACTGTTCCAAACACTTTTTTTAAGAATAAGAAAATGTGGCATATATTTCGTGCCTCATGTACATTGTAATGCCCACTAAAACACACAAATACACCACAAAAAAACTTAGATAACCTTTTTTTTACTTGCTTGGAGTTTACACGACAACACAGGTGGCATGAGAGCGCTACAACTAACTCTCAAAAAATATTGACACAGAAATGACTACATATGCAACAAGGAATGATACCATGCACACCACAAACAATTCAATTTTATCTTCGACAAGGCACAATGTACTAGTCTAGCCATAATACATAGTTACAGTTAAGGACATCCCACAGTGTAAAATATTTTTAAATTTATTTATTTACTAAAATGTCCTTCAAACTTGAATTATGATCTACAATATTCATATTATGATTTGAATTATTCTTCTTACAAAGGTAATCTTCTTTCCTTTTACTTATTAACTAATTTTCTAAGATAAAATTTTCTGAAGGAGGGTCATCTATAATATGTCAAAACTTGCTTAATTCATTTGATTTAAAAAAAAATACTTCCCATTCCTCACCAGGTTATTTATTCATACACAAGATATTGAATCTTGTTTCACACCTTCATAACACAGGTGACAAGCACAAGCCCCGTTTAAGGGAAAGTACCGCTTAGTTTTGGAACTACCACCTCTTGTAAGGATCAAACATTTAAAAAACAAAAATAAGAGGAGATTACAAAGCTATTTGGAATAAGATAGAGGAAGGAGATTGAATTTGATTCATCTTTAAGGTCTCATTAGTTATTTCTATGGATTTTAATTTCTAAGGATATAACCATAATGATTAGAGATTTCATTTAGGATTCTCCCGATGAGATTGACATAGTTAGACAAAATAGGTTTTCAAAGGGGTAAGCTATATTGAAGGGTTTCTAATCAGTCTCATCCTACTTAAAACAACCTCATTACCTTCCAAAATCTAAACATTGATTTCACCGTAAGTTCGTTTTAAGAACTCACCAAGAAAGGGAATAATGTTCATTAGTTTAAATAGGGTTAGTAAGGTATATATTTATTTTTCTTTACAAAATAAATTTTCTTCATTGATCACTTAATGACTCAAATGTTATCAAGTAGATCACAACTACATTATCCTTATTTTTTGAAAAATTTTATAAGCATTACTAACCCACTTTATTATGCCTAGGTTTACATTTATGCCATGACCTAGAGGGGGCTATTACACAAAACTTTTACTCAATATATGTTTATCATTACCTTTTTATGAAACTATACATGGTTACACATTTTATCCAACATGAAAAACAAACCCAAAGGTGGCGAAGGATTCTAATGAATTTTGACTTGAAAACAAAAAGGTAACAATATTGATCATATCCAAGCTAAGCTATCTTTCAAATTTGTTATAATACAGTTAATTACTCAAACAAATTTGTGATCTAGTTATATTATTTACAAGTTCTATTTTTAGACACATGCGACAACATTATCCATAGTACAAACTGGGCCCTTCAAACTTTCCAAAAAGGAAAATATATAGTCTCTCAATAAAATAAATCACACATGAACAAATGAGATTTGATGCAACACTGATGCAACTCTCCATTTTCTACCCATGAAGGCCATCTACACATTTATATCTTGAGTCAGTTCATGAAAACAGAGCATGATAAGGACTACACATATGAATAGTATTCTACCATTAACAATATCATAAAATGGACCTTTTATTTAATGAAATAGTGCTAAGCTATAATCCTCTACAGCTTCTTTACTCATGATAGAAGATTTAGTATTTTCAAATTAAGAATTAAGCCATAAAAAGTTGTTATGAACATTGTTCCTAAAACAACCAAAAGTCTAGCCATCATTCTAGTAGGGGTCAATGACCCGATGAGTTCAAAACAAAGTGATGAGTGTATCAGGATGTCAATATCGTAATCATATGTATTATATGATTGAAAACCCAATACTCAAACATCAATCAACATTTCCTTAAATAAGCCATTTCATTTAATAGATTTAAAGTTAGAAATTCAACATCACATACTAACCACTATTTTCCCCTTCAAATTAAATTTACCCCACAACCTGCCTACACCTAATTTTTTGAAAGGAAACATATAGAGTAAGTTGTAACAGAAAGGTTCAAACATAAGATTATCTTGCCATGTTATGTACAACAATCAAAAGTATGATAAAAGGAATAACACATATTTAGTAAATCAAACAATTAAAGTAAATCTAATGCCACTGTCTTACCAAGATTTACAATACAGTCCAATCAATTTAATTACCCTTAAACATATATCAATAAAATTTAAGCAAACCATCCCAAGGGAACCAATGTGATGACGTTATATGAATTACACTTAGTCATATCTCCCCCATGAGATAACAAAAAATTGTAAGATTCCTTAATCTATTCCAACATCCTTATTTGTGACAAGTACATTAAACAACTGAAACACAAATCCATATATTAAATAATTAAAACCCTCTATCTTATTTATTTTGAATAGTAGCATATTCTATTATCTCACCACTCCTAGGTACCTCCATCTCTCAATAAGGAATATAATCAATAACCAAAGTCTAAAACAAGGTGAAACTTTCCTTAGTCACATTTACACACAAAGATTCACAACCTTCACAATCACAAATTTAGACTATTGATACACCTATTATTTTTCTATTTCAGTCAAACACTAAACTAAATTCCAATAAACAGTTTATTCAAATGTAATAGTCAACACCAGGAGATTGTACAAACTCTTAACATAGGCCAATATTAACATACAGTTTTCCCAAAACCGATTTAGAATTAATTGACAGTGTAAATACAACAACAAGCCAAACAAATGGTGTAAAAGACACCACCCACTAGCTAGGAAAACCAACCTATTACGTAGATAAATGTGTATCAACAACAATTAGGTATTATACCTCTAATAGTAGCATGAAGCAAGAAAAAACAACATTCGAAACATGCTGCCTAATAGGGTTATTACAAAACCTAAGCAAGCTAAGTCTCAAGAACCAATATTCCTAATGTATATTCCTTCCTTAAAGATCCAATAAAATCTGCTAGTATTCAAAACAATTCTGAGATTTTTCTGAACAAGGATTTAAGTCGACACAATGGTCCTCCACAAGGGTTTGAAAACCAACGTTTGTAGGAGTAAAAATTAGGTGTATTCTAATCAAGCCCTTAAAAGAAAATACAAATGTTGAAAACTAAAAACATGCAAACCATTATTTGAATCCCAAGAATTGATCAGTATTCATCAGACATTCACCATTTTAACCACATAATATTTCATAAAACAAAGAACATATCCAGACTATATATATATACTAACGAAAAACAAGCTAACAACTTAGAGAAGTCAATTTATTTAATAGTATAACAGGTATGAGCGGGGGGTTAGGAATCCAAGCAACCATTGGCATATCGGAAGAAACAAGAGAAAGTAAAAGATTAAATGCCAACACCATTAACAGAACCAAATCTAACCAGGAATCATCCTAAGAAACAACTAACATAGGAGAGAAACTAAAAACATAGTCTAGAAGATGAGAATCAATAGTAAAAACCAAAAAAATTACCACAAGAAACAACCACTTTAATAAATAAAAGCAAATTTCTTTCATGTTATGGTTAATGTTAGAATGGTAGACAGACGATAAGAAATTATCATGCTTGGAAAATGTTTCCACATGTTCAACACATCTGACAGGACCCTAGGTACAACACTTGGTGAATCTTCCATTTTTTACTTGTTGGACATCTAAACATAGTCCACAACTCATGTTTTGGTACAGGTAGGGCTCCAAAACCCCGAGTTTAATCCATCAAAAGGGAATGTGGTCTCCAAGATTGATAAGATTGTAGTATATACACCAATGGGTTAATGAAAAAGGCCCATGAACTGAAATCCACATGAGACAAGGGAGGAGGTAGAGCTAGACTCCGTAACCTTCCAAACCTTGTCACATCCTGTGTTTGAAAAGGGATGAAAGGAAGGATAGGGAATTCATCAGAGCACCATGGAAAATGGATCTCTAGTGGCTATAGAAGTAGGAGCCCCAAAAGCTACGAATGCAAAGTGTGGAGGTAACCACAAGGTGGAAAAACAGCTGACAAAATGTCTCAAAGCGATGTGGTCTCAAGGGATAAAACAACTACAGGAAAAGCACAAAAAAAAACAGAAAAGCAAAATTCCCTACACAATAAGCCCTTTCTAGCATGCATAGATAGCCACATCTCTAGCGTATCTAACTAGCACCATGCAGACAAAACAGGAAGAAACCAACAAGTTTCCATCTTGCAAATGAAGTATAAACGTTTGCCTCAAATTGTGGCCAAGCAAGACAAACATAAAGGAAAAATAAGGGAAAAAACAAGCGGACAACATAAAAAAATAACGTGTTTACTCAGCAAGAATTAATTTCGGTTGGTGAAGCCATGAGCAAGGTCAAATAGATGTCAAGGAGGATGAGGGAGTTGGCAGATGAAACATTAAATTTCACATTAATAATATTCCTTCATCATTGTAGAAAAATATCCCCCTAAAAAACAGTGCCTCCTCCTAATATCTCCTTCCTCTACACATCCATAGCCAAGGCTATATATAAAAGACATTACATTCATAAAGATTGATCACAATGTGACTTTTGTGATTATTGTTTGGTTGAATCGATTCTTAGTTATTGCGCAAAGTATGGTTTCAAGTGAATACTTTGGTTGAATCAATTTGCATTTGTTGTCAAACCCTTACCATGTCAGTCAATGTATACCCCCCAACCATTATCATTTTTCCCTTCTCTTGGTGTTGCAGTCGATTTGCAATGTTTCTTATCATAATTCTTATTGGGGTTTGAGCTTATGATTATTGTAACCATTCTTATTTGCCTAGGGTTATAAAAGGGAGGGAGTTTTATTTGATTAATATAAAGAATCATGTTTCGGTTGTTTAAGGTATTTGACTAAATTGAGGGTATTTGACTAAATTAAGGAAACTTAGAATATTTGATTATCTATTGAAGGAGATACGACTAAGTGAAATTTATATAACATCTATCTACTAGTTCCTTTGGGATGGATTTCTTAGAATCTAATGATATTTGTTTAGTGGTAATTAAATTTATTGGACTGTAATTTAAAATTTGGTAAGAGAAATCAGGGAAAACTTATCTGAGAAGGAATTAGAAAACCCTTTTATTTTGTGATATTTAGTTGTTATCATGCTTGTTTTAGTTCTTATCACTACTGAGTTAAAATTTTGTAAGAATTATGTATTATGTGGACTCATCGTATCGACTATAAAAGGGATACATCCTTGGTAATGTAGTAGTTTAAACATCATGTCCAATGTGCTTGATAGATCACTAGTGACATACCATTAAACACGTGTTTTAGAGATGGGGCACACTATTCTTTTCAAAGTTCTATTACTTTCTTCCATGCTGTTATGAAGTTGTTGATATTTTTGTGCTTTTGTAGTTGAAATTTATTTGGGTTGTAGTCGATTCATATGGAACCAAATTGTCTAATATTAGTATCATTTATGAGTTGTATTAAACATAGTGGAACTATATTGAAGATAGACTTAGTAAGACTGTAGCATTGGATTAAATAAAATTGTTTGCTTAACTAAATATGGGTTATTTATTTTTATTGCACATGATGAGTATTGTGCATGGTATGGCAAGATAATTAGATGTTTTTTGAACTCGTCTTTTTAAACTTGTATTTTTGAAACTATCGGGATTTTGTGAGGTTATTTTTGAAAGTGGTAAATAGTGGTTAAGTAAATGATGTTGGAATTCTAAATATAAATATATTAGATCGTATGGCTTATTTAAGGAAACGGTGATTTATGTTTGAGTATTGGATTTCAATCATATAATCTATATGATTACATGATTGAAATCCCAATACACTTGACACTCTATTTCGAACTTATCAGGTCTTTTACCCCTACTAGAATTATGTTTAGACTTTTTTTGTTTTATAAGAAATGTTCATAACGGGCTCTTAGGGCTTCTCTATTAATTTGACATGGTATAATTTCTAGCATATTTAAAGAGGTTTGTTAGTGGTTTAGAGCTTAGCTCCATTTCTTTAAATATAAGTTTCATTTTATGATATTGTTAATGGTAGAATTATATTCCAATGTGTTGTCTTTATCATGCTTAGTTCTCGCAAACTAACTAAGGCTAATAAATGTGCAGATGGATTTTGCGAGTAGAACAGGGAAAGGCTTGTAGAAATTTACCTTTTTTTTTCTTATGAAGTTATTTTGTACAAATTCTTAATGTGTTGTAAGACTTTGGAATGGTATTTGTGGCAATTTTTTATGGGCTCAATTATTTAGTATTATGTATTTGTGGAGTGATGTTGTCTTAACTAGCTGAGACTAAAAACTTGTAAAATATTTTTCTGAATGATATAAATTGATCATTGTATTATTATGAGTAGTTTATGGTATTATAGTGTTAGGAATTAGAGAGAAAATATGTGGAAACCATTCCTCAAACCACAATAGTAGAAAACTATATAGCAGAATTATACTTGCAGAAATATAACAGCATAAATGATTGATGCACAAAAGAAGACAAGACAAGATTTAACATGGTTCACCCAATGTCCACTACGTCCACCAAGAAATTACTCATATTTATCATCAACAAGAGTAAAACAACTCTCATAGTCTTCTCTCAGTTATGAACTCACAAAATAATTCCAAAAATGCTAAACCATAATTGACCCCCAATTGCATAACCTTGATCACTCTTTAAGATACCCTAACACCTCTATTTATAGGATTAAAATCCTTCTAAGAAGCCATCAAGCTGACCCTAGAAGATTGAAAGCCACGATCTTTCAACTTCCCACGGATGGAGAAAATAGTCCCAACGTTAACGGCATGTTAACAACAACATCATAGCAACAACATAACAACGTCACAACAAACGACTCCAGAATGATACTGAAGTCTCCAAACTTAACCATTCAAGCTCCAGCACTTCAACACTGATTCCAGAAGACCTAAAACAGGTTCCACACCCCAATAATCTCCCACTTGGAGACTGTTTCCACTGAGAAAATTTCTTAACCCTTCATTATCAACCATGAAGGCCAATCAAAGTTGAACACAACTTCAACTTCTCCCTTGTGACCATCGTGGTCATCATATCCACAAGATTCTAACTGGTATGAACCTTTTCCAGCTTCAACTTATCTTCTTCCAAGGTTTTCCTGATGAAATAATATCTCAGTTGAATGTGCTTCGTCCTAGAGTGGAAAGCGGAGTTCTTTGCCAAATGAATAGCACTCTGACTATCACCGTGTAGTCTCCCAACTTCTTGCTTATGACCCAAATCATCAAGTAACTACTATATCCAAATCATCTCCTTTATTTCCTCTATGGCAGTAACATACTCAACTTCTATGGTTGACAAAGCCACTACCTTTTGTAACTGTGAAATCCAACTCACTGTTGTATCACCAAATGTAAATACATAACCTATTATGCTCCTCTTGCTGTCCAAATCTCCTGCCATTTCTAAATCTACATATCCATGTAATGTAGTGTCTAATCGACCTAAACACAATGTTGCTCCCATAGTCCCTCTCAAATACCGAAGGATCCACTTTACTGTTTGTCAGTTCTTTCTACCTGGATCACTTATAAACCTGCTCACTACTCCCACTGCATGGGAAATGTCAGGCCTAGTGCATACCATAGCATACATCAAGCTACCAAATTCTAATGAGTATGGTACCCTAGACATCTGTATTCTATCCTCCTCAGTCTTAGGACTCTACTCCTTTGATAATTTAAAGTGACCTACAAAAGGAGTACCAACTAGTTTAGCATCCTGCATACTAAACCTCTCTAAGACCTTCTTTATGTACTCTTCTTGAGATAATACCAGCTTCCTCTCCTTCCTGTTCCAAGTTATTCTCATACCAAGGGATTTTTTTTCTATCCCCAAGTCCTTCATAGCAAAGGAGTCACCTAGCTACTTCTTCAGTACATTTATTTCCTGAATATTCTTCCCTGCAACAAGCATATCATCTACATACAGGCATAGAATAATATAAATACCATCAATAAACTTCTTGATGTACACACAATGGTCTGAGTGACACCTGGAATAACCCTACTCCTGCATAAAACTGTTAAACTTCATGTACCGCTGCCGTAGAGCTTGTTTCAGGCCATACAAGCTCTTCTTCAATTTGCACACTAACCTCTCCTTCCCTTTGACCTCATAACACTATCGCTGTTGCATGTACAATTCCTCCTCCAACTCACCATGAAGGAATGCAGCCTTCACATCCAACTATTCTAAGTGTAGGTCTTCTACTGCAACTAAACTAAGAACAGTCCCAATAGAAGTCATTTTAACAATCGGAGAAAAAATTTCATCAAATTCTATACCTTTCTTTTGTGCAAATCCTTTGACCACCAACCGGGCCTTGTATCATTTCCTTCCTCCATATTCCTTTTTCATTCTATACACCCACTTTTTCTATAATGCTCTCTTACCCTCATGTAGCTCCACTAGATCCCAAGTCTAGTTTTCCATAAAAGATCTATGCTCTTCATCCATGGCCTACTCCCACTTCTTCTTAGCATCCACCTACACTGCTTCCTCAAAGCACTCTAGCTCTCCACTGTCAGTGAGCAATAAATAATTCAAAGATGGAGTAAATCATTCAATTTCCCTTCTTACCCTAGAATACCTTCTCACCTCAGGAGTTTGGGGTTCCTGATGAGTAGGTACCTGAACTGGATGTGCCGGAACATGTTATACCTGAACCGGCCCCTTGGAAACCTTGTTTTCCACAATGTCCTCTAACAATGTGTATTATTTCTTTGATTCCTCTTTCTATTCCTGCAACTAAGATTTATACATGACTTTTTCATTAAAGACAATATCTCTAGACCGAAATATTTTCTTATCTTTAAGACTCCAAACACGGAAACCAAAGTCATCTTCACCATATCCAATAAAGGTGCATTACTCAAACTTAGCCTCTAACTTGGTCCTATCATTTTTATCAATGTGAAGAAATACCTCACATCCAAATACTCTAAGAAATGAGTAATCAATTTTCTTACCAGACCAAGCCTCCTTAGGTATACCTCCATCCAAGGCCATAGAGGGTCCTCTGTTAATCAGATAAATAGTTGTGCTTACTGCTTCCACCCAAAACATGAGTGGCAGCCCCACATGTAACCTCATGAACCTAGCATGCTCCATGATTGTCCTGTTCATTTTCTTTAACACTCCATTTTCCTATGGAGTATTTGGAACCGTTCTTTGACTGTGGATCCCATTTACCGAATAATAATCAATAAATTCATTACTACAATATTCCCCTCCATTATCTGACCTGAGACATTTCAGCTTGAGACCTGTTTCATTCTCAACCAAGGCTTTCCATATTTTAAAAGTTTCAAAAACATCATATTTCTTTCGAATGCAATATACCCAAACTTTTCTAGTTACATCATTAATGAAAGTGTCGTAATAACATGAACCACCAATAGAGTTTACCTTAGCTGGCCCCCATACATCTGTATACACTAACTCCAGCTTACCCTTCTTCCTGGTAGGTCCAACCTTGAGGAATCTCACCCGCTTCTATTTCCCATAAACACAGTCCTCACAGAAGTCCAAATATAACTCCTTCAATCCAGGCAGCCAGTCCTTTATAATCTGCATGCCCTTATGACTCATATGACTGAGTCTCTGGTGTCACAAAGTTTCATCTCCATCTGCAGTAACTAAATTACAATAATAATCAACACTGGTCAAATACAAACTACCAGTTTTCTTACCTCTTACAACCACAAGAGCTCCCATAGTAACCTTCTAAGAATCCTCTGTAAAACTAAGCGTACAACCATCACTTCCCAGATGTCCCGCTGATATTAATTTTTGCCTCGACTTAGGCACAAGCCTGACGTCCTTAACTAGCCATGTGTTCCCATTCTACATTTTCACCCAAACACAACCTTTCCCTACTATGTTGCATGGTTCATCATCACCAAGATATACATGTCCAAAATCACCTTGAATAAAATCAATAAAGTAATGTCTATGTGGGGTGGCATGGAAAGAAGCCCCTAAATCTAACACCCAAGATTCAACAATATTATCTAAAGTAAGAATTAATGCATCTTGACAAACATCACCTGCTACCACATTTACCTCTTTAGTTTCCTCCTTCTTCTTCTTCTTATCCTGAAGATCCCAACATCTTTCTTAGCATGACCAACCTTCCCATAGTGCCAACATTCTAACATACTCTTGGACTTTGACCTTCCATGATCATTCAACTTCCCATGGTTACCTTTCCCTTTGTTCTTTTTTCTCCCTCTGCTCTCCACTGTCAAAGTGTTTCTAGAAGTAGAAGAATCTCCGGTGCTCTTCCTTTTCATTTCCTCACTTAGGATCACACCGATTACATCCTCAAACTATAGCTTTGAGTTATTAGAGATTGAATTACTTATAACCATAACCAAGTTGTTCCAGCTATCTGGTAAGGAGCACAAAATCAACAAATCCCTGAACTCATTATCAAATTCAATTTTTACCGAGTTTAACATACTCACAACCGTATTAAATTCATTCAAATGATAAGAAACAGAACCATTCTCAGACATCTTCATATAAAATAACTTTTTCATCAAAAATATTTTATTAGAGGAAAATGGTTTTTCATATAACTTCCCCAGCACACTCATGAGACCATCTGTGGTCTTCTCCTATGATATGTTGAAAGAAACCAAAGATGCAAGGCATAAATCAATTGCCCCGAGTGCCTTTCTATCCAGCAACTCTCAATCCTCATCTGACATGGCTATAGGTTTCTTCGCTTTTCCAGCCAAAGGAACATGGAGGTCCTTCTGATATAAGTAATCCTCCATTTTCATCTTCCACAAACCAAAGTTCTACCCATTGAACTTCTCAACCCTTGATCTACCCTCATCTGACATAGCTCCCACTCAAGCTAAAATTTCCCTGTGTTTTACAAATTCAGCAAAAAACCACCAAATCTCTTATACCAATTGTTAGGAATGAGAGAAAAAATATGTGGAAATAATTCCTCAAACCACACCACTAGGAAACTACATAGGAGAATTATACTTGCAAAAATATAACAACATAAATGAATAATGCACAAAAGAAGACAAGACAAGATTTAATGTGGTTCACCCAATGTGGGCTACGTCCACCAAGAACTTGGTCAGATTTATTATCAAGAAGAGTAAAACAACTCTCACAGTCTTCTCTCAGTTATGAACTCACAACAAAATTCCAAATATGCTAAACCACATCTAAACCACGATTGACACCCAATCGCATACCCTTGATCACTCTTGATCACCTCTTGATCATTAAGACTCAAGACCTTTTGAACACTTAAGATATATTTAATATACCCTAAATCCTCTATTTATAGGATTACAATCCTTCTAAGAAGCCATAAAGCTAACCCTAGAAGATTGAAAGTCACCATCTTTCAGCTTCCAACGACTGGAAAAAATAGTCCCAACTTGTTAACAACAACGTTGCAGCAATGGCATATTGATTGCAAAACAAAGTCATAGCAAACGACTATAGAATGCTCCTGAAGTCTCCAAACTTAACCGTTCGAGCTCCAACACTTCAACACTGATTCAAGAAGACCTAAAACAGGCTCCACACCCCAACATATAGCAACTTTGAAAGATAACTTAGCTTGTTTGGATTAATATTTTCTACCTATATGTTCTCAAGTCAAGTACATTTAATATCTCTCTCATCCTTGGTTGTGTGTATTTTAGATAGGGAACTATGTATCTATGACTATTTCAAAAGATCTTTAGTAAAAAATTTCTTTGAGTTATTTTTTTTATAGTAAACACTTCTAGGTCATGGAAATAATGCAATTCTAGGCATAATAAAATGGTTTGGTATTCCTTATAAAAGTTATTGAAAAAATATGACGTTGTGATCTTGTAGATGAAGTCAACAGTGTTTAAGTGGAAGAAAAAGAAACTATTTACTTGTGTTAAAAATAATATACCTTTCTACCCTAAGCTATACTGATAAACTATATCCTTAATGTTGTGGGATGTAAAATGATATTAAAGTGTAATCAATTATTATCTTTTGGGGAAATAACTAGGTCATAGTAAGTAGGGGTAATTGAGCAAGAAACCATTAAATCTGACTTATATTTTTTTTAAACTTGATTTTTTCTCTTTTTCTGAACTTAATCAAGAGAATCCTAAATGATGCTTTTACGCAATCCAGATTAATTTATAAGTCTCAATAAATGGCTGGTTAAGGACTAATTGGATCATGAGGAAAAATAAAAATTTACCTTCTTTCAACTAACTATTGTGAAGGTACATTGTAATCCTTTCATAAGGGTTGTTAAACATTTTGATCCTTACACAATGGAAGTTTTAGTTTTAAACCTTAATGGTAATATCCCCCAATCGGAGCTTGTGCTCGTCACCCTGTACAATAGAGGTATGAAACAAGATGCAGTGGATTTTGTATGGATAAAGAGCCTTGGGAGAAATGATACATCCCTTTATTTATCAAACGAATTAAAGAAGCTATTGACATACTAGAGATGATCCTCTTTCATGAAATTTTATCTCAATCTAAATACTCTGTAGTATAAAAGAAAATAAATCTAGCTCTATAAGAGGGATTGCATGAGTCATAATATGAGTCTTCTAGAACTTTAGTCATGAATTTAAAATTGTTTATAAAAAATACATAATCCTGAATAATACAACGTTGAAATACCCTAACTTTAAGTGTGTACTGTGGTTTTACTATTATGTTGTGTCTTTTCGAAAAGAAAAGTGAATTGTAAGAGATGTGTGTTGTATTTTCCTTTGTTATTTATAATAAATTTGGTCTAGATTATTACAAATAATCTAACACAATAATAAAACACAGAATATTATTATATAGAATTTAGAAATCATTCGGGATATCAATTACATTGATAGATTTTATATTATATAGGAAGATGTTCTCCTTAATACAAGGATTCGACATCAATCCTCAACTACCCACATATCTCTCTCTAATCCCTACAATATCTAAAACTTATCCATAAGATATCTCTCACACTAAAATAGTGAGAGGATGAAACAATTGAGAGAGAATAAATATTATATATCTATTATTATTCTATTAAACACGAGAAGCACGATACATATTTATAGGTACATTGAATAAACAATATTCACCTGAATGGATGGAGAAGATACAAACAAAAAAGAGAGAATAATTGAATAGATAACAACTAGTCTAATAATAAGATAACATACATAGAATATGCTAACATTCCCCCCTTATTACATTATTCTTGTAAATCTGACCCCTGAAAAGTTCAAATTTCACTTTTCCAAGAGATTTTGTGAGAATGTCGGCAACTTGTGCTTATGAAGGAAAGTACTGGAGCTGAATGTGATGGTTTAATACAATCTATCAAATGAAATGATAGTCAATCTCAATATGCTTTGTTCATTCATGAAAAATTGGATTCTGCACGAGCTTCAACACACTCTGATTATCGTAATAGAGAATAGGTGAGTGTTTTTTAGGAATTCCCAGGTCATCCAAAATGCAACGTAACCATATCACTTCACACACAGCTCCTCGTGCATCGTGATATTATTCCTCTGTGGATGAGATATAAATAGCATTGTGCTTATTTCTTATCCATGATATAGATCTAGATAAGAGATGAAATATGTATCCTTTTGTTGACTTCCTATCGATAACAGATCTGGCATGGTCTGAGTAGGCATATCCCTGTAAGAAGAATAGATCATTCCTTTTATATTTCAAACCATAATCACTTATTCCTCAGACATATTTTAAAACATGCATTTCTATAGTACAGTGACATTTCTTTGGCTCCTACATGAATCTGTAAAGATAGCTGACAGCATAACATAAGTCTAGTCTGGTATATGTCAAGTAGATGATTCCTCCAACAAATTGTCTATAGAGAGTAGCATCTACTTGAGGTGAATCCTGGAATCTTAAAATTTGATATCCTTTCTCTATGGGAGTGGATATAGGTTTATAATCATACATTCTATACTTTTCTAGGAGTGTCTTGGTGTACTTTATCTGGGAGACAAAAATGTGATGATCTTTTTGCCATATTTCCAAGCCAAGATAGTAATGTAGTAGCCCAAAAATTGTCATGTCGAATGTTCTTTTGAGATCATTCTTCACAATATCAACCTGATCTTTGTAACTTCTAGTGATCACAAGATCATCTACAATACTATAAGAATGAAAATTTCCTTTCCTATCTTATTTATATACAAATTTGAATATGAGGGGATATGAGTGAACCCATGCTGTAAAAGGTGATCGTCGATCTTGATATACCATGCCCTTGGAGCTTGTTTCAGTCCATAAAATGATTTAATGAGATGACATACCTTCTTAGGATTCTCTTCATCAATAAATCCTTCAAGTTGGGTCATGTACACGTCTTTTTTCAAATCACCATTTAGGAAATCACTCTTGATTTTCATCAACTAAAGTCTCAATACTTTCTGTGCTATGAGTGTGCAAACAACTCTGATGGTCTTGATCTTTGTAGTGGGTGAAAAATTTTCTTCATAGTCAATGCCCTCTTTTTGAGCATATCCTTTTGCTACAAGTCTTGCTTTATGTTTTTCAATGGATCCATCTGCCTTATATTTAGTCTTGAAAACCCATTTGTAGCCTATGGGTTTCTTTCCTATAGGTAGATTGACAAGTTCCCATGTCTGATTTTTTTAGTGAGTCAATTTCTATATCCATGGCTTCCTTCAACTGAGATTGACTGAGTGCTTCACAAACATCATAGGCTCGAAGCTATTAATCAGTTAAATCATAAGTGTAAATTTTGCCTCATTTCTTGTTTAACTCCTTGTTTTGACTCTGGATGATGTATCTGGGAGTTATTACAAATGTGATTCCTTGATGGTGCTTTGTACCCACTTTAGATGAGAACTTGGCTGATTTTTAGAAGAATGGTATCATTGCCATGTGGATTTATGTATAGTCACATTCTCCAGTTCTCCAAGGTCAACAAATAGCTCTCCTTGCAGAATTTCTTTTCCTTGAGTAGTCTCTTTTAGCACATTATCTGATTCAGAGACTAGTTGGTGAGAGGTCGTTGGAACTAGATTTTTTGTTGATACTGATGAGTTAAATGATGAATCATCACAAACCACATCTCAACTCTCGTATATTTTATTTATCTTAGGATCCATGAGATGATATGCATTCAAGATAGTATTATAGCCAAGTAGGATACACAGGAGTGTCTTTGGGTCAACCTTCTTTCTCTTTTGAGTTGGGACATGCATGTATGTTGTGCAACCAAATAATCATAAATGATAAATTGATGGATTTGTACCACTCCATATCTCTTCTGGCATTTCATTTTTTAGAATCCTTGTCGGTGCCTTGTTGACAAGATATACAATTGTCTTTACTACTTCATCCCAATAGCATTCTTCTAGCTTTTTTCTTGATAGCATGATGCAAGCCATCTCCTTCATTATGCGATTGTGATGCTCAATAATGCCATTCTTATGGGACGTGTAGGGAGGAGTCAAATTTTTCTTAATACCGTGTTGGTTCAGAAATTCCAAGCACTTATTTGATGTGAATTCCCCCCTTGATTTGAGCGAAGTAGAAGAATTTTTTGTCCAGTCTCTTTCACAACAAGATGATAGAAGTTATGGAAATTTTGAAGAGCCTCACTTTTGTTCTTCAGGAAAAAAACCCACATCTTGTGAGAGTGGTCATCCATGAATAGTTAGAAGTACTTGTATCCTAAAAGTGAGGCAAGTAGTAAGCCATCTAGATTGGTATGAACTACCTCCAGACACTTCTTGGCATGAAAGGTGCTTTCCTGAAACGAATGCCTGTGTTTTTATCCTACAACATAGCCAGGGAAAAGAGGCAAGCTACTTGAAAACTTTTATAGTCCATGAACCATTGCTTTTGAGCTCATCCGATGTAATGAATTTGCTGACAAGTTTCCATATCTAAAATGCCAGATTGTAATAGATTGTACTATTGATGCTGATAAAGTTATTGCAAAAAATGAAATAGTATCTAAAGAAAATAACTTATCTCTTAGTAATTATCTAGCAATAATCTTACGTTATCAGGAGATCAAACATGATTTTATGCCATTGTGGACAAGAAATTCTACCTTCAAGTGATGATTCAATAGTTGAGTCACTAATAGTAGGTTGCTAGTAAATCCAAGAACATAAAGTACCTTTGTAAGGGTGCATGTTCCTAGTCCCAGAGGAATGGTTACATTTCCAATTCCTTCTACAATGTACTCTTTGTCATCTGATATGAACACCTGATCATCAGTGGGTTATTCATATAGTGCATCAAACAACTCCTTATCACTTGACATGTGCTTACTTACACCAAAGTCTATCAGTCATACTCTCTTCGTGGGCTATGAAGTCTGAGAGACGAGTACAAGTTTCTTACCATAGTGGGATCCTTCTGATGTCTTATCATCAGATTCATTACCCTTTCGAGCAGTGATATGTCCCTTGTGCTTTCTCCAATGGGACGTCATTTGGAATTTTGAAAATATTTGCGCCCTGATGTGCATGTTTGACTTGAAGACTCTTGTTATAAGCTATTGTACCAGCACTGATCAGTTTCATGAGTGTTGGTTTTACAAATGTGACACCACCTCTTTGAAATTTGATATTTCTATTGTTGGTTTAGTTGTGCTTGATTTGGATTCTTTGGGGAAACCTTCCGATTCTTCTGGCCATGATATGGCTTTGAGAACATGGCTTTAACCCTAGTCTCCTTTGGGATGAATTGATGGCCTCTTCCTACTACAATAAATTCACAAGTTCTTTGAATGTAATGTTTTTTTAGATACATTTAGTGCTGTAAAGAAAACTCAGAATTGGAATGGATTTCTCTCAAGGTGATCGGTATGAGAAGTTTTTCGTCCACTGTTTCACTGAGTGCTAATAACTCCAATCGCAGATCAGCCACGTGATGTAAGATCTCAACTTTCTCATCTGAACCCATAAAGAGGGTGTGCATCTTGGACTTAAGATGGAGGATCTTAGTCTAATTTTTGGCCTCATAAATGGTTTCCAACTTGTCCCAAGCCTACTTTGGTTCCTTTACATTTCAAACATGTGGTTGCACATCGTCACTAATACTGAGCATTAGCATCATTAATGCTTTAGCACTACCCATCTCATACTCCATTTATTCATCAGGGGTTGTGGGAACGTGTACAAATCTAGTCACGATGCCCCATACTCCTTCAAACTGAAGAATTTTATGCATATTTGTTTTCCAAGCCACAAAATTGTGCCCTTTAAGCAATTGAACATCAGAGAGAAGAAAATTTGGAGTAGAAATTTTTAATAAAATAAAATAATATTAAAAAAACTTTTATTTATTTATTTCAAGAGATATTACAACTATGACTCACTAATGTGAAGTACTAGCTCTTAGATGCTCTCGATACTCGCGTGATGAGAGATGACGATGCTTGGTGGGCCATTCTTCTTTGTCTTCACAGTCAGCATCATACTTGGCGTCTAGATCTTCCCGAACTTGCTTTGCTTGGCATCTCACATCAAAAAGGAAATATTCAAGAATCCCTTTTCGAACTAGCTCGTCAAAGACAAGATTACCTATGTTTTGAAGCTTTTTGAGAAAGGCAAAATAAAATATAGATCTTTTAGGAGCTTCTAGACTATTTTCTTTGGTGTGCGAGTTAATGTTGCGGCTATCAACAGTCTCATTGATGTTCCAACTTTCAACAATCTCGTTTATTTTGTGGCTTTCAGCAGTCTCAATCATGTTATTCACGCTCATCATTCGGAATTGGCTTTGAGAGACTCCACTTTGGCTTGTAGAAGGCTTCTTTATCTTTCACATAGGTGATACTAGAAATGTTGTTGCTTAGTTACAAGCTTGGTCAAGTAAATGCTCAACAACTTAATGATGAAAATCCTCCAATGTTTATTCTATGTGAATGTTCTCTTTTTATTTCACGTAGGATTTAACGGTCTACACACAACAATGAGTGGACTTCATGCAAGAAAGGCTAATATGAACTGAAAAAACACGTGATTTTATCTCTTTATGAAAGACTCCTTAACGCAATACTCAAAACAAAAAACTTCCATGCACTAACAACTTCTAGCCTCCACGCAAGTCACTGGAACTATTTTTTTTTAATAGTTGATGTAATGTAAGCATACTAAACTCTACCCAGGTGACTTTGAACTACATGCAGGTGATTTTGAACTCCACATACTGATATGTCTCCCACGTGCTGATCTCCACACATAGGCGAAAGAATAAAAATCAACACTTTTTCTTTCTTTGATGTCCACGTTTTTTTTATTTAGCTTTCCACAAACTTGCTATTTATTTCCCACGGAAATATTTTTCAGTATTTTCCACTCATTGAGGAGCTTGAGGAGGTAGCCATGCAAGTTACCTTTACATGTACTTTTCTAGTTTTTTCCTCCACACAACAGCAAGTGACAAAGTCCAAGCAGGAATACAAGAAGTCCACGTAGGTGAAAGATTAAATAATTTTACTATAGACCAATGAAGAAATTTTGGTCAATTACTCTAGAATTCTTCCATGCAGACCAATAAGTCTTCTCCCACATGGCCACGAGCAGGGAAATGATTTCATGCTGGTGTGCTAGTGATTTTTTATACCTCCACATAATGTTCTCCTTCTGTACACTAAGAAACAAACAAGTTATGGGAAATTTTCCAGAGTTTATGCCTCTTGTCCACGTAGGGTCTTCACTCTCCAAAAATTTTTCTGGAAGAACTACAATGAAAAAAAAATATTATTCTCCTTTCCACATATCTGAGGAGTGTAGATTTTCTCTGATACTAGATTAAGAGGCTGAAACAATGGAGAGAGAATAGAGATTAGATATCTCTTATTATTCTATTAAACACCAAAAGAACAATACATATTTATATGTACATTGAATAAACAATATTCCCCTAAATGGATGGAGAAGATACAAATAAAAGAGAGAGAATAATGGAATAGATGATAACTAGTCCAATATTAAGATAACATACATAGATTATGCTAACAAATAGTTACGTGAGTTATTCTCACAGCTCACCAATAATAAAACTATCATAACTATATTATTAATATGAGTTCTATAAACTCATAATTAATAATATTACATTTTATTTAATAATGTTACACAATATTTTGGTAACTTTAACTCCCTTATTGTTAACATTGTTAATTCCCAATATACACTCCCCTAATGTTGACATGGTATAACATAACTCTTATTTCTGCAACATGTTGCACGTGTTTGCCTCATAATCTGGATCAAAGAAAGGCATGTAAACTTCCAACTAGCTGATTTTATTACTGCACATGACCATAACTATGTGAAGGAATGCATCCCGTAGTTACCCCATGAAAAGAACACACTCAACATTCCACTAGTGGATCATCTTCATAAAGAAGGAAGGAAATCATAGGACCGCTACATTAGTAAAACTTTATCTAACTTTTTACATCTATGGATTTTTGGATCTACAACCAACCATTTCCAAATCTATGAGTGTTACAATAAACTTAGAGACATACTCTACAATTTTTTCTTCTAGGAGGTTACATATAGGAATTTCTCACACATTACAATTGAACAGGAATGTGACATTTATTATTATTACAAAAAAAACACACAACTGCCACCACATATTCATGCAGCCCTATCATTGGTAACTGATGAGAGGTCATTGATTGACTTGTTGACCAAAATAAGCTCACAATTATTTTGGGTCAACTGACACCATTTTCCCCCTTTTTGTGCTTCAATCTGAACTTCTACATATTTCAAACATTTAAGGCCCCCTAGAAGAATTTTCATCATATGGGAAATTTATTCCCCTTTCTAGAGATATAAAGAAGTCCTTCTAACTCT
The DNA here is from genome assembly GCA_019776745.2 of Taxus chinensis. Taxonomy (NCBI): domain Eukaryota; kingdom Viridiplantae; phylum Streptophyta; class Pinopsida; order Cupressales; family Taxaceae; genus Taxus; species Taxus chinensis. Next base: position 119,061,392 of record CM034147.1, on the reverse strand, counting down.
TCTTATTTTTCAAGTTACGGGCCAATGGGCCTTGGAAGGAATTTTGCCAAAAGCGGACCAGCGGGCCTAGGGAAGATTTTTCGCCAATGGAAATCGTGGACCGGCGGGGCAGCGGGAGAAATTTTGACATTTTTCCCTTTTCATAAAAAGAAAAAAGTATAATTACGAGCCCGCAGGCCCAAGAAGGATTACTTTTACAAAGTGAAAAAAGTGGGCCAATGAGCCCGAAGATGTGTTTTTGCCCAAAATGGGAAAATGCAGACAAGCAGGCCCGAGGATGACTTTTTCCCAAAAGCAAGTATGTGGGGGTGAGTAGGAAATTTTTTCCCATGTCTAAAAGCGGGCTCACGGATCTACGAGGGACTTTGAAACTTTTTCACTTTTTGTAAAAGGCATAGTTTTCAAGTTTGGGCCCACGAGCCCATGGGGTCTCATCAGCCGTTGAAAAGTCACAGACCCGCAAAGCGAGCCACGTATATCATCTACGTAACTCCAATAATAGAATCTCGAACAGAGACCCTAAACAAGTGCCAAGTAAAGGGATAGAGTCAACACCTAAAAAATTCAAAATGGGGCAGAGCCAACAGAAGGTGCCATTTGTCGACTTGATGAAACTTCAAAGGAAAAATCCAGAGAGGGTTTCCAAATGAGAGCGAGGCTTCCACACGTCCCAAGTGTAAAAGGGGGATAGATTCATCAGTTTAAAAAGACTAAATATAAGGGTGTCGATGAAAGCCTCCACGTGTCTCATTAGTGCAACGCCAAGGCTGGGTCCAAAAGGCGGGTTCCCAAATGTGCACAGGCTCTCCATGTGTCTTGGCTCCAACAGAAGTAAAATGGATCGAGGCCCAAATTGGCTAAGTATAAGGGTGTCGGTGGAATTTGCCATGTGTCTCATTAGTGTAATTTTAAATTCACGGCCCAAAGCAGAGACTCAAACAAGCATTGGCCCTCCACGTGTCTAGATCCCAAAAGGAAGAGACATTCATTGATAATTCTAAGCAGAGGAAGGCTAACGAAAGCAGCCAAGTGTCAGCATGGCACAACATTAAAATTAAAATTTGGAATGGGTTCCCAAATGTGCACTAATCCTCCACGTGTCTAGGGTCAGATATATGGCCCCGCCGAGCAAAAGGGACTTAGCCAAAATAAAAAGAAAGGAACAAGCCATTGGAAGCAACCATGTGTCTCTTCGGTGCACTTCCAAGAGGTGAATCCAGAGTTGGTCCGCAAACATGCACCAGCTCTCCATGTGTCTCATCAATACAATTTCAAGGCATGACCAAGAAGGTAGTTCCCCAACGAGTGCCAACCCACCACGTGTCCCATAATCCGAAGAGGTAAAGTCGGCTGTTGAAAAGTCAAAAAGCCTAGAGAGACCTCCACATGTCTCATTCACACAACTTCAAAAGTAAAACTTGGGGGCAGTTTTTAAATGAGCGTGAGGCCTCCACATGTCTTGGGTAAAAAAAGTGTCTCTGCCAACAGGAAGGACTCAAGTAGAATACAAAGGAAGACAGAGGAGCCTGCGAAAGGTGTCACCTGTTAGTCCGGCATGATTTCAAGAGTGAAAGGAAGGAGCCGAATCTTCAAGATGCACGAGGCTACCACATGGACATGATACAGACAAACTATTTTAAATATTACATGCACGCGACCCTGATCTTCATATAGCCATATTATTCGACTAGAAACTTGGATTTGGATGGGAGAGAAATATTTGGAAATATCTCGGTACCAGATTTTCACCTACCTCCATCAATGTTTTGGCCTGCTATTTTTGGGGGCTGCCAAGTCTCCCACCTTCTGCCATGATGAATAATGGGCCTATTTCTTGTCCATGAAGGGACAATGATGGGGCATGGGTGTTACAGTGAGACTCTTCATTGTGGCAGGTGGAATTCAATGCATATCTCAAGGTTATTGAAGTAAGATTCAGATTTTCCCTCTCTCCTTCTCTCTTTCAGTAGGTAGAATCCAATTCATTGCAGGGGTTGTTGGAATAGAGTTTGATTTTCCCTCTCTATTTCTTTCTCATTCTTTGATATATTGTAAAGGAGGGACATATTCAAATGGTTGGTCATTTTTTCTCTCCTTCCCCTCTGTATCTTTCTTCCTTAGGATAGAACATGGATTCTAAGCCTCTCTCATGGCTCTGTAATGGCATTTTCTTTCCCCTTGCCCGTTGATGATGTACCGTGTAACTTTTGGAGAAATGCGGGCAATTTTTTTTAATTTTCCTAATAATCACCTAAATGACACTTTTAGACTCTTATACACTAAGACGATACAAAATAATGACTATTTGATAGTGACACACAAAACAATAATAGAAAAATGTCAAACAAAATTGAAAATAATGGTCACTCCATAGTTAAAAATGTAATAATTAGAAACTCAAAACCAACATTTAAATTTAACATTTAAATAATAAAATATCATCTAAAAGCTAAAAATTTAAAAACACTATACTAAAAAAATGTAACTTTTGAATTAAAAAACTTTATAATCACAATAACTATAGATAAAAACTACAAATAAACCATAAATATTCCTTTGACCCCATTTAAGTAAAAGAAAAGGAATATGAAATGAAATTTCATAACCTACAAACTCTAAAATATGAATAAGAGAAAATATTTAAAAATTAAATAGAAACTTTAATTTTTTATATACTCCTGAGTAATGCTCCATTACTGTGAGAAACAAAGCTGATGTAAAAGATCACTATGCAAGGATTATGCAACATTCATCTGAATTGTGATCTCAAATTCCATAAATTACTTCAGACGTCAGAATCTCTTTCAGGTGTTCTCTTTGACCGTGATGTGGGTTTGCCTAAAATTTTAACAGTAGCTTCTTAAGATATATATCTCCAAACCCATTTTAAAAAATAGATACCATTTTTGTAAAACCGAAGTTATGACCTGATATTTATAGGGGAATTATTGAATCCAAAGCCACAAATGCATATCCACAAGATTATAACATTGCTCTTATACCAAATAAAAAATTTGGTCCAGATTATTCTAAATAATCTAACACAATAATAAAGCACCGAATAGTATTAAATTGAATTTAGAAATCATTCAGAATATCAATTACATTGATAGAGTTTACATTATATAGGAGGATGTTCTCCTTAATACAAAGAGTCAACATAAATCCTCAACAACCCACATATATCTCTCCAATCCCTACAATCTCTCAAACTTATCCCTAAGATATATCTCACACTAAAATACTTACATGAGTTATTATCATAACTCACCAATAATAATACTATTACAACTATATTATTAATAAGAGTTCTATAAACTCATAAGTAATAATATTACATTATATTTAATAATGCTACACAATATTTTGGTAATAGTTTATGTGGTCAATGTTGTGTCAAGTTTATCATGAGTTGGTTTTATCCCTTTGAGATCACCTGTAGTGTCGTATAGAATTCAAGAAAGTCAAAAAAAAGTTATCCATTATTATTTTTGTCCTTGTGTGTGTATAAGTGGCTGTTACACTTGGTATCGGAGTAGAGGTTCATCCTCTCAAACCTCTGGGAAAGATTGGAGTTGTGATGTTGTTTCATGATGGTGGTAGATATTGGAAGAGTAATGTGATATAAGCGTGATGCGAACTATGTTGTAATTGTGATATTGTGAACGCACATGTTGTGTATGTCACTTAATAAGTAACTGTTGGCATGATGATGTGTTGGAGATGAGTGTATTCTTTCTCCTTTTCATGAATTCAATAAGAATTTTAGTGTGATGTACTGTCTTATTGTTTCTGTGAAAGGAATTTTATTTTTGATTACGAAATGTTGGAGCCTTTGTACACTTGTGATGTGTAGTTGTGTTGATGTGTTGTATGACAAGGTTGGTATATAGTGAACTGAACTTCTTAGCGATGTCATTATCATGTGAAGAAATGTGTAGATCACCATGTTGTATTGTTATTGACTGTATGTTGTAATTATGCTCGTCATAAGTATACTGATGTAATATGTGATGGTTCGTGTCATTATTTAGGGACATATGTGAGCATATTATCCCTATTGTATAGTGTTGCACTTTGGGTGTAGTATGTGGTAATTTAATGTGTTATTAATCATGAATGTAATGTATGTTATTTACCCTGTTTATGTACCATGTGCGCAACACACTGGTTAATGTGCGTGAACCACCATTGTGTTAGTGATGTAGTTACATGTTATGTTGTGAACCTTATGCTAACCGACCATGAGGGAATCGGTAAAAGTGTATGTTTGGAGTGAGGCGATGTGTACCATGGGCTAGTAACTTAAGTTGATCTTAGGCTTAGTAGATGAGGACATGTGCTCCTTTCTCTCTCTCTCTCCGTTTGGTTGTCATATGGATTCAACATAATTCTATATATGACTGTGTTTAGCCTTGTCAAAGTGGTGGTGGGATGATTCAGATAGAGATGATAACAATTTTATTATTGATATGTTATTTTACGAGATGAGGCTCGATGTTCTGAGTGCTAGCAACTCATTGAGTACCCCCTCAGTGGTCGTATAAGGCCACATAGTCATCGTAATGTGCTACTTCTATGTATGTATTTTATTTGTAAATTGAACTTTTTATTTCATTTTTGCAAGGACCAACAATTTTCTTGATTGATATGTTTTTATATTTTGGGCATTTCCTTTGTTTGTCGTATTAACATGCGGATGTTTTTGCACTAACTATGGCTATTTGGCCATTTCTTTTGCTTGGATTTGTATCTTCTTTTAAATTTAAAAATTTTACATCCTAGCCCAAGGCTTGTATTTTTCCACTCGACATTTGAATCAAATTGCTATGTTGGTTCTATTTTCGTAATGTGTGGAATAGGGTCATGGAATACACCATGGAATGGTTGAACCTATGGACCAACTTCATTGTATGGAGGTATTCCCTAAGGAGTTATATATAACTAGTGGGTTTCCGAACCATGAGTTATTATGTCACTTGGGTTAGGGGTGTCTGGACTCTATGTTCCTAAGGCCATAGGGTGTCCGACCTCTTTGGGGAGTGAAAAAGGAAAATTTATCTGTATATTACTACTTGAGGGAGGAATAATAGACTTGGTGGAGGCATAAGATATTTTTGTGTGTATGATTTATGCTTAGGGAGGTATGTTGAGTTATGTGTGATGTTTTGGGAGTGATGTTATGATGTATGTGTACTCATGTGAGTTTGGCCATGTTTTTTGATGTCGTGATATGGTTTTGACTCCCTTGTTGACACTATGTATCTACAGTTATTATTTTGAGTTGTGTGAAACCTTCATCTTTGGGGAAATTTCAAGTTGTTATAGCACACTTATGTCTGAGTATTTGTTTTTGTTTATCAAATAGGTGTGACAAGTACTATGTTTTGTGGATCATGTATGTTCCTTCCATGGTTAAGTTAAGGTCTTGTGATGTAATACAGTCATCAAAGTATGTAGCAAGATGTATTGTGGTTCGTTTGTGTTATATTCGGCCATAGTGTGGTATTTTGATGTCAATTCCTGTTAGGCACCCACAAAACATAAGACAATTGAAATTTTAAATAAATAATATTAAGAGATTGAGGTTAAGGAGTATTCTAAAAGAGAATATAAACTAAAGTAATAAGGTAAACTAAATCTATCTATCTTGACCGAACATTAAGAGTTTATGAAATTCTTAGACCTTCTTTACTCCCCTTTGGTCATTTCCTGACAACAAAGATCTTATCCCTAGACAAAGTTTGTAGTCATTACATTCCTTATTCACTTATCACTTTTCTATCCTTGGTGTTGTTTCACATCGAGGATGATGATCTTATAAGGGGAGGGAAATGTAGTGCCAATCAGAAACAAAAGCAAAATAATAAAAAAGGGAGAATGTGTGTGACATGTGGGAAGGTGGAGACTTGTATTTGGGTGATGCCAATCCATGTGGGGTCTACAAAATTTAATGTTAGATTTAATTGATTATTGCACCATCTCCTACCCTTGACAGGGACTTGGCCTCCACACATGCTTTTTATTTAACAAATTTAATGTTTGGTGCCCTTCTTTTACTCTGATAACATTGAATTCCTTGTTTTATATTGTTTATTCTTACAATTTGGTGTGTGGGGTTGTTGGCCACTTGCTTCCCTTATTGTTTTAATTAATGCATGCTTTGGCTCACGTTTTGGGAGGATGAAAAGCCAAAAGGAGACGACTGGTCGTCTGGGCTATTTGACTGGAGGTAAGGGAGACTCTGTTGGATTTTTTTTCTGGGATGGCCATGGTTTCTTATTTTGAGTTTATTTGTTCGTAAATCTTCCTTCTAAAATTTTTTCGAAGATGCGTAGTTATGTTTTTTTATTTCAATGGATCGGCCATTTCCTATTTGAGAAAGATCTATTTTCTTTGTTTTTCAACTCATCTACATGGTATGTTATGATCCCAATTTTTCACCGCCATTCAAGAGTACCTGAAGCTCTGTTTTTTGTTGTCTTTGTTACTCATGGTTTCAAATATAAATCTTGGGCCAATTACAAATATTTCTCACTCGTTTTGTGTTGCGATCCATTCCTTTTTTTACACTCATTTTTGTATATCTCTGTGTCTGTGCTTTGTATTTTTATTTTTCTTAAGTGCTTCAAGTTGGGTATGGCCTCTTACAGCTCTCCATTTCTTTGTTTTCTACTTGGGGTATCTACGTGAGCTAGGTTCTATGCATCTTATTATGCACTATAGAGCTTGTATGGTTTTTCATATGATCCTCCTTACTAGATCTATCTGGCATGGTTATGGGGATTGAGCATAGCTATTTATTACTTTTCACCGAGAAGTGAACTAAACCAAGGAGTTCATCATTATATCTTTTCGACTCGATAGTATAATCCTCTTCACATTTCCTTTGTGGCTCAATTTGGTTTTCTCGAGTTCGTCTTGCCTTAATTTTGGTTTTTCTCATTGTGTACTCCTAGCTCTATGTGAGTTTCATTTTTCGGATTGTATTTCCCTGTATCTCAGTCACAACTCGGGTGTGGTGTGTTAGGTGTAATTCATCATTTTATTGACCGAGGGATCATATTCAAATCTGGGTTATTTTTGTATGTCGTCATTATTTTTTAGTTGTTTGGATCCATTCACAGTTTTTTTCCATGACTCCGCCGAGTTTTGTTGGTGGCCTTTTAAACCATCTCGCTCATATTTTTTTAGCTTGACCTGAGCCCTACTTAATAAGCTCACTACTTACAAGTCAGCACCTTGGTTGTTCAACTCAGGGTAGAGCCTCCCTCCATTACCATTTTCATACCCAGCCTATGTCATTAGTATCTTGGAGCAAGAGAGGATGCGGGATGCCTAACAAGAAAAATCAAACGAATATTGTCGGGTGTTTTAATTTTGAAAGATTAAAAGACACAATAAACACTATCAATTTGATTTTATGCCATCTTTAACAATATCATGAAATGAATTGTTATTTTAAATTCTGAGATGGTATTTAACATGGAATTTTATCACTCTCCTTGGCTATTTTTTGTTGAAAGGAATGAGTGTATTTTGAATGGTTAATCGATTGGCTGTGGATTTTATATGCATATAGGTAGATATGTTATTCTATGCTAAATCCTTATCTGGGTGATCATTCTTCTTGTTGCACTATGGTCGCTTTATTATTTAGATTCGTTGTTTGAAATAGTAAGGCACTGGATGGTCGACTGAAAAATGGTTGTCTTTTTTATATAGGATGTATATATATATATATAATATGTTTTATATTTATGCCCGAAAACATTAAACCTAGCTCTTGGGAATTTGATTCAAGAGAATTTGATTCTCTTCCTGCTATGGGAATGTTATTGAAACCCTTAATGTGATTAGCTAAAGATTGTTTATTTGTTTATGAATGGGTTGTGTGTAGGGTTTATTTGTTTAGCATGTTTATAATCTAACCCATTATAGGTATAGCATAGACTGGTAAATTGTTGATTTCTCTTCTAGGTTCTTTGTGACATATTACTGTTTTAAACACTTTTTTTTGTTTAGAATATGAAACTATCAAAAATATTTCATGTCTCATGTTCATAAAGCTTGATCACAGTGTGAATGTTATGATTATCATTTGGTTGAATCAGTTCTTAGGTATTACAAAAAGTATGGTTTAAACTGAATAATTTGGTTAAATCAATTTACATTTGTTTTCGAACCCTTACCATGCCTGCCGATCTATACCCCTGATCACTATCATTTTTCCCTTCTCTAGGTGTTACAGTTGATTTGTAATGTTGCTTGTCTTAATGCTTTTTGGGGTTTGATCTTATGATTACCAAAACCATTCTTATTTTCCGGGGGTTCTGAAATGGTGGGAGTTTTATTTGATTAATATAAATAATTGTGTTTCAGTTGTTTAATTTATTTGACTAAATTCATGGTATTTGACTAAATTAAGGAAACTTAGAATATTTGGTTATCTATTGAAGGAGAGATGACTAAGGGAAATTCATATAACATCTATATACTGGTTCCTTTGGGATGACTTTCTTAGAATCTAATGATATCCATTTAATGGTAATTAAATCGATTGGACTATAATTTTAAATTTAATAAGAGAAACTTTAACTGAGGTATCAGTGTTTCAAGAAATCAGGGTAGACTTATCTAAGAAGGAATTATAAAACCCTTTTGTTTTGTTAGATTTTTTTTGTTATCATGCTTGTTTAAGTTATTATCACTACTGAGTTAGAGTTTTGTAAGAATTGTGTATTAAGTTGACTCATTGTATCAACCATAAAAGGGATGCATCCTTGGTAATGTAGTAGTTGAAACTTCATGTCCAATGTGCTTAATATATCACTAATGAGATTGTCATTAAACCTATGTTTCAGAGATAGGGCACAATATTCTTTTGTAAGTTCTATTACTTTCTTCTTTGTCATTATGAAGTCATAGATAGTTTTTCCTTTTTTTTAGTTGAACTTTACTTGGATTATAGTCGATTCATATGGAACCCCATTGTCTAGTGTTAGTACCATTTATGAGTTTTATTAAACTTAGTGGAACTATATTAAAGACAAACTTGATAACACTCTAGCATTGGATTAAATTAAATTGTTTGATTAGCTAAATATTAGTTATTTATTTTTATCGTACATAATGAATGTAATACCCATTCGGCATTGACCCTCATTTTTGTAACTTTTCCATGTTTCTTATTGTCAAATGATTATATGAGTTTCCTTTCGATCGTTAGGTATTTGAAATATTTTTTTGAAGTAGCTTAGTGTCTCTTCTTTCTGTTGTGCCTCTTGGTGCCATTGTCTTTCTTACTCATTGATGAGATTGCCTTGTAGCATTGATTTAGAGCATCCTCTCTTTAGGCGTATCAATATCTCACTTGAGTGGTTTGTGTGATGACGTTATTGCGTAAATTTCTAAAGGAATATTCAATTTTTTTATCAAGGGTGAACTGGGCATATATTTTTTTAAGGGACCTTTTTTTCTAATCTAAGCTATTTATTTGATCACCCCCCGAAGGCTTAACGATGGAGCAAACAATGGTTAAACCCGACTTAAGTGAGGGAGAGTTTTGGTTGGTGGCACCTTTGTTTGGAAGGTCATTTGCTTAGTTAAGGTTTGGATTAATTTCATCAAATGCTAAATTTCCCTTGTCAAAAATCTGGTCCACATATGTCCAGATGTTTGATTGAGAGTTAATGGAAGTTTTATTTTATTTAACCACTGAATTTTACCTTTATTCTCTATTAGGCGCTTATTATTGTTTTCTAGCATGCAATAAAGTAGTTCCCTAGCTGGAAAGTGGGTGGATTTGGTGGCCTCATGCCATTCCTTAAATGCTATTGATAGAAAAACATGTTTTTTTTAATCTTTTTTCAAGTAAATTCCTGAAAGAAATGTGGTAGTGTTGACTGTATTGCTTTGGATTCACACAAACTAGTTTTTTTGTTAAAAAGGGGGCATTGGAACTTCCTAGCAAATATGATTGGCTTATTAAGAGCCTTCTACCCTTGACGCATACTCCCTACCTATGCCAAACATGGACGTGAATGAAGTATGGACACTCAGTAAGCTCGAGGGAAAAGAAATTTGACTTGGGGTCGCTGTTGCAGGCTTGTTAGGCGGATGTGCGATTTGGCAAAGCTTGAATCAGGCATGATAATCCTAACCATTACAATATTTTGCTATTTTTAAAAATCCCATTAAATGAATTATTCTATTTCCTGAAATGACATCTTGATTTGGATTTTTTTGGTTATTTCATAGTCACCTTGATAGTACTAACTATCCCTCCATTTTTCTCTGATTCTCTGGTTTCGAATGACTTCGCTTGTAAAAAAAATGGATTTGTGAATGGTTTATTTCCTTACCTATGGTATTTTCTTTCCTGCATATATGAAAATCTGTGGAAGGTATGTGTAATGATTTCTTATTCCCTTTTTTGGAAGTGATTTTCTGTAGTTTCCTTGGATTCTATCTATTAGTAAAATTGTAATGGAGGAGTTATTAAACCTCAATTTCGAATTGTTGGGGTCTATGAATTATCATTGAAACTGAGTCCGTAATTTCTGAATGTGGGTATTAGATATTGATAAATTCCTCTCTTGGATGGAGACATGGAAGGGAATAAGTGAATCATTTCTACAAAAAGAAATATGGCTCTAGATAATAATACTCCTGGGTATTCTCTGATGTGCAACTGGTTTTCTATCTTTACCTTGTAAATAAAGTTTGTATCCCTTTTTATAAGGTTACACTTTTGTTAAGATAAATACGCTCTGGTAGACTCATGTAATTTTTCTTCTTTTAAGATGAATAGATTAAAACTTGCCTTTCCCATTTCGGGTGTGGGTCTAGCTTGATGGGTACTCTGTTGTAACCCTACACCCAATTATTTCATTCTGAAATTATCTTTTCATGATCTTTTTATTTAGAAGAAACAGAGAGGATTTTTAAGTGAGCACACTAGAGTCAAAGGGCCCTAGGCTCATCCATGTCATCAATTAGGGACATTAAGTCTCTCGATTTGGCTTAATTCACGAACTTGTAACAATTTTCCCATACATTCTAACTTGATCATACATTCTAACTTGATCAAATAGTATTCAGAAGAATGTTTATCTTATTGTATTACATAATTGAAAACATTCCTTTGATCATATATATCCCCCCCTTGAATGTTTTATCGACTAAAATATTTTTCATACTTTAATGAATAAGATGCCAAAATATGAGACTGAGGAATTTGAGTTTAATTTTTATCATTAATAATCATAATAAAATGATACCCTGAAACTAGATCTTGTTGCTTGATAAATATATTATTAATTTATTAATCTATTGGTTGAACAATAAAATAAGTAGATGAATGGATTGGAAGGATATTTTATTGATAACTGTGAAAAGATGTCATTAAATCCCACCTTATCCTACGATGCTTGAGTTGTTTGATGTCAATACAAGAAAAAATGAGTTGTTTTTCCAATATCTTTTATGTGATTTGCAAGTAAAAATATTGATTGGGGAACAAGGTAGATTATGTTCAAATTTTGAAACTGGTTTTTTTTTTCTTTAGTGATCTACAAGAAAAATACTGATTGGTGAACAAGGTAGACTATGATCAAATTTTTGTATTAATTGTTGGTTTCGAGTATTGATTTAAATCTATATGATTACATGATTGAAATATTAATACACCTAACACTCTGTTCTCACTTGTTGAGATTTTGGCTAGTTTTTTTTCATTAGTATTTGTGATATAATTTTGTTAGATTATGGATTTTTGATTGTTGGTTCGAGTATTAGATTTCAAACATATAATCTACATGATTACATGATTGAAATCTTAATGCACTCAACACCCCATGTTTGACTTATAAGATCAATGGCTCTCACTTGATTGATTGAATAAATTCTGTTGTTTAAAGACAAGGTTTAAAAGTACTTCTTATGAATTCCTTCTTGTTAGCATTATGAAAATTTTGGCATGAATAAGAAGTTGCTAATGGCTTAGAGTTTGAACCATTTCATTAATTATAATTTTTCCTTTCATGATATTTTTAAATAATTTCTTACTATTTCTATATGTAGTTCTAATCATGCTCAGTTCCTGTGAACTGACTTAGTCTAATAAATTGGGTATATGGCCTTTTTCAGTAGAGAAAAAAAGGAACGACTTGTAGGGATTTGGTTTGGTTTTTCTTATTCGTATGCTTAAATATGTTGAAAGACACTAGATTAGTGTTTGTTTGGAAAGTTAGAAAGTCACAATTGGTATTGTGCAGTAATGTTATCATAACCATTTGAAACTAAAACTTTTAAATACTATTGTGAAAGGTATAAATTGATCACCACATTTTTATGAGAATTTTTTTATTGTATTCTAGCAATCTCAGAAAATAGTATAGCGTCGCTTGACCAATTTTATTACCTTCTTGTTCCCTAGTCAAAGTTCAATAGAATATTTTGCCACTTTTGGTTTGTGTTTTGTGTCAGATAGAAATGATGTAACCATCTATAGTTTAAAATGGAAACAGTAAACTTTTCCTTCGAGTGATAACTTTGAGTTGTGAACCCTTCTAGAGTAGGGAAATAATGTAATGCTAGGCATAATAGGATGTTGTTATAGTCCTTATAATGGCTTGAAAAATATATACATATAATTATATACGATGTTGTAAACAAGTTGATGAAGTAAAGAGTTCATAAGTGGGATAAAGGAAACTATTGTCTTGTGTCAAAAAAATACCTTATTACTCTCAACCTATGTTGATAGTTTCACCTTCTAAGTTATTGGGATGCAAATTATATTAATTTGTAAATTAATGCAAGGTAAATTGAAAAATTAACGAAGTCATGCTAAATGGGGTAATTGGTCAAGAAAACATAACAAACTAACTTATCAAGTTATAAACTATTAATTGTAATCATTAACAAATTTATTTTATTCTTACGCTTGATTGCACCTCCTACCTTAAGAAAATAAGAGCCAAGTTTGTTTGGTTTCCAAAGCCATTATGTTTGATATCATCTTTGTAAACCTGTAAATTAGGGATGACCTAGTTTACCTTATCCTGGCACATATTGTTTCCCCCTTCGTTTGATTATTGGGTGTGCTTTATGGATTATGCCTTCTTCTAGGATAGTGTCCTTAGAAAAAAAACCCCTATCATATTATAAAACCCTCTTAGACTGACCTCATGTTGTTTTACTTATACTGCTTAGTAATCCTAAATGTCACCTTAAGAGTTGGAATAAACTTTAAACTTGTTACCCTTTTTGGTCACCAATTGGATTTATGTATCATTGCTTGTGTTATTGGTGTATCATTATCAAACTTTGAGTAGTGGTAAGTTGTAGGATTCTAACCTATTTTAGTTTGGTAGGAGAAGAGTGTGTTAGATTTTTTTTTGGTAATGTATAATCCTTTATGTGGTGATTAAAAGGATCCTTATATTGATGCCTCTATGGAAAATTGAACAAGATATTTCTTGTATCATGTGTTAATGCTTATGTTCTATTCTAAAAGCCTAATTCTTTTTTTATTTTACATCTTCCATACTAAATCAATCACTTGTGAGCATGGGAATCAATACCCTTTTTTAGAAAAAGGGGGTGAGCTTCACCTCATTTAGACTTAACCCTTTTTCTGTTGCGTAGGGGAGGTTGTTCAACATTATGATGTTTAACCTTAGGAGTGAATCCTAGAGATAATTGCCAAGTGTCCTAGATGACATCTATTAGCCTTGTGGAAATTGGATACCACTTCTTTTAATTAAACAAATTAAACAAGTAATTGTAACATTAGAGATCGTAAGCTAATTAATCAATATAATAAAAGAAAGAAAATCTAGCTCTATGACAGGAATTGTACGAATCACACATAAATATTATAGATTGTAAGTTAAGAAATAAAATATGTATTTAGTAAATAAGTATCCTTACAATATTTTACAATGCAGGATGCCCCTTACGGTAAGTGTGTTCTATGGTTGGACTATTATATTGTGTCTTTTCGAAACGAAAAGTGAACTATTCGTGAGGGGTGTCTTATGTTCCCTTGTTTCCTAGGTGGTTAATGTCATGGAAAGCTTATTGTGAGTTAGTTGTATCCCATTGTGATCATCTGTGTGTCGTATAAACCTGTAACAAGTCAAAAAAAAAAATTACCCGATATTTTCTATGTTATCCTTGTGTGTATTTCTAAGTGGGAGTTACACTTGGTATCCAATTGGAAGTTCATACTCTTGAACCTCTAGGAAAAATTGGAGTTCTAATGGTATTGGATGTTGGTGGTGGATATTAGAGTAGTAATGTGATATAAGCTTGATGTGAACTATGTTGTAATGATGATATTATGAATACACATGTTGTGTATGCCACATAGTGTGTAACTATTGGCATGTTGATGTGTTGGAGATGAGAACATTATTTCTCCTTTTCATGAATTCAATTAGAATTCAAGTGTGATGTATTGTCCTTTTGTGTGTGAAAAATGAATGTGACTATTGATTTCGGAGTGTTGGAGCCTTTTGGCATTATGATGTGTAGTTGTTTTGATGTGTTTAATGGCAAGGTTGGTGTATAGGGAACTGGATTATATAGTGATGTTGTCTTCATGTTGTGAAGAAATGTGTATATCACCATGATTGTATTGCATTTGACTGAATGTTGTAATTGCGCTGATTATAAGTATTATTCATGTAATATGTAATTCTTCATCTCGGGATTTAGGGGTATATGGTGAACGTATGATCCCTATTGTGTAGTACATGCAATTTGGGTGTTGTATGTGGTAATTTGAAGTAATTGTTGACAATTTTTGTACTTGTGAAAAAACAGGAAACTCGATACTTTGTTACAATGGATAGCATTGGTGAAGTATACCTCAGCTATGGGAGTTTCTTTCAGAGAATATTGTTACTGTTGAATTAATTAATAATTACATAAAATCTATGGCTATGTGTCTTGTTGAAAAATATAAAAAATCACATAGTTTACAATTTCATGACCATCTTCAGCAAAAGAACACAACGCCTTCAAGGACATTTATGTTGCCTTGATGAAGACATCCAATTGTAGAATAAATGAAATGCTAAGTTTTGGAACAATAAAAATAGTTGCAGATTACAAAGAAATCAGAGTTCATTACTAGATGTTATGGGTATTCTTTAATGATTCTTTCCTTCATGATTAATACATTCAATTAGATTACTGAGTTGTTTAGTTCATCATACAATCCATATCAGAAAGTAGAAATGCAGAGAGAAATACACAACTCATTTTCACAATTCAATGATTTATTCATAAGGAATTTCAAATGTTCCCACACAAGCTATGGGATGTAACTTGAAATTAAAGTACATCCACTAAAATTAGAGGTATACATGCATAAAATAGAAAATAGAGGTGTATGATTGAACCCATCATTTCCTTGGGTCTTGTCCTTTGGTTGATGTATCTTCATCTTCAACTTATTCCCTCTTCATATTCATCACTGGAAGTATTGTACTTGAAAAGAAGAAAATTTGAAGATTATTAGTTAAGAGCTCAAGGGTAATCCATATTCCTTTACTGTCCTAATTCATCCAGATGGATCTCTTAACAACATGAGATATAGATTACATGAAGATCAAAACTACATACATGATTTGATTACTCATAAATAAGGAGAAAGAAGAAAAGAAAACCATGGACATAAGAGAGGCCAAAAATCCTAAATATTTTCTAACAATTTTCTCAAGTGTCTAGGTACAGAGTTGCAAAAAGGTCAGACAATCAGATATCAAGTCTCAAAAGGTAGAATGTAAGCCCCTTAAGAAATCATATACTATCAGTTGAAGCAGGAAACAAGAAGGAAAATATTTCCATGGTTTTATTGTAGTAGGTACAAGGATGCATAGTCAGGGGAGAAGAAAAATCCCAACTAGATCAAATGGAAATAAATATGTTCCAGATAATGATTACAAGTTCAGCCATGCCATTTTAATGAATTTCAAAAATTCATGAAGGAATCCAGATGTACATACAAATATTCGAATAATGACTATGTATAACGAATCCATGAGCTTGAAATAAACTCGAAAAAATATTAGAATGGTTTCAAAAAGAACAGAGAAAACTGAAAGAAAAATGAGCCCGAATTGAGGATAAAGGTTTGAAATTTCAGGTGTATACCAAGCTGTCGAACCAAGTTAATGGCCAACAAAAGTTACAGATCTACATTTTAGAGATAGCATGCAAGGGAGAATTCCATAAAGAATCTGTTTCGAACTCACGAATCAAGACCACATTTACAGTTAAATATCTGAAAAGAAAACAGATCTACGAGTGCCCATATTATAAGATGTACATACCTGAAGAAATGATGGCGACCATATTCAAGTGCACAAAACATAGGCCTGAAAATAATATATAGATAAACCATCAAGGAAAAGTCCATATCCATGGATATCAAAAGTAAACACAGATGGAAATCATAGGGACTCATATATATCCTCATTTCAAGAAAAGTAAAGCAAATTATGGAATACCCAGAAAAAAATTATCTAGCAACTCCTCCATAGTTGGTTCAAAGAAAGCTAATAGTAATAACCATAAAAATTATGATGATATAAGCTTATCAGCATCAAGCAAAGAAAAATATTTATATTACTTAGCCATTCAAAGAAGGATGAATCTAGAGTTACCTCCACGACTTAGTAAATGAATTTCCAATGGTAATAGCCAAGTCATCGAATTGAAGGAGCCATCACAAAACTCCCACCTCAAAACAAGGTTCATCAAGAATAGTGATTCAATAGGAGAACATAGAAACCATGATGGCCAACTCGCAGAACTCAATAAATATACAGCCACACCAACCTCAAGAGCTAAGCTTCATGAATATAACAATGGCTTCAGTCCAGGGAAATTTTTTTGTAGAGTTCCTTTAACAAGACAGAGCTCGAGAATGAATATATGAAAGACTTAGGGTTTGGAGTGTTTTTATTCATGAAACCAAGTAACTTAACTCATCAGGTGAGTTGGAGATCAACAAACATGAATCAAAAGTACAGAGATCAATGCTCAGAATTAATCACCAAAATCAATGTAAACCCTAGCTTAACACATTAAAATGGTGGGAATTTTTGGAAAACTTAGCATCTTTTCATCATTTTGTAAAAGTGTCAAATTGGCCCACAAGCCCAAGGAAATCTTATTGGATGTAGAGGGTGGGCCCGTTTTGTGTTTTGAGACATTTTGGCAAAGGTAAAAAGTCAAAAGTTGAGCCCGCATCAAAAAAGAAAAAGTGGAGCATTGGATCCTTTTCATTTTTGGAGCTTTATCTCCAAAAGGGCGTAAAGTCGTAAAATGGTCCGTGGCCCCGCTCATGTTAAAGGAAAAATTCAAATGTTGGGCCCGCATTAAAAGAGTCAAAGTGGAGAAGTAGAGAAGTGGAAAGTTAGAATATTTTTTGCCTTTGAAACTTTTTGAAAAGGGAGCAAAGTTTAAAACTACCCCATGGCCCCGCTGAAGCATCAAAATTCAATCATATTAAATTCAGAAAAAGGCAAATCATTGGGATAATTTGAGAATTTGAGCATTTTGTAAAGGAGCAAAGATTAAAAGTGCCATGCGACCCCACTAAGGACCAAACTTTTCCCACATATTGAATAAGTCAAAAGCGAGCCATCAGGGCATTTTACAATTTTAAGCCTTTTTTGGAAAAAGCAGGAAAATATCAAAACTAAGCCAAAATCCTGCTTTCACCAAATTCAGACATGTGTAAAGCCCAAGATTAAAAGCAAATGGGTAGGCTGAATATTCAAAAATGGAATTTCTATCATAAACATGAAAAGAACAATTTTACAGGCCCCTTTCTGGATTAATTTTGTCCTACATGGACGATATTTTCGAGGTAATAAAAGACAAATTTATTCATAGAACCTTCAGTCGAGCTTGAAGTTTTCATCAATTGTGGAATTTTAAAAAACTAAAAATAAAACTCACACATAAAGCTTGAAGTTATTAATGCCGGCCACGGGAAATTTTTTGTAGAGCTTTACTAGCTCGAATGGAGCTTAACAATGCAAATAACAAAAATGATTAAGTTTGCAATACTTTTATACCTTAATTCAAGTTCTGCATTCACCAGATTCAACCATGGTTAGAAAGTGCTAATATTAGCACTGCAAATGGATAAGGTTTCGTGCCTTTACAAAAGAACAGACCAAAATACAAATTTGCATGCAAAAAGAAGAAAAATTGCTCATCAAGAAAAACTTAATTTTATAAAATTATCACTCATGCTTTTCTTAAAAATAGAATAGTTGACTACAGTTGACTGAGTTATAACCAATGGTTGTTAATGCCTCTTTGTATTTGCATGTTCTATTTTTATTCCTTTATTTATTAATAGATGAAGGATAAAAATAGGATTCATGGGCAAGTATAATTCTAACCTATTTTTAAGGATGGGTGGGAAATAAGTTTGTTATATATTGTGTGCTTTGGTAAAGCATAAGAGGAGGAATTTTAGATACTAGGAGTGTTGAAGCAATTTTCTGTCCGGTTTTGCCCTTTGAATTTGAAGTATTTTCTATCTTTCCAATTATTTGTAGTCTTTTGTATGTTCCATTAATCTTGTGAATGTAAGTTCCCTAATTGATCATCTTACCCTGTTGAAAATTTAGTAATATATGTGATATTAATGTGCATGTGTTAACTTAGTAGTATTGTTGTGATACTTTCCCTCAATACACCAAAGTGTTTGCCTTTAATATTCTGCATAAAACTTTTGGCTTGTGTATCAAAAATCCTTTCCATATCAATTTTGCATATACTCAATCAAAGAGCTCATACAAATTTTGTGTATCACCCCAATTTTAATCCTTTTACAATCTTATTTTTACCCTTAAACCCCAAAAAAATCAATTTAGGATACATCAATAAGGAAACAACTTTGATACAGGAGATTCGCCTTAAAATAGGTATACCCACAGACATGAGGTGTTTCCATTGTATCTAAGAAAGAGAGAGATCCATTTTTGCAAGCTTAGAACACTTGCAACCATCTCTCTACAGGGTGTACTTTCGAGAGATAATAATTTTTGGCACACCCGGTGGGAGCACGAATCAGATCTGCATGCAAGTTACAAATATTTACAGTAGATCTACAATAGATTTTAGAGCAGATAAAAGTTACTTTCGGGACAAGCAAGGCTACAACAATCTATTTTAAAGATTTAAAAGATCATATTTAGCGATTCTGTGGGGATGATTTCACACCTGTATTGTAGCATGTTCCATTGCCTAAAGTGACTACAAGATCATCACTAAGAGGAATTCCTCCTGAGTTTGTTTCTGTACCTTTTAATTCTGCAAAGAAGGAGAAGAGTTGGTAATAATTTACCCTATAGATAGGCCTGGATTTGATAAACCCTCTTCTTCTATTATTCCTTCACAACATATCAATTTCTCTATTGAGATCTAAGTCTTTCAAATGGATATTCAACCACCTAGGAATTTTGTGACCTTTACTAATGACAGCTCCATTAGTAATCCCAGTTTACCCATGACATCCCTAATGCTGCCATGAAAAGTTTGCCATCATTCATTGGTGAAAATCAGGTTACACCTATAGAGAACATTAAAGATGTCATGTAGCCTTATATTCAGTTCACAATATTACTCATGAAGGATGTGGCTTTGAGACTTTTAGTTGCATCTCTTCAAAGGACAAGCCTTTTAATGGTATAGAAATCTAGAGATTGGAAGCATAAGAACTTCTGATCATTTAGGTAAAATTTTTTTGAAACAGTTCCAAGATAATTCAGATCATTTTTCCCTCATAGAACAATTGTCTACTATTAAAAGAGCTCCTCAATGAATTTTATGTCTAGTTTCAAGATCCATTTTTCCAGAACTTGGGAAAGAGTTCCAGTCAAGTGTCAAGCCTCAAGCTGATCACATTCTTTCCTTTATTATCTAAGATCTTTAAATAGTGATATTTCAACTATGATTCAGTCTATGGGAGGTAGATACTCTTCTGGAACAGCTTATGACATTGCTATAAAAGTTGAAAACAGCCTTATTCAAGCTGGAAAATTAGTCACCAAGGCCTTCAATGCCTTTGTTGGGTAGATTTAGCACCTATCCCACAAGCCTATCACACATTGCGGGAGCCTGCTATTGCAACACCTATTAAATGACGTGTTAAAAGTCTTTGCAAACTTTTGCGAAATAAGACTGAATTTAATTGACAATAAAGTTTGCATTACCTAACAGACCTTATCAGGCTCCTTAATCAGAAAAATAAGCAAAATCAGCAAAATAGGCAGCCTTACCAACAAAATCAAAATTATAGGCAACCTTATCAGACAAAGAAAATTTGACCCAAAGGCTCCTACTCCATCTAACACTTTAGTCCTGAGTTAATATGGCTACTAGAAGAGGGGTTTCAACCTTGTAATTAACCTCATTCAGCAGAAAAGTTATCCCAAATGCTTTTCTAAACATAAGTCTTGTTGCACAACCTTAATCTGAAACATTATTAATGCCTCAAATGGAGGCTAGGAAGCAAGAAAGTTCGTGTTCAGAAAGGCACCTAAACATAACTTAATCAGCTTTAGTGAGGATGATTTCATTGTAGTTACTACTAGGCCTCAGGAAAAGGCTACAAAGAACAAAAAACAACAGAATAGGCATGTTCTACCTACTATCACTAATAAATCAACAAGTAGAAGCAAAAAACTAGCTAAAAGTGCATATGTTCCTTAAAAAACAATAGGTGTTACAACTGGTAAAGAATAGGAAAAACTACTATAGCCTGATCCAAGAAGGTTATTTATACCTTAGATATCAAAAGCAGCTAAAGCAGAATCAATTTTCACCAAAGCCTATGCTAAAACGGTAGAATCTGTCTCTAAAATGACTACTTCTTTTAACATTGTTGATGTAATGAAAAAGCATAATGTTAACATCTCAATGTGGGATTATCTAAGTATTCCAGAACAACAAGATTTACTTTCTCATGAACTAGCTAAGTTGCAGATTTATTCTAAAACAACAGAAAATGTCCAGAAAGAAGACATAGTCCTTGGAATAATGGAACAAGATCACATCATAAAAGTTAAATGTATGGTTCATAAAGTCTTAAATTCTCATGACATCAAGAATCCACCACCTTTTATCTATCACTGATTATTGGAGAACATTTTGTTCATAACTATATGGTGGATAATAGTGTAAGCAACCCAGTTATGCTAAAAGCATTTGTAGAAAAATTGGGCTTGCAGTATGAACCTACAGAAAAGAGTGTCTTACAGTTGGATGGAAATGTAACTAATATGGTTGGTGTCATTAGAAATCTAGAGGTAACATTGCATGATTTCCCAAATGTTTCCATTCTGCAAGATGTTACTGTTATAGACTTGCCTCCTTAATTTTCTATATGTTTATCAAGATATTTCACAGCAAAGATAGGAGGCTATCTCTCTTCAAATTGGTATTTATTATTTTGCACTACTCATTATGGGACCAAGGTTACTATCAATTTAGAACCATTAGCTAGATTTGACATTTAGCCTCACACTTCTAATGCAATAGCTAATTATGCAGCCTTAGACCAGTCTGATTTTGATAATATATCTCATGTTTTAGCACGAGATGGTGTTTCTAACCTGTTTATGGATGAAAAAACACATGAAGAACACACTCATGATCCTTTCAAAGAAGTTGAAGAACATCTGTTTGGTGTGTATTGCTTGCATGAAGAAAATACACTAATTCCCTTACTTGTCCAAAATAGAAAATGCAATGGAAGGGATTTGGAAGGTTCATTTCGATGGAGCTAAAAACAAGAAAGGACAAGGAGCAGGTTTTATGCTCACTTCCCCAACAAACGAAAGTTATTCCTCACCTTTGAGTCTCCAATTTTCATGCGCTTGCAATGTAGCTAAATATGAAGTATTTATTCATGGCTTACTTTGGGCCAGAAAGAGAGGTATTAGCATGCTACAGATTTTTGGTGATTATGAGTTGGTTATCAGTCAAGTAAGAAATTTCAATGCTTATAAGAATTCATTAATGAAGTCTTACAGACATAGAGTTTCAGACTTAATGGAATATTTTGAATCTATTAACATTCAATCCATCCCTAGAACAGAAAATAAGCATGCAGATAAACTTGTAGCAATTGGTGCCAGTTTTGAAGTGCTAGAACAGATTGACATTAGAAAAAATTAGCCTCATATAAAGATGATTATTAGGCCTTCGATACCTGATAACGATTTGAATTGGCAGGTTTTTGAAAATGGTGATCAAATCTGTAGGTTTTTTCAGCAAGAAGTTGAATTTTTTGCAGTGAATCAAGATAAATTATATGACTTATATGGTGACTAGATTGTTCAGTTAAAGAAAAATAAACTACCTCGAGGTTTGGTCACATTAGAAGACATCTTTAGCACAGACGATTAGTTAAGGAAGGTCAAGACTAAGATGTCAACACATGCTAGATAACTATGAAAAAATCTCAGTTGATGAAGGGAAAAATTTGTTTCTCGGAAAGGTATGTTCTTTAGCTAAAAAACATTTCTTTTATTAATCTTTGCAAGGAATTCAAAAAAATTTTCTCTTGGAAATACCAAGACCTGAAAGGGTTTGATCCCAGTTTAGCACATAATACTATTGAATTGTAGCCGAATTCTAAGCTAGTTACAAAAAAATAGAGGCATGTAAATCCCAAAATAGAGCCTCTAATGAGGAAAGAGTCATCTAAGTTGATTGAATCAGGTATTATCTTTCTAGTTAAGCATTCAAGTTGGGTATCCAATCTTGTTCCTATTAGGAAGAAAAATTGAGAAATCAGATTATGTGTGGATTTTAGAGATCTTAATAAAGCTTCATTAAAAGATCACTACCCACTTCCAAATATGGATCATATTTTGAGAACAATTTCTGGTTCAAATAGACTATCTCTTCTAGATGGTTATAATGGATACAATCATATTTTAGTTTGAGAAGAAGATAGGTACAAAAAATATTTATTCACCAAGTGGGGTACTTATGCTTAAAAAGTAATGCCTTTTGGCCTTTCAAATGCTGGTGCAATGTTTCAACATGCAATGGACATGGCTTTTCATAGTTTGTTAAATAAATGCATCCTTGTTTATTTAGATGATGTTGCTATTTTTCCAAAAAATTCTGAAGAACATCTAATACACCTAAGGCAAAATTTTTAGTTATGCAGACAATTTGGGATATCTTTGAATCCACTAAAGTCTATCTTTTTAGTACATCAACACAAATTACTTGGTCATACTATTTCTAAGAAAGGTTTAGCAATTGATCCTTTTATAAGAAAATCCATATCACAGCTATCATTGCCTCATCATAAGAAGGAATTACAAATTTTTCTTCAGAAAAAAACAACTTTGTTCTAGAAGATTTGTTCCAGATTTTGTAGCTGTGGTGAAACCATTGACAACTATGTTAAAGAAATAGAATACTTTCTCTTGGACCAACAAAGGGAGAGAAGGATTTGAATAAATCAAAGCAGCCATCTCTCAATCTCCTACTATTGCAATTCCAAATTTGGATAAAAAATTTACAATATATGTACTTGCAGGAGCTGAAACAATCTCAGCCATATTAACCCAGGTTAATGATGAAAATTTTGAACAACCAATTACTTTCTTTGAATAGAGATTACATGATTACAAAACAAGGTACACATTTCTTGAAAAATAAGTACTTTCAGTAGTCAGAGGGCTAAAGAATTTCAAGTACATGCTTTCAAAACAATAAAATTCATGTTCTTGTTTCTCATCTGAGTGTGAAATATTTCTTGTTAAATAAAGAATTGAATGAGAAAAGAGTAGGTTGGATAACAAAAGTTATGGAATATGATGTTGATATTAGGTTTGTGAAGATAGTTCGAGGAAAAGGCTTATGTGAGCACCTAATTTTTGATATGGAAAAACAACATGAACCAGAATCAGAAGATCTAGAAGAACATGCTGAAGTTAAGCATCAACAATCAAATTTCATGGTTTAACTAGAAAACCAACAACCTAAACTTGCTCAAGAGATCTAAGAATCAAGATGGATGACTGATTTAGTTTCCTATTTATAGCATGACATCTATCCAGAAGGTATGAACAAGAATAAACGAAGGTATTTCAAAGTACAAGTTGTACCCAATGTTTTCATTGATGGTGTATTATTCAAAGGGGATATAAATGGAATTTTGCTGCGATGTGTTGACTATGACAAAATTCAGCAATTATTATCAGAATTCCATGAAGGACCTGCAGGAGGTCATTTCTCATCTTTTACCACAACCTTAAAAATTATGAAAAATGGTTACTATTGGCCCAACATATTCAAGGACTATTTTGAATGGATCAGAAAGTGTAAGAAATGTGCTTTCTTTTTTGGAAAATAACGTTTAGTTTTTCTACCCTTACAATCCTATTTCAGTTGATCAACCTTTTATGCAATGGGGTCTTGATTTTATTGGCATGATAAACCCACCTTCTTCACTAGGAAACAAGTGGATTTTGACTGCTACAGATTACTTTACACACTAGATTGAAGTAATAGCCTTGAAAGATGCTAATGAAAATTCGGTACTATCCTTTTATGAAGATATAGTTTGTAAATTTGGTGTTCCAGCAACTATCATATTAGATAATGTTTTAACATTTCTCAGTGCAAAAGTAACAGATTAGGTTTTTATTCATGGAATTTATCTAAGTTCTTCATCTAACTATTACCCACAAGGTAATGGGTTAGCTGAAAGTACCAACAAGAAACTTGTAAGGATCATCATAAGAACACTCAAAGATAACTAGAGATCTTGGCATCTAATGTTGAATTCAACACTTTGGGCTAATAGAGTGACTCCTAAAAGATCAATTGGCAATTCACCATACAAGTTTATTTACGGAAGAGAAGAAAGAATTCATATTTTAGTTGAGTTACCTACATTAGATTTTATGCATCAAATGGAGCTGCTTGAGAATGAACCATTGTGGGTTCATTATGAAGAATTAATGGAGTTACAAGAGCTAAGAGATCAAGATCATTTAAAAATGGAAAAGAATTAGAAACAGATAAAGAAGACTTTTGATAAGAAAGCAAAATTCAGAATCTTCACTGAAGGAGATATTATGATAAAGTGGTATGTTGATCGTGAAAATCCAGGAAGACACACGAAGTTTGATACAATTTGGAGTGGTCCTTGCATGATTTTAGCTTGCAAAGAACACAATGCTTTTTAGCTCTTGATGGCTGAATAGAGAGTAACTTCTCATTCTTGTGAATGGTATGTTTCTCAAACACTGTTATTGAAAATCCTAGAGTGTCTGTTTAGAGTAGGTTTTCCCTTCAATAAGTGCAGTCCCTGCACATTTAGATGTTTTTCAATTCAATAAGTGCATTTGTGCACGTGATCTGGTTTACTAGATCCTTTCCGAGTTTTAGTTCATTTTGGAAGAGTTGGACTTTCAGGAAGAAATATTTTGGTTACATACATTAGACTCCATGCCCAATGGACAAGAGAAAGGCACTTGTTTAAAAGCTAGTAGGAAAATTTACTCACAACATCACCAGAAATGTTGACAATTTATGCACTTGTGCAGAAATGGGAAACTCGAAACTTTGTTACGATGCATAACATTGGTGAAGTATACATAAGCTAGGGATTTTTTTTTAGAGAATACTCATATTGTTGAATTAATTAATGATTACATGAAATTTGTGGCTATGTGTGTTGTTCCAAAATATAACAGATTACATAGTCTACAATTTCATGACCATCTTCAGAAAAATAACGCAAAGCCCCTAAGGACATTTATGTTGCCTTGATGAAGACATCCAATTGTATAATAGATGAAATGCTAAGTTTTGGAATAACAAACATTATTTTTTATTGTAAAGAAATTAGAGTTCATTACTGGATGTTATAGTTATTCTTTAATTATTATTTCCTTCTTGATTAAGACATTCAATTATATTACTGAGTTGTTTAGTTCATCATACAATCCATATCAGAAAGCAAAAATGTAGAAAGAAATACACAATTCATTTTCACAATTCAATGTTTTATTCATAAGGAATTTTAAATGTTCCCACACAAATTGTGGGATGTAACTGGAAAGTAAAGTACAACAAATTAAATAAGAGGTACACATGCATGAAAGAGAAAATAAAGGTGTATGAGTGAACCCATCATTTCCTTGGGTCTTCTCCTTTTGTTCATGTATCTTCATCTTCAGCTTATTCCCTCTTCATCTTCATCACTTGAAGTATTGTACTTGAAAAGAAGAAAAGAGGAAGATTATTAGTTAAGAGCTCAGGATTAATTGATATTCATTTACTGTCCTAATTTATGTCGATGGATTTCTTAACACTAGGAGATATAGATTACTTGAAGATAAAAACTACATACATGATTTTCTTACTCATAAAGCAGGATAAAGAAGAAAAGAAAACAATGGACATAAGAGAGGCCAAAAAGCCTAAATATTTTCTAACTGTTATCTCAAGTGTGCAAGTATAGAGTTGTTGAAAGGTAAGACAATCTGATATCAAGTCTCAAAAGGTAGATTGCAAGCCCCTCAAGAAATCAGATACTATCAGCTGAAGCATTAAACAAGAGGGAAAATATTTCCATGGTTTTATTATAGTAGGTATAGGGTTTCATAGTCAGGGGAGAAGTAATATCCCAACAAGATCAAATGGAAATAAACATGTTTCATATAATGATTACAGGTTCAACCATGTCATTTTAATGAATTTCATAAACTCATGAAGGAATCAAGATGTACATACAAATATTTGACAAACAAATATGCATATGGAAGCCACAAGTTCGAAATCAACTCAAAAAAAACTCAAAATGGTTTCAAAAGACCAAAGAAAACTAAAAGAAAAATGATCCAAAATTAAGGATAAAGGTTTGAAATTTCAGGCGTATACCATCTGTTGAGCCATGTCAATGGCCAACTAAATTTACAGATCTACATTTCAAAGACAACATGCAAGGAATAATTCCATAACGAATGTGTTTCGAACTCACGAATCAAGGCCACATTTGTAATTAAATATCTGATAAGAACATAGATCTATGAGTGCCCATATTATAAAATGTGCATATCTGAAGAAATGACGGTGACCACATTCAAGTGCACAAAACTCAGGCCCACAAAATATATATAGATAAACCCTCAAATAAAATTCCATATCTAGGGATATTGAAAGTAAACACAGATGGAAATCATAGGGACTCAGATCTATCCTTGTTTGAAGAAAAGAAAATAAAAATATGGAATACTGAGAACATAAATTATCTAGAAAATCCTCCAAAATCGGTTCGAAGAAAGAAAATAGTAATAACCATGAAAACTATGACGATATAAGCTTATCAGCATCAAGCAAAGTAGAATATTCATATTATTGAGCCATTCAGAGAAGGATGAATCTAGACTTACCTCCACCAGTTAGGAAATGAAGTTCCAATGGTAATAGCCGAATCATCAAATTAAATGAGCCATAAAAAAATTCCCACCTCAAAAGGAGGTTCATCAAGAACAATGATTCAACAGGAGAACACAGAAACCATGACAGCCAACTCATAGAACTCAATAAATATACAGCCACACCAACCTCAAGAGCTAAGATTAATGAATCTAATAATGGCCTCAGTCCAGGGAATTTTTTTTGGTATATTTCCTTTAACGAGACAGAGCTCGAGAATGAAGATATGAAATACTTAGGGTTTCGACTGTTTTTATTTATCAAACCAAGTAACTTAACTCATAAGGTGAGTTAGAGATCAACAACCATGAATGAAAAGTATAGAGATCAATGCTCAGAATTGATCACCAAAATCGATGCAAACCCCATCTTGACACATTAAAATGGTGGATCTTTTTGGCAAACTTAGCATCTTTTCATCATTTTGTAAAAGTGTCAAATTGACCAGCAGACCTAACGAAATCTAATTGGATGTGAAGGGCTGGTCCCTTTTTTTTTGAGACATTTTGGGAAAGGGAAAAAGTCAAAATTTGAGCCCGCATCAAAAAAGTCAAAGCGGAGCGTCAGAGCCTTTTTAGTTGTTGAGATTTATTTCCAAAAGGGTGTAAAGTCATAAAATGGCCTGTGGCCCCGCTCATGTTAAAGGAAAAATTCAAATGTTGGGCCCGCATTAAAAGAGTCAAAGTGGAGAAGCGAACTGTAAATTTTTTTTTCGTTTGAAACTTTTTGAAAAGGGAGAAAAGTTTAAAAATTCCCCACGGCCCCAATGAAGCATCGAAAGTCAATCATATTAAAGTCAATCAAAGGTGGATCACCGAGATAGTTTGAGAATTTTATCCTTCTATAAAGGAGAAAAATTTAAAAGTGGCCCGCAAGCCCGCTAAGGACCAAACTCTGCCCATGTATTCAATAAGTCAAAAGCGGGCCGTCGGGGCATTTTAAAATTTTAAGCCTTTTTTAGAAAAAGCAACAAAGTATCAAAAGTAAGCCACAATCCTACTTTGACAAGATTCTAACACGTTTAAAGGCCCAGATTATAAAAAAATGGGCCGACCGAATATTCATAAATGTAATTTTTTTCAGAAAAACGAAAAAAAGGATTTTCCAGGCCCATTTTTTGATCAATTTTGTCCTCCGTGGATGACCTTTTTGAGGTAACAAAAGATAGAATTATTCAAAGAACCTTCAGTTGATCTCGAAGTCTACATCAATGGTAGAATTTTTTAAAAAAAATCATACAGAAAGCTTGAAGTTAATAATGGCAGCCACAGGAAAGAAATTCTAGAACTTTGCTAGCTCGATTGGAACTTAACAATGAAAATACCAAAAATGATTAAGTTTGCAATACTTTTGCACCTTAATTTGAGTCCTGAGTTCACCAGATTCAACCATGGTTAGAAAGTACTAATATTATAAATACAAATGGATAAGGTTGCATGCCTTTGTAAAAGAACAAACCAGCATATGAATTTTCATGCACAAAGAAGAACACTTGCTCATCAAGCAAAACATATTTTTAGCGAATTATCACTCATGATTTTTTTAAAAATAGAACAGTCGACTGCAGTTGACTGAGTTGTAACCAATGATTGTTAATTACTCTTTGTATTTGCATGTTCTATTTTTATTCCTTTGTTTATTAATAGATGAAGGATAAAAATAGGATGCATGAATGAGTACAATTCTAGCCTATTTTTAGGAAGGGTGGGAAATAATTTTGCTATATATTGTGTGCTTTGGCAAAGCACAAGTAGAAGACTTTTAGATACAAGAGTGCTAAACTAGTTTCTGCAAGTTTTTACCTCTCAATGTGAAGTATTTTCTAACTTTCCAATTATTTGCAGTCTTGTGTACATGTTCCTTTAATCTTGTTAATTTAAGTTCCCTTATTAATCATCTTACCCTGTTGCAAATTCAGTAATTTTTGTGATATTAATGTGCATGTTTAACTTAGTAGTATTGTTTTGATACTTTCCCTTAATACACCAAAGTGTTTGCCCTTAATTTTCTACAGAAAATTGTTGGCTTGTGCATCAAACATTCTTTCCATATCAATTATGCATATACTCAATCAAATACCTCATACAAATTTTGTTTATCACCCCAGTTTTAATCCTTTTACAGTCTTCTTTCTACCCTTAAATCCCAAAAAATCAATTTAGGATACATCAATAATGAACCAGCCTTGATACCAGAGACTCGCCTCAAAATAGGTATACCCACAGACCTGAGGTGTTTCCATTATATCTACGAAAGAGAGAGATATTTTTTGCAAGCTTAGAACACCTACAGCCATCTCTCTACATGGTGCACTTTCAAGAGATAACAGTAATGTAAACCATGAATGTAGGGTAAGTGCAGGAAGTTGATGGACAAATATAGGGTCATCCGTGGACATCATATTGCAAATAACAACATAATATCAACTTGTAGGGATTAATTAGCAATACATACACTCAAAATTAGACAAAATTATATCAATATGAATCATAGCATCTGGAATCTAGTTTCTAAAATACTAATTTTTGTAAAAAATGGACAATATTAGCTATATTAAACACTCAAAATTCAATGACTTGGTTTTTTTTTTTAAAAACGCCGATAAGATTATAGTCTGTTTGCCCACAATTTGGATGACCAAAAATTGATATATATTTTTTTCCTTTGGTGAGAATTTATATGCCACTATCTATCTTGGGATGGATTTTATTTTGTATTTTTTTGAGTAATATTTTATTTTTTATGATTTTTTCCGTGAAAGTGGTATGAAAACATAAAGAAAACAGAGCATTTTCCGTTTGCCTGCCATAACTTCATCAAAAAATATTGAAATCAAATAATTTTTTTTTGAACATGTATATAATTTCACCACGGTTAGGATGGTATAAGTTTTATCACATTTTGATAAGTGAAACAAATTTTGTAGTCTTAAACGTAGACATAAACATTCACAGGAAAAAGTGTCTTAAAGACCTACTATTAGTAAAAAATTATAAAATGATATTTATCCTCTTCTATTCACTTTAAAATTAGTATTTCTACAAAGCTAATAGTCTCCCCTACACAATGGTACCATTTTTATGACATAGTTTTTACTTTTCGGCATGGTTCAAGTCCGCGGAAGACTAAATTTGATGTTTTACTATTTTTAATGTAAAATTCAGGATTTGATGTCCACTCAATTGTCCCCCAACTTGGTGCACTTACCCTGTAATGGATTTGATATACCTATTATGATTTATTGTCACACCAAAATCTCAAACTAGTGGTGGAGAGGGATTTCATTGTGTTAACTAGTTTTTATTGCAATACACCCCCATGCGATAGAGCCAAATGAAACAATGTGAGCCCTGGGCCAACCATATATTCATCAAATTAGACCCAACGACATTAGGAGACAATGACACTGAGACTTCCTGGGAGGTCACCCATCTTAGTACTACTCTTGGTCAAGCATGCTTAACTTCCTGGCTCTGTTATCATGTTACGATTTTCCATCACACCAAAAGCTCGAACTAGTGGTGGAGAGGGATTTCATCGTGTTAACCAACTGCTACATCAAAAATACCTTGTATCGGTACCACGTGTAAGATGTTATGGTTAATGTGCATGAACAACCATTTTGTTAGTTATGCAATTACATGTTATGTTGTGAACCTTACCTTAACCAACCCTGAGAGAAATCGGTAAAAGTGTATGTTTGGAGTGAGGGAATGGGTACCATGGGCTAGTAACTCGAGCTAGCCTTAGCCTTAGTAGATGAAAACCTGCGATCCTCTTTCTTTCTCTCCTTGTGGTTTTTTATATGGATTCAACCTAATTGAAGCTATGACTATGTTACCCTTGTTGAAGTTGTGGCGGTATGATTTAGATAGAGATGATGATAGTTTTATTATTGGTATGGTATTTTACGAGCTGAGGCTCGATGTTGTGAGTGCTAGAAACTCGTTGAGTACCCCATTTGGTGGCCGCATATGACCACATAGTCATCGTAATGTGCTACTTCTATATATGTATTTTATTTGTAAATTGAAATTTTCTTTTATTTTTCCAAGGACAAGCAATTTTCTTGATTGATATGTTTTTATATTTTGGGAATTTCCTTTGTTTGTGGTACTAAGATGCAGATTTTTGCACTAGCTATGGCTATTTGGCCATTTCTTTTGCTTGGATTTGGATCTTCTTTTAAATTTAAAATTTTACAGCCTAGCCCAAGGCTTATATTTTACCACTTGGCCTTTGAATCGGATTTCTATGTTGGTTCTATTGTCGTAATGTGTGGTATAGGATCATGGGATGCACCATGGAATGGTTGAACCTATGGACCCGCTTCATTGTATGGGGGTATGCCCCAAGGAGTTACAAATAACTAATAAGTTTTTGAACCACAAGTTATTATGTCACTTGGGTTAGGGGTGTCTGGACTCTATGTGCCTCGGTCCATAAAGTGACCAACCTCTTTGGGGAGTGAAAAGAAAAATTTATCTATATATTACTAATTGAAGGATGAATAAGATATTTGAGGGAGGCATAAGAGACTTGAGCAGACATAAGATAATTTTGTGTGTGTATGATTGATGCTTTAGAAAGAATACATAGTTGTTGTGAAGCTTTGGGAGTGATGTTATGTTGTATCTGTCTCATAAGAGTTTGCTATGTGTTATGGTGTTGTGGATGCATTTTTTATTCCCTTGTTGACTCTATGTGTCTGCAAATATTTTTTTTGAGTTGTGTGAAATCTTCATCCATTAAATGGTGGGAAATTCAAGTTGTTGTAGTACACTTATGTTTGAGTATTTTTGTGTCAGTCATTTATGTGTGATGAGTGCTATGTTATGTAGATCATGTATATTCCTTTCATGGTTTGGCTAAGCTCTTGTGATGTGATACAATCATTATAGTATGTGAAAATGGCATATGAATACTTAGTGTTGCATATGACCTTGGTACGCTATTGTGATAATAGTTTTAGTTGGGCACCCACAAGAATGAATAAACTAAAAATTTACAACAATGAAATATTAAGGACTTGAGTTTAGAAATAATGTAAATGAAAAGAGATTAATTAAATAATGAAGCAATAAAGAACTACCAATATTCACAGAACAATGAAATTTCAATGATCTGCCAAATTTTCTAAGTCTACCCTATGGTCATGCTTTAACGACAAATTTCTTTTAAAAAAACCATAGGAAGAATCCTTGTTCTTATCCATCTTTTTTTTCTTATCCCCTTTAATTTCTTTTAGCATTATGTCACATCAAGGATGATGTTTTATTAAGGGGAGCTGAATGTAATTCCCATTCGATGTCAACCCCCGTTTCTGTCTCTTTTCCTTGTTGCTTATCTTCAAATGAGCATATGAGTTCCCTTTTGATCGTTAGGTATTTGTGATCTTTTTGCGAAGTAACTTAGTGTCTCTTCTTTCCATCATGCCTCTTGGTGTCATTTTCTTGATTTCTTGTTGTTGAGGGTTCCCCATAGTGTTGATTTCGATCATCCTCTCTTTAGGTGTAACAAGATCTTGATTAAATGGTTTACGTAATTATGTTATTGCGTAAAGTTCCAAAGGAAGATTAAATTTTGTTTGCAAGGGTGAATTGCGGATTTTTTTAAGGGACCTATTTTTTCTAAGCTAAGATATTTCTTTGATCACCCCTTGAAGGCTTAGTCATGTAGAAAACCATGATTAAACTCGATTTGATAAGGAAAAAATTTGGTTGGTGGTGCCATTGTTTGGGAGGTTGTTTGCTTGGTGAAGGGTTGGGTTCATGTCTTCAACTACCAAATTTCCCTTGTCAGCAAGTTGGTCTACATAGGCCCAGATGTTTAATTACAAGTTAATTTCAAATTGATTTTATTCAACCAATGACTTTAACCATTATTCTTTGTTGGGCGCTTATTATTGTTTTCTGGCATGCAAAAAAGTATTTCCCTAGCTAGAAAGTGCATGGATTTGGTGGCCTCCTACCATTCCTTAAATGTTATTGATGGAGAAACACACTTAAGTTATCTTTTGTCAAAAAAATTCTTGAAATAAATGTTTCTGCGTGGACTACATTTCTTTGGATTCACATAAACTAGTTTTTTTGTTAAAAAGGGGGCATTGGAACTTGCTAGAAAATTCGAGTGGTTTGTTTAGAGCCTCCTCCCCTTGCTGTATACTCCCTGCCTATGCCAATCATGGATGTGAATCAAGTAAGGATGCCAAGTAAGCTCAAGGGAAAATAAATTCAACATGGGGTTGTTGTTGTAGGCATGTTAGGTGGGTGTGTGATTTGTGGAAGATTGAATCAGGCATGATAAGCCTAACCATTGCAATAT
The DNA here is from genome assembly GCA_019776745.2 of Taxus chinensis. NCBI lineage: Eukaryota > Viridiplantae > Streptophyta > Pinopsida > Cupressales > Taxaceae > Taxus > Taxus chinensis. The sequence goes on along the minus strand of CM034147.1, from coordinate 119,027,552 downwards.
TTTTATATCTTTAACAATCCCATGAAATGAATTGTTCTATTTCTTGAAATGGCATCTTGATTTAGATTTTTGGGTTTGTTTTATAGTCACCTTGATAGTGTTGGTTATCCCTCCATTTTTCTTTGATTCTCTAGTTCTCAATGACTTTGCTTGAAAAAAAAAAGGATTTGCGCATGGTTTATTTCCCTCCCTCTGGTATTTTCTTTCCTGCATATATGAACATATGTGGAAGGTATGTGTAATGATTTCTTGTTCCCATTGTTGGAAGTGATTTTATGTAGTGTCCTTTGAGACTGTCTATTAGTAAAATTGTAATGGAGGAATTATTAAACCACAAGTTCATATTGTTGGGGTCTATGAACTATTGTTGAAACTGAGTCCATAATTTCTGAATGTGGGTATAAGATATTGATAAATTCATCTCTTGGATGGAGGCATGGAATGGCATAAGTGAATCATTTGTGAAAAACAAATATGGCTCTGACTATAAATACTCCTAGGTATTCTGTGATGTGAAATTGGTGTTCTATCATGACCTTGTAAATAAAGTTTGTATCCCTTTTTGTAAGGTGAGATTGTGGTTAGGAGAAATATAGTCTGGTAGACTCAGGTAGTTGTTCTTCTTTTAAGATGAATATATTAAAACTTGCCTCTATGATTTCGGGTATGGGTCTTCCTTGATGGGTTGTCTGTTGTAACCCTACACCCAATTGTTTAATTCTGAAATTATCTTTTTGTGATCTTTGTCTTTATAATAGAGAGAGAGGATTTTTAAGTTAACACACTAAAGTCAGAGGGCCCTGGGTACATCCATGTCATCAATCAGGGACATTAAGTCTGTCGATTTGGCTCAATTCATGTCCTTGGAACCATTTTGCCATGCATTCTAACTTGATCAAATAGTAGTCAGGAGAATGTCTATCTTATTGTATTACAGACTTGAAACCATTTTGCTAATTATATATATCCCCCCTTGAATCTTTCATTGGGTAAATTTTTTTTCATACATTAATGAATAAGAGGCCAATTTATGAGATTAAGGAATTTGAGTTTATTTTCTATCATGAATAATCATGATAAAATGATACTTTGAAACTAGATCCTATTGCTTGATAAATAGATTATTAAGTTAGAAATCTGTTGGGAATGCTAGTTGAACAATAAAATAAGTAGATGAATGGATTAGAAGGCTCTTTGATTGATAATTGTGAAAATATGTCATTACAACCCACCTTATCCTGCGATGTTTGAGTTGTTTAATTTAAATACTTGTTACAAAAAATGTTTTTTTTTTTCGCATATCTTTTCTTTGATTTTTAAGTAAAAATATTGATTAGGGAACAACGTAGATTATGATCAAATGTGGAAACTGATTTTTTCTCTCTTTAGTGATCTAAAAGAAATATGTTGATTGGTGAACAAGGTATATTATGTTCAATGTTTGTATTAATTGTTGGTTTGTGGTATTGATTTCAATCTATATGATTACATGATTGAAATCTCAATACACCTGACATTTTTTTCTAACTTGTTGACATTTTGGTTAGTTTTTTTTTCATTAGTATTTGTTAGATAATTTTTTTAGATAATGAATTTTTTATTGATGGTATGAGTATTAGATTTAAAACAGATAATCTACTAGATTAGATGATTTAAATCCTAATGCACTCGAAACCCCTTGTTTGATTTATAAGATCAATGGCTCCCACTTGTTTGATTTCTTAGCTTTCGTTGTTTAAAGACAAGTTTTAAAATTGGTTCTTGTGACTTCTTTCTTATTAACGTTATTAAAATTTTAGCATGAATAGGAAGTTGCTAATGTTTTAGATCTTGAACCATTTCATTAATTAGATTTTTTCCTTTCATGATATTGTTAAATAATATCTTACTATTACAATGTGTAGTTCTTATCCTTTTCAGTTCTCGTGAACTGACTCAATCTAATAAATGTGCAGATGGCCTTCATGAGTAGAGAAAAAAAAGGAATGACTTGTAGAGAGTTGCTTCAGTTTTTCTTATGAAGTTTGTTTTCTCATATGCTTAAATATGTTCAAAGAATCTAGATTGGTGTTTTTTTGTAAATTTAGAGAGACAAATTTTTTATTGTGGATTAATGTTATCATAACCAGCTGAAACTGAAACTTGTAAATTCTATTGTGAAAGGTATAAATTGATCCCCACATTGTTATGAGTAATTTTTTTATTCTTTTCTAGCAATCTTGAAAAATATTATAGTGTTTCTTGACGAATTTAGTTACCTTCTTGTTCCCTATTCAAAGTTCAGTAGAATATTTTTCCACTTTTGGTTCGTGTGTCGTGACGGATAGAATTGATGTAACCATGTATAGTTTAAAAGTGAAACGGTAAAATTTTCCTTCGAGTGATAACTTTGAGTAGTGAACCCTTCTAGAGTAGGGAGATAATGTAATGATAGGCATAATAGGCTTGTTTTACAATCCTTATAGTAGTTTGAAAATATATACATATAATTATATATGATGTTGTAAACAAGTTGATGAAGTAAAGAGTTCTTAAGTGGGATAAAGGAAACTATTGTCTTATTTCATAAAAAACCTTATTACTCTCAACGTATGTTTGTAGTTTCACCTTAAGAGTTGTTGGAATGCAAATTATATTAAGTTGTAAATTAATGTAAGGTAAATTGAAAAGTTAACGAAGTTAGTTAAATGGTGCAATTGGTCAAGAAAACATCACAAACTAACTTACCAATTTATAAACTATTAATTGTAATCATTAAAAAAATTATTTTATTCTTATGCTTAATTACACCTCCTAGCTTAAGAAAATAAGAGCCAAGTTTGTGAGGTTTTCAAAGCCTGTATGCTGATATCATCTTTGTAAACCTATAAATCAGGGATGAACTAGTTTACCTTATCCTGGCACATATTGATTCCATCCTTGTTTGATTGTTGGGTGTGATTTATGGACGATGCCTTCTTCTAGGATAGTGTCCTAGAAAACCAACCCCTTTCATATTATAAAACCCGACCTCAGGTTGTTTTTCTTAGACCATCAACTATATTGAATGTCAGCTTAAGATGTGGAATCACTTTTAAACCCGTTACCCTTTTCGGTCACCAATTGGATATATGGATCATTGCTTGTGTTACTGGTGTATCATTATCAAACTTTGAGTGGCGGTAAGTTGTAGGATTATAACTTCTTTTAGTGTGCTAGGAGAAGAGTGTGTTAGGTTATTCTTTTATAATGTATAATCCTTTCTGTGGTGATTAAAAGGATTCTTGTTGTATTGCATATATGGCAAATTGAACAAGATATTTCTTGTATTGTGTGTTAGCACTTTTGTTGTAGTCTAAGAGCCTAATTATTTATTTCTTTTACCTATTTCATACTAAATCAATCTCTTGTGAGTGTGGGAAGAAAGACCCCTTAAAAAAATGGTGATATTCACCTCATTTAGAGTTAACCCTCTTTCTATTATGTAACAGAACTTGTTATATGTTAGCATGTTTTCCCTTAGGAGTGAATCCTAGAGATAATTTTCAAGTATCCTAGAAGACATGTATTAGCCTTGTGGAAATTGAATACTCCTTATTTTAATTAAATGAATTAAACAAGTAATTATCAAATTAGAGAAGATAGTAAGCGAATTACTCAATGGTATAAAAGAAAGGAAATCTAGTTCTACGAGAAGAATTGTATGAATCACACATAAATATTAGAGAATGTAAGTTAAGAATTGAAAGAAATTTTTTGTAAATAAGTAACCTTACAAGATTTTAAACCGTGGGATGCCCCTAACTATAAGTTTGTTATGTGGTTAGACTATTATTTTGTGTCTTCTCGAAAATAAAATTGAATTGTTCGTGAGGTGTATCATATATTCCCTTGTTTCCTAGGTGTTAAATTTTATTTCAAGCTTATCGTGAGTTGGTTGTAGCCCATTGTGATCATCTATGTGGCATATAAACCTCAAACAAGTAAAACAAATACCTAATATATTTCGTGTATCCTTGTGTGTGTTTCTAAGTGGTTGTTACAATGACTATTGTGAATGGAATGGCAAGATAATTAGATGTTGTTTGAACTTGTCTTTTTGAAAGTGTTGGGATGTTGTGAGGTTATATTTGAAAGTGATAAATAGTTGTTAAGTAAATTATGTTGGTGTTATCCAATTTTACCCCTCACGTAAAATTGAACAAACATGAGCTCATACACTTAGAAATGGGGTTGATTGAGTTATGGGATCTTACATTTCATGATTAGGCAAATAGGTTGAAATAGGTCAAGCATTCTAGAGGAATTTGGGAAATGAAGAAACTCTGAAAGTCTAAAATTTCAGATTTCGAAGGTAGAGCCATTCGGAGGTGGGATAGGGTAAAATTAGGGGACTAGGTGAATAGAAGTGCAAAAGTCATAGATTAAAGTCTGAAACCTAAAGTATGAAATTTAGAATTTGGAGTTTCAGTGGTTTTGGTGAGTGCGGACAGGTTAACAAAATCCCCAAAAATAAAAAAAAATAAAAAACCCGAAGTATGAATTTCAGAATTTAGAGTTTTGAAAGTTCATGTGCCTAAATGGAGAAACAAAGACCCGAATCCTGAAACCCCAAAAAACCTAAACCCTAAAATCCTAAAACCTGAAACCCGAAATCATGAAAACCCAAATTCTAAAATTTGAACTTCAGAGTTTCAAAGTTTTGGAGGGTTTCTTGACTCAAGCAAACGAACAATCACCCGATCTCTGAAATGGAAAGGTCTGAAGTTCTAAATTTCAGAATTCATAGTTTCAAAGGTTTCACATGCCCAACCAAATGAACAGTAACATTGACCTCCAAAGCCAAAATTCCTAAAGGTTTGAAATTTCAGATTCTAAAGAAATAGAGCTAGAAACTCATATTTAATGCAGTATGGCACCCCAATCTTTAGATGGCCATAACTTTTGACTAGAAGCTCAGATTTGCACAAGAAAGGACTTTTCGGAAAGCTCTCAATGTCCTCTACACATAAGTTATTTCAAAATGAAGAATTACAATTTTCCATTTTAGAGGGTGTTCCTAGGTTTCTCACCTACCATAATGATGAGGCATGGGATTCCTTTCTTGCCCAACAAGGAAAAGTACATGGAGGCATGGGTTTTGCAGTGGCACCCATTATTGTTGCTAGAGAGTTTAATGCATTTTTGGGTGGTTGAAGAAATATTTTGAGTTTCTTTCCTCTCTCCCTTCTCTCATTACTCCTATATATTGTAATGAGGGGCATTGTTATAATTTTGAATAATTTTACTTTGCACCCTCCCTTATCCTCTTGTCTATAAGTAAATATGTGGAGTTCAAACTTCCCATTCAAGTTGTAATACAAGTTTTTGCCTCTTGGCCATTATAATGCACTGTATCAAATATTTAGAGTAATAATACAAGTCTTGTGGATGAATTTCAACCCTCTCTTGCATGTTCATTGTCTTTCTTCTGATCTCTCATTGCAATCTTGGTTATTTGTGCATGGTTATTGTATTACATGTTTAATGGTTTGTGTTTAATGGTTAATGAATTCTCATCAGTGGATTGATCTGTGGTATGTTTTCATCCTCCTTAATCTGATTGTGGTTTCCATATCCTTGCAACGCAGGTGTTCAACATTCCATTTGGTGCATCACCTATGTTAGTTTAGGTTTAATTTCTTGTAATATTCTTAACCCTATCTCCTTGGAAAGTTAGAGTAGAGTTTAGGAGTATATCCTCTACAATTTAGATGTGTGCCTCAGAATAGAGGAATAGGAACCAACCTTCATCTAGAAGGGTTATTCCAATTCTCAAAGTCCCATAGTTTGGGATAACTCCATGTTTGACAAATCACACTGATTGTCTCAACCATTCACTTGCAAGACCAATCAGGGGTGCTGTGATTTTTCCATAACAAGTAAGACTTCACAAAGCTATGAAATCTAGAGAAAAACATATGTCTTTATTATTTAGGAAATATTGATTGCACTGGTACAATATCCTGCATCACAATCATATAATCTATATGATTACATGATTTGCAAATCCTAATACACTCTGATCACTCTAGTGTTCAAACTTCTCAAGGCCAATGGCCCCATGCTAGAATGGTTTTTAGACTTTTGTTGTTTTGGAAACAAGGTTCATAATGGGTACATAGGACGTCTCTCTTAATATGACATTGTGATAAAATCTAGCATGATTAAATACAGTTGTTAGTGGTTTATAGAGCTTAGGGCTATTTTATTAAATAGAAGGGTTCCTTTCATGATATTGTTAAATAGTAGCATATCTGTTCCAATGTAGTACTTCTTTATCATGCTCATTTCTCATGAACTGAATCAGGCTAATAAATGTGTAGATGGATTTTGTGAAAATAGGTAATTTGGGAAAGACTCATAGAAATTTGCCTCATTTCTTCTAATGAAGGTTTTTTTATGAATGCTTAATGTGTTGTAAGGAACATTTGAGAATATAATTTGCTCAGAAAAAAAGTGGGTGGTAAGAGCGTGCCCCAAATGCTCTTAAACATATTTTGTAATTGTGGAGTAATGTTGTCCTTATTGAACAAAAATAAAAAGTTGTTGCAAATATATTTTAGTGAATGGAATAAAATGATACCAAGCATTGTTATGAGTAGTCTTATGGTATGATAGACAATTTTGAAAGATAAAGGTATCTTGTTTGGTATGAAGTATTGTTTTGCTTATTTAAACCTGAGGCTCAAAACACATATATCTTCTCTTTAGATCCTTGGATTGTGTGTCTGATTTACCGATAGGGAACTATGTATCTATTAACTAGTTATAAAAAAAGATATTGGTAAACAGTTTTATTTAAGTCATAATTGAGTATAGTAAACCATTCGATAGATTCATGACAATAACGCAATTAGGCATGCAACCACCAATATGGTATTGTATCCTTATAAAGGTTATACAAAAAAATATGATGTTGTGAATCTTCTAGATGAAGTAAAGATTCTTTAAGTGGAAGAAAAGGAAACTATTTACTTGTGTTAAAAAGGATAATCACCTTTGTACTCTCAATTGTGATATACAGTGGGTAAACCTCCTATCCTTATTTTTATGGGACATAAAACTGATATTAAAGATGTAAATTCAATGATTAGTAGTACTTGGGGATCCAATAACTAGGTCATAGTGTTAATTCCAACTTGGGGACCTAATTGATCAAGAACCTCATTAAATCTACTTATCTATTTGAAAAACCTAGTTTGTACACATTCATGTCGAAACTTAATCAAGAAAACCTAAATGAGGCATTTTACCCAATAACAACACATGAATTCATAAGTCTCAATGAAACTACTAGGGTTAAGACTAATGGGATCATGAGGACAAATCCAAAATTGACCTTTTAACCACTAACTCTTGTGAAGGTAAATTCCAATCCTTTCAAAAACTATTTTTAAGACATTTAGGCCATCCTGTACACAAAGGAACTTTTAGTCCCGAACCTAAATGGTACATTTCACCTACATTTGAGCTTGCACTCATCACAGTCATGTGGACCAAGTAGGTATAGAAACAATGATGCAGTAGCTTCTGTGTATGGGCCATAAATTAGACCTTGTGTGATAAATAATACCCCTTTATTTATTAAATGAATTAAAATTGATTCGGTTACCTACTAGAAATGATCAACATAACTTTCAGTGAAATCTTATGCTAAATGTTAATATACTGTGTAATGTGCATAACAGATTAGAGGAAAAATCTAGCTCTATACATGAATGTTTGCATTCAGCTCATAACATGAGTTTTCTAGAACTTAAGTCATGAAATGGCATAATTTTTTATAGCAAATATGCAATCCTAAAAGTGTGCTACATCATGAGAAGAACCTAACTATAAGATGTGTACTGTGGCATATGACTATTATGTTGTGCCTTGTCCAAAAGCTAAAAATATATTGATAACAACACATGTTTTTCATCCTTCACCTGTAGTTGGTTATGTGGGTCAATGTTGTGTCAAACATATCTAAAAGTGAGTTGGTTGTAGTCCTTTGAGATCCACCTTTAATGTCGTATATATTTCAAGGGGTTAGTCAAAAATAAAATTATCTTGTTATTTTCATTGTGTTGTTTTTGTGTATGTATAATTGTGGGTGTTACATACCACATTTACATCATCATAGCTTGAGTCATTTTCCTCCTTATCCATTGTTCCTATGTCTTGATTCATTATCAATAAGCCATGATGCACTTAGTTAATATCTTAGACGCTCGGTATAGTGATAAATTCCCTTTAGAAATGCAAATGATCAGGTTCATACCATGTATCTTCACCATAGTCCAAGTTTTGTTAGCTGAGATTATTTTTTGTGATGCTCATACATAAATAGAACCCTTTGGTTAGGTCATGCATTGATTATCCAAATAACTAGAAATTCACAAGTTCAGTCGAAATACTGGGTTGGCTGTGTCATTTCTAGTATGTTGTCACATAAGCAAATGATGGTAGTTAACATAGCTTGAGAGGCAAATTATAACTAGGTATCATTATTTAAGATAAATCGCATATAGTCCAGGAGAATAGATGACACTTGAGAGGTTCACACTAGCTTATGGGTTCAAATATGTGGGTTTCTGACTTGTGCTTATAAATTTTCCCATTGTGATTATAGATTCTACTAGGTGAATGTCATGACGAAACATGTACCATACAGTTGGCTTATTTAGAACATGCTTTGATAGAGTAGTTGATTGATAAAGGCTCAATGATAGTTACTGATACTAATTGAACTCAGGGTTAAGAAATGTGTAAGTGTACAAATTTGAGGATATTTAGTTTGGGGCATCATGTATGTTCTCTGTATGACTACCTGGGTAGTACTTATACCACTCAAGTGTCCCTATTATTCTCACCTGATACCCCTGGGATCACTGAAATAGTTCAAAGCTTGATTTGTAATAGGTCGGATTATTGTTGATATCATTGCTACTACCTGTGCGTCTGTACATTTAGGTTGATCCAGAGATCGACATTGAAGTTTCATTAGATACCACTTCTCAAAAGTTACATTTTGGGAATGGTTCTCAAACATTAGTTGGTAAAGAATTACAATTACCTTGTAGACCTATAGTAACCAACATTATAGCCTTCTTGGTTGTAATAGGTTAACCTCTCATCTCTTGACTGTTTTCATCAAGTACAATGTGCCACCTTTTCAGCTATGAGCGCAAATTCTTACTCGATTATTAGACTGGTTATCCATTCCAATCGTTTGACCAGGTTGAAATACATGGTTGAACAGGAAATAGTTTAGATGCTAAGAGATTTGGAAGTCATTATCCATTTAAGATCTATGAATTTGCTTTATATTCATTTTGACTCAGGCTTGAGATTTTATTTGTATCTGATCATGTTACAGGGGGCTCGCTGGGTTTAATAACTTTTCCATTTACATTTCAAAGTATGTCCATTTGATTCTCATAGGCCTAAATGGATGGAATAAATGAGTTCACGATAATTTCTAAAATGTTAAAAATCTGGATTTAAATGGAAGCTATCCCATTGGTAGTTTTATAAAGACAATTAACAATTACCTCCTCCTTGCTATTTAATGTGCAATTTTATAGTCTTCTAGATCTAACTACCCATTACTAGAACCACATTCATGAGTTTGATGTAAGATTCTATAGCATTGTGAATAAAAAAACCCTTCCTCAATGCATTTCATTAACCACTTCAGCTGACACATGTGTCCAAAAAGATGTATTTATGAAAGATCAACTTGTTTTTACAAAAAATTGGCAGAAGTCGAGCTACATAGCTACACAATTGTAAGCACACTCTTCTATGAGTTGCTGGCTAAATCACTTTTAGAACGGGTTGAAGTCTTTTACATTGTATCGAGAAATCGTTCTTGCATTATATGTACTTGTTCACTAACATACGCTAATCTATCGGAATGTTCCTAAGATTCACGTATGTTCGCCTCTCGAACCGTACAAGAGTGAAATCTATACCGGAAATTCCTCCTGGTGCATGGTTGGTCGGGACTTGAATCTAGTTATTTCCTTGGTGTGCAAGTTCAAAGAATTTTGCTAGAAATGACTAATGGCTTTTGGTGCTCAATTTACGTGAATGTGAAGGAACATATGAATAACTTCTCCCGAAAAATAGTTGCTCTAAGGGCTCAGATGATTACGTTTTGTGTAGATTTTAAACAAATCATCCCCATGGATGATTGCGAGTGATTTGCATTTGGAGAACATTTTCTCCTTCCGTAGCCCATCTTATTTTGGATCAAATACGCAGTGTTACTCAACATTCTAGATTATTATGGCATGCAGGCCCCGATGCATCGCTTTCTCTTCACGAAATGGGATACAAAACCCTACAAAATGACTCATGCAGTCTGCATTAGATGATTTTATCTCGAATCCACAGGTCGAATTATTGTTTCCGCTTTAGATGGAATTTCCTACTAGCTTGAAAATCTTAGGTATACTCGACTTCCATGGATGCCTTCGTTATGCATCTCCCGTTTCGAAAAGAGAAGCTTGTGGTACACTTGTTGAAGGATAAATATATGGAAAATCGACCTTATAAGATCCACTTCCTGAAGAAGGATCGTTATGACCCAGTTGTTTTATATGGCGTCAGTTATAGATTTTCTTTGACTCACTCTCCATGAATGCGTGCTTCTTGAACTTTGCATCTAACGACTTCTAGAAAGCTCATGGAAAAGACTTGTGAGCTGTATGGAAAGAAAACCCTTGTTAACAATTTGTGACATGACAGCATGTTGGAGGCCTTGAACATATCTGGATGATGGAAGAGATTTCTGAATTGCTACGGTGTTTATAAATGCATAGGATGTAAGACAAGAGTCCCATTGGGCTCTGTAGGCATTAGGAACGGCATTTATTGGGCATTTAGTGAAAGACTTGAATCCCTTTTCAAATTCATGGAATCATAGCTGTAGATGCAACCTTGATGTACTATCAGTTTGAGCCCCATTCTATTCCATGAATATTCTACCAAACTGTGCTTTCTTTTACAATATGTAAACATGAGCAAGTACTACCCCTAAATGCAAATTACCTATTGTCTTAGTGTACATTAAGCAAGTAAATCTATATCCTAGTTACAAAAGCATGGGTTATGATCTTATTGTTCAAACTCTATCTCTAGAACTCTTTTCAACTCTCTCACTCCTTAACTTTGCCTAGGCTCTTCTAGCCCTGTCTCAGTCCGATTTTGAGCATAAATTGAATCGTAAGAACCCAATCTACAAAAAAATAACTAATTTAGGAACTATTATTTAAGTGATTGGGTTTCCTTGTTCATGT